>CM060458.1:28645000-29245000 GCA_030544415.1 Thalia dealbata | reverse complement strand
CTGCAAAATCAATATCTGGCATCCACGAGACAGCATGACAGATCAACCAACGTGAAGAAACACACTCACTTAGCTTCAAATATATTTTATTAATTTAGTAAGGAAACTTAAATAGACCAGATAATTGCTAATATGATTCAAGAAATCACAATCAATTAGAGAGAACATTACTTGACCCACAAAACCGACAGCCAGGATAGAAGACCTTGTTATACGGGCCTTTCTGCTACATATTGGGTTCACATTCCTAGCTCAGATAATCAAGAAACCATTTGCCCATGGCTTCTCCTCCACATCATTATTTATCAAGGTTGGTCAAGCAAAATTCTAAAGTGATTTGATGTGTGGATAAATGGGGCAATTCCATCGAGTATAGTAGTGGAAGAGATCACTATCTGTACGAGTACATCAACTTATCCTCTAGAAACTGACTCTTTCTGAGAACTGATTTTGACATCGTAGTTATGTATATATCTGAAACTCTTTGCTACCTCATGTTTGTTAATTTAATTCTACATGTTTAATCTAAGAAAATTTTCACTTTTGGTGAGAATGATAAATTTTTTTTGATCTTAGTAAGTCTTGAACCCACAACCTCCAATGTCGAGCCAGAAATTCTATCATTTTGAGAGAATAACCATCATGTAAAATATGTCCTGAAAGCTACAAAGATCAGACTAATTATTATCTTGTATTCATCAGGCAAATATCCAAAGTGTGAAGAAATGGTGGTTCAGAAAAGCCTTGGCTACGAATTGAAATAGTTTTGGAGATTGATAATAAAAAACACAAGTACTCATAGATCATTATATAAGAGTTGCAAGAAACTTTTGGGCTCAGGGCTAACCTTCTCGATAACAGATGAAACAAATCAAGAGAGCCCTTGCAACTTAACCTAAAAGATTGATCTAATGATTGTGATTGATTTCAGATCACGCCTTGTATGAGTCAAAGTTTGCTTCAAAAGAAAGTGGAGCTTCACAACCGTTTGGATGAAGTACCAAAGTTCTGTTACCCCATGCTACGGTGGTAGCCACATATACAGTAATGTTGCTATTCCTCTCAACTCAAGACAATTTAGCTTATAGACTGTGTAAGAACACCTAACAACTAGGTTATATTTGTCATCAACCTTGCAAACAACTTAAAAATGAATCTTTAATTTACTTGGAGCAAGCTTAATAGTACAACCAGCTTGTGGACGAAGAAACTTTCAAGTAAGAAGCAAGAGAAACTCTCTGATGACTGTGTCGGCAGGATACAGTGCATACTGTAAAAGAGCTATATTTATCTCCTTACACACTGATCAGGAACATGTCTGATTATGGTTGGTTTTTACGTCTTTACCTTCCTCATAATTTAATTGGGTGATTGGACGAAAGGGCTTTAGAGCGTACGTACACTTTTTGCTCCGCATTTTGAAAAAAATTAATGCCATGGTCAGCAAAAAACAAAAGACATACAGATAGGGATGAAGCTGGATCAGATTGTTATTCCACTAGTCTAATAGACTAGATCAACTACCTTTTAGCACGAAGAATACTCAAGATTTGCTAAGAGTTGAAACTTTTTTATAACGAAGGGGAAAATGCTATCAACTTATCAATCATCAACGTGGGACCTGCAGCACGAACAAGACGCCGGCACTCGGAGAAAAATAAAGCAAGAAAAGTACGCTAGGACGATTGCATGGATCTGAAACCCCATGTGAAGAACAGAGCCCGCGGTGCAGCACATGAAATCGAGAGTTAATAATCCAACCTGATTAGGCGCCAGGAAGAAGAGGACCAGGAGGAGGACGGGAAGCTAGCAATCGCGTCATTGCCGACCGAAAGCCGTGGACCTCGGCGATTGCGTATGACCTAGCGGACGAAGCAAGGAGTGAGGGAGCAGACGTCGAGCCGAAGAAAAAGCCATGGAATCGGTGATCTTGAGACTGAACCGGGTGAGGCAGGTTGAGCTTGACCCGAGCCTGAACGCAGAGAAGAGCAACGGACAGGTCCAATCACAATTAATTAATCAGTGATGGCCGATGAGCTTGGTAGGACTTTTCCTTCACGGGTTGGTCTACCCTAATCAGATGGGGCTCTCTAAATAAATTAAAATTAAATTGCCCGCGGGTCCGAGTTGGTAGCCGTCCAACTCATGGTCAGCTGCTATGCCCCTTTTTTTTTTTTAAACTCACCAATTGATCGTCTCCGTTGGTTGTTGAATCGCATTCAACCAAAAATGTAACGTTTTTTGGGGGAGAAGGACAAAAAAACTTCTTTACTTTTTCTTAAAAATTAGTCTCTGCAACAGCCAGCCTTTCCCTAATATTTCAACAACCACCCGCCGTTGAACTCGCGTTAGGTGGGATTTTTAATATTGATATCTACCGTCATCATGTTCGCGTGCAAACGCGACTACCCCGATTCACGCATACGCGTGGTCGACTTTTCTACGCGTATGTAGAAAAATATAATTAATTTGCAGCTTGCAAAACGTGATAAAGAGTATTTAGGAAGGTAGAATTATTAATTTTCTTTCCTTTGTAGGATTGTGTTTATTGCAACCAGATGAGATACGTACACATTGTGTATTTGGGTGAACTTTATACAGCTTAAAATCAATTCCAGGTCAACGTGCGTGGCACGTGCAGGCGTAGCTGCCGAGCACACGTGCGAAGGCGGCGTTCTCCTTCAGGCATGCGATCGCAGCCTCGACGGCGGGATCCGACGCGCTCCCTTCTACGTCCAACACGAAGACGTAGTCCAAGTACGTCGCCTTCCCCAGCCCTTCGTCGGCCCTGTCCACCACCCGCAGCGGCTTCTCCCGGTTGGGTCGGTGGTCGACGCGCGCCACCCTGACTCCCCGGCTCTCGAAGATCCACATCGCCCGAAACAGGTCCGTCGCCCCACCGTCCAGGGTGAAGGCCACCGTGGTCTTGTGCGCCGCCGCGCCGCTGCCTCCGGAGGCAGACAAGCCCTGAGCGCCGCCGTCTGCGGCTAGGCCTAGCTGAAGGAAGCGGTTGAAATTGCCGCCGAGTTGACGGTCCTGGAAGTTGGGCTCCAGCACCTGGAGGCCGAACTCCCGGGCGGCCATCCGGCTCCCGATGACCGCTGTGTCGGCCACCTGGTTCTCCGCCACGAACCTGGCGGCGTCGGCGGGGCAGGAGACCTCGTCCACCTCCAGGTCGAGGGCCTCCAGGCTACGGCGACAGTGCGACAGGGCTTGCGGGTGGCTGATGACCCGGCGGAGACCAGATCTGGGCGCACCCGGTAGGGAGATAAGGCAGTGGTTGACCGGGAGGACGAGCTCGCCCTTGATGTGAACGCCCGGGTGGCGGAGGAGGAGGTCGAGATTTCGGTCGATGGGCCCGTCGAGGGAGTTCTCGGCCGGCACCACCGCTCGGTCGGCGGAGTTTTCCTCCAGCAGGACGAAGGCCTCCTCCATGTTGGCGCAGGGGAAGGCCTCGCAGGCGGCGGAGGGGAAGACCCGGGCGGCGGCTTCCTGGCAGTAGGAGCCACGGGATCCCTGGTACGCCACGCGAACGGGGCGGCCCGAGGAGCCACCGTCGCCGGGCGGGCGGTCTCCCCCGGCCGCCTGCCGCTGGAACAGGCGCTCGAGGTTGGCAACCGCGATCTCGTGGTCTATGCACGACGACATGCGGTCGGCCGTTCCCAAAGGTGAAAAGGATGTACTCCGCTTGAAGTGCTTTCGGTAATGTTCTTGCTGCTGTTGCTGCTGCTTCGATTGTTTGAAGCTGGCAGCAACAGATCTGAGAACGACGCCGCTCGGAAAAACTCCTCTGTTCCTGCGAGTAGGATTACCAGCAGCAGCAGCAGGATGCTCTAATCCAACATATTTAGATACCGAAAACGCCATGGATGACGAATCGAAGAATAATTGATGTCGAACGTCAACCAGAGAGAGGCCAAAGAAGAACTCAAGGCGATGGAGGTTTAGATCTAATCCTCTTTTCCTCTTCCTCCCGGCTCTCTAGTCCTCCTCTTCTTCCTGTCCGCGAACGAAGGAGAGGAGGAGGACCTGCCGCCTGCGGGTAAAGGGTGCGCAGAGATCGAGGCGATCCCTGACCACAACTGGGGGGCGCCGCCTCCTTATTTATAGAAAGCCCTTCTCCTCCTTGCAAAATGGTGGTAGCGGTGATGGTGGTGGTAGGTCGACCGTGGGACGGAGAGCTGGCCAGGTGGGCGGGCAGCGGGGCGTGCGGAGAGGCGGTAGGTGAAGGCGCTCGTTACGTCCGCCTGACGCAGGCCGACGGGCGTCTTTGTTAACTCGATCCCTGCGAACCGCCGGGCAGTGCGGTGGTCAGAGAAGACTCGGCTTTCAACGGGCAGGTTCATCTGCAGTGCCAAACCACAAACGTGTTTAATGTGACAGCATTTAGATTTAACCCGCTAATTCCAGTCCATCTATACGGCTAAATACGCCGTTTATGGCTTGTCGTCATTTTGCTGTTTTGACTCATTAAACTCCTTGGCGATCAGGATGGATATATTTGGTATGTGATTTCAGGGTAAATTATAATTTTAACTTTTTGTTCTACAAATTTCAATGAAAAAATAGCATAATTGTGTAAAATATCGCGGAGTTCGACCGCCATGGTCCTCCTAATATTTTGCGGGTAAGTTGATTAAAATTCCGCTGCGTTGTTGCTTTCTTGAGTTTTAATTTTGACGTCGACTTACCGATGTATTGGCCCGAGGCATGTAAGTTTATATCAGATATTGACGTGGAAAATGACGCGTTTACTTGCGTCGATTTTTTAATTCCTTCGCCTGAATTTTCAATCTACAATATCATTGAGTCTTATTGTAGTGGGTGAATATGTTCGTGATCGTGAGAGAATTTATTAAAGCTAATTTACACGTCCTACCTAACACAACCACACCGATATTAGTGAGTTCAGCATGCTGTCATTATTTAAATTATGCAAAAAATTCAATATTAGGAAAAAATAATTGACTTATCAAGTATTTTATGAACTATACAAAAATATTTAACAAACGTAGAAAAAACATATAATTTATTTTACACTACTTACAAATAAACAGCAGTTGATAAAATATAGTATTTAAAAATGTTTTATTTACATCAGATAATTATTATAAAAATCAAATGAATCCTAAATTAATTGATCCGATTGCATTATTTGCAATATGTTTAAGATAGTCTAATATTTATAAATTATTAATTATTGTCCTCCAATATATTAAACATTAAAATATAATATATCTTACTCCGAATTAAATTACGGAATAGTGAAAAAAGAAAAATAAAGATAATTATTCCCCATACTCTCAGCCGTCTGTTGGGCCGTTACGTTTTTTTTTCTGACGGAAACAACGGGCCGCCGTCAGGTAGTCCACTTGGATCAGAAGGGCCCTTTAACGGCCCCGTTTGCTCGTGAGGGTCGTGAGTTAAATTGCGTCGCGTGTGTGCATGCATATACATATATGGCATGACAAGGGCAATTAGGTAAAAAGATTCGGCATAACCCTAACCTTCCAGCTCTCTCCATTCTATTCGTCGTGATTCCTTCATCCACCGCCGCACCGCAGCGCTCGAGCTCCGCTTTCTCCTGCCCGTCGCTGCCTGAATCCGCCCGGACTCTGCTTCGCCCCGCCTGATTCGGCTTGCGGCAATCCACCGCCTCGTCCAAGCACCAGCCGGCAGCTGCTTCCCGACCTCTGGTTCCCCCTTCAAAACTCCAGCTGTGAGCTACCGTATGTTATCCCGTTTCTTGCGTCTGAAATCACATGTTAGTTTAGGGCGAAACTCCACTGTTTTGAAGCTTTTTTTTAACTAGTCAAGTTGGGGCTATTTGATTTTGTTAAAATTCGATGTTAATTTAGGGCTACGTAAGACCTTGATTCCATCAAATATGGAATGTAGATAAACTAGACACAAAAGGTTGTAGCTTGATAGCGTCACAGTTCAATCTCGAGAAAAAAAATAGAATCACATTTTGTGTTTTTTTGGGTTTAATAATAAAAGGTCTCTGAAAGTGAGCTAAAGGCCTCTGAAAGGATCAGCTATGTGCCTCCTGTCAGTTCATAATCTTCGTGCAAATGTCCTTGTCTACATATTTTCTTTCCTGAAATTATGACAATGCCTTCTTGTTACTTTGTTTCTCCATATGTTTCCTTAATGACTCCCAGCAACGCACTCAAAATGTATCACACGAATCTTCCATAGGTTATAAGTGTTCAATTATTAAAGTATGGTATTGCTTCTCATATATTACTTTTGAAGGTACAATTTATTTAGAAATTGTAAACGAACTTTATCTAAAATTTAGTTATTGCAAACCTCAACTTCAGTAAAAGAGGAATTCTATTAGTCTGCTTTGTTTTTGTTGTAGTTCATAAACGATAATGAGTCAGCCATGCTTGTTTGGATTTGTTTCCTTGTCCCCATGGTTGGCTATTTTTATCTACTGAAAGAAGATTAGGTTCTGTTCACTCTGTCCCTGAAAACATGGTAGTCATATGATACAGTATGCTGAGAGAAAAGATGCTGTTTAATTTTCATTTTCAATGGCTTCATCTGAAGTATATATCCTTCTCTCCTTCCAAACTTAGCAGGTAAAATTGTCCGGCAAGATGTCTCGCAAAGGATTGATGGAGCAGGATTTAAGTAAACTTGACGTTACAAAACTCCATCCATTGTCTCCAGAAGTTATTTCACGTCAGGCTACAATTAACATTGGTAACACCATGCTTGTGCCGGAACTTTCAGTGTCTAGTCTATTTGCCATCAGTTGCTTTTTAACCAAAATTTCTGTCATTTGAACTGAAGGCTTCTCATACTATTCTGAAATGTAAATCTGGTATGTTTCTGGAAAGTACCCAGTTGATCTTAAACGCACTTTCTAACTGAGATTGAAAATGGCTTATATTAGAGCAATTTTAATTTTTTTGGTATCTATTAGAATATATTCATGCCTTTTTCATGTAAATAATTACATAGTAAAATATATAATTTTGGGCTGTCCAAGTCTCCAAGGATCAAAGTGCACGAATCACTCGAGAACATTAGACGCAGAATGTCAATTTTGCTTGGTTTGTTTTCTTGGTTGACCATTAGAGAGAGTAGTCTGCTTTCTCTGTGTTAGTGGGGCAAGGAGAAGCTATTGCTTTTCAAATTTGATTATGATAAGGTTCTGCATCAGCTTTTTCTATGTATGCTTAGTACATTCATTTGCTTTTTCTTATTTATTATTCTGGAACTTCGACCACTTTATTTTGGATAAACATCATGATCCATATTGAACATCAGGTACCATCGGTCATGTGGCCCATGGAAAGTCAACTGTCGTGAAAGCAATATCCGGTGTGCAGGTACCACTGTTCCTTTCAATTTGAATAAATCAATGTCTATGTAATGTATGTTAGCTTCATCTAAAATAATGGAACAAGATTTAATTTGCTATGAGATGGACACTGGCAATTCTTTTTAGGTATTTCTTTAAGGAAAGTTTCTTATTTTGGTCTTTTTTTTATTCTCTCCTCTCTCCACTTTTGCGGACTATAGTGATTGGGTAATGGAAACTAACATGAGAATCTAAAGAGCTTGAACAGTGAGTTACTGCATGATACCAAGGGAGCAGGAATATGCTAAGATCCCATTTGATGGAGGTTTAAGTTGAAAACTTGCACGATCTAGTCATAACATTGGAAGTAATTGAGCAAGGATAAGTCATTACTAACTTAAAAGAGATTGCACACATCAGATTATTACTGTTATATTGGATTCATGAACTGAGCATTTTTATATTTGTCTTTATTGTCACATGCTCTCAAATAATTGTACTGTTAGATGCTTTTCATGCAAAATCATTAGCAAGCAAGCTCGAAATAATTATTGGCCTGGTATTTGCAGACTGTTCGATTCAAGAATGAATTAGAACGTAATATCACTATCAAGCTGGGGTATGCAAATGCAAAAATCTATAAATGTGAAGATGATCGATGCCCACGACCTATGTGCTACAAGTAAGGTTCCCTGAGCACAGTTATGTTCGTTTTGGTATATTTTTAACTCTTGTTTTTCTTGTGCGTATACAGGGCTTATGGCAGTGGAAAAGAAGACAGTCCTCTCTGTGATGTTCCTGGATTTCAGAACACTAGGATGAAGCTTTTAAGACATGTTTCCTTTGTGGATTGTCCAGTAAGTTATCTACCTTCAGAAGTGTGATAAATAAATTGCCCTGTTTTTTAACTTTTCTTGACCTTTTGCACGATAGGGCCATGATATTCTTATGGCTACCATGCTTAATGGTGCTGCAATTATGGATGGAGCTTTACTTCTGATAGCTGGCAATGAAAGTTGTCCACAGCCCCAGACATCTGAGCATCTGGCTGCTGTGGAGATCATGCGTCTCCAACATATCATTATTTTGCAGAATAAGATCGACCTTATCCAGGAAAGTGCTGCAATCAATCAACATGAAGCAATTCAAAAGTTTATTCAGGTAAATTTATTGAAAAATCCATAAATTATGTTTTCACCCTGTTCAATCTATAAAAAGGTTTAACATTTTAAGTGCATGAGTGAAATGACAGGGTACTATTGCTGATGGGGCTCCTGTTGTACCAATATCAGCTCAGTTAAAATATAATATCGATGTTGTCTGCGAGTATCTTGTTAAGAAGATTCCCATTCCAGAGAGGAACTTCACTTCACCTCCAAACATGATTGTTATCCGTTCTTTTGATGTAAACAAGCCTGGTTCAGAGGTTGATGAGATAAAGGGAGGTGTTGCAGGTGGAAGTATCCTAAGGGTGTGTAATCTATCATATATTTCATTGAACTTGTGATGTGCATGTAAATCTTCTACCATCTCCCAGGTGGCTATCGAATAGGTGCAATTATATTTTGTGTTTTTTCTAGAGCTGCTATAATAGCATGGTGCTTCTATAGCATATCAGTGTTTAATATATCTTATTTATTCATTTATTTTCTTGCTTGTCTTTGTACGCATTGTTTTCACCATTTTCTTATTTCTCTTTTCTGATCCTCCTTTGGTTGTATAGGTCAATTACTACAATTCTGTTTCTGATCGTTGTCTGAATAACAGTTGATAATCTCTTATACAGGGTGTCTTAAAGGTGAACCAATTTATAGAAGTCCGGCCTGGTATTGTTGTGAAAGACGAAAGTGGAAATATAAAGTGTACCCCTATATACTCAAGGATTGTTTCCTTGTATGCTGAGCAAAATGAGCTTCAATTTGCGGTACCTGGAGGACTCATTGGTGTGGGCACTACCATGGACCCTACGTTGACCCGGGCTGATAGGCTGGTCGGTCAGGTTCTTGGTGAAGTGGGTTCTCTGCCTGATGTATTTGTTGAGCTCGAGGTACGTCACATTCTAATGTTTGCCTTTTGCTACATTATTTATCTATCCAGATTAAAGATTTAACGATACTGAAAGTCCTAATTAGATTAAGTATAATTGTTCTTTATTTCTATCTAGTTTAGTATCCAACTTAATTTTCATTGTTGGACGTACTTGTTAGACGTATGCTTACGTTCTTCATCCAAATACTGCACACGTACTTGTTAGACGTATGCTTACGTTCTTCATCCATCATGAAATGTCTTTGAGGTATTGGTGCGTTGTAACATCTTTCTCTTTGTTTAGAGTTTTTAGTACCTTAAAACCTCATTTCTCTGTTTCACAACTGAACAAGGTGGAGATAATGAGGATTTAGCTGCCTGAGAGGGTGAATATGAAAGTGCAGTAACAGTCAAATTCTATATTTCCTTGATTTGTGCTCGTCAAACTTTAGAGCAATATTTTCGATTCCTTTGATTAGTTTTGCATACCAGAGTGGATTACTGTATGCTGATAATATATGATACAACACCAAGTATTGATTAAGGGACCTAAACACCACTTTTTAATAGCTGGGAAGATAGATTATTGCTGCACCAGTTTCGCTTGTCCACTTTATTATCCGCATTGGAACTCATGCATACCTATAATTACAACGTTCTCATGAATCATTACTTTCTGACTTGTATCTGCAGGTGAACTTTTTCCTTCTCCGGAGGCTTTTGGGTGTTAGGACAAAGGGAACAGAAAAACAAGGGAAAGTCTCAAAATTGACAAAGGGAGAGATCCTCATGCTCAACATTGGATCCATGTCTACGGGTGCTCGAGTCGTTGCAGTAAAAAATGATCTGGCTAAGCTGCAGCTTACTGCACCAGTTTGCACAAGCAGAGGCGAGAAGGTTGCTCTTAGCCGGCGGGTGGAGAAGCATTGGCGACTTATCGGCTGGGGGCAGATTCAGGCCGGCTTGACCCTTGAAGTCCCACCCTGCCCCATCTGATAAGTATCGTCCCAAAATTTTGGTTTTATAAGAGGAAGGGAAAAAGAAGAAGAAAGAAAATAATACAAGTGTTGGTAATGTGGGCAGGAAGGGAACTTTTAGGGACTGTCTTTTTAAGATGGAGAAGAAAACATTTTTCATGTCCTATTTTTGTTGTATTGCTTGCTGGAAGTTCATCGTCTGCTAGTAGTACCCAGAGATTTTCTCGTCATGTTTTTAACCTCATTTCTGTCACCCTCCATGACATTCTATTTGATTATCTATATGAGGATTGTAATGCTGCTTGTTGCGAGTTCAGTTTCAAGAAGAGGTCAACTGTTGCTGTTAGAAAAATTGTCCAATTTTTTTCCCGAAGGTTATGTTTATTTAAATGCGGGCGGCCACTAACCGAAGGGATGTTACCACTCTGGGTTTCTTAATTTTTTTATGATATTAAAACACATAATTTAAGATAAATTTGTTCGCAGTAGCAGGCAGCTGATCGGTTAAAATTGTTTTGATTGGAAAAGCTGCAGCCATAATGGAGTTACCATTTCACGTAACTACTTGATTGGTCACGGCTGCGCGACGAGTCAAAGCCACCTGTCGTGCACGCGTGTTTCTGACGCCTCTTCCCTGCCTTCATCATCCGCCATCCTCCTCCTCTCGTCCGCTGCTCGCCGTGGTCGCTGCCGCTTCCTCCGCCGCCGCCGCGGAGAGGACGCAGTTTCCCGAAGGCATGTCCACAAGCACTCTGTAGGCGCCTCCAATGGCCGATGGATGGACGGAGTTGGCGTGGGATCCTCTCTCCGCCACGCAATCGGCAGCAGCGATGGCGGAGGGAGGACGGCCGCCGAACAGGCGCCCGTATGCTTCTTCCTCCGCACGCCTCTCATTTTTTCTTCCCTCTTCTTCCCCTCCCTCCGTCTCCTCCTCCTCCTCCTCCTCCCCGTCGTTCCTATTCTTCTGTCAACTCCTACTCCTACAGCTATTCTCCCACCGGCCTGGAATAATCTTCGGTTCCCCCGTCCACAGTCATCCAATGCCCAATCGCAAGGGCAAATCCATACAGTATGACATCGTTCAGCACGAAGATGAGCTCCGTCCGTTATGCGACGATGGAGGCAACATTGCGCCCAGAGTAGGAGAGGGGATCCGTCGATTGGACGGGATCAAGAAGGCGGCGAAGAAGCTGCTCCTTCTCCCCATCCGGAAGCTGGAGATTCCCAACGGCCAGACCACGAGGAGGAGGAGGAGGATGAAGAACAAAACAAACGGGAACCAAGTGGGATGGCCTTCAAATCATCTGCCTCCGATGTCCCGTTCTTTTGAAGGTTCCACCATCTCCTGCTGCCTGCCGATCGGGTGGAACCATCGCCGCAGCCCCCTCGTCGCCGTCAGAAAGCCTCCAAAGTACCAAATATTCCTCAGGTCTTTCATCGAACAGAACCATTTCTACTGCAAGGACTGCAATGTTTACCTCAGTTAAGCCAATTCCGTGCCCCTCAACTCCATCTCTTGTTCTAGATTGGATGAATTGAGTTGCCTTTTTGTACATCTTTTTCCACTTCTGCATTATTTGTAAGCCGATGATCCACCGATGTCTGCCCTTTTTTGTTGGTGGAAATTGATTTGTGGATGGTTTCGTCTTATAGAGTCAAGCGGTCCGTTCAAACGAGGTCAGTACTACATACTTCTCATGATTCCGGGAAGCATTTTGTGATCTGATATCGACACAGATGAAGTATCCATCATGATGCTGATAAATGCCAGCTTTGCTCCTATTATTACTCAGCAATTACTTTAATTCAGAGGAACAGAATATTAGGAGGGCCTTAATTTCGGAAATGCCGATCTTCTTCAAGGTTTTTATTGATATATAGACAGATGCATTATGAACGCCAGCACCTGTAAAAAAAAGGTTTTTTGGCACTTGCAAAAAGGGAAATAGTAGCCAAGTACTACTGGACATAATAATGCCTTGCCACTTGCATCTTATATTATGCATTTCCAGTTGGATCTAACTATTATGCATTTACACTTGGATCTAACTATGATTTATTATTATTATTATTATTATTATTATTGTTTCAGCTAGTTTTTCTTCCAACTCCATCAACTTTTCCTCCTTCCAACAGTATCTTTGCGAAGAGGAATATTTTTAGAAGAATGAGGAAGCTAATATATAACCTTACCATTTATGACCTTCTTTTGAAGCATGGAAACTAAATACCTAAAGTTGTGCATGCAACTTCATGAAGGAATTTTTGACCAACTCCAAATCTGTGAATTGCTGCACTTTCATGGCTGGAGTACCAAACACAACATCCTTTTGACATTTTCTATGTGAATATAGATTTGGTCACCAACATATTTCAAATCTACCACACTACAGGATGTGTTCTCATCCTTTCTGCATCATATTGACTTGTGCAACTCCAAAGTCTCTCTTCAGGTTGCATCTCAAGATTCTTTACTCACTATCATTCTTGTCTTTCTCTTACATGAATGATTCTGCGTAGCAGTATAACATCAGATATTTCTGGCTGTAGTGGGGGTATATTTGCTTGTCGGTAACCTCCAGATTTGATAAAGCGGCAGAAGGTGTATTTTTATCCCAAATGTGCATAGGAATGGAACATAAATCCACATTGGTCGGTGGATTTATTCTTACAACATATTGTGAAAGGTAAGCTAGAAAGCAATAGCTGCCCCCTAGCAATTTCCCTCTTGATGTTAGGAAGAATATGCCGGATCTGTGCTATAGAATCTGATGCATTATCTGGAACAAAATTCTACATATCCTTCCCACTCAACCACCTGCTTTTATGCTTAATTTATAGACACACATCAGTCTATCAAAAATTCTACATTCAACTGACGTTTTCTCCTTGTGAACATGCTGTCAAGGAATGGTGGCTGCTTCCCAATGATTTCACCAGTATCTTTGAAATGGGATTGGATCCGACATCAATGGAATCCAGAATCTTGGAAACAGGAATGAAGGGTCGAGGTGTTCCTTTTCAGACATTGATTCACCTTGGGATTATTTTGAACTACTAAGGTAGTACATATGTACCCATAACTTTGATATATACTGAAGGAAGATAAAGCATCACTGTTTGGCATGAATCCCAACAATATCATGACCTTAGGGAAAACAGTTTGAATAGGATTGAAATACACTAGATCAAGGGCAAAGAGAACTACAGATTGAAACTGAAGCAGTTCTGCATCAATCACTCATCAGCCATAGCCAACTCCAATGCGTAATCATCCCTTTCCTGCAGCCCATGAGATAACATTAACAGGAAGTAGAATAAAAAAAGACCTTCCAACACAATTGTCTTCAGAGACTCAGTAAACTTACAACTGGACCTCGCGCAAAATACCGCCCAAACTGGAGCCAGTAAACCTACAAGATGAGTAATCACAAGTCAACAGATGAAAACGCTCGGTACAAGAATGCTTTGCAAGTTGAAAGTATTGATGGCTTATGTAATATACCTCATCTTCATCTTGAGTTTCAACTTCGACATCAGAAGTTGGGAAACCAACACATAGCAGTGCATAACCCTGAAAACACAGTATTAGATTCAGTGAAATTAGCATCGTCAAGATGTTCAACTGGGACAGGTATAGTGGACTTATTATATACCATCTAGAACTTGGCAACTGTACCCCTGATTACGAGCAATGTGTCAATTTAAAGCCCTTGGGAAGGAAAGCTTCTACCAGCTTTAGTCTCTAGAGCAGAGTCGCACATTGTGTTCATATTTATCAGTATGCTAATTTTTTGTCTTAATAAGAGTAAGAAATTTTTTAATACTCGATACTGGTAGAATGAAGAAGCTATTACCGATATTTCACCTTACTGCTATATATGAAAACGAAAATTTTAACTGTGCTCCAAGATCATGAAACAGAAGACGATCATGATACGATATTGAGTCATTTCTACTTAGCAGCATTTCAAACTGTAGGCAACTAACCTTCTCTCTCAGTTCTGCAGATATTCCAAGTGCCTCTGGCTGCCGAATTTGACCGGATTTTATTCGAACAGCGCAGCTTGTGCAACAACCTGAACAAATAAACAACAAATTACACGGTTCCTCATATCTCATCAGAGGAAAACCCTAGATGATGTATTGATCGTGCAAGTCTCATCATCAATCCAAGATTCCTAAAACAGACGATAGCATACATAAGTACTCATCCATGACGAGCCAACAAAAAAAGGGCAAACCAATTTGTTTGACCATCGCAGCTGATGCACTGCCGACTGATAAGATGCATTTAAGCTGTAAATCACATATCTAGTTGAGGATAGCAGTTTGTGAGGAAATCAAATTTTCATTTGCGCATTTAGTCGAACATGTAGAAGGTAGAAAAGACGAGTACGGATCATCAGGAAATTGGGGAAGAGGGAGGGCCACAAATTGTTGTACCGTGTCTGCAAGCAAAGGGCAGCGTTATGTTCTGCGACTCCGCAGTGTGTAGTATGTACTGATCCTGATCTCAAAGGGCACCAATCAATCAGTAATTAGCAGAGTGCACGAGTAGGTCAAGGGGATTTCGTTTACCTCCGGGACGGAGAACTCATGGACGACGCCCCGCTGACGGTCGTGAACGGTCACCCGGTGCGTCGGAATAGAAGGCGAAGAGGAAGAAACGGTCGCCGTCGCCGGCTCCGAGGTCTGCAGCTCTGCGCGAGCCGTCGTCAATCGCCTCCTAAGGCGACAGCATTGGAGGCGAAAGAGAGGCCTCACGAGCCGTGCCGATGAAGAGGAAGAAGTGGAGGAAGGGAGCGGGAGAAGCATCGCCGCCGACTGCATGATAAGTGCTCAATCACCGGGTCTTCACCCTCCACCACCGCGGCCGCCGTCGCCGCCGCTGCCTTCTGTTGCTGCTCTCCTTCGTTTGTTTTCTCTCGCCATTTCCCTGCCGCTCGAGTCCGGATAAAGAGTTTAAGTGACGACGCGGATCAACCAATGCAGAAAAGCCACGTCGGAAATCATGGGATTCTTTATTTTCCAAGGAAAGAGAGGCTGCTTTTTAATAGTCTATTATTCGACGACATTTATCTTTTTTTCATCTCAAAGGGAGACGTACTCAAAGCTGCAGGCCACTGCTGCATGCCTTAAATCGATCACGTACAAATCTAAAACTGGACCGAGGAGGCGTAGGAGTCGCCGAACCGCCACCCCGCCGGCGCCACATCGTACGCCGTCCGCACCCTGCCGTCGTCCGTCTGCACCCGGAAGGAGAGAGCTTGCCCGCTCACGTACGCGCCGCTCTGCCAGTTCATCCCCCAGTTCCTGCTCATCGCCATCCAGTCCGTGTTGGACCCCTTCATCCACACGCCGGAGACGACGCCGCTGCCCCCGACGTTGGCGATCAGCACCAGCTCAAAGTAGTTGTTCCCGTAGATGGTGAACCTGATGCCTCCGCTCCTCCGGCACTTGACCCTGCATGCCCGGTGGTACGAAAGCACTGCTACGGTGAGACGCGCGGTCGAGGTGTTCGTGGAAATGCCTGTGCGGATTAATTTAACAATATGTCAGCACCTCCGGTAGAAGACCGGGACGATGCCGGCACTGTACACGGCGATGGTCTCCCACGCGGGCTGGGACATGTCGAAGTGCTGGCGCGGCGGGTTGCACCAGCCGCCGTCGTCGCTGGGGAGGTCGTAGTTGGGCGGGCAGAAGTTGGTGGCGGTGACGGTGATGGACGTCCCCTTCTTGCACCACTGCGAATTGTGCCAATCGCACACGATATGGATGCAGGCGCCGCAGGCGGCGCCGTCGTTGAAGAGTGCCGTGCTCAGCGCTGTGTTTTTGACGCCGTATCCATCGCTGTACAAGTTCCCGTACCCACAAGCGCCCCCTGCAAGCATGCATCCAGGGAGTTCTCGTTCAGGAACGAAGTTTGCAGAAATGAGTGCGAGCCGAGGATTTGATTCGCTTACCCATTGTGCCTGAACCGTCGTCTCCTCCATAGAAAGTTGCAGTGGCAGGAGTCCAGATCGCTGCCATTGCTCTCAACTCAGAGGAAAGCATGGCGAGGAGAAGCAGCAGTGCGATTGGGGCTTTAGCTGCCTTCTCCATTTCTTTCTCCTACTCTGCTCATGTCTTCAGTGCTTTGCTCAATGCTCTTGGCTTTATATAGCGTTCAGCTCTCAACTCTTTTTTCTTCACAATCACTTCAACTACGGTGCAACTTGTTATACTGCTGGAATTGCAAATTTCAGAAGCTCGATCCGCTGGTGGTTGACTTGCAATCCCTTCTTGGATGAAAGATTCCGAAAAAAAGAAAGGAGGTTCTGAAGGAGTTGTTGAGCTGATTTCTTCTTCAGCAATTATCATTTCCTTTAGCCTAAGGCAAAGCTCTTTCCTAGAACGAACACCTATTGAACTATATATATATATGTCAGAGAAAGGCTCCTCCGGGCCCTTGCTTTTGAATGCATGTGTTCCAGAAATGGAATTGTAAAAGATTGGAATTTCTTCATGAACTATCATTCCCAAGATTCCCCATGCTGACTTCCCTCCGGAAGTAACTGACTTCCCTCTCTTAACATTAGAATGGAATCTCTTTACGAGAAGAGTAGATCGAAGAATTCCAGATTGACAGATTCTTCCTCCTTGCCATTTTGGACTCCTCTGGCACTAAGTCTTGAAGTTCCTGCCCCTTCCTAAGAGGACTAAAGAGTGTTGCTTTCTCTTAGATCGGAAGTAATGTCTTTCCTCCGGCCATTGCTCTGCTTAGCTTAAGGCTGAAGGAGGAAGTGACACCATGGAAGTATTTTCTAACAGCCCACCCACCCTGGCCTCTCTCTCTCTCTCTCTTCGAAAACTGCTTGGCGATCCCTCTTCAGTTTACAGTCCTGGCAACCTGAATTAAAAAAGAAGGTGAACTTGAAGTTGGAATGGAAACAGGTAGGCTTTTTCTTGTGCGCACTCTTCTCTTCTTGCACTAATCAGGAATGGCTTTCAGATTCCAAATTCACTCCTGCAAATAGCGCGAGAGACGCACATGGTCTCCATTTCTCTCTGCGAGCGAATCATGTGGAAGAAGAGATGAGGGTTTGACAAATTAATTATATCGTCAACTAAATTGCAAAGCAGCTTTCTTTCCCAAGTGGCACAAAGATGCATGTGCAGCGGAGAGTGACCGATACTTAATCACGCATGCCTTGATTAATGCCGTGAGAACAATGGATGAATGTTTCCCTCACAAAGCTTAAAGGAGCCGTATCAGATTTAGACGAAAGATTGATGAATTTTTAGCATTTATTCCAAGTGAAGGAGAAGCCTTTAATAGTCTCTTGCTTTGATCAGGCTACCCTCGTAAGGTGGGCTGGGCTACTTCAAATATATATATATATGGTATGGTGGTCAATAATATATCACCATTTCTTCATCACTGGGCGGACGTAACGTGCTCACAGCCGCAAGCCATGCATGCGTTGCACGCCTACAGTGTGCAAGAGAACAAAGAGGGGAGGAATCGATCACGTCTAAAACTGGACCGAGGAGGCGTAGGAATCGCCGAAGCGCCACCCCGCGGGCGCCACATCGTACGCCGTCCTCACCTTGCCGTCGTCGGTCTGCACCCGGAAGGAGAGCGCCTGACCGTTCAAGTACGCGTTGCTCTGCCAGTTCATCCCCCAGTTCCTGCTCATCGCCATCCAGTTCGTGTTCGACCCTTTAATCCACACGCCGGAGACGACGCCGCTGCCCCCGACGTTGGCGATCAGCACCAGCTCGAAGTAGTTGTTCCCGTTGATGGTGAACCTGATGCCTCCGCTCCTCCGGCACTTGACCCTGCGTGCCCCAGTGGAACAAAAACACTGCTACGGTGAGACGCGCGGTCGAGGTGTTCGTGGAAATGCCTGTGTGGGTTAATTAATAATCTATCAGCACCTTCGGTAGAGGACGGGGACGATGCCGCCGCGATAGACGCCGATGGTCTCCCACGCGGGCTGGGACATGTCGAAGTGCTGTCGCGGAGGGTTGCACCAGCCGCCGTTGTTACTGGGGAGGTCGTAGTTGGGCGGGCAGAAGTTGGTGGCGGTGACGGTGATGGACGTCCCCTTCTTGCACCACTGCGAGTTGCGCGAATCGCACACGATCTGGAAGCAGCTGCCGCAGGCGGCGCCGTCGTTGAAGAGCGCAGTGCTCAGCGCTGCGTTATTGATGCCGTATCCATCGCTGTACAGGTTCCCGTACCCACAAGCTCCCCCTGCAATCATGCATCCATGGAGTTCATGTTCAGGAACAAGGTTTGCAGAGATGGTGGGGGAGCGGAGGATTTGATTCGCTTACCCATTGTGCCAGAACCGTCGCTTCCTCCATAGAATGTCGCAGAGGCAGGTGTCCAGGTCGCAGCCATTGCTCCCAACTCAGAGGAAAGCATGGCGAGAAGCAGCAGCAGGACAATTGGGGCTTTAGCTGCCTTCTCCATCTCCTTCTCCGCTCAATTCTTGTGTGCTTTGCTCAATGCAATCGCTTATTCTTTATATAGTGCGTAGTTCTCAGCTCTTCTTCTCTGCGATTGATTAAAGTACTGCAACTTGTTGTGCTGCTGAAATTGAAAATTTCCAAAGCACGATCAACTGGCTGACTTCTTGCAAATCCTGTCTTTATTTTTTAGATGACCTGTTGACCTTAACTCCTTGAACTAAAACTACTACATGAGCCCGGTGACTTGTAGTAATCAATATGCCTCTAGCTAATAGCCGCTTTAAACGATATATTAAATTCTTTGTACCCCATTGCTTGTTTTCGGAGTAAGATGGCAAATGTTCCACCGATTAAAATAGATGACAGAGAGAGAAATGAAGTTGGAACATGTACGGTGTGCTTAGATCAAGCATTTTCCCTTTCTTTTTCCAAAAAAGATCGATCTAGATGTAGATTAATGTGAAGTCAAACCACTGTTCCTGGTTTACTTGGAAGAGTTTACTAGCACATCACATGGAGCCCGTAAAGAATGGATGACTCCGATATATATATCACATGCTGTGAATGCGATGGAATTCAAAGACTAATTGAAATAAATGCAGAGGAAGAGAAAATGTGCACATATACGCATGTCAAAGATGTACGTAATGTCTCAAGCGGCTTAGCGTGAGAGTTGCTAATTCATCTTCGGTGCACATGGTCGATCTCACTTCGATCAGAACAATGTGGGAAGTTGACTAATTAACTTAATTATACTTGTCAACTAATTGCAAAGCAGTTTTATAACTCAAGTGGCACCGAAGATGCATGTGCGACGGAGAGTTAAGTCAACCCGTGCATTCCATGGATGTACGTACACTACCTTTTAAGTTGACCTCTTGGCTCATTTATGCATAAGTTGGAGAGAAGCGAAGATTATTGGTGCACAAGAATCGATTTTGTCTTTTCTTTGTGCGAATCTCTTTGACAAACTTGAAAAATAAATAAAGACATCCGATGATTTCATTTAATTTCAAGAGACTAATCAGAGGAGAAAAAAATATCAAAAAGAGAATAAAAAGATATGATCCTGCACAAACACAAGAAGATAAAAGCCTTGAAACAGGAGAAACCCTCTAATAATATAAGCACCCAATCATGATTCCTATGTGGCTTATAATACAATCATTGTAATTATTGATCTGTGATGATGGACCTCTTGGTCACTAGTAGATACGACATAGTTTGGCTTACTGCAGTTAAATATTGATAATTATCAAACAAAGTAAGAGTAAGCAGGAGATAGATATAACACCACCGTTGACAATCTGATGATTTTAAGTAGGATTAGCAGTCATGCACTGTGCCAATTTAATCCAGGCTCAGAATGTCAGCGGAAGCGTGTAAACACGAATTCAACAAGGTTGGTCTCTTTTTTTACATTTATTTACAAAGTCCGGATCTGTAGAAAAATATAAATCTGCTTGGAACAAGTAAAGAATCGAGACCTCAAATGTCGAAACTATCAGCTATCAAATCTCTCAAGCCTGCGACGACGAAGCTCTTCTACAGATAGATTATCCGATCGATCTGATCGACGGAATGATGTAAATGCAGAGCCCCTACGTGAAGTGCTGCATATCTCACACACATCCACCCAAGATGAGTTATCATAAGTACATGCCGGACACCTCCAGACACCAGGTGGTACCTGTGGAACGGAACTTCCAACTCTTCCTCTCCCTGATGCACGGCGGTGCTGAGAATCAAAAAGACGCCGTACAAACGTCAAAGGCCAGCTTATAGCACCAACAGCTTTCCTAATGAATACTGCCAGCGGATCTGGCCCTGTGTATGAACGTCTCAACTGGAGATAAACAAGCCCAGCCAAAATCCCACCCAGATGGCCAATGAAAGACACGCCTGGCACAAAGATTTGGATAAGAATCAATTCGGCCCAAGCGGCATACCGCGCTGGGATCACCATTCCGTGCACGTAGCTGTACTCATCAGAATATGCATTCAGCACAACCTTCATGGCAAAAAGAACACCGGAAAATCCAACCGCAAATTCGTTGTAGTATGCTCTCTCATAATCGAAGAAAATAAGCAGGCCTCTAGCTAAAAGGAGAGTGATGCCCTGCGACAAGCCAAGTAATAGTGCTACCATGGAAGCAAACTGGGGGCTCCCCATCGAAGTTTCCAGCTGGATGCCTTTCCACAACAGAGATGTCATGTTGTAGAATAGGTGTGCATCTCCTGTGTGATAAAATGGTGATAGCAAGAAGCGCTTCAGATCACCATACTGCATTAGACATGAAATCCCTTAATCAGCGAGGAAAACAACTTCAGCAACAGTGGGAAAAGAATTGCAAGTAAAAAGGCATGCTGGTATGCTCAAGAATAGAATTAGTTTACCTACACTCTACATCACCGATAAATAACCCTTTCACAAATGTCCCTTCGTCGTGCCTAGGACTAGGTCTGCTTTCATCCAATTCGTATATCATTGTTTGCATCTTTGCGTCACTTCAGTAAACTTTGCCTTGCCTTTCTTTCTTTTTTCACAATATTAGCTCTCAGAATGAGAGAAATCTAATTGCACCATAAAATTTGCTAGAATAATATGCATTCTATGATATTGTAGTACCATATATGCCTTTATCATGCTATCCATCAATCACAACTCATGCCATGAGGCGAGAAGAATTCATTAGTAAGCATGATGTACCAAGGTTTTATGCAAAGTGATACGGTTTTTGGCATGTAAAGAATAGCAGTCAGGAATACAAATATGACAAGTTATCCTAGGGATCAATATATCTGCATGACCTGATTTAGGTTTGACGCAGCGACCATCTCTCTTTCTCAGTTTCACGAAATTTGTGCTTTATTGACAGATTTTCTTAAAGATGCTATCATGTAGGAAGGCTCTCCTCTTATCTCTCAGTAGAAAAAATCAAATATCTCCAGAGCTTATTTCTACAAGCCTTTCTCTCTGGAATCAGAAAAATGTTTCCAGAGCTCCAGATGTTCGTTTTCAAAACAATGACCGTGACTAGCTTCTCCTGTAACCCGAAGAATACAGAACAAAGAGAAACAAAGACAGACATTAAAAAAATAAACACTCTTCACTAAACTTTAGCACTTTCGTTTATTTTATATGTTAGAAAATGGAAGGTAAAGGGCACAAAAATCCTAGAGATACTAGATGCCAGGCCAAAGAACGAAGAACTTGGACAAGCTTTGTTCTATTTAGTTAAGGACCGAAAAAGAAAGGTATATAACCCTATAAAGGTTTATTCTTTTTAGCAGTAAAGAGATATACTTGAGCAAACGTCAATTTATGTTCCTAAACACAAGTTTAGACAATTTATCCATTGTCTTTCTGGATCAGCTGTGACCGAATTGATATAAATCGGCCCCAAATGCATTAGAATCCTCTTACACCATGATCCTCAGTGGTTTCTAAATCCGAGAAATTTGCATGTAAATCAAGAACAAGAAAGAAAATTCGGGGTGTAAGGGGAGGGAGGGGTTAGGAAAGGGTATAAAGGGATTCATTCACCTTGAGGATGAGATGAGGGTTGAAGGATGCTTCATGGACGGTGGGAAGGAGGCGATCGACGAAGGATGGACGGAGGTAGATGAGGGAATTGGCGAGGAGGAGGCCGGCGGTGACGGGTGGCTTGCGTCCGAGACGATGGAACTCGCTGGCGACGTGCAGCGCCAGCAGGGGCAGCATCCCCTTGGACAGCTTCTCCCACGCCCCTCCGGCCGCTCGTCTGTTGTTGGCGCTGCTGTAGTAGTACAAAGCCATACGAACGCTCCTCCTCCGACCTCCGTGGTGGCGAGGGCAGCGATTTGCCTTTCTCCCTTCACGCAAAGAAGGCAAGCGCAGGGGGACTCCGGCCTCTTTTCTTGGTCACCAAGGAAGGAAGAGAGAAGGAACAAGGTAGGCTTATGCGCGAGAGGGAGATGGAGAGGTCGAGTCGGGAAGCATCTGGTCCATTCTAACTCGCAAACGGCTAGCGGAGAGGTTGAATCGGGAACCATCTACTCTAATCCAATCTAATCTAATCACCGTACCTTCCTCATTTTGTGATCAATTACTATCTATTGATGGCTCTATTCTTTATTTAATTATTTTTAAGCATACGCTATTTTTATGGCAAAATTGTCATCTCAATTCCCTGGCATGCATCACATACGCACCGTTGCGATCAGACTTGTTTGATCCATAGTTTATATCATACTCCTATTTCTACTTGTGCGTGCTTACTTCATATTATCTCTCTTAAATGAAAAATTATAATTTCAATGAAATTTAATCAAATCGGAGTTACTCATCGTCGAGGCCGGCATCAAAAGAAGAATACTGAACCTAGCAAAAGCAATAAATACTACTCGCAGCCATAAACAAGACAGGAATAATAATTAAAGAAATTATATGTTCTCGGACGGCACAACAACGTCAATCAAACAGATCGAACAAAACTATCGGGCTTCCCCATGTACATATCAGCGTCGATCCCTTGACCACCAGGTAAAAAGCACAGCGTCGATCACTTGGTTCTCTTTATATTTCCTATGCTGCACTACCTGTTGAGGAAACAAAGAGAAACATAACCTGTCAAATGATCTGTGATCAAGGATAAGAACACTTGAAGAATGTAAGTCGGATGTAAAAATGTCTGTCCTCTCCTAGAGATCTCTATAGAATTTGTTCCTAAAGTTAGCTGCAAATAACTAAGGCGATTAAAATGCGGGCTTACTATTGTATATCAGAAAGGACATTGTAGGCATCCAATATATGAAGGGAATTCTTATTTATAAATTTCAGTCGGCCATCAAGAAATGCGGGCATCAAGGATCATTATGTAACTAACTTGAAGCAGAGAAACTAGTATGGTGCCCGTAAAGGAGGCGATCTCCAGGAAATACAGTAAAAATTGTTAACATGGGCACCCTCAACATGCTAAGATGGAGAATCTCAACAGAAATGAATAAATGATTTGAGAAAAACTAGATCAGTAACTTTAAGAAACAAGTATAAATGATTTAAGAACATATCATAAACATGAAACTAATAACAGACTGGCTTACATTATGCGTACGGAAGATGGCCCTGAAACAGCAGCGGTTTTTTGAGCCCTCTGGGCTTCACATCTGTACAAGCCTTTTAATTCTTTCTTTGCCCTTCGAGCTTCTCTTTTCTCTTCTTTTACAGCAGCCTACATTTAGAGTGAAGCAATTATGACAGGATGAATACTAAGCAACAGAGCACCATGATAACCACTAACTAAAAAGAGAAGTGCCAACCCAGAAAGGATGACACAGACATAGAGAGTAGAATAAACCCAAAGAACATAAGAAAGAGACCCAAAGTATACTCTAAACATTTAACTTGTGGGAAAAGAGTTTTTTTATCAGAAACCCATTAAATATTGGTGCTGAAATTACCGATGTAGTAATCTAAATATAACTGAGATACAAAATAAATGTAAAATTAAAGTTATGTAGATCCAATAGCACGAGGCAAGTGGTATATCATTGTTTTAAAACCAGAAACCATATTACCTTGCGCTCTTTCTTTTCCTCCTTTGTCTCCTCACCAAGTGGTCTCCTCTTTGGCTTCTCATTGCTTAAGCTTTCTGATGGCTTTACCTTTTGCATGGTTCTTCTCTTGTTTGGTAGATAATCAACTGGAAGCTTATCCTTTCCTCCAAGTGCAATTATGTTACTCTTTGAGCCTGATAATTCACCAGGTAAATTTCTTGGAAGCTTCTTCTTAGGATTTTGTGGAGCTTGAATTCTCCCAGGGTGATTGTCAAGATTTGAATATGTGGAAACAATTGTCTCACAGTCCCAGGTTTCAGATTCATCACTACTTTCCTCAACAAATACCTCTTCTTCATCCTGGCTTTCATTTAAGTACTTTTCAGCATACTCTGCACATCTGCGGATCACTTCAGTAGATTCATCAAGATCCATGTCTTTGGTTTTCACTTGCTGGTCTTTCTTCGTATCCCCAGGCTTACTATATTTTTCCTGGAGTTCTAATTCATCAAAAGAAAACTCTTTAAGGGCTTCGTGGAGCTTATTGTTCAGCATTTGCTGATCAATGTCAGTAAAGGGACCATCATCAATATCACTATCATTGTCGTACTCTCGCATCGTGAGCTGAGGCAAAAAAAAAAGAACAAGATGTAAGAAACTTCATACAAGGTAATGTGAACAATAACAAGGGAAATACACATCTGAATATTACTCAAAACTTAAAGTCATTATAGGGAAAGCAAACAAAAAATGTAGTTAGCCTATGTTCCTGTTATGATTTGTTGAAGTAATATGGTATATCAGAATAATTTTGCGTAAGATGCCATCAAAGAAAAACAAGGCCTTTTTTCAATTGTAACAGGTATTCAATAACACGATGCAGATCAGATACTACTACAGCACCAGATACAGTAGATTTGGTCGAAACTTTCAATTAGCAATCAAAATTCTAGTGGGAAATACCTAATTATGATGCAGAAATAGCGGCCATAAAATTAACAACAGATAGTGAAAATACCGAAATGTGCTAAAGAACAATTGCCCAAAAAAAATTAAAAAAAGATAGTGGACATAAAAAGATGCAGAGTAGGGTCTCCAACTCAACCTCGAATGTGGAACATTACCACTGTAACCAGCTGAGCAATGAAATCTTAGTTATTGCTTGTCACTAGTGTTGTTTATTTATTAGTGTACACAACGGTGTGACAGAGTTTAAGCCAATCTGGTTGACTATAGCCTCATCAATGGTAGTCATCATGTTTCAATGAGCAACAAAGTACAAGTATATTGTAGGAGATCAGAAATCTCATGGAGCATTCAATAATGTCAGCTTGAGAACACTGTGTATTTAAGAGTTACTACTAATTCTCAAATATGAGCACCCTGGAGAAACATGTGCTTGTCGGCTACGGATACACACAATAAGTAATTAATATTCTTAAAAACACATGTAAAGACAGAAAAGCGTTACGTTTAACTTCAGTTAAATATCACAGGAGAAATGATAAAGGGAGAGACAGAAGTACCAGATCAAACTGCTCGTCTAGGAGGCGGCGTGTTCTTGGCTTCTCGGCTGGTGCATCCGATTCCTGTTCCTGTTGCTGCGAAGGACTTCCTCTCACCAAGTCATCCTCCTCATCTATGTCATAATCTTTATGCTCTTCTCCTTTTTTCTCTACTTCCTCTTTAGTTACATGTTCCTCATCTCCATCAGCGAGGTTTGCCTTGATAACAAAGTCCTCTTCGAATTCCTCGTCGTCATCCGATCCAAACCGTGACAGATCGCTATCATCCAGAAGCCTCACCACATCAGGATCTAGTGCCCTTTGGAGCTTAACAGCCCTCGTATTTGAAGCAACAGCATATACCGCATCCCTATCCTCATCGCCCCTAACCTCAGAATCAATGCGAACTTTTGAGGCATCGTAAGCCTAGAGGACAACAAAAAAAAAAGTAATTTATCGTCATCAAATCCGTAAAAGGATTGATCGACCTCACGAAAGTAAAGCGAAAGTACAGAAAAAGAAGCATTCACGAACCTTGACATCAAGCGGTAATCGATCGAGCTTGGCCTTGGGGTTCTCAAAGTAGGAGGCACCGCCCCCGGCGTTCTTGATTTCGCGCAGGTGGATCAAATAGTTATATCCATCATCGGGAAGACCCAGCTCCAGGATCTCCCTCCTTACATGGTCCGGCAGCTGTCCTCCCTTATCGGAGCGAGACGAGGAAGCGCCGACAAGCGGCAGCGGGCCGCTCAAGAACACCTCATTATCGTCGTCGGCATCGCCAGGGGCGTCAGCAAAAATAGAATACGGATCATCCTCGGGAGAAGAATGCCCGTAATCCTCGTCGCCGAGGAAACCGGGGCACGGGAAGGAGTTGTTATCGACCCTGACAAATACGCGATCGGTCTCCTGTCCACCGTCAAAGGAGTTGCCGGCGGCAGTGTCGCGAGCGAGGAGGTGAAAGGTGGCCGATTTCTTCTTATCGATAAACTTCTTCTTCCTCCCCATGTCGATTACAAACACAGCAGACGAATGAGAGACCGGAAAGAGGCGGACGAACAAGCGTCGAGAGACGATGGCGAGCAAGAGGCGGAAGAGAACAAGCGTTAGGGTTTAACTAATCAACTTTGGGCCGAGAATGTAAAATATATAGGAGAGCCCGTTAACGTCACCTACTCAGTTAATTTTGCACGTCCTGATGATTTTATTGATTTAGACCCTTTTCTTTTTCATATTTATTAAAATGGATAGGAGAAATTGTTCATGGGGAATATGGGCTGCCGCTGCCAACAGAGTCCTTGATCCATGCAAGTGAGCTGCAACCACAAGGTGACAGGTTAAATGGATCAAGCTGAATTAGAACAATGATTACATTGATTTTTTTGGGATGTGATAATTCTAAATGTCCTCAACTTTTAATCAGCAGGGTTCATCAAGAAGATGAGAAGGAAATGGGCATTACACAATAACTCACTGGACGGAAGAGGAGTACATGAAGGAAGAAGATGAGGACATAAAAAGAACAAGAATTGCCTTCTTTTTTAAAAAAAGCTTGTTACAAAGACGAGGAAACGGGGGGGGCAAAACCTTCCTCCGGGCAACAATCAACTGGATGATCTCCATATCCTCCCTTCCAAGGATATTACCATGACTGATACATCGTCGTGATACTTACGCCTGTCCCCTTGAGGGATATCCAACAATTCATGAAAGTCCATCCCTGTAAACCAAAATTTGTGCATCAGGCACTATGAACAAGTACAGAAAAGTCTATCCCTGTAGCTGCAACAGCAGCACAAATGACATGGAAATGCAGATTTCTACCTAGAAACACAGTCGATAAAGCCAAACTCTATTTCTGATATCGTCGCTCCTAAATTGAATTACGAGGTCTCGTAAAGAGGATGGTTCGTGAATTATGAAGACGGACCAATGACAATAAACATTTGATTTATAAATAAACTTTGGAAGGAATGATCACATGCCCATGCCCACTTGACTCTTAAGAACAATATTGTTGTTCTACTACAGCTTTTACAGCGTTATTTCGGATTGAAAATTATCAGGATCACTTGTACACGAGAAATTAATCAAACAATTAATCGATGATGAGCAAGACCAAGTGAAAATATTAGTATCTTTAGGTGAAAAAAGAAAAGGAATAGCATGGACTGTGTGACGAGCATAGAAAAGGAGAAAACCACTGACCATTCATTTTAGCTGCGCGGATTAGTAGCTCAGCAATGAGGTACTGAGCAGGATCCCCTTCTGGTGCATTTTCCATAAACCATGTAACATGTGAAACTACCTCTTCATTGCTGAAGTACTGATACAGCCCATCAGAAGATAGGACTAGGAAACGATCGCTCGAGCAGAGACGATGATGTATAACTGAAGGGGTGCAACTAATATATGGTAAGTTGCCTATGTAATCAACTCTAAACATTTCGAGCAGAGCTTGATTGAAGTTGGGCTGTATATGAAGTGAAAGGAAAAAAGAAAAGGAACAATCAGTCTCACGGATCAAAGCCTTTCCAGTAATATAAATAAACTATATAACTAAAAGTAACACAAAGATAGTGTCTATTCTCGAATATAAATAAACTATATTCACTCTTGCAAAAAATACACATCAGAGCAAGGCATTGGCACTTCAATCTCCTAACAAGTCTAGAACGATAACAAAGAACAAGCCAGGATTTTTTCTAATAGTGTTTCACATATGATCTTTGATTACCAGTACTGTCAGTGCCAATACAGATGATCTCAAGTACCTCCCAACTATTTGTCACGTGCTATATAAAGCATCAAAATTGCTGCATTAATACTTGTCTGTGTTCGTCTCGTGCTAAGAATAAATTAGACATTGTCATCAATAAGTGGGGACTTTAGGTCACAACATCATGCTTCTCCATGCAACAGGCTCTTCTAATTCGATAGATTTCTCTGGGGTCGAAGAACTGGTTCTGGGATGTTGCTGGTGACTATTTTATGGGTGAAGCTCAAAAGAATTTCTATAAGATTATTTCAGCAAATGCATATGAATCCAAATGCAGAAGGAATGATTTTCAGTTCTTCATTCTCTTTCATTATTCCAATTCCTTCAGTATGCATGCACATATTGCTTTTAATGGTGAACCTGGTGACTAGGAAATTAAAATGGCTTCTTCTCCCTGACTGGCAAACTAACATGGCTCCTTCTCCCAGGGAAGCAAATTCCAAAGGCAGAATAATAATGCCCATTAATCTTTCCATAGGTTATAACCAGGAGAGTGCACCTTATTTGATGACTTCATGTACACACATTGGTTAGCGATTGTATTGGACGAGAAAATCCCCAAGGCAATTATATCAGTAAGTAGCAGAACAAATACATATAGTTTTAAGAAGAGACCTTGTTCACAGGCATGAACAGAAATTTACATCATGCTTTCCAAATTTCTATTTACTACCAGATTATTGTCCTAAATAAAGATCAAGAGATTCTCTGTTATAACGATAAACCAAAACACATTGCTATTAAGTTCAGAATGATAATTTAATACTGGAAGTCAATGTATATCTAGTTTGAATCAAAATAACTAGTCAGCACTCAAATCAGTTGGCCAAGGTAAACAAATACAGACGGGGCATATTTTAGACAGCAGTAATATCTAAGCTAACCTTCTTCAGAAACTCTGCACCAAATGCTCTTGTAACTTTTAGCTGTCCCTTCACTCTGTCATTGAAGACAGCCTGTGCATCGTCAGGATGTTCTGCTTTGATTCTCAAAACTTCCTGCAAGTTTTAGTTGAAAGGATCTTTACATTACAATAGAAGATAGCTGACTGTAACACACATACAAAATATTGGAAAACAAAAAATGACAAAATAAATCAAATAAAAAATCTTTGTAAAATTTCTGTGTCATTTATGAAATGTTAGATGGGAAAAAAATATTATATCAAGCAGATCCACCGTGGAGATTTGTATTTTTCAGGTTTTTTTTAAGAAAAAAATCATTCCTAAAGACTTTTTATGAGTTGTTCTTGGTGTATACATTCTATCCTTCATTTATCCGAGGTGCCCCTTTGTCATCAAAATTGTTTTCCTTCTTGTAGTTTACCTAGAACGCTCATAAGCTAGTTTCAAATTTAATTGAAGTTCCAGGTAAAATGAAATGGGCTGGTCTACAGACAAATTAATTTTCTGTAAATGACTTTATATATTAGAAACTTTCTTACAAGAAATTAATAATTGTTGAACTGTTTTCAAGGCCATGGGTTGTTAATTGAAATTTATTCCTTCCTAACTTTTTCAGAATTTCCCATAACAAATATCAGTTGATTCATACTACCCAGCTAGAGGTTTGGATTGATTTCTATTATGGAACTTTAATCCAATTAGATTTACAATTCATGACAAAAAGATGCCTTGCACAAGTCAATTGTATGTAAAATGAATAGAGATCTTCAAGTAAATATATACAGGATAAATCCTTGACAGACAGATAGATTAGGTGTTCTACATATTTAAACATAAAGGCTTTGCATCACCATGACGATCCAGTTCAAAAAAAATGAAAATTTTTGACCTGCAAACATTACAGCTCAGTGTCCAAATAATATCCTTTAGTATCACACTAGCCAACCCACATTTCATGAGAGCAGGTATAATATTAAAGAAATAGCAAAGAGTGAAGTTAAATTCTAAAACAGCACCAAGAATCTATCCTTCTCAATTGCAGCTTTCTAAACAATCAGAATAAGTCATAAATTTCAACCAAGAAGAGATCACAGTTTGTGTTTCACTATCAAAAAGAAGGAAATCTTGCTTGACATAATAAATACAATGAAAGCAAATACAGAATAACGAAATGAGTTGTTTCACAGTCCATGTCATTCAAAATACCAAATTTAGTACAAATAGCATGACAGTAACACAATGCATGTCTTAAAAATGTATAAAATTTCAAGCTGGCCTTGTCATATGAAACCAGTACTTCCAATCAATATTTGCAAGTTATAAGGAAAAAAAATCTCTGAAGAGATACTAGGTACTTTAGCAACATATTTGCCATCATATAAGCACAAGCTGAAGTACGATAGGTCAGAAAAAGCAGGAACTTTATGATTGACTCTTACCTCGTCAATGCTTGTGCTGTGGTCATAAGATAACTGGACGGCTCTCATTTTTAGGCTACAAAGAGTGAGTTCCCTGGTCTTGTTAACATTGCTGATCTGGCCTTTAGAATTATGTATTGGAGATTCCTCTGATATCCTATCTAGCTCCACACGAACAAGAGAATCCCTTGACCTGTTTCGATGTCTCAGATCATCTTTTGCATGATTTAGGCTACTATATCCTTCATTGAGTCTATCTTGTGCAAGAATAGCACGACTATCACCAAGGTTCATAATGTATACATCCTGGTCTTTCATCAGCATTACGAGAAGACATGAACCCATCAATGCGAGCTCTGGGTTTCTTTCAAGTGCCATTTCCACCATTTCTGCATAAGCCTCCTCTGTGGCTTCTAATGCCCGTGCCATAGCTTTAAGCACTTGATCATGATCCACTGGGCCAGACTTGCATCTTCTTGTAACCACAGATGAATCAACTATTCTTTCATCAAATTTGGATGGTTCTCTATGCCAATAATAGTTCCAAGGGAATAGTCTCTTACGTGTTGATCTATGTTTCCTGTACATTTTTCTTAACTTTGACCCAAACAGTGATATTCTCATCATCTGTTTTTGTCCTAAAGTAGAAAATGATGCCACATTCTGCTTTGGATTTAAATCAGCCCCATCTACAGCATCACTTTCTCTTTGCATTCCAACATCTTCCCCTGGATCTGAACTTTTCTCCTTGATGCTGGAAGAGAATAAAACAGGCTGTACAGCTGATGGACTTTCTCTACTACACAAGTCTTCAGTGGCAGGGCACTTCAAATCACTGGAATCCGTGGCATTATCTGATGGCAAGGACATCTTACCCTGGTCTTCCAGAAGTTCCATCTGAAGAAGCTCATAAAGGCGTTTGCTTCTTCTAGATTTATTCTCTGATTTTGTTTGTACCGCACAAGAAGTTCCACTCTGGAGCACAGTGGCCTGGTGCCTGGTGTCTATATCCACATCACCCATGTTCAGATTGCAATCATGGGAGATTTCACTTTGCAGTTTGTTGGTGTCTTCGCATCCAGTTTCCTCTCCATCTTGATTAAGCACCCTTGATCCAGTATTCAAATTATTGTCCATTTTAGACTCTAGTCCACCATTGTCAGCGCCAGATTGAACTCCATCTTGGTTGTCAAGTGCTGGTGAACTTTGCAGCTCACCAAGGTGCAGCTGAGAAACTGTACAGTCTTCTTTTGCGAGATCACAACAAGTCCTAGTTACTTCACTTTCAGTAAAATCAGATGTAGGAGCAACCTGCTCAGCCTTGTCTTCGTAGTCCCATAAAAGTCCCTCCAATTCCTTATCTATAGCTTTGTAAAGGTTACTCATCAAAAAATCAGGTGCATCAGGACCATTAAAACCATCATAGATTCCAACAAATAACCACCCTTGCTCTTCGGAAAGAACAACATGAACCCTGTCCTCTCCAGCCTTGCCATGAGCCCACTGTAAGTTTCGACTACTGCTATATTCAGGTTCAGATGTCCCAGCCTCTAGACAGTTCCCTGGAGGTTCCGGACGGTATTTTGCCTCCTTAGAATGCCAAACAAAATGGGTCATGGGATGCAAGAGGACCCTCTGCATCCATCCAGAACCATGCCGACGCCTTGTAAAGGTCCTAGAAAGAGCACTTCTCATCGGTCTACTCATGCTCCTCATCAGCCGTCCGAGCCTTGCCCTTCCCCGGCCGTAACCAAGAGGAGCGGAGAAGTTATTCCTGTCAGTGGAATCAAGAGGGCCAGACATGAAAACGCCCTTATCTAAGGGCCCCGACATGAAACCTGCTCCTCTTTCCAAAGGCCCCGAAGCAAAACCCCTCTCCAATGGCCCCGACAGGAATCCATTCAACGGCCCCGATCCACGCGGCACCGGCTGCAAAGGGACAGCAGCGAAGGAGGCGGTGCAATCAAAAGAAGCGGCAGGCTCTTGCGCATCGGCGGAAGCCAGCACGATCGGGTTGCCGGTCCGAGCAGTGGAGACATTTGCGCTTACCGAGGCCCCCGATATTGCCCTAAAGGTGGTCTCCGTAGCACTCTTCCCTATCCTCTGCAGGCCGGCCAGCTCCTCCGCAATCTCCTGCCGGAAGGAGGCGCTGCGGGTGTCGGAATCAAGGGTGCTCGAGTCCACGGTGTACCTCTCGGAGTTGGACGGGGTGATAGCCGGCGAATCGACGATGACCCGCCTAACATAACAGAAGGAGTGGCCGAGCCCCTCATCGAGGGGCTCGAGGAACTCCAAATCGACCCCGCCCTTCCCATTCCCCACGGGCACGAAGCAGCCCACGACCCGAGAGGTGCCGTTCCCCATCGGAGCACAGCACTACAAGAACATCAAGCCAAGGGAGGAAGCGGCGGACGGATATCCCCGGAATGATGGGTTTCCATGGCCCTGCACCAGCAGCAGGTGCAGCGAGCACCCCAAACCCCGCGCTAGCCCACCAATCCCCCGCCGGCGAGTCGGCGTCATAAAATCAAACACCGGAGCAGCTATGGATTCGAGAGATTACCAACTAGCGCGCATGCTCAATACCACCAGGAAAACAGCCAGGACTTCAGCGGTAGGGAAGCGGCCGCCGTGACGGTTCTTAGATCTGAGCACGAGTCGATGAGGGTGGCGAGCAGTAGATCGAGGGCGAGGGAGAATACTAACCGGGTGGAGAGCGGGGCGAACAAGCCTGCTGCTGCTCCTGCTGCTTCTGCTTCGGCGGAGGAGGAGGAGGAGGAGACTTGGAAGAGAAAAAGAAAAGGGAAATCCCAAAAATGGATTTGGTGAAGAAAAAGGGTTGAGAAATGAGAAGGGAGGGCGTATTGTATGAAGAAAAAATATCGGTATATGCCCTCTCTCTTCCAAGAGAGAGAGAGAGAGAGAGGGGTCTTTTTCTCAATCGCTGCGGTCGAGGGGTTCGACTTCAAATGGCCTGGGAGGGTGGGTGGAGGGTTCGCTTAATTTTAGGGGCGGTCTCGTCTTCGATTCAAATTTAATTCGCTCGCATCGAGTCAACCGCACCTTTTAAAAAATTAGAACCGTTCTGATCGAGTCAATTAAATTTTAGCATCCCATCATCCCCAGCTCGAAGTTTTAAAATAATAATACTCTTCGCATTGAAGTATCAGGGGGTTGAATTGCGTGCACCTGGGTTGTTTATTTTTTAATAACGATAATTATAATTATTATTATTGGATTTGGTGGGGTTTAAGTCAAGCTTAGGGAAAAAGTATAACCACAGCCCTCCATCATCCGGACATCATGGTCGCTGTCGTGAGGGCGACCATTGGATTAAGTCAATAGATGGAATTATTTTGTTTATGAAGTGAGAAATATTTATAGATATTAACAAGTTCACGTACCTGCTAACTAAATAATCTATTAATAAATCAGGTAAAAGGGATGGGAGGGCAAGGCGATACCTGAATCATTAAAACATTGAAAACTACTCCGATATCATTCTAAAATGCCATCTGCAGACCCATGAAATGGGGCCCCAGGAAGACCAACTCCACAAAAAGAGATCATGTTGACTGATTAGAAGCAGGAGTAGTTCTAATCCTAAGCCCGTTTTGTCCTGACTCAGGTCAAGGCCAATCCAATTCCTCCAGCTGAAGGGAGAGGGCAAGTCTCCCAAGGGGAAGTGGACAAGGAGCAATCAATACGATGAATGCTGCTTGGAGGAAAAAAAAGAAAAAGGTGGATGGAAGTCAGCATCTTAGAAACCCAAGTCCAAGCCTTGTTCTCTTGTGGTGGTGGTGGTTCACCTCATTCATTGCCCCCTCTCTCCCTTGCAATTACAACTTGTCCTTTTGCACCACCACCCCCCACATGATACTACGAGCTTTCTCTTTGCCCTTATCACCCGACAGTGCCTTGAAATGGATCTCTATCTAGTCTCCTGGGAGGAAAAAAAAAAAAGTGTGGTCTTCTTACTTTGCCCTGTGAGTTATGACCGACCGACCCTCAACTCCGGTCAAAATCAGCATCGCTGCGATTAATGCAAATGGAGAGAGAGGAAGCTCCAAAAGCACAATTGAAAAGAAGAGCCTATAAAGAATCCTCACAGCCTTCCAGACAAGTAGACTGCTTTGGACTTCTTCTTTCTTTCCCTTTTTTTTTTTTTTTTTACACTGAGATCCCAGATGAGTCAGTGAGTGAGGGAGGGTGGGGCAGATGGTGCTGCTGCTTCCGTGTATTGATTGGTTAACACAAATGAGTCTTAGATCCTGACTTCACACTCTTGACCCCCTCTCTGTTTATGGACTGGGGTTTGCAATCTTCAGATGCATGCATGCTCCATTTATGCTCGTGCAGCCAAATCGCTGAGCCTGCAGGGCTCCCTGTACTCCTCTCTGACCTTCACATAGTGAACCTCCCATCACCCCAACCCCAAAGACAAGTTAATAGATAAACTGAAAAATAAAATTAATGTGCCGTGCATATACCGCACAGTATATAACTTATTTATATATACGGTGGAGGCGATTGATTTGCTAATTAAGTCGAAGCACCGACGTGAGCACCACCGCCTGAGCCCATATTTTTATCCTCGCCCTCACGGCGTTCGGGTCATCGCCTGCTAATTACCTCCCGTTAAAATCTTGCTTCATTACCTGCACCTGCACAAGTTATTTAAACGAGTTGTGTGTTCGCCTGGAGAGACGATCTTCCAGTCGGCGACGTCCAGCGCCGTCGTGTCGTCGGAGAACGGAGCGGGGACCTCCGCCGTCAAATCGCCCATCGGCAGCCCGAGCATGAGGTCGCTGCACGCCTTCACCTCCTCCTTGTCCATGCTCACCCTTCGCCGCATCCCGGACGGCCCGTCCCTCTGCCGAACCAGCACGCGGAACTCGGCCTCCTCCTCCGCCTTCCCCGCCGCCGCCGCTGCCGCACACCTCGGAACCTGGCCCCTCATCCTCATCTCCGACTCTTCCTCTCGCCGCCGTTCCCTTTCCGGCCACTCCGCGTCGACGCTTCTCAGGCCCCGACTCCACGGCGGTGTGATCGGCGCCGATGACCACGATAGCTCACGAACATTGATGGAGGCGGAGACGGCGTGCCACGCTTTCATTATCGTTATCAATTCGTCATTGCACGAATCCAAGTCGTCGGAATCGTCCGTGCAAAGGCGGCGTCGGAGATGAGTCGCTGCAGGGCCGACCGGATCACGAGACGCCATCTATTAATTGCTTATTCTCCGGAGACCGGAGAGGTATTATTTATAAATACTGCGGAAGATACATTACATTAATTCTAGGAGATTGTTATTGAGGAAGTATTTATTAATGAATTAGCATAATTGAGGGCGAAATCTCATCGTGCATAATAAATGGCACTACATCTCGATAAAAAGGAAGTTTATTTACCAACATTAATTTTCTATTACGATCAAATCAATCGAAGCCCCCCGAACAAGTTGTCGCATTGGATGCCATTCCAGCTACTACTTGCCGTGTGAAAATTAATTCCAAATTTAATGCCCTCGGATACGTATCTGATTGGGTCGCTCGATAAGTGGACCCGAACCCAACCCAAAGTGCAGCAGTTCTTGATCGGGTCGAACCTAATCGAGCCATTTGTCAAACCCGACCCGTTAAGTTCGGGCAAGTAATCAAATGGGCTCGAGGTGGGGAACGGACCGGGTCGAAACCGATCGGGCAATTTACTAACCCAACCCGTTAAAGATTGAGAACCGCGCCAGGGGCGGCCCAAATATGACTCTGCGACCGCCTTACGACCGGCGTGGTGGACGTTTCGTCTACGTCGTCTTCCGCTCGACCGCGAGTCCGTCTCGAGGAGAAGGAAGAAGGCTTCGATCGGATGATTCGACGGGGAATCGATCAGTGCGGGCAGGACGCGCATGTTACGGTAAATATCAACCTCACTGGCGTTCTCCGTTATCGGGGCTTTGTTTATCTCGTTGGGTTTAGGGAAATGGCTGAGTATTCCTTTCTCGGAAAATTTACGGCTTCTTCTGTGGTTTACATGATTTTTCGGGGTGTTGGTCTCGGAAGATTAGGGTTGTTAGACGGTGGAATGATGCGATTTTTCGAGCAGCTCGTTAAAAATTTAAGATCGAGGAGCTTCTTTGATTCCCTTCAACGATGTGGCGCCTGCTTTGCTCTGTGATTCTGTAAATTTACTCATTATTTATTTATTATGAAGAAACTATTGACACTGTTCACATTTCTGTAGAGGAAGATGTTCTTTTTTCCTGTTTAAGAAGTACAATATATCTACATAATTTCTACGAGTACACATGTGGCTTCAGTTGTCGTACTATGCTGTCTGTACTGAGAATAAAAAGTCCCTTAGGATGGAAGTCTGGACAATGCACTCTTGCCCATTCCGCCATCATTTATCCCCCTTTCATATTGATTTCATTGGTACATACATCATGCCGGTTGTTTGATAATGAATTATGTCTCCTCATAAACTGTGCTGCCAAGCTCTAGCTGCTTGCCTTTTATTGACTATTTGCTCTGTCACTTTGCATTCACTGGAACATGGAATTCGTCTTTCTTTTCTGCTTAAGACCGTAAGCCTGTAAGGCCGTAACAGTTCCTTGCATTTCCGCAAAACCATGGAGGTAGATTTTCTTTTATTGTATCTGCCATCTCCCGGCAAAACTCGGCCATGTGATACAATTTTGCTCACCTCATTAGTTAATGCACGTAACTGGATATGAATAGCACGACAAGGGATGCCACTGCTCTTGTTTTCTTTCAGTCATAACCATCAATGACTTGATATTTTGAACTTCAAAGAAGGTTGCTACCATTTTGTCATGGCTCCTTTCCTATGGATCACCTTGTTCTGGTTTGTAATGCAGCTTAGTATAATTCGAGTATTTTGATCATGGGAGGGATGCATTTTGTTCATTCTTCTTGGTTGAACTTTTTGCCTGTACAACGACGCACAAGCTCATCCGCGGAGATAAGGTGAAATCCATTACCAGCGCTAGGTTGTAAGCTGACTAGAATACAATGTCGTAAACATGATTACACTGAAGAGTGATTCCTTTTTTTTCTTTCTTGATCGTGCAATTTTTCAATGAACTGAACTGGAAAAATCTGAAAATTTTCCTGAAGTCAATGTTTTATAACACCAAAACATGCTACGGAGGTTGGCCATTCCTACAAATTCTGTTTGAGGTTGGGTGCATAACCGAACTACTGGATGCATTTCCATATTTATCTTTATTTTCCATCAGTATTGCGGGTGAGTTAATATCTGAATTTGTGCATTCTTTCTTTTGCTGCAGCATGAATCGTGCCGGCGTAAACTTTCACTAAAGCTTTCGGTCTTCAAGCCGTGGTTCAATTTATTTTTATTGGGATTGCTGGAGCCAAATCTTCTGGCTTAACCCGCTAAATTAAGATATTCCATCCTCTTTGTTTCCACACATTCATTTTCTCGCCAAAGCTCACATGCAGCTGTAGCTGACAACGAGGTGAAAAGATTGACGTGGGACATTACTTTCTGTGGTGCATGACACGTGTGCTCCATTAATGGCGTTCATATTCATCTTCATAAATCATGGTGTCCCCACAGCAGCCATGCTTACAAAATTGTTGAAGGTGATAACATGCAACTGCAACCGTGGGAAGAAGATTGGCCATCGCTATCGTTGCATCTTTGTCTGCTAATGATGCAAGCCGACGCCTAGGTATCTTCTTCTATCCAGCCCCATTCTGTCCATTTGATTCGCTTAATCTAGGCAATTCAATCGGATGTCATTTTTCTTTATGCATGTTCTGGGATCGACATTGAGTTTACCATGCCAAGTGCTGAAACAATTTCAAGTAAGGATTTTTTTTGGACGGCTTGCAAAGAGAAAGGAACATCCTGAAACAACTCTTTTTTTTTTTAAAGGAAAATGCTGACACATAACTCTTGTGGTAGGAGTAGATCAAATTATTCATCTTTCTTTTATACTTTTTCTGCTTTCACTTCTGCTGCAGTTCACATCATGTGGCTGGCTAGAGAATACATAGATAGCAAAAGCGTGACATACATCCGTGCCTTTTTTCCATCTCTGTATCATAGGTCGTCACTAAGGAGTCCATTAAAGAGAGTCCCACTCACAGATAAATGCTAGACGGTGGCCCCCTACCAATATAGTAAAAGCCGATTAATTTTCAAGGTTCTGCACCATAAGCTTTCCATATAATAATGAACCTACCCTGCTTTCGAAATCTTTAGCTTTTAGAGTAAGGTGGCTGTTGGGATAATGTTTAGAGGTCAAGATGACTTGGATAGTGACAGCCTTATTGCCTCAGCTTTAAAAATCTCAAATTTCTTACATTTTCTGCAATCAAAATTAACTGTTTAGATCCTCAATTTTCTTATGCTTGATTGTGTACGGGCATATTTCAATAGACTCGTAGCTATCAGATAAGTAATTAAAGGAGCGAGAAATTGACAGGTAAAAGTCATGTCTTGTGCAGAAGATGCTGTGATCAGTAGGGTTTATGAGCATACATGTTGATTGTGGCAAAGGCGATAGGATTTGCTGTGGTAAGGGTTACTGGATATGAAATGTATGCAGCTGCCTTAAGGCCACGACTGAAGATGAAGGAGAACGAAAGAGACGCAGGTAATGAAGCTGAAACTAGAAATTCTGGTTACAAGATAATATAGAAGATAAAATCAAATGATGCAAACTAGTACAAACTTTTGTTCTGCACTTTGCCCTAAGGGCTTAACTTGACACACTGCACAGGATATACAAAGATGAAGAGCTGATAAATTTTCTATATCGGTCCTATGTAAATGAGAAAAAACGAATCTGGCGCACACACCCGTATGACTTAATTTGAAGACTGTCGTGCAAGCTTTACAAAGGCAGATTTCATTTCAGGGCAGCTCTTCTCTTTTTCTCTCTCTCTCTCTCATATTTTTTTTCAATCTAAATTTGTTCAAAACCCACAGATACAGATTGGAAATCCTTGCCGTTGATATCTGAAGCTTGTATCTGATGTTGGAGTTGCTGGTTGTTGTGCCAAGTGCTGAGACCATTGATGGAGAATTGGCTTCCTGTCTTCATCTCGCCATAAAGATTTTGGGTTTGGTTTTGTATCCCCGCCGACACAGGGAAGGCGCCATGAAGGTACTCTGACCATTTGATGTCCTCGGTCTCCCCTCCGAGATGGGTCTGTACATCTTTGTCAAGCGTCAATTCTGTCCAAGGAAAGATGCCACTGTCAAAGGAACAACTGCTTTGCATCATGATACTGCCGCTGTCATTCGCACTGCCCCGGTGACTGCTACCATAGTTACCAGTAACCCAATTCGATATGGAATTATCTCGGGTAGCACAGCTTGCTGGGGCAACCTCCGAAGACGAGAGAATTGTGCTCGAAAGGGATGATATGACTGTGGATATCGCACTGCTGTTCAATTCAGGATTGAGCCAGGGGAGTGGATTTGAGCTTATCGGTAGAGCAGCTGAAGTTGTTTGATTGTAGTCATGAGCAAAGTTCAAGAACGGAAGAGGGAAATATCCTGATGAATTAAAAGAGCGGCAGGATGATGAGCTCTCATGGCATGCGAGAAACTGATCCAGAAACAATTCTTTGGTTGGTGTTTCTGAACTCTTTGAGGCTGTGCTCTCATTGGCAGACTTCTCCTGCGTCGAATGCGTTGAATTCGCGGGTAGACAGGCGTCTGGAATTTGGAGGTCACTGGAGGGGGAATTCTTTTCACTGCTGGTGGGGATTTTATCATCGCCAACTTCTACCTCTGCAAGCAGCTTATGGGTGTTCGGGTCAATACCTTTCTGCCTCAGCTTCTTCTTGATGCAAGAGTTCCAAAGATTCTTGATCTCATTGTCTGTCCTTCCTGGCAAATGTGAGGCAATCTTCGACCACCTGATGATCTCAATTCAGAGCCAAGAAAGAGAAGCGTCAGAGGACCCATGGCCTCGACAATATTGGGCACAGAGATGCATAATTAAAGACGGAGAGGGCTGCTACCTGTTCCCCAAGACTGCATGGAGCTCGATTATGAGGTCTTCTTCCTGCTGTGAGAATGTGCCTCTCTTGAGGTCAGGCCTCAGGTAATTTATCCACCTCAACCTGCAACTTTTTCCGCATCTCTGGAGACCTGAAACTTGTTGCATGTTACAAGCTGAGAAGTGACATAACTCGAAAGCTAAGTAAGCAAAGCACACGCTAATAGTTATCATCATCATAGCAGCAGAAGTTTTCGGACTTTTTTTTGCATTCGTGACTAAAGTTGGCATTGGGCGGAGATACCTGCTTGTTTAGGGACAGAGCTCCAACACCCATGGCCATACTTCGTAATGTGCTGTATGAGCTTCTCATCTTCCTCAGGAGACCAGAGACCTTTCCTTAGCTTTTGCTTGTAGCAGCAGGTGTGCCCTCCCATCTCTTCAGAGAAAGAAACTATCAACTATCAAGACTGATCTCTGTGGAATGGGGTGCCTTTAAGTGAATTGGGAAGTTGAGAATATATGTGGGAGAAAGGGATAGTGTGGTGATAAGAAAATGTAGCTGCGATGGAGGAATTGGAATAAAGAGGAGAGCTGAGCTTAAATGTGTAGTCGAGAGAAAGGTCATAATCAAGTGGTTGGGATTGGGCCGATGCTCTTTCTCTCTCTCTCTTCTCCTCCTCTCCCTAGTGTTACCATGGGTAAATTAAATGAAATCCTAGTAGAAGAGACAAGGCAAAAAAACATGCAGTTTTAGAATTGAAGCAATCGGCCCATGCTGTCTTTTTTTTTTCTTGCTGTTCTTTGCCTCAAGCAGATTCTTAGAAGTCAACCACGGACATGGAAAAGGGGAGCTGGAAAGTTTTGTGGTGGTAAGAAATATCCATGATTGGTAAAGGACAATTCTGTCAAAATACCAGTATACCTTTCTGCTGTTGGAACAAGAAAGAAAAAAAGAAGTGCAGAAAAATAAGATTATCCATTAGAATTTCCCAGCTCCCACATGATTCGGTGTCAGGAGAAGTAGACCCTCGTTTTCTTTTCATTTCTCCTTTCTAAAAAATTATTCTTTGAATGCATCCGCAGCTCCATGATCACCATGGAAGAAGCTCCATCATTGGGTACAAGGAATTGAACAAACCCTTGTCTACTTGTTGTACGACAAGCGGTATCGCTATCTCTTCCTTTATTTTAGCGATGTCAATCCTCTATCTGAAACTTCCTAGAAAAATTGCTGCCCTTCTTCCTTTCCCCCTTTTTTAGAGCTACGGGTTGCTCGATGACATCTCCACCATTAGTTCATGATACAGGTTGTAATTAAGAAGAGAGAGAGAGAGAGAGAGGTAACCAGTAACTTCCACTCCTTGTGATGTAAAATTTAAAAAAAGAAAAGAAACTTCAGTAGGTATTGTGAACAAACAGATAACATATAAAGTAGTCTGTGTGCAGAATGTGTTGGCTTGGCAACATGATTTAGTCTGCGTCAATGATTAGAACTTGTAGTTGGCATGATTGGAGCTCCATGTGACTCTAAATAATCATCTCATTAAACAAAGAGAGGTTAGAAACTGGTAGCGTGATAATTAGCATGCAAATTATAATATCTACAGATTCTACCCCCTGTGATTTGTTCTATTTATTAATGCAATCACTATTTGATTAATTGACAAATTATTTGATGTTCTTCTTTTTCTTTCCTGCGTTCCTTGCTGTTTCCAGCACATGCCGAGGGACCCTCCTCGAACATTCAACCGTCCAAAAGTATCATGATTATTTCAATTTTGTTATATCCAATCAAGTCCTAATTCTATTAAATTTAAGATACAATTTGCAGATTAAGGAGAGCCAAATGTTCAACCAACACAAATCATTTGAAGGCTATTTGTCAAGACCTGAAATCACCTGTCGCGTCCTGTCCCTTCTTCCCCTCTGTATTATTGATGAGGGGTTGGATGAATCAGAGCAAGCAACACCACTCACTGCCTCAATTACATATATATATATTATATGACTGTACTGCATGAATGCTAGCCAGACGCAATTGTGATTTGATTCGGTCAAGATTTTAAAAACATCATCTCTTGTCGCAACTTAAACTCGTATCAAATTTTTTTTCTATATATAAAAAAAAATTGCTTCGTTTCTTATTCAATTTAATTGCTGGTCCTCCGATGGGTTCTATTTGCACGTATAGTTATCGTCGTCTATTCTTGGTGCAAAATGTGGTGCAGGAACCGAGGGTTGGCCCCTGGCGAATCACATCCGTCAAATACGGCCATCATCATCGACGGGTGCCACCCAATATTTACGTAGAACATGACCCATTAATTTTCATCCGTCGCTCTCTGGCGGCCCCCGCCGCGAAAGAACGCGACCAAGGCGGACGGTCCTGATCGCGACCTCCGAGCGTGGTCCTGCACGTGCGTGCGCAGCAGGGACCCTCCGATCCAAGCCGTCCGATCGGCGGGGGCGGGGCTCTAAATAAACGGGCGAGATGCGCTGCGCCCGCGAGCGCATGGGTCGGCTTACCGTGCATGCACTTGGTCGATCACTACGACCGAGTCAACCGCATGACTTAGAAATAGGAGGACCAGCGAGGAATTATTATCCTCCGTCCACCGCGTCACCTCAACGTGTTGATTATGCACTCAAAAAATAAAGTCAATGCAGGCGCAGATTTCATCCGGCGGTGGAAGTGCAGATCGATTGCTACCATCTACTGACTGTTTTTATTTCTCGTGAAAAAAACAAATTTAGAAAAAGTTGTTTCTATATCAGAATAAAAAAAATGCTATATAGGGGGGTGAAGCAGTCCCTTTTGCTTAATTTATTGCATGCAAGGGAATGTTTTTATTATTATTATCGTCGGACTTATTTTAAGTTTTTGGACTAAAACGAAGAGTCCGTATCATGATAGTTACAGGGACAGAAGCCTCTTCCATTTCCCAACTATTTATGACATTTTTATTTTTATTTTTTTCAAAATTTCGATGATAACTCTCTTTTTTCCTTTAAAAAATCTCATCGTAAATTTATAGATTAAGAAAAAAGAAACTGAAGAGAGGGGAGAAAGAATCTTTTGGTTAAATACTCGAGCGAGCGAGATAGCTTTTTGGATGAGCTCTATTTATAATGGTGGTCCTGAGTGCTTAAAAATTAAAACCATGCACCGCATTAGGTTGGGGTGGGGTGGGGAGAGAAGGAAGCTTCTTCGATCTTCCTCTTTAGAGAGTCGGGGTCGGGGGGACCAAACTCTTTTATTTCACATCTAATTATTTGATCTGGAACTTCCTTATCATCTATGCGTGCATGTTCTGCTGTTCAATAGCGCGCGCGCGCGCGAGGGGTTAATTTTTCTTCTTCTTCGTCGTGTGTGCCCATCTTCATAATTACTTTTAACGAATCTCCGTCGACCGTCGTAATTAGTTTCGGCGATGGCATCCGGACGGCGGCCGACCGATGACGATGCCGCCATAAATGGAACGCCGGCCGATTTATATACTTCTCAACCCGCACCGTCGCTTTCCTGCATCCACCGACTATCTATATATATATACTTTTAACCTGCGGTCGTCGATAATTAACGTAACTTTATCGTCTTCGTGGATTAATTATGAACTGCATGCACGCAGACAAAATTAATGGTCCAGAAATTAGTGTGTGTATATATGTGTGTGTGGGGGGGGATGCATGCATGCACGCACACACATTTTTTTTATATATATACACGTATAGTTGATAAAGTTAATTTTAAAAAAAATGTTCCACGAGCAATGATTAACTAAAAACACACACGTAGGAAAAGGCCAAGCGAAATAATAAGAGACATCCGATCGTCCAAGATAATTAATAACATTTTAAAGAAAAAAAACATCGAGATAAGGAAGGCGAAGCCAAACACGCCGAGTTCTCATGGGCGGTGTTAGGCCGATGAAAAATATCTCCACCGCTCGTCCGCGCGCGAGACACCCGGATTCCTCGTCGGAGGGCGACATCGTCCCCCTCCGTCCGCGGGCGGGAGCCCCCGTGGAACGCGCTCCAGCCACACGTGCGCGTCGCCCCCCTCCCTCCGCCACCACCGCCGCCGCCGCCGCCGCCGCGGCCACGGCCACGGCCAGCGGACCGCGCGGTGGCCCTCCCCCAGCGTCGCCATCGCCATCGCCACCCGCTCCCCCTCGGTGGCCGTGGGAATCCACGGCGCTGCGTTGACTCCTGATTGGGCGACGTCGAAATCTTATCGTACGGCCGGAAAACGACGGCGCACGTGGTGGGGGCCGAATTCCCCCTTCCCCCCTCCGGCCCGCACGAATCTTCAAGCGAGTGCGGTGGTCCGGAGATGGGGCTTTAATTAATTAAGAATAATAAAATCGTGGAGAGATAGGGAGTTAATTATTGAAGAGAGAATTAATTAAGGCGAATAGCTAGTCGACGATAATGGACAACTGTGCGTCGACGATGATGTGCTTTAACAATCAGTGCTGATCCAGCTGTTAGTGCGACTTCGAATTAAAAGTATTCGACAACAACACTGTGCCTACTCCGCCCCTTTTCTTTTTTTTTATAAAAAAACCTGTCCTAACGGGTTCGACTCGAGCTTAACTTAGGCTCTCCTTTTGTATATACATGTATGATTATTTTAGTTGACTCCAGGTCGTATAAAAAAGGGGGCCGAGGGAACTTTTTTGATTGAAGTAGAGCGGTGTGGTGCTGATATTTTTAAATCTGACCCGGCGAAAGGGCAATGGCAGCAGTTGAAGATTCCATGCCTGCTTCTCAATAGTAACGAGCGCTTACCGACATGATTAAATTTAATGTGGGGAGGGGGGAAGGTTTATCTTTATCTGGAGCAGAGTTAGTAGCAGGCGTCTCGTCACATAATATAACATCAGCCGAAATAAATTGCGTGTCGTGCGTTTGCGTTCTGGATTTGATCGATGATTTTTAAGGGAGACGGATTTGAACAGCAGTTAAGTCCCACCTTAAGGTTGCGTTTATCAGCGAGGGACGAGGAGGACGAGGAGGACGACGGTGACGTTAATTTAACAGTGGATCGAGTAATATCGTGGACGGTATGCATGCATGCACGGATGCATCGATAGATGATAATTATCAGGCTGCTCGTGGATGGGCTTTGTGCGTTGGGGGCCTTTTCATCAGTCGACCTGGAAAAAAACTCGCAGCGAAGACGATTTGGAGCCCTAACTGGGGCTGCAGCGTCACTCCCCCCACCTTTTCAGTTATCAGCAACAATTCTCCTCAACTCAGGACAGTAGATCAACGCAGACATATCACACCACATCACGCTGTATATACGTGAATATTAGTCGATTTCCAGCGTGGGGCTGCCGCCGCACTACAATACTATCGACATAATAAAGTTGTGCTCTTCCTTGTACACCTCACACAATTTATTTAAATGTTGGGACCGGCAGCAAGAATCTCCTCCGTCAGCTTACCTATCTTGTAATCTGCAAACACCTCGAAGTTCTTCTCGAACAGCCCGGCCAGCTTGTCCCTCCGCCGCTATTGTGGATCGTGGTGGAGTCGAAGATGGCCACCGCCGACATCCTCAGGAGGTCCGGCGTCATGTACACGCACCTCGTCTGCCGCAAGAACACCAGCATAACACTTCACAGAGATGTTCGCCAGCGGCACACCGCGATCAAGCCCATCGGACTCCATCGCCTGGACGGCATCGTATATTTTGCTGATGATGGCAATGTCTACCCCCTCGACCTCTTCGACCGCTTGAGACACATCAGGTAAGTTTGCTAACATTATGCTTCCGTTCCACCGTACTCTTCCGAGGTAATGGTATATACTTCCTGTGAACTGTCTTTTACCCTGTTCACTGATCCTTTGTGGCATAGCCGAACCTGGTAAGCAAATGCAGGAACAAGTGCTTGTCTCAGATATAAAAAAGACTGAAGTAAATAGCTCAAGCACCTGGCTTACAAGTTGATCTGTTTCTTTAGGCAAATTAATCCCAAGTGGGACTGCATATTTGAATACCCATGCAGCGGCCATTAGGAAAAAAATGTTTTGCTCTCAGTGCAACTTCAAGTATAATAAAGGGATTCTCATTTGCTTTCACAACTCTAATGTTCTTTTCTTGTAGGAAATTTGGCACTTGGCCGGTGGCGATGCTTGCTTCGAGCAAAAACAAGGCAATTCTACATGGCCCGGTGTGCAGTGGAAGTCGTGTGATCGGTTGGCATACAAGGGACAGGAGCAGCAAGCTCCGCAGATTTCATATGGATATGTCTGGTTTTGCATTCAAGAGCACCGTACTTTGGAACCGTAGGAGCCCGATGTACCCAAGGGATGTTGTCCGGCTACTGGATACCATGATGCAAGGTTTTGAAGTATGTCCTCTGTTTCATATTTGATTCAATCTTTACCTCGTCAACCAAAACTTCTCTACATACTGAGACATTAGACCAGAAAAGCAAAAAGAAAGAAGACCATGAATAAGCTAAAGCATCAGACAACGTATTTGATCGACATTGTTATACAGTGTCACTTTTTTGATTATTGACATTTCCACCATGTATTAGATTTGCAGTTTGTTTCACGTATCAATGAACTTAGGATCCTTTAGCAGTATAAACCTACGTTTTTCTAAGTTGGAACGTCTCCCAAACTTGAGCTGTTCAACTTCTTAAGACAGGAGATTTTTCATGTCAATCTCCTTTATTGTACTGTGAGTAATTAACTTTTCAGTTACTGATCCATCCAGGTGGAAATGTCAATTTGTTGGTTTACTCTTCATTTTTATTTCAGTGAGTTAAAGCTAACAATTTTTTTTTTTGAAAAGAAAACATTGCATTCATTTCACCATTCTGAAATGATACAATATATCATCCCAAAAGGAATGTGGAAGATAATAAAACATCAAAAAATTAGAAGGAGAAAAAAGAGAAAAAATATAAGTGAGTAAAGTAAAACATGGATATGCTAATTTTTTATGCAGTGAAATAAAGTGTTGTTGATATGCTAATTTTTTATGCAGTGTAAAATAAAGTGTTGTTGATATGCTAACTTTTTATGCAGTGAAATGGATGAAGTTTACAAGATTTGCAGTGTTATTGGTAGTCCAAATGAGAACTCCTGGTCAGAAGGTTTGCAACTTGCAGATGTTATGAAATACCAGTTACCCCAGGTATTTTGTCTGTATATGCTGAATTTGTTTTTATTAGCTTTATTACTTTCTATCGCTGTCTAATCAGATATACTTGGGAATACTACATTATATGCACTAGAATCATACTTCATATTGACTAGAGTGTAAATTAACATACAGATAACTGCTGACGCCTAATAGATAGTTTGTTGCATATAGTTTGACCTTGTTTTATAACAATTTCTCCATCTATACTACATTTTCAAAAGCAGAAAAAGAAAAAGATAACATTGCATTCATTTCACCTATCTGTAACAAAAGCAGAATGCTTTAAGTTCTATCTAGAGTAAGTTATGATGTAGGAATCTTGGAATTTGTGTGCAGTGTTCCTCTGTTCATTTATCAGCGTTAATTCCACCAGCCGGTGAGGACGCAGTTGATCTCGTGATAATTTTGAAAATAATTGATAAAGTCTCTCAATAATGAATTCTGTTTGCAGTTCTTTACTAGACTTTTGAATTTGCACTATAAGTACTTTCAAGCATTACCTATTTGTAATTTGTCTATGGGTCATTAACCTCTATCTGCCCTTTCTTTATAGAAAATGTTTGAATGATCATCTGATATATGTTCATTGTTTGTTTGGTATGTCCTGAAATGGCAGCCTTTTTCTATTAAATCAATGACTTCCACCACTCCCCCATCTTCAAACTGCATCTTTCTCATCCAACTTTTTTTATCTGCATTTGGAATAGATCGCTCTAAATTGTGAACCAAGCTGAGAGTGGTTGGGAAAAGATTTGCTCAAGGCACAGAGCTCAAATTGTATTATTTATATCATATTATACAAACTGGAACAATCATCAACGCGCTGAACTCACAAAAATACATACGACACGATGCACACGATTCACCCTACGACTGCAGAAGTTCCAGAATTATAGGAAGACCATGCTGAGGCTGCAATGTCATGCCGGCCATCGGCGAATGTTTGTAATCAGGCGATAAGGAAAAAGAAAACTGCTGAAGTATCATAGCCATCGCCATCTTGGCTTCAAGCATTGCGAAGTTTTGCCCTATGCATGCTCTCGGCCCGATCGAGAAGCCGAGCAGTGCATTAGGATGCTTAGCAGCCCTGGAAACTCCATTCTCGAATCTGGTAGGGTTGAACTCGTGCGCATCCTCTCCCCAGATCTTTTTATTCCGATGAATCATCATCACTGGTATCATCACCGCGCTCTCCTTCGGGATCTTTAGGTTCTCAAGCTTCATATCTTTCGCAGCTTTTCGCACTAGATGAAGCACCGGGCAGTAGAGTCTCAGCGTTTCCAGCATAACCATGTTAACCTGTGAATGAAGTCAGCGAACGTATCCATATTATTACACTCTTCTCTCTCTCTCTCTGTGTATTTGCATGTATGAGAAAGCAGATGTTTTTACCAGCTTCAGTTTGGAGAGGGTATCGGCATTTGGGGTTTTCGTGCCACATTCTCGGAGGACCTCCTCCCGGAGCTTCCGTTGCCATGATGGGTAGATGCTCAAGAGGAACATCGCCCAGGTGAGCAGTGTGGCAGTGGTCTCATGGCCGGCGAAGAAGAATGTCTTGCACTCGTCGATGATCTCGTCCATGGACAGCATTTTATCCCCCCCTTCCCTTTTGCTAGCCTCAATCATTAGTCCAAGTAGATCGTTTCCGTAACCAGTTTCGGAGTTCAGTCTCCCCTCGATTATGCCCATCAGTTTACTCCTCACCTTTCTCTCCAACTTCCATCTACATGCATTGCTCTTGGTGGGAAGATATCTTCAGAAGCATGATGAAACATAATCATCAGATGATATATAAATCACAAACCTAATCCTTTTGAGATTATATGAATTACTTGGATCCAGGGATGTTTAATCTCAGTCTGGATTCCTGGGCAAGCTTTTGGAGTTCTCCTTGTGCGAGGAAGACTTCTTTCCCCTCTGCAAAGCTGCTGCCGAAAGCAGTGTGGGAGATGATATCTGCTGTCAGTTCTTGAAATTCTTTGGAGACTTCTACTTTTTTCTTCTCATCCTTTGCATGCACTTGCCACGCTCGCAGCATCCTTCTAGTGCATTCTGCCATTTCCATCGTCAACATCTACACGAAAACTTCACCGGTCAACCTCTCTGCTCCGCAGCAATGGATCCAGGATTAAAAGTAAACTTCGGCAGCTCACTCACCTTGAGCTTATCCATGGCGAAGGCAGGGTTTACGACCCTCCTATGGCGGATCCAGTCCGATCCCTCCGTGAAGACCAGTCCCCTTCCCATTAGCGCCAAGAAATCTGGGTTCGGATCGGGCTTGGCGTAGAAGCCGAACTTGTTGGCCAGCACCTGCTTCACCAGCTCCGGGTCACTTATGCAAACCCTCGGCTGCGCTCCAAACCAGTACATAAACGTCTCCCCTGTTCCACCAAGAACGAAGGACCTCGATAGGTGAATGATGTCACGAAAGAGCCAGCGAGCGGTGCAGATGGATCGATTAAAGTACCGTATCGGGATGTCCACTCGCGGTATTCGGGCATGACTTTGACGGTGATGTCGTGCGAGTGGACGTCGAGGACGAGGTCTCTTGCGGCGGCGTTCATCCTCTTGATCTCGCCGATGGATCCGGTGAAGAACCTGTAAGGAGGGCCGGCGACGCCCTGCTCCCTGAAGCTTCTGCTGATCGCGTGAGGTCTCCAGATCAAGGGGAGGAGAAGCGCCGTGCAGATCTTGTAGAGCAGCAGAAGCAGCGCGAGCAGCAGAAGGGCCGTCTCGAGGAACGCCATTGTGGGCTGGAATCGCAGGAAGAAGGCGAATGATGGTTTCTTTTTTTTGGAGGATGATTGAGGGTGAGAAGGAATAAGGTGGTATTTATAGGGCATGAAATGAAGTGAACGGGAAGCTGAACGAGTGAGATCATGAATGATGCAAATCTCGTTTTCTTGTGGTTTCGGTTTAAAATTTACATCGATTTGTAATTGATTGCAATCATACAAGGAAATGCTGGAATAGAAGCTTCAGTGGCGGCAAAGTTCTTAACTCGTAGCGAAGACGTTGAAAGGTTTTCTAGAAGAGCGGAGCATCACGATTGATCACGTGTCCGAATTGGACGACTCATTAATTATTAATCAAGTCCATGTCGATGCAGCGCGTGCGGTGAAGCACGGCGAATCCCCGCGGTGACTTCCGGGAGACTTTTCGTCCCACCCGCAGTCAATGCGGGCCAAGGATTGAGAAAATAGTTGGACACTTCGTCGCACGTCCGTAGAAAAATTATTCTACGACACCTTGCTTTCTAGAAGATAGCGTTTCGATTAATCTTCTAGAAAAATTATTCTACGACACCTTGTTTTCTAGAAGACAGCGTTTCGATTAATCTTCTAGAAAAGCATATGTTTGTCTTTTCCCAATAATGCCCTCTCTACTTTACCAAATTTCTTCTTCGATCGCGCCTCGCCCCCCTCTTCTTTTTTGTCGTTGGGAACCCTAACCTGATTCGGGGAAGCAAAAGGCTCGATTTTTTTTAAAAAAACTAGAATTTGGGAGGGTTTGGGATGAACTCAGCATGAGTTCCTCCGCTGGCATCGATGTTTCGGAGATTGTGAGGAGAGAAGTGCCGGATTGGGATGACGAGGTCGCGGCGACAGCGCGATTCAAGGCCTTCAGCGGGCAGCGAGCGGATTGGGAACCGAGGTTTCGCTTCTGGAGGGACCTCATTATCAGAGTCGCTCGCCTCCTCGGGGTCTGCACCATTCGACCAGCCGAGGTATTTTTTTTCTTCTGCTTTTGTACCTGCGAGGATTAACGAGTAAAGCATAATCCTGCCCGTATTCTTGTTTAATTGTCACTCACCATGATGATCTACTGATCTACTTCTGCTAACTTGTAAGGAGTAGTTGACAAATGCATGCTAGACTCGCCTTGCCCCTTATCCATAACTACTGATGATTCAATTTGTTTCTATAACTTCGGCAAAGATTGCATTACCATTCAGAAAATTGAAAAAGGAAATCACATCAAATTATTCTATTTGTAAGCGCATAATTATTAGATTTGGTAACGCATTGGATTTCCTTTACGACTTAGTTGTGATTGCTTCTGTCCTCGTATTCTTCATTTTAGGTGAAGAATATGTGGTTTTCGAGAGGAGGATTATCCCCGCTGTGCCTTGACAGGGTTCTGGTGAGTGCTATTTGGATATATGTTTGCCATTGCTGCGCATTTACCGTGTAAGTGAACCATGTTGCTGATTTTGACCAAACTTTAATTGATGAACTGCAATAACCCTTGTTCTGAGGTAGGCCAGTAATGTTGACTTCTTTGGTTAATTCTTTCAGCAAGAAATGTATAGTAATGATGAAATTTTATTAAGACGAGATCTAATTGATCCATCTAGTGGCCGTATGTATCGGATGCTTAGAAGAACAGGACGTCTACTCGGTGCATTTAAATCGTCGTCTTTAATAGATAATGTTGAAGAATGTCTCATCCTCAAGCCGCTACTTCAGGTAAAGAAATAGATCAGATTCCTTGATAAAACCTTTCTCTTCTAATTTGCGTTTGACGTCTGAGTTCTCTCCTAAACATTCCAGGAATATGCTTCTGATGCTGTTAAAAAAATTGCTGAAAACCACTGGACTTCCACTTGTATCATCACAATGGACCAGTTTCAGAACATCGGCAAGGGTGAAGCTTCTACAATCTTAAGTTATCTATGTGAATGTGGAAAAGCACAATATCTCTCAATTAGAAAGGAAGACATCATTGAGGCATGTTGGTTAACCTATCAGTTTATTTAAAGAGACCTATGATGATTAACTCCCTGTTATATATTACATTAATTCTCCAAAGACTATTTGTACTGTAATCAATTTCATGCCAATATTTATTCTCATTTTCACTAATACACTTGCTCTGGTTTCTGTCTCCTGCAGGGTGTTAAAGTGTCCCTGGTCCCGACATCCTTACCTAATATCTCCAGCCTGGACTATGATGCTTTGCATCTAGTTTGGACAGCAGAGAAGTTGCAGAAACAACTTGATGCCATTGACCGCCGTTGGGAACTGTAAGTATTCTCTGCCTTGAAAGTTATGGTGAAGACAGATATATAACTATTTAATTTTTATATATGGGATCCTCCTACGGAAGTTTTTGGCTGAATCTAACATTGGAAGACAAAAATACTCACCGTTAGACTTCACTCCTGAAGTTCCCCAAGATTCAGGCTGAGCGGAAACCTAATGCACTGATTATCTTCATTTTTTTTTTGTGTGTTTTGTTCGAGAAAAGGCTGCCTTTATTTAAGTAATGAGTTGCAAGTAATGCTAGCAATGGACGAAAGAAACAATTGGTTGTATAGTTCTGGAAACATATAACCACAGCTAACCCGAAAGGGTCCTAAGCTTAACTCTTGATGCATGGATTTTGTTACTCCAACTTCTTGTATGCTTCTGTGCATCTTTACCATCATGCATCTAGATTGGCTACCCATAAAAAATGACCAGATCATTACGTGTCTGTGCCTTCCGTAGTTCTCGAAAAATGGCATTGGCATCGCTCAGGTCAGGAAATAAACAAGCTGCACTCAGGCATATCCGGCAGTCCAAGATGCTTTCTGAAACCAGGTTAAAGCATACATCCCTTTTGGAGCGGGTGGAAGAAACCCTCACTTTCATTGCTAATGCTGAATCCACGAAGAAGGTAACCTTTCGTGGAATTGACCTCTTGATAATGAGGTCAACTCATCTTACTCTCCGAGGAATTCAATCCGTGCTTGTTAAATTGCAATCTCTATTTCACTCGAAATATTAGGTTTCTGAAGCCTGTTAAATTTCAATGCCTTGTTTTGCTTGAAATATTTTAGGTTTCTGAAGCCATCCAAATTGGTGCCCAAGCGATGAAGGAATACAAGATCAGCATGGACGGGGTCCAGATGCACCTCCAAGAGCTTGATGAACATGTTCAAGAACTAAAAGAAGTTAACGAAGTCTTAGGTAATTTCTATTCCGTATATTTCATGCACTTCTGTAAGTCTTGTTTAGTAACCTGTAGTGGTTCCTCTTCCTGCAGAATCAATGCCCCTGCAGACACTAGACATCGATGAAGATGCCGAGGACGAGTTTAGAAAGCTAGAAGTTCAACTTGCATGCGAGATTCATCCGCCTCAAGTCCGAGAACCTGTAGCTCAAGATGTGAAGGATGATGAAGCCAGCTCGCAACTGTCTGCTGAGACTTTGACTGAAAGCTTCTCCAGAGTCAACCTTGAGGCTGCCTGAGTTTATGTGGGCATTCTCTTTACTGTTCCTTTGTGCCGTCCTCGAGAGGATGTTACAGAGGCATTCCATATATATGTAAATAGAAGCACTCTGGTGTAATGGATCATCTTCTGCTACGAATAACTCTCCTTGTTTCAGCTTATATAATACGTGGCCCGTCATGGTTGGAATTCTTGAGCTTGGTATCAACATAGCAGTTATTTTTAGAAGTTGTTCTAAATTTAACCTCGGAGAAATTATAACTTAAAAGTGAGATGCATATACATTCAGTACGGAATAATATTAGATGAGATGTAATTTAAAATATTATATTATACTAAATATATTATTATAAATATTCTAATTAGAAATCATCAAGTCAAGCATTTTATCGGGTAAGCCAATTGATTATATACGACTACGCGTCGCCCGGTCCTACTAAACCGGGGAAAAAAAGGTGACGGTCCAGCTTGGGTTGGGATTCCGGTCGAAACCCGGAGTTTCGTATATAAATAATAATATCAACCCGCAGCCACTGCGCGCAATGAGGCCCTCCGCCTCCGCGATGACGAAACCGAGTCACCGTGCCCAAGCTCTCGCCCTCGTTCAGATCCCTAGCCCGACCAACTCCACCGCTCCCTCGCGATCTCTCCTCTGCCTCCATCTCCACCAAAGTTTTCATCGGTAAATTCTCCGACGCTCGTTTCTTCTAGTTCTTCGTACACTGTCCGATTTTTTTACCGATATATACTGATGTGTGGAACAACTTGATAAATGCTTGCTTCGTAGCTTTCAACTTCGAATCACCATAGGAGAGTCAGACATCCGCAACAACAGCCTTAGTGCGTCTTGCCAAACATCACCCCGTTCAAATGAAGTGCCAGGAAAGGAGTCAAAACCATTTAGTTTTTCGTCCATGTCGCCTTTGTGGAATTGTATTAGTATCGCATATTATTTCTTAAAGTTTAGCACAGCCAGTAACCGCGGGCACCTCGAACTTTAGCTGACAATGCAAACATCAAGCATCTAGCTCCTGCAGTGTTAACTATATTAAACAAGTAGAGATGAACAAACTTCCTGCCAACATTAGCATGCTCATGTTTCACTTGATCTTGATATAATTAAAATGCCATATTTCGTAGTTACACAAGAATGTGCAGCTGCAATTATTTTTTCATATCGTCAAGGATCATAAGAGTACTTACAGAGAGGTATACGTGGTGGACAAGGCATTTATCGTTGGAATAAAATATCAATTAACAAAACAACTCATATATGCCACATAGAACAAGTTAAAGAACGGAAATTAACAGAAAGAACTTCTTACATAGGCTCATATACTAGAAGAAAAACTGTCCTGTCCGCCATGCTACAAACTTAAACCTTTTTTCTTGGATTTTGAAACCACAAAACTATCTGCAGATGTTTGTATCCACTAATCCAAGAGCAACTGGATATTTTAATGCCGTCGTAGGCTTATACTTCCAGATATAACATATAACATATGCTAAAAGTGTATCAGTAAGTCTCTATCTGAATTCTATTGTAGGTTACCTGCAACATAGGAAACCACTAAGATAAGGCTCAACTTGATGTGATTATTGCATAGATATGATCCACAGGATAATTCTGATTGTTCCATGCCCTTTTTGATCAGTTCAGTTATCTGTCTCATCTTCACTACCACTGGATGTCTGATTGCTCGTACACTGTTGGGACGATTCTTTTGTGCTCTTAGAATGCAAACATATATAGGTTAAGAAGAAGTGGCACAAAACAGTGTGTTACAACAGAAAATGCAGACTGTCTAAGCTTAGCAACCTAAGGACGACGCATATTAATAGAAAAGAAAAAGTACCTGTGAATCATTGACATTGGTTTGTTGCAAAAAATCCATGTTGGGGCTCTTTTCCTGTTGATCCTCACAGCTTGATGAGGGAGCTGCATTTGGAGCTTGCAGAGAATTAGTATCTGCAACGGATGCTTCATGTATTGATTTTGAATTTGCAGAATGTCCTGGCATAAAGTTGAATTGCGGTACGTGTGGTACTGATACAGGAACTCCTGGTGTAGGGAGTCCAAACATAGGTAGATTTGTTGGTCGTGGCATTCCATACAATCCCTGTTGTCCTGGAACTGTGGGGCAAGGAAACTGGGTGCCATGCATTCCCATTCCATAACCAAACCTCATGTCCATGCCCATTCCTATACCCATTCGCGGGAGGTGAATCAAAGAGGGGACACGCATGTGCTGCATTCCATTTGGTAGCATCATTGGAGGCACGCAAATCCCAGTTCCCATGGACATCATCTGTGTCAAGAGTTAATTTTGAGTGAAGCTAAATATAACCTACAACAAATTATTATATCCAGGTGCAAATATTTTACCTGAACTTGGAGCTGAAGGGTCTTTAGATACTCGATGGCCTCGTCAAGCATGGAGGCTTTGTCCACCTTAAGAGAATTCAATGTAAGATTATGCAAAATGCTTATCGTATTTTAAGCATGTAAACTTTGGTACACTATAGGAGCACCTTGCTGCAATTGGGTATAAGCTCCTGGAGTGCACGCATCTTCTCATTGATCCTGTCCCTTCTCCTCTGTTGCATTAAGTAACATTGTAAACATTTGTGCTCGCAGCCTAAACCAACATTTCACAGACTATAAGAGATGTTATATTTACACTCACTCTTTCTGACAAATTATGCACCTCCGCAGCACGAGTTCTCTTTGCACTCATGCTCTTAACAGAATTAGGTTTCTTTATGCCCACAGATGTATCTTCGAGATCCTAGTAATATATAATTACATATGCATATACGAGGATAATCAGATAACGGAGTAAGTTGAACATTTGAACTGCATGGACTTTCTACTAGCTTCACTTACCTCTATGTGGTTACCAGATTCTTCTCCTTCTCGAGTCTTCCTCTTTGTGCTTCGTTTAGTATGATCAGAGGTTGCTCCTGTAGTGTTGCCTGAACAAACAGAAGATGCAACAAACGCCTCATTTTCCTTTTGAATTCCCAGGCTCCCAAGAGAGACACCTGCTGCCAAGTCTAAGCTATGATGTTTACTTTGATCCAGAGGTCTCAAATCCACCCTGGTGATACCAATGGTATCAACATTGGGATTCTTCCCCTGCACATCTTCATAAATTGCCTCTGATCGTTTAATAGGAACCAAGCTGTCAGACTTTTTTGCAGAACTCAACTCAGATATTGTGGAAGCAGAACTTGCTTGCCCTTGTGCCACTAAAGTGCTTTGCAGACCACATGAAGACTCAATTACACTTGATTTGATGTGGTTACTAATGGCAGCAGCAGGAGATTCCTCATTACTCTTCAACCGGCCAATTTTTTGGAGATTGACTTTTGCTAGAATACCTGGTTTTGATAAATGAGAGAAGTTCACTGAATCTGTGCTACTTCTCACCTGTTGCTGCTTGGAAGATGCAATATCTTCTTTTTGTGGCCTTGCGCCAAGCGAATCCCCAGATATTTCTTGTTGAGCGCTACAGCCACCGCCGGTGTCCTCTATTCTTCCGGTGCTGTTCACAAACGAACACTGGTATGCATTTGAAGACCGATTCACTGATTCATTTTTTATTCCTTTAGAAACTGTTCCACGCTCCACATTCAAATCCTTAACGTTTTGATCGATGGGATTATTTCCCTGAGCAGGTATGACAACTCCTGGGAATTCAGTGAAGAAATCTGAGCAATAATCGCTAGGGCTTGGATCCTCCATTGAATAATTAACCCAAGGGACCATGTTTTCAAACTGAGCACTTATTCTGACATTGCTGGAATGTTCAGAGGGAGAAATTTTATCAACAAATGAGTTCATGTTCTCGATCTGACTCATCTTCATCGCACTGACAGGTGCACCGCCCTTCCCATCAACCCTGTCTTCAGGCAAAGACAACGTAGTAGCTGCTGCAGAGTTCTTCTTAGGCCTGCTGGACTTTCCCTGCATGACTATCTGACCGTTCTCCCAAAGTAGCTCGACAAATTCATTATCAGGCCTTAATCAGACAACAGACGAGAGATCAGGGCATGAAACTTTGCGAGGAAAGAATTAGCTCAAGCCTATTTGTTCAGGGAAGGAATACTTACACGAAAGAAAGACCAGACGAGCAGTTAGAGACCTTGGTCTGGCGAGGATCAATTTTCTCTCTGATGGATGCTTGATAAAATTCTGACAGCGGCATGGTGGATCAAGTGAAGGATTCGACTCTACAAGTATTCCTGGCAAGAAAATTACTCAAAAAAGCTGCGACCTTTGGTAGTATCTAAATCACCCTCACATTCTTGCGTTGGAGCAAACCCTAGTAAGTATATGTGGAAGACATGGCGAAAATTCACGCTCAAAACAGGGTAAACATCCTTATTTTGGCTGACAATATATTCCCTTTACTTCAGTCCAATAATTGTACTAAAATCCAGTCAAAACCTGCAGCTCCTCTGATGGCAGGCGCTCATTGTTTCCACTGAACCTGTGGAGTAGTTACGAAATTATACAGTGTCAGTCAGAAATCTACTCAGAAAGCAAACGCGACTAGGAAATCACTTCAGGCAGATTCAAGACGCAAGAGTGGAAGAGAAGGGAACGAGAAAACTCTCAATCTTTCGCCCCGGAACAGGACGCACGGCAAACCCCATCCAGGTAACAGACTAAAACCAATCCTTTTTGATTCAAAAGAAAGTAAAGCTACCCCTTTTTTTTCCCAAAATCTGCGCACCAAAGCCAGAAAGGGCCGTGAAAACAGAGACCCCCAATTTAACGAAGCCAGTCTGCCGGAGGACGAAGCTGTAAACCGACACGCCCAACAAAGGATAAGGTTGAAGCTGGAGCAAAACCCAGCGTACTCGCGGTGGAAAAGAGAGTTTGGAAACCGACCTAGGATTGCAGCTTTAGTGCCCGCAAAATGGCGGTTCTGGAACGCGCGTTCGATCCGAAGCCTCTTGAGGCAGGAGGTGGCCGCGAAGTACTCAGTAAAGCCGACACATCGCTCGGATGACTAAAATAGATGATGTGTCAGAGAGCCCCAAACCATAGTTAAGCAAATCCGAGTTCCTTTTTGTTGCCGTACTGCTTCTGCTACCCGGTTACATCAATAATTGGGCGTGGGGACCCCCTCCGGAGTTGCCATCCAATGGCTAAGATGTGGTTTCTTATGTTCGCGACCAAGTTCAGCGAGAGATAAGGTGCGGTGCGCCAGTTTGCCTGGGAGGAGGAAGAATAAATACTCTTGCAGAAGATTGCAGTCCCCATACCTCGACCCTGTTTTGACTTACCTCTTGCAAGGACTCCTTTCAGACCTTGTAGGGATGTGGGTCACTTGTCATAGCTGGCGTAGACTAGCACTTTTCTTTTCACATGAGTGCTAGGGTTTGCTTGGTATTAACGTCAGCAGAAAATTAGGTGGAAATCTTAACAAGGTGCTAATGAGATCCTCTATTGGTGCTATTGGAATTTACTAAATTTGGTGAGACCAGTGAACAGTGGAGAATTGGCTTTGGCTAGAAGGATAGGGCATATCTTCTAAAAGGTGCCATTTCAGGATCATGTTAGAAGAATCCGGGATCCATATTAAAAGCTTCTTCTTTTAGAAATGAGGCATGTTGCTAAAACTTGACTTTAGAGGGTTTTGAGATGAAGGCCTTGTTTTGAAAATATCTCAATTTGAAGATAGAAAAGAAAATTAGTAGCATAATATTTTGGGGAGATCATTTGATGTAGGTACTGTCTCTCCCAATTTATTTCTCTCTTTGTCATCCTTATTCTATTCCCGCCCACAAAATAATGAGGTGCTTTCATGCGTCCCTAATCGTGGTGGGACTGAAGATTAAGATTGATGTTTATTAGGATAAGTATACATTTCGTATTTAGTACCAGTGAATAATTCCTTACATGAGGGTGGAGCGTGGTTCATTTGTTTCTTTGCTTAGATCTGGTCTTAACATATATTATTACTTGGAGAAAACAACACATGAATCACACATCAGTTACACTCCCAACCCTTAGTTGGAATAAGTAATCTTCACATAATGAAAGACTATGCCGCCTTGCTTGAGAGATTGCAATCGGCTTCTTGTCTTCTTGCAGAACCTAACAGCTTGTTATGTCAACCGATCTGAGTTAGCCCACACTTCCAAGATTGTGAGAGACCATAGAGGACCATAAATTTATCGGTGTAGTTTCTTTCAACACTTTCTTAAGCTAATCAGCCCATCAAGTAGGCATTTCAATCCTATATATTAAGTGTCTATCACATCTACTGCTCCAACTGGTAATGTACCTCTAGAGAACACCCTAAAACAATGGCAATAGAATGTCTGATCTTTTGGCATGACTATGCAAGCACCAGTAGTATTGGAACTAGATTTCAGAATCATGCATTTCTAATTGTGCCATTTTTTATTTAATTCACTAAATACTAGCCGATCATCTTGTGACGATAAAACTATATATGATGCATCAGTGGCTGCAGTTTTGGCAGATTACCTCTATCTCTTAGAAGATCAGTCTCCATCAAGTGCATTACCTCGTGTAAAATAATTGGACCCCTGCATGAATATTTCAAACCTAAATCTCAAACTTTATTTATGTCAATCCTTGGTATATATATGTATGCATCCAGATGTCAATCCTTAGGGTAATATATCGATATTGTTTTGTTGTATGTTTAGATGTTTCTATATTCAGAATACTGTACTGTCAAGTTTTGACTGATATTAATTCTAGTAGAAATCTTGGGAAATATTTTTTTTATGTATAGTTGTCTTGTATCTATACAGCTCTTAGAAATAGTAAGTGATGATGACATTAAAAATTCAAAAATGGAGCAACATTATACATCTTCCATCATGGGGGAGACATCTTCTTAATTATATGCATATTTTTTATACAAGAAGCCTGCGTTGATCTTGGGAAGGTTATGCCTGAGGTTCAGAAGACAGGGCGGCCCTCTTAAAGCAAGACAACCGTGGACAGAGTGACATGTACCCATACGTTATTTGATGACTTTACCTTGTATCTTATTGCAGTGTCCGTCGACTGAATCATGTGATGATACTTCCTGGAAGATGACATCTGCAGTATGTGCCGTCAAGCTGTGCATGAGAATCTCAACTCTGAAGTCTCACATTAAGGGATGAAGAACTGTTCGAAGTTTGCTTTTTTTCTTCCGTAACAAATTAAGCAACTTGGTCCTCTTTCTCTCTTGGAAAATGACGGTCATTTTTCTTGGGCTCCATTGTCAATCATTTGACACAAACCCAAGTGACTCTTAGCAGTAAACTTAAAGAAAATCTTTGGAGTCCCCTGCCCTAAGCAGATATTGGCTTAAGTGGAAAGCAATTCTAGGGCAGCCATTTCTGTCTAGCATTCTACCTCCAACCTCAGAGATCCTAGCAATACATATCTTTAAGCAGTCGATGTTCTTGCTTAAACTTGTAAGAAAAGGCATTTAAGACCCCAAATACTTGTTCATCTGGGGAAAAACTTTTGGAACGTCATTTGATATTTGATGTGTGGATCCACCCCTAAGGTTGTTGGGTCTTGATCTCACCCTTGAAAGTTCCTTCATTCCTAGACTCTTTTGTATCAGGGTGCTTTTCGATGATTGATTGGATCAACTTACCAATATATAGGCAAATCGTGCACATTTTGTACAAATTTCCCTCAGTAGACCAGGCATCCTATTTGTAACAGATTAGGAGCACAAAGACAAATCTTGTCATCCCTAATTAAAGGGTCGCAGAGGATATGATTAAACTAACAAGAGAAGTATAGTGATAAGGAAGGATTGGCTGCTGAAGAGCACATTTTTATCTTTAGGGTTTATCTTCAAAGATAACTCAGATTTCTGCATCTATCCCTGAATATTTTTCTCATAGTAAGGATCTCTGAGAACAATTATCTTCTTATTTGTTCGGTGGGTTTAAGCATGAGAATGAAGCATCATATCCGATCACTGATGATTCTCCTTAACAGGGATACCACAGTTAGTTGGCAAGGAATTTAAACTTTTCTGGTCCACCTACATTCTCTATCACTACCACAAAGACTCAGGGGTCCCGTCCTCCGGCCTAAGGTGATATGGTTTATGCAACATTTTCTTGTGCTTCATTGTCTATAATTAATATGTAATTTATTTGATTTCAGAGACTTTAGAAGCTGTCCCTCTCCTTCCCCCAAAATAGTTTCCTTTTCAATGGTATTGACACTGGAACAATGGAATTCAACGCACACCTAACACATTTAATGAGCATGTTTTGCAGAGGCCACATGGACTTCACATTGGTGGAAGAATGATGATAATTTTGCTCAGATGCCAGCAGCAATCACTCCTTAAGATGATCATTGAAGCTTTTGATGACTTTAAGATGGTCATAACTTTGTCCAGATGCCAAAACCCAATCACTTGTGAAGGTAATCATTGCAACTTTTTGGTAGCTTCCATGTGCAATTTATGAATCAACTAGGTATCTTCCACGGCATACCGGCTATTAAATGGCCACAATTTATTTCCTCACTCAATCTTGCTGAACTCTCGATGATAGCATAATGTGCCATAAGATATTTTTCTAAAAGGTATCTTATGAAATATTGAGAAAACGTATGGCATTTTATTGTCGTGATTCAAATAACGAAGAGATGCACTAAAATATATCTTTTCATGTTTCATGTGACGATTAAGGAAGTGACGAGAAAAAGAAAAATAAATAGTTAGCCAGAACCATATAACCCCTTTTTTTATCCTTTCAGTTGATAGCAGGTTCAAAAAATGCCCTAATTTTAGGCCCAATGTGATCTTGGATTTGGGCGGCCCATTAATATGGGCGCCCGCGTCCTCTCTTCGTCGTGCCACCCTTCTCCTGTCAAGCTCCTCGCTGCCGGAGAGGCTCGGTGCTGGCGAGTGCGGTGCTTTATGGAGATCGACCCTACTGCCAGATACGCCAGCGAGGAGGCGGCTGCGGCATATTCGAGGGACAGGGTCGGCGGCAACTCTCCACCCTCGAGAGGGACGGCTACCTTTGGGAGGATGCGCCCCGCGGCTTCGGCCCTCCGACCTAACGCTTCTTATGGCGGTATATATCCTTTCCACGTTAAGATCATGCCTTGGTATTTTTTTTACTTGATGTTTTTGCCTAATGCGTTTTGCAAGTTTAGTTCAGAGGGTTCCTGTGGCGAGAGAAACTGTGTGAACTATTCACTGGGTTGCATTATTTTTAGCTCTTCACATTGCCCTCAGATCATTTAGTTATATCGTGGAGTACTGCAATCTGTTCCCTCCATACTTGTCGCATCATGTAGTGATGGCAAAGTTCGGGCATATCATATTGTATAATTGTTTTGATCGTTGCAGCGACGCTTTTGTTTGATTTTTCAATGTTGGATCTGATCCTGTTTCTGTTAGGAGGATAGCCTAACCAGTTCTTAGTTACATATATCTTTTTGCTGCACATCCTATGCTCAATCACGATCATAGTTAGTTCTAACTAAATTTCCCGACTGTGATCTACCTGTTTCCCGGCTTTTCACAATATATGTTGCACTATGTAAGCTCAATTCACCAGCTGAAACTTTCTACTTTTCACAGACCACTCTTTGGTGGTAAGCACTGACAAATTTTTCTTATGGCACGGGTGGAAATGTCAGGTTTCTGCATATGGTCCAGCACTGCTTAATCGTTGCCTACATGCGATGAAGATGCAAACGGGGACTGAGCTGATAGAAGCAGCCGAACATGACCTCAGGAAAATGCTGACAGGTCCAACTGCTGAGGAGGGCCCATTCGCCGTAGGTGTATGATTGTGCCCGTAATCCATACATTAGTTCTTGATCGGACGTCTCAACCATCTCGAACCCGCAAAGCAATGACAGCCATCGGCAGATGTGGCTTCGAATGATTGCTTCTTGGAGGATGCATATGATGGTGCCTAAGTGGTATCACGCTTTTTCTTAACCAATTTGCTTCCAAACGGAGCAGCAGGCACCAATGTCTGCAATCTTAGACGCAACTCAGGTAAGTCACAATTGTCCTTGACGTTACTTTTTTGCATCACAACCCTGCAGATCAGTGCTCGTAGCTCGTTAGACACAATCAAGGTAACTTATGCTTGTCAACTTAATTTTCAAGTCTGGAATTCGTACCTTCTGTGTGTTTTTATTTGGCACTGAACATGAGAGTTATCACTTAGCGAGTCGACCTTCTTTATAATTAACAACATAGAGGCATGTCACATGACACATGGGAAAGATCTTCTCCAGAAAGAGGAATAGAAGCAAAAGGCCTCTCTCTCCTCGTGGGGCGGCCATGAATGCTTCCACGCTGTGCCTCTGATTAAAAGATGGTAAGATTCCATATAGTTGGTATGAATCATTTGTTTAAGTATACGGTATGCTACTCGACAGAACGGGAGATACGCAGCTGGCACAGCAATCACACACACTACCTGCTGCTTTACATCTCACGCTGTATACCTCTTCGTCAATGCATCACATCGCTGATTTAACTTCCTTATTCTGGAAGAAAGATGGCAAAAACTGGAGGAGTTTGATATCAAAACTGGTGGTGTTAATTGCAGACCTCTGTGTCGGAATGGATTCATAGAGAGGTCCGGATGTGTAGTATCATTTGATGGGACCAAAACTGGAGCTGGCTTTGTGTTGGTCCCACGCACGTGGTCTCATCGCAGGCACTGTTGGAAATGAAACCAAAAGACAAGCCGAGCATCATGTCGATTTTGATAAGAGCAGGAGTAGCTTGCTTGTTTGTGGTTATCATATCTTACCGTGAAGACGAGGTGAAAATGAAGGCTTGGTGAGTAGTCTATCAATCTTTTTATCTGATGCAGGGGGCAACCTTTCGTATCAGACGATGTCTTTCCAAACATGGCAACCATTTCACGTGACTTTTTAATCTCGAGATGGGTTTGGCTCCTCCAGATGAGATGGGTCCAGTTATCTTCCTCTCATATATTTTTCTTTCCTTGCAGTGTTTTACAATGTCGAGCACAGAACTACGGTGCATGGCTCTGTTGGGATGCAAACCTCATCACTTCAAGCTGAGTACAAGTGTCATGCACGCAGGCACAGGCATGTGAGAAAAAAAGTCGGCAATCTGGGTAAGGATTAATTAAGCTGTCATCTTCTCTCCACCAATTTCAATCCTCAGATGGTCCCTTCCTCTCATTACTACTCCATTGCTGATTTTCTGTGCAGGAAATGATGGAACGACTTCCCTTTCAACCTTCCTTGCCCATACTAATATGTAAGTTTTGACCCTCCCTTTCATTGTTTATTCATTTAAATTTATTATTTTCTATTATTTTTCTTTCTTTTACTCACATCCATGAGAAAAGTGGAAAAAATTCTGCTTTTTTTTTTTTGCAAATGTGCTGTAGCTGGGAAAAAAAGAGCAAGGAGAGGACAAGACAGCGAAGCAAACACGGAGAGAAAAAGAAATCCCAGAGATTAGATCGATCGCATCCCGCATCCCTCACGCGACATACACGTGCTGCTTCCATCTATATAGCAACGTCAGAATGCTTCCCCCTGCTTCCTATCCAACCGACGCTCCTTTCTTCTTCTTTTCCTCCTGTTGTAGTATCATTTTGTAGCTTGAAAATGGCGGGCGGAGGCACGGCGAACTGCGTCGACATCCTGATCGCCATCCTCCTCCCCCCACTCGGTGTCTTCCTCAAGTTCGGATGCCAGGTTCACTTTCTCGGAGCCATCAACAGTTCCTCAGCTCAATCTACTTCATTGATTGTATATACAGAGCATGCTACTTAAACTTCTTGATGGTCTGCAGGTAGAGTTCTGGCTTTGCTTGTTGTTGACCCTGTTTGGGTACCTCCCGGGGATCATCTACGCTATCTATGCCATTACCAAGTAGAAAGTTTCAGGTGATCATTTGACACCATTTCATGTTTGCCCCCTCCTGTGTTTGTTCCGCCGTCTCCTCTTTAACTTGTTTAGCTTTTTTTTTTTTTGCAGGGACTTATTTTGGTGGTTGATGTTAGTGGATCGGTGGTGGTAGCTCCGGTGTCAACTTCTTTCATACAACTACTTGCTTAATTCCACGTTTACTTTATTTGGAGTCTCGCTTAGGCCTTTATGTCTGCGTCCTGTTACTTTATGGCTTGATTGGAGGTGTATGGGTCCAAGTTGTTTGTTGAAATATTTATCCTACTCAATCAATTAATGAAGCTTTTGAGGTTGGATGTATTCTTTACCTAGAGCAGAGCAGTGGCCACTCAGTGATTAAGAAGAACCTAAGAACAAGGAGGAGGCCTAAAGACCTAAAACTGTATCTGGGAACTAAAAAGAATGACTTCAGGTCCAACGTGTATTCTACTGCATCATTAAACTCAGACTGCATACGGTCATTGCACTTCAGTAGTATCATTAAACTCAGACTGCATACGGTCATTGCACTTCAGTAGTAAATTAATTACACTTCAATTTCGAATCCGATGGGCTTCCAGTAACCTAAGAACTGCTCGTCTTCCTCCGATGCCTATAAATACCAGCCCAACCACCGCTGGGCCAAATGGCCTCCTTCTTCTCCACCATGGCTTCTCCTCCCTTCCATCACCTTAACCTCTTCATCGCCCTGCTTCTGCTGACCACCTCGACGTTCGTCGCTTCCGCGGCTCGCCCGGCACCGGCCTCCGCGGCGGCCCCGCAGCACCTCGCCGAACGGCTGCAGGCGGACGGGACGCAGCAGTGCTGGGGGTCGCTGATGGAGCTCCGGTCGTGCACCGCCGAGGTCATCCTCTTCTTCCTCAACGGCGAGGCGTACCTGGGCCCCGCCTGCTGCCGCGCCATCCGCGTCATCGAGCACAGCTGCTGGGCCGCCGACGTCATGCTCGCGGCGCTCGGCTTCACGCCGCAGGAGGGCGACGTCCTGCGAGGTTATTGCGACGCCGAGGACACTGCAGCTTCTCCTCCTCCGCCGCCGCCGGCGGCCCTCGCGCCTACACCGGTGGCTCATTAGTTAGACTTAGCTAGAGAGCCGCTTAGCTGTCTGCGTTTTGAAACTACTTATATATATATCTATTATGAAAACACCTGCGATCGATTATAATGAGAAAAACTTTATGATTACGGTTTGAATATTTAGAATAGCAGTCGAGATTTCTTAAATTTGACGACCAAGTCCACAAAAAATGAGGTGGATTCCGTCGCTCTACTCCACTCGGGAGATTTAACTAACGTTGACTAAATCTTTTAATAAAAAAAATTTAAACGCTCGTTCAACCCGACCCACTCTCTTCACTCATCCGGCCCAGCATCGGCCGACCCGCTGATCGCTCGTCGGAACCATGGGCTACCTCGAAAGCGAAGTGGCGGGGGGACTGCGAAGGAACAGAGGAGGCGCTGTGCGCGTGAGGGGGAGGTACCATCTCCCCGGTTCCATTGTTCGCGAGGTTGACGACACGGTCATTTCCGGTTCCTTCTTCGACGCTCCCTCGTTTCTCCTTCCTTTCCTCCGCTTGAACAACGCCTTCTTCTCATGAAGCGGGCGGAGCCTTCCCGCGAGCTCCACCGCCCTCCTCTGTTCCCTGCTTCTCGGGCCCTCGATACCGGTGGAGCGGCGCCTCTATGCGAGTCCACCCCACCGGAGCGAAGCCTCTTCTTCGGCAATTCCACTTGATCATCAGATTCTAAACTGCTAAGGCGGCATCCGCCCAAAGACCTCCGCGGCCTTCTCGGTCATCCCGGAGGCCGAGTAGGTCGAGAAATGCGCGGTGAAGACAGCCGGAAGGATGGGCACCTCCTGCAGCCGACCCGCTCCGCATCTGAGCTCCTCGACCGGAGGATGGAAATGACTCGATTGTGGGAGGCTCAGATGCGGAGGCGGCGCTAACGGGAGGCCCAGGAGAAGTAGCGAGGTGGGCAGGGAGCGAGGGATCGGCGAGGACCTCCGAGATGAAATGGGAGGTGAGTAGAAGGAAGAGGAGATCGAGGTGGGGCTCGAACGAGGGAACCGTGTGGAGGGCGGCGAGGACCTGTTCGGAGGCGTTGAGGTCGCGAACGTCGTCGGAGGAGAAGAAAGAAGAGATCCCGTGATGCTCGAGAATATGGGCTCTTTATTCACCGCGTGCTGCTCCGTTCATCGCCGGAGAGAAGGGAGAGAAAACAGGGGACGGAGAGTTTGACAAGGGACCAGCGGAGGAACGATCGATTCCTCCTTGGATGAGAGGAAGAGAACCGGGCGGGCGAGCGAGCGAGCCAGGGATGATGGACCGGTCGGCCGAGCAGCATTTGATTTTTTTATTAACAAAGTAGTCAACATGAGGATGTGCATGTTGACCGGTCCGTTTGGAAAAATTATTTTTTTAACCTGGTTATCATTAGCAATATTAAAATAAACCTAGTCAGTATGGCTAAAAACTCTTCCTCGGGCCGCTCCCTCCCGTCTTCGGCCTTTGGGTTGACTTAATTGGAGTGTTTCGGCACGCGTTATCAAGATTTAGGAGTTGGAATCCACGAGCTTGAACGGTTCCGATTTGGTTACGAGGATGGGTTACCAGATGCGGCGTCGCACAGAGATTTTCTATAAGGCTGTTGTTCTAGCTGAAATGATTCTGACACGTGGCCTTTAAGATCAACTCTTTTGCGGTTGCTCTGTAAAACCCTTCATCAGAGAGGCATCGTATATAACCTGAAAACCCCGCCCGCAGTCGCCGCTCCTCCCGTCCGCCCTCTTCAAAACCCTAACCCTAAAACCTCTCATTCCCTTCCCGACGCCGCCATGTCGTCGTCGCCGACCGGGATCGCCTCGCCGTCCCCCGCCACCACCGAGAAGAAAAAGAAGAAGAAGAGCAAGGAGGATAAGAAGTCCGCCGAAAACGGCGGCGACCTTCCCTCCTTCCCCGCCGCCGTTGGAGAAGGCCAGGACAAGGACTTCTTCATCAAGCCTCAGTCCTTCACGCCGCCCGTGGACACCTCCGGGTGGCCGATCCTCCTGAAGAACTACGACCGTCTCAATGTCCGCACTGGCCACTACACGCCGCTCCCCGCAGGTAACTCCCCCCTGAAGCGGCCCCTCGCGGAGTACCTCCGCTACGGTATCATCAACCTCGACAAACCCTCCAACCCCTCCTCCCACGAAGTCGTCGCCTGGATTAAGCGCATCATCCGCGCGGAGAAGACCGGCCACAGCGGCACCCTCGACCCCAAGGTAACTGGAAACCTTATTGTCTGCATCGATCGCGCCACCCGCCTTGTCAAATCCCAGCAGGGTGCTGGCAAGGAGTACGTCTGCGTCGCTCGCCTCCATGGTGACGTCGCTGACGTCGCCAAGGTCGCCCGCGCCCTCGAAACCCTCACCGGTGCCGTCTTCCAGAGGCCCCCTCTCATTTCTGCTGTCAAGCGCGAGCTTCGCATCCGGACCATCTACGAGAGCAAAATGCTCGAGTACGACCGGGAACGCAACCTGGTTGTCTTCTGGATCTCCTGTCAGGCTGGAACCTACGTCCGTACGCTCTGCGTTCATCTGGGACTGATCCTGGGTGTCGGAGGGCACATGCAGGAGCTGCGACGTGTTCGCTCCGGTATCCTTGGCGAGAAGGATAATATGGTGACCATGCATGATGTTTTGGATGCCCAGTGGGTGTATGATAATTTCAAGGATGAGAGTTACTTGAGGCGAGCGGTGATGCCATTGGAGGTGCTGCTTACCAGCTACAAGAGGTTGGTTGTCAAGGATTCTGCCGTGAATGCTATTTGTTACGGGGCGAAGCTGATGATTCCTGGACTGCTGAGATTTGAGAATGATATCGAAGTTGGAGAGGAAGTTGTTCTGATGACCACCAAGGGGGAAGCTGTTGCCCTGGGAATTGCTGAGATGACGACTGCCGTTATGGCAACTTGTGATCACGGATCTGTTGCAAAAATAAAGAGGGTGGTGATGGATCGAGATACCTACCCCAGGAAATGGGGCTTGGGACCAAGAGCACTGATGAAGAAGAAGATGGTCGCAGAGGGATTGCTGGACAAGCACGGGAGACCAAATGAGAAGACACCGGCAGAGTGGCTCAGGAATGTGGTGCTACCAACCGGTGGGGATTCCATGGTGGCCAGCCTTGCAGCGGCACCAGAGCCCGCTGTCCAGAAGGTAGAGGTTGTGATTGAAGAAGTGAAGGAGGAGAAGAAGAAGAAAAAGAAGCACAGAGACAGGGATAATGAAGATGATGAAGCTGGAGAAGCACCTCCTGCGAAGAAGGTGAAGGTTGACCAAGTTCAAGATGCAATAGTGGATGGCGAGACAAAGAAGGTGAAGGACCAAAGTGAGGAAGCACTAGAGGAGAAGAGTGAGAAGAAGAAAAAGAAGAAAAAGAAGGACAAAGAATCAGAATTAGCAGATGCAGAGCAGGGGGTGGAGAAGGAAAAGAAAAAGAGCAGCAAAGGCAAAACTGATGCTGGCTCTTCAGATGAAGAGAAGTCAACGGAGAAAAAAAAGAAAAAGAAGAGCAAAGAACATAAGGGTGATGAAGGGGCTGAACCTGCTGGCGACATTGCAGAGGCAGAGAAGAGCGAGAAGAAGAAAGACAAAAAGAAAAAGAACCGTGATGCTGAGTAATGGCAGCATGAGTAAACAGGGCATTCCATTTGGAACATCACCACATACTGATTGGGCTGCGCTGCTTATGGTCATTGAATTGAGGTATTTTCTTGCAGATCCGTTATCATTTGTGCAAGAAAACCACAACAGTATATGGGGCCATGGTAGATGCTACATCTACCATGGCCTCGTTGATTTTGGTTTAGGCTCATGTGTTTGTCTTTTCAATTGATCATGTACTAATGAAGGTACTTTTCTTTTTTCATAATGAGTTGTCTCTAATTTTTAAGTAGCTATAATTTACTTTATCTTGAATCTTTATTATGAGCCAGGTTTGCCAGGTTTTGCTGAATATGATCAAAAAACTGTTGTGAATCGCATAGTTTGGTAGTGTATACACAAAGCATTTAAACTCGTTACATTTCTCTATAGTTTGGTAGTGTTAGCCTTGACGTGCAAGAGGCCGTCTTGCTTTCATCACGTATTTGATTTGTTAGATAAAGACATGATCTAAAATTGTGAATGCTTGATTTGATATTAATAATCACTCTTTAATTAGTTAATCTTCTATATTGTTATTTATTTATTTTAACTTTCAATAAAATTATTTTGATGGAATTTAGTTCCATCACTATTTGATGACAATTATTTGCTTTCATCACTATTTGTTCTTTTCCAATTGGCTTTTCGAACATCACATATTTGGAGCTTATGCTTTTTGCAATAATGAATAGGTTCTTTTTCGGCCCCCTTGTTCTGAGAATTCAATCTTGTATAATATAGGATAACATTTTTGGCTGCTGCTTTTTAGCAACTGGAATATATATGTCCATGTGATTTTATTGGGAAAGATAAAACATGGAGAGACTTTTGAGATGGAGAAAGGAGAGACACTGTTGCTTGTGTTGTTTAAAAGACTTATTTGGGTATACATTATTTTCTTCGACATCTAAGGGAACCAGGTGTGTGATTAGATTGAGTTATTTTGTAAACACATTTGAGATCGATCCCCTTCTTTAAATTTCATGCGTCGTACTCATAGCCATTGCTCATTGATGTGTCCATAGAGAATTCAGGCTGTAATTTTCCTCGATGTAATTGGCTTAAGCAGATCGTTTCAAATTTCCGGCCCATCTTTCGTGAAGAGGGCAAACGACTAAAATTTTATTCCGGAAAGCAATTATGATTTATTGAACCGTAGAAAACAATTTCACATGATTTGTTAAGCGAAATACTTTATACTTTAAATTTATTTTAAAAATAATTCCACTTCCACTTCCATAATTCTGAAACAAATATCTTTTAAAATTAAAGTCGAATTAAACAAAAATAGTTTTTTTTTTAATTTTGCTCTCCCACGTATTTACGATATGGAGAGAGTATTCAAACTTTGTTAAGTATAAATTTTTAAAAAAGGTTTTAACGCTTGTCAAAAGTATATTCTAAACTTTCTACTGGCGTCGCCAATCTCGATCAACACACCCCCAGGACAGGACTCAGGACATGCATGCACGCGCTCTACGCTTCTATTCAATGGAGAAGGCAGTGGTGCGTGTCTTGGGATACTGAGCAGATCCCGGTACTCCATCGGAGGACGCCGCATTGCTGCCCCCACCTCCACTTCGCGGAGACGCCCCCACCATCGACGTGATGGCGGCTGCCAGAGCCGCCGTGAAGTTCGGGTCTGCCGTGATCGCCGCGGTCACCGTCTCCACCACCGACGGCTGCTGCGGGCGCGGGGGAAACGGAGCTAATGTCATCTGCGGAAGGCCGTAGAGGGAGAGCGGCAGCTGGAGAGGGTGCGGGCGCTGCGGCTGGCGGAGCGGGTTCCCGGCCGTCGACTGCGTCAGGTCCAGTGTGACTGTGGGGAAGGGGGCGGAGGCGGAGAGCGACGCCATGGTGGAGACGCCGAAGGACCCAGGGTACTGCAAGAAGCCGGCGGTGGTCATGAAGGACGAGTCCTTGCTGCTGGTGGAGCCGGAGAGGAGCATGGAAGCGGCGGCCGAAGTGGTGTTGGCCATGACGGTGGCAGCCGGGGGGAGGGGGTGGTTGTGGTTGCCCTCGTAGGTGGTGACGAGGATGCTCTTGTCCTCCGCGCACCGCTGCACCTGCTTCCGGACCGGGCAGCCGACCGCCATCGTGCAGCGGTAGTAAGCCCGGGGACACGGGTTGCCCTTCGCCATCTTCTGCCCGTACTTACGCCATTGACACCCATCGCTTATCTGCGAAAACCATCGACGACTTTATACTCATTCATTCTTCTTCTTCTTCTTCTTCTTCCCATGATTAAATTTACCCTACCATGGACGCATCAGATCGAGCTCGGACGGAAACTCGTGCTTTCCGGCACGGCATCTGGTCGGATGCAGCAGCAGCGTTGTCCTCGTCGGCGGTGGCGGTGGCGGAGGCGGTGGCGGCGCCTCTGCTTCCTTCTCGTTGCATCAGCTTAGGGTTCTCGCTGCTGCTGTTGTCGGCGTCGACGCAGGTAGGGGAGCGCACTTGGTCTGCTGCGAAGGGGACGATGGCTCGATCGGTAGAGCTTACGTTGAGAGAGGAAGTCTGTTCTTCCTCGTCGTCGATCTCGGAGTTTAGGGCGCCGCCACTGGCCACCGTGTTCCTCCTCAACCCGGTCGGACCGGGTTCCAGAAACTGGTGCGCCAATAATTGATCTCCCGTCTTCCGATCCTTTTCCTTTTTTTTTCATGAGAATTAAACTAGTAATTATACCAGTGAGCTAGATAGATTAATGCTTTCAGATCATGAGCGAGTAATAAAATACATAATTGGATTGTATTCTGTATAAAACACCGAGGGGGGAAGAACAGGAAGAAACCATGAGCTCTGCAGGCGATGACCGAAGCCTCGTTTGCAGACTTCAATCGAGGTTTGGTGAAATTTCACAGTCATGCAATTTTGAATTCCTCTACACGGTTAGCCTTAGCATGAACATGACGCGCGGACTAATCATTCTGCTATACGGTGACTAATTTGAAAACGTAAGCACACCTAGCAATTAAACCCAGCTTCTTTAGTTTGGTCGGTCGGGGGTTTCTTTTCTTTCAAGATTATATTACTAGATTCGAAAACAACGGCACCATAAATGAAAGAAAGAAAAACCTGCTGTTGCTGGATGTGGTGGTGGTGGTGGTGGTGGTGGGGATCTCTTTGCTGCATGAGTTGAAGAAACTGGGCGTGCAGGGCGGTGTAACTCTTCCTCAGCTGATCCAGCATGCCCCTCAATCTACCGTTTTCCTCGTTCAGTCGGTTTATTTCCTTCTCAAGACTAATCAACTGATCAACCGAGTTAATTAATTAATCACAGAGAACAAGTGCAGGAGTTCTTCGTTGCAGAATATATAGATTTAAGTCCCTAAAATGAAACAATGAATACGGACCTTGTTTTGAGGTTTCTCCGCGTCGTAATCGGATTCAGCTTGGCCAGACTGGGAGTTAACTCTGAGATTTAATCTGGTCTGAAGAGAAAGCAGACTAAGAATCCTCTCTCTCTATATATGGATATGGATACTATATATATATATATATATATATATATAAACATACGCTGATGCTTCCGGCGCCAGTACCTCCACGAGGTGGCGGCGAGCCTTCATCGTCGTCGTCTTCCTCCTCCTCCCGATGCTCTTCCTCCCTCTTGCGTTTTGGCGAGGCGGCAGAGCTGTCGTCGAATCCTCCGGCGACCCGTCGTTGACTCGGGGCGAAGAAATCCAACTCCTTGATCGTCGTTCCGACCGAGCGATCCATCTTCTCCTCCGCTCGGAGAACCGCCGTCTCCTGCGCCCTGATTAATAATATATATATATAGAGGTAGAAGGAGGGAGGGAGAGAGCGCAGCAGCAGCAGCAGCAGCCGCAGCAGCAGCCGAGGGATAAGAAAGAAAAAAATGAGAGGGAGGGAGGACGAGAGAGAGAGGGAGAGAAAGAGATGTGCAGCGCGACCATATATCTCTACTTTTATTTTCGTTATTATGTGCCGCCACCGCCTAAAATTAATCAATCTTATTTATGAAGTCAGTACAGCGTCAGCTCAACCCAGCCTGGGCGGCGGCGGCGGCGGCCACCGGGATTCCGTCGGGAAAACGAAACCAGTCGGCCGGCCTGGTCTCCCCCACCTCGTCCACGTGGCGAAAAGGTCGGTCAACGCGGTAGATGGCGGGCTGCGTCGCTTCGATCGACCCGCGTGGGACCCGCGCCGAGGACTTCGATCGACCGACGAATCCAACCGCTTCAGGCATACCTACTGGATCGCCTGCTCTGCGCGGAACACGGTTCAGCTTTAGACTTTTTTTTTATCCTTTTGGAGTTATTATCTGCGAGGGAGGGGAAATCCGGGGAAGCCGGAGGCGACACGCTAATTGCTTTGTCCCGACATAACGGCAGCGTCGGAGTTTAATTTAAAATATGCGTCCGCGGTCGAGAGATTTAGATGAGGCGGAGTGCGACGGCGGAAGCAATTTGGGGAGACTGTTGCTTCCAATTAATCGAGTCCTCGGAGGTAAATATAAAAAAATTAAAGGTGCTGTTACTTCAACTCCACTGTCACGCTGGACTTCTCCGCCTCCCATTTATTGTCATTATTTGCCTACTTGCTCCGTCTAATTAATTCGATCCCTTCCCTTTCTTAATCTGAATATATCTACCCAGCAACAGTAATAACACCGCCTAATTTGGCCTGTGTATTAAGAATACAATGACTGTGCGTATATACCTCCATACAATCATTAATTATTTTTTAAAAAAATAATTGTGTACTGCGATTATTATTAAATTACGTGTGAATTTAAAGGAGGACGAAAGAGAAAGGCACGATGTTCACGTTGGATAAAGACGAGGAGTCAAATCACGGACTCGCTGCAGCCTTCCTCCGTCTCCGGCACGCGGTTCGCACATGCGCCGCTGCTGCACTGCTGCGCTGTGAGCCTTCTACGTTACATTCAATTAAATAAGCAGATATTACCAACGTCGTAAGCTTATAATGAAAAAAGTATATAATGAAATAAAATAGTGGAATATATATTATATGTATGGGTGAGTGGTCTTTTTCCATCACTGTATTGGGGGTGTGCTTATTATCCATTCTTTCACCTTCACTGATATCATCGTCGTCGTCGTCGTCGTCGTCGCCACCACCCCATGACCACGAGGAGTGGTTCGAACACAAACGCACGCGCATATACTGCTGAGTAAAATTAATGCAATTTTTATTGTTTTACGAAGGAGGTACGAAACAAAATTCCACTCGACGTAATAATGGTGTCTTCATACTTACTCCTCCTTTTTTTTGTCCTCTTACTGGAAGTGTTTCAGGGACCAAAAGGAGTCTTTATTAATCACTTAATTTTCAGTCAATTAATCTATAAAAAGGGAGGAAAAAGAAAAAGGAGGAGATTTGAACAAACGATAGAGGAAGGTATTTGTATTTGGGGCCACGGAGGTTGCAATTTTTTCCTCGGGGTTTGGAATGTGATTGGAAGATTAAGGATGAGGAGGAGGAGGAGGAGGATTTTACTCTTGATTCAGTCAATTCAATGCATCACTTATTGGAAATACCCTTTTCATCTGAACTCGTTATTTTGTTTTTTTCCCTCCTTTGTTTCGTTCACTGATTGCCTCTTATTATTAGTTTTTTCCCTCTCTCGTTTTATTTTACCCCATATATATATATAATCTTTCTCTGGTCAGAGAATGAATTCTGTGTGCCTACTGATTAAACGCTCTTTTGACCGTGAACCAATTCTCTTTTGAATAAAATAATTAAAACAAACACATATAACACTGCATAGGTTTAAAAAATGAACATAAATTATAATCGAAGCCGGTAATAAATTAACTTAAAAATCATTTAGATTTATTTTATAAAAATAAATACATTTATAAAAAAATGAACATAAATTAATATATTCATTTTAGAAAAAAAGAAGTTAGTCCACTGCGTAGGTCAAAAGGAAGTCATGAGAAGGTGGAACATTTAACCCATGAACAAATAATTAATATAAGGTGATGGGAAATATTGACTTCCACTGGCTTATGGATGGATGCGTGGAGGACTGAACAAGTGACTAAATTTTCTCCACCTGCTCGGGCTAAAAAAAAATATCAGACCGAAGGATTCTAATTTTGACGAATACGGTCGGTTGCCTTCCTAAGAGAAAATTTAATCAAATATTTACTAAAAATTATAGGTTCCATTAATATAATAATTTATACTTAAAAGTAAAACTAAGATTCCCAATCTCTTTTTTGGTATCTATCAAACGCATCTTAGAATCCATGAATTTGAAGCTGTTAATATCGATACAGGCTTTTAATTAATCAGTGGTCTTTACCGAATGAATGATTGATCAATAAAATAGTTGATTATTATTCGGGACACTTCAACTTTAATTAATTGCCTGAGAAATTTCAGCTTTAACATTAAATATGCACCCAAAGGAACAAGGATCTAGCTAAATCTTTACGATCAAGAGTATTAATTACTTATCTTCAAATCTCATGATTGTTCGCTCACTATTTGAAATCTTCTCTCCTGATGGAGATCTGTTACCAAATAATTAACTGGCTTGCAATCTTTTTTTTATATAAACAAAAGTAACATGTTTTTAATGGGTAAAAGTATCATAGCATCCTAAATATCATAATTATGATACAACTGACCTGTAGAATCTATATGATAATTTAAAAAAATTTGATTTTGAGTTCGTATCGTACTAGAACACGATTAATAATTTTGGAAAGAACGTTGACTGGAAACGAATACGACATTGATATTATATTAAAACTATAAAGATGTGCATGTGTAATCTAACTTGAACTCTTAGTGAATGGATAATTCATTCGAGGAATTTAAGCAGAGCTACGTGATGAGCAGGAAGTGACAAAAGAATTAGGTATACAGATTCATTAAATAACAGGGAGATGCAAGGAGGAATTTGTAAAAATACATGACTAGGAAATACAAATAATGTAAAAAAGAAGGGAGAAGGTTTGGAGGAGCTGTCCATGCACATTCTTGACACGGAAAAACTGGGCATCGGTGAAAGTGGCTTCGATTGTTATCCATTATGGACTCCCCAAGGACCACCCTACCTCTAATTCTAAAGGTCATTCATTACTTTTCCAGTAGTAGATGTAGTCGTCTCCTCATGGAAGTAAAGCACGAGTGGACCTTCTTTGGATTCGTCGGGTTGCCCTACAATTTTGACGTTGATGTCTTTTTTGATAGCGACCCTAATTCTTCAATGAAGGACCACAATTCAATTGCTTCATCTACTTAGGTGTCGTCCTCCCTAGCCATTGCATGCACCATTCACTAGGACCACTTCATTTTGGAGGGATGCGGAGTGGTTCAACCCCAACGAAGCCGAAATGTCCGCCGGTGATGCATAATAAGCTAAGTTGCTTTCATTTGGTTTCCAACTTGGAATAGCTAGGGGTTTGTGAGCCATAACGATCAAAGTGCTGCTGACTGATGATGTCGCACCCTTCGAATTGGCACAGGGTTAAGGCAATCCAACATGTCTAAAGTTTGCACTTTAATACGAGGGAAATCAACTAACTAGGGATTAGAAAGTGAAAGAATCTGCATACTGTTGGTTCTGGGAGCAGTCTTCCGTCTGAATGGGCCTCAAAAAAACGGCACCATAAACTCCCCGTGGGCCTGTTTTCAGAAGCACTGCAACATAAGATTGTAGTAAGGGATTCTGTGGACTTCTCTCCACAAACAGCCAAATATACAAATATGCTTTTGGGAGCACAAGCTTCAGGAATATGACAAGACAACACGCTGGTTTTAGAATACAAGTTCGTTCTACTTAAAAGTTACAAAGCCGCCAGCATAAACATAAACCTGTACCAGCACAACTCCAACCAATTCGATGCGACAAGTAGCACCGCAGTGGACCAATTTTATAGGCAAGAAAGTATGATGATATAAATCAATAAACATTATTATGTCCACAGAATTGCATCACTGTTTTAAAGTTAAAAATCCCCAGTAAACATGTGGCCTTTTAAAAAGTCTGGTACTCATCGAGAACGGAAGAATCAATGCTCTTAAATGTGAATTAAATACATCTTACCAATCTGCTATCACGGAGGATGGCCTCCATACGGTGCAAGTCATTGCCGGGTTTAGATGCTTTTGAGATAAAAGCATCAACTGTGTCTCTAAAAAAAAACAATAGAAGAAGACTGTACGAAGTTGAGCTGGGAAGGTTCCCTTGTTGAAACTTATTATGGAGGAGGAGGAGGATCAACAGCGGCTAGAGTGTTCGAGGACTGTAAACAAAAAACTTTTGGTACTGAGACAATCGAAGACCTCTAAATATTAGTTGTTTTGAGTTTTCTCCACTTTTGCTTTGATCTTTTGCTCCATGATTGCCTTTTCGGTGTCTAGACTAAACATCCTATTGAGAGCGTGCATATTTTCAAGCGTCTCATCCAGAGTCCGGTTATCAGTGCCATCGCATCTCAAATGCTGCAACGGACCATGGAGGAGCTTGTTCACTATTCCGGTGCTGAGCTCATCGATAGCTTTTTTCATTTTCTTTGTTAGAGCAACATCACCGATCTTCTGTAGACATTTTTCAAGTTCAGCAGCACGAATTCTATCAGCATACGACCTTAGCTTCTTGATAGTTGGGACAGTTTCCAGAGAATCCCTCCATGTCTCGAACCGAATTAGTTCTTCTGAGATGATTGATTGAGCTTCCATTGCCTTTCTCAGGCGATCTTCCTTGTTTGCTTCCACGACTTCTTTAAGGTCATCAACGTTGTAAACTCGAGCACGCTCAAGATTAGTGACACAGGATCCTACATTCCGGGGCACCGAAATATCCACAAATAGTCTTACACCCCCAACTTCTTCATCCACGGGAGGAAGAACTTCAACATGCTCTTTCAAGAATAATGGTGTTTCAGATGCGGTGCTGGTGAAGACAACATCTGCGTCCGCAGCAGAGGATAACATTTCAGAGAAAGGTCTGTAGACTATTTCAATATCTCTCAGTTCCTGCCGGATAGCATCTACCCTCTCCACCGACCTGTTAACAACCACAACCCGTTTGCATCCTTTTGCACCCAGATGCTTGATAACAAGTTTCCCCATCTTGCCAGCCCCGATGACCAGCATTCGGGCAGATGCTGAATGGGACTTTGGAAGCTTCATGAGAGCCAATTCCACTGCAGCTGAACTTACAGAGACTGCGCCGGATGCTATATTAGTTTCACTGCGAACCCGCTTTCCAGCTGTGATTGCATCCTTGAACATCCTGTCAATATTCTTCCCCAACCCTTTATTGCCTTGTCCAAGCCTTACGACCTGTTTAACTTGTGCGAGAATCTGTCCTTCTCCTAGGACAAGAGAATCAAGCCCAGCTGATACTTCAAATAGATGCCTCGTGGCATCACTATCACGTAGCATGAAAAGATGTTGCCGGAGCTCCTCTCCTGGAATTCCACTTGTCTGCACAAATGATATAAAGGAAACAAAGATCAACGATAAGCCTAGAAACTATGTTCTAAATATCAATTATCTTTCCGGTAAAAATTTAAGATGGATCGAACCATATTACTACGGATACACAAAGCATAGAGCTGTATCATCAAGTAGAGATCATTACCTTTGCCATCCAATCCATCACTTCTCTGATTCCCCTATGCCAAGATAAAGCAACCACATATATTTCCATTCTGTTGCATGTACTGAGAACTGCAGCCTCTTCTATATGATGCAAATTGCATAATTCACCGATAGCAAGGGGCCACTGTGCCTCTGGAACAGCAAGTTTTTCACGCATTTCAACAGGAGCTGTGTGAACACTCAAACCTATCACAGCAATGCTGCTCCTTTCCTTCATATATCCTGAAAATAGTACTTCAGAAGCAGTTAGTAAAATGTCATGAATAATCACCACAGAACAACTTATTTTACCAATATAGATCAACAAATAAGTTAGCATTGCTGTTCATCACAGAGAGATACATCTGAGAAAAATTTATCTCACATGGAATATGTAACAAGGTTATAACACAAGGGATCGCATACAATTGTCAAACTTTAGCACCCGAAGCCACTGTTGCTCACAGATAGAAGTTGCCAAAAGGACCAGGTGAATTTGACATTAACTTAGGAAACCAAAGGGAAAAGGAAGAAAAATACTTTATTGAAGAAAAACCTCCTTCCATCATCACATCAGATTCAAAAGCTAAATAAAATCAAATATTGTTGCTCCATTCATCAATTTCATCTCTCCCGAGAAGAATATAAATCCCCTTGAGGTATCGAGCAAAGGTTGAAATATCAAGCAAAAAACTCTTCCCCTTCTTTAATCTGTGACGGGTGAACTTCTCAGCCACTCTCACAAACCCAGAATAATATATATCTCTTTGGCTAAATTGGGTTCATTCTTGCAGAGTTTTTGACCCTCAAAAAAGGAATTTCCTTCCCATTAGAAGAAAAACTCTGCAGCTTCCGCAGACTTTCCGTTAATGAACAAAGCGATTGATCTCTACCGGAAATAAGGATAAATAAAGAGGGGAAGATGGGGGGTAGGGCTTACGGTCAGCGGAGATCTTGAACTGCTCAAGGGCCGACAAGCTGGCCGCTGCCGCTGTCGCCGACTTTTCCTCGAGATCCACCTGCACCTCGCACCGTGGGCTACTCCGACGAGCCAATCTCCGACTCTGACGTCCCCCATCGACCTTGTATGATCCCACCGAATTCCCCGGAAGGGACGACGGCCGGGAGGAAGAAACCCCGGGGAGGAAAGGCCCGACCTTCCCCGATCCCGCAAGGGTTACTGCCACGCTGCTGGCGGCTGCCATTGAAAGAACTACCTTGCAAATAGGGATTCAAGCGAGAGAGAGAGACGAAGACCTAATCGGGATCGACGGGGAAGAGAAAGAGGCGAAGAGAATCCCCGCGTTCACCTCGTCTCTTCTCCTCTCCGCCCACCTCCCGCGGTAAACGTGATGGATTTGGTCCTCGCCGGAAGCGCAGAGGAAGAAGAAGAAGAAGAGGCCGACAAAATTGTATTAAAAAAGAGGGTGGGAGTCGGTGTGGGTGGGCGAAATAAAAATGGAATGCATGCGCTGTCAAATAAGTACTCAGCCGCAACACCCAACGCACGACCCACATCTGCTCCGAGGTGGGTCCTCATCTAGTTCCACCAATTAGATATGGAGTAAGGTGGGAGCGGGTGGAGGGCCAGCGTGGTAGGGCTTAAATAAAAGGGATAGATAAAAAGGGTCAAGTAGTAATCGCCCCGCTCTCTCATTGGTTGGCTGCGCTACGCGTTCTATCCACACTCCCCTAGACCCGCTCCACATATATCTCTTCGTCCACGTTGCATCACGTTTCATATTTCCTTTTCTCATAAAATCCTATTTCTATTGGGAGAAATAAAAATGTCTTCGAGATAACCAATTAAATATCATATTTTTCTTTCTAAAGGAAAAAAAAAACCTTTATTTCTGCGTTGACAAAGGGGGCGCGTGGAAACCGCAATGAGGGACTTATTTTGTTCTGGGAGCCACTTGCCCTTCTTAATTGAATCATTAGGGTTTACTTAATACATTAGTTTTGACAGATACATGCAATTACCGGTCAAAATATTAACCGGCCGATAAGTTCTCGTATCGGTGTCTTATAACGGGCCGTTAAACTGGAGTTGCATCATAGCTTGGTGCTGTTTAGCCCAGCCCGTCTCGTATCGGAAACGGGGATGAAACGCAACGGGCTGAGAAGCCCGGAAAGAGGACTGTGCTTGTTTTCGGGGTTATTGATTTGCTCGAGTGACGGGAGCGCCGGGAGAGGACGCTCATGGCGGAGAGCAGCAACGGCAAGGAGAAGACCGGCAGGGGGAAGGATGCCGATGGGAGGTCCCCTAAAGGAAAAGGCAAGGGCGGGGAGACTGGCATGAAGAAGACGCCGCAGTCGCGGCAGAGAAATCCCAAGGTGGAGATGGAGCTGACGAAGAAGAACAAGGATGAGAAGGTCGCCCTAAAGGAGAGTAAGGGCAGAAAGAAGAAGGAGGAGGTGAAGAAAAGGACGAATACCAAGGGAGGAACCGCTGAGAAGGAGGAGGGGAAGACCAAGGGAAGGGCCGTTGAGAAGGAACAGGTGAAGAAGAGGACGAACGGATGGACCGCCGCACCGGAGGATAAGAAGAAGAGGAGCAGGAACAAGATGGAGAATGGCTCCTCTGCCGCCGCTGGTGATGACGAGGAGGGGGGCACCGCCTCCTGTAGCTTCCCGATGAGCCGGGTGCGGCGCCTCATGCGCCTCGAGGGCGGGAACTTAAATGTCGTTAGCGGGATCTCTTCCGACGCCGTGTTCCTCGTCAACAAGGCCTCCGTAATCCCTCTTGCTTTCTGGTCCTCTTCGTTGGAATCAAATATTACTCCATATTAGGGTTTCCTGGTTATTCGTTACCCCGAAATGTGATCCTTTGACTGTTTTGCTTTTACCGCATGATGGATTTGCAATCATCTCGGCCCTCTTCAACAGAAATGCTGTTTCCTTTAACAATGCTGATGTGAATATGATTCCTCACTGTCAAAATCTTTTTTTTTTCTGCTCATGTCGCATTTTTTTTTCTAGTGTTCACAATTCTTCATCTTTCTTCCTTGATGGCTTAGGTTATTTTTCTTAGTTTCTTGTTGTCTGTAAATGTAGGAGATGTTTCTGGAGAAGTTTGTCGAAGATTCTTATGGCAAAGGGATTAAAAGGCAAAAAAAATCTCTCAACTACAAAGATCTATGTCAGTATCTCTCGCCAAGCTCTTGTCATGAATTATGCGATTTACGCTGTTAATTTGTTTGTTTGTACTTTGTATTGCGATGCATGCTTTCTTGTTTACTATCTTGATTAGTAGTCTCCAGCTACTTGCTAATGAAGCTTTTACTGCTCACATGTTACCTAAGCTTCCTTAAATCTTTAGTATTCGGCCCAACATTCTTTTCAATTCCATGGTTTTTTTCAATTAGAGCAGCTTTTGATGGAAAAGATGTATGCCTTAATGGTTATTCCAACCTGTCTTTTCTCACTGTAGTTCTGATTCTTCGTCCAATCTCTCATGCCTTCTAAGTCTGTGCAAATGACTTGGTACGATTGTGTTTCACTTGTTGGATTTAGAAATGTAGGATTTTATTATCGATTTACTAGTTAACTACTTGATTCAATGGCTGGGGGTTAGACAGTCTTTTATTGAGGTTTTGGTAGTCCCTGTCGGAGAGGTTCTGTTTATGGAACTTTATGTTTGCAACTTTAGTCCGTCTCTGAATTAAGATGACTCTGAATTTATAGTTGTTGGGTTTATTTCTGAGTGGATTCTGGCATCTCATTTATAGCCACAGCTGGTACCTACATGAAATACTTGAGGAAATTCAGGGAGGCGGTGAATAATGAGTGTCTATGTGGGTATCTGTTGATTCGAAATTCAGCTTACTTTCATGTTTCAATGGAGTTCAACAGGCTTCTGTCTAAACACAAGGCTACTTGATCATAATATGCCAAGGGTAGATAACAATTTAAAAGCTAATTCATTCTCTGGCTGAGTTTACCAATGAAATGAATCATAATCTGATGGCTCTTATCTGCTAATTTTGCGGTCAACATTATTCTTCGTTCTGTACTGAAGCTTGCTTTGAAGCTTCTTCAAGTTCTAAGAAAATTTGATGGTTGCATAGTATTTACATACTATGTATCTTCTTACTGAACGATATATTGCAGATGAACCTCGATGTAGTATTTAACGTACCACCAGATTCATCCAACCTGATTGAAGTCATATCTTTCATGGTTCTCTGATATGCCTCTTTTTTGTTTTTAACTTATTCTTTAAATACGTGTCCTTTCTGCTACCTATTTAGTTGTATCTATCATGTAATGCTTCTTTGTGCTTCAACTAGCATGCGATCCATGATTCAGTTTCTTTTGTTGCCCTGTAAGTTATAATCCTGATTATTTCTAGTATCATCTTGGTGATTGCCAAGTTTTTTTGTGTCAAGTGGTTAGTTATAACTAAAAATGCTTCTTTCAGTTTCCAGTATGTTCAGATTGGATGTCTGACTAAATCATTTCATGACTATGAGCTTGCAGCTGAATAGTTATTGATTGTTATGTAATGATGACTTTGGCTTTTGCTTTTCAGCATCTACTGTTCACTCTAGAAAGAAATACGAATTCTTGTCAGGTAAAGCTTGCAATTGGCTACTTGTTGAAAGATCAACAATTATATACACAAGGATAGGTAGAAACTGTGGATGTGCATTGACAGGTTTCCCTTTGTTTAGATTTTGTCCCAGAGAAGCTAAGCGCTGAGGACGCGTTGAAGGCGAGGACATTAATGGAAACATGACTTCCAAAGCCGAGAATGGAGGGATAAAAGGAGGGATAAAACGATGATCGGTGGACAATAATGGAGGATGGATCCATTTAATCGGCTACCTAATTCAAGATTCTTCCTTAGGCCTTCTTGTATCATCCTTAGAAACTAGAAATACTTGCTTTTTTTCGAATATATATTTTTTCATAAGAGAGTACCACATCATAGCTTACTCCCTGATCTTGAATTCATTGCCTAATGTGTGCATTGAGTGAGGTAGTACGTAGTCCGGGCCAAATATCCCTAGAGAAGTGCATCATAACTATGTATATTATGCGATTTTAGCTTCCAGGATCAACTCATATTTTATGAGGATTCATTGTGTTCAGCTTGTACTTGGAAATTGTGGAACTTGTGAGCTTTTCCTCAACTTGGTTGTATCAAGAGTGCAGTTGCACTATTAATGTTTTCTTTAATGTCCTAAATAATGTAAGAATAGTTCGTGTATTTTCTGCAAATGGATGGAATTGTAGGGTTTTTTTACTTATTTTTCGATTGTTTTGAAAAAATAAAATCGAACTCGTCTTTTTTTTTTAAAAAAAAACAATATGGAATACGGGATTATTACATGTTAGTAACAATGATTTAAATCGTCCGATGCATTGATTAAAAATTTTGGTCGATTTTTATTCCCTATTAATCTAATATTATTTTTATGTCATTCTTCCCCCTTAATTATATCATTATTTATCCATTCTATTTCCACATAAACCAAACGGCAGCGGAAATAAACAAGAAGCGTAGCGAGGGGCCTTAATTATAAAGGAAGAGAATAAGGAAGGTATCCTCTCGCGTTCCTTCCGCGTTCCTCCCCGTCGATGAAACCCTCGGAACTGGCAACCGTAATCCTCGCCAAGAAGCCACCTCTGCGTGATTCCTAGGTTCCCTCCACCGATCTCCCCCAGCCCTCTCAATCTCTCAGGAGCAGGAGCCGATTCCGCTCTCAATTCTCATCCCTCTGATGGGCAACACGGTGAGCGCCGGCAGCGACACCAGCCACCACGGAAGGAATTCCGGCCACTACCGCCACCACCACCACCCGCCACCTTACAGCGCGCCCGCTCCTCATCCCCCGCTACCGCCACCGCAGCAGCAGCCGCCGCCACCGCCACCGTCGGAGATCGCGGCCAACCGGTATGTGTTCGCCGCCACGACTCCTTACCCGGCGCAGTACCCCAACCCTAACCCTAGCCCTCCTCCGCATTACTACCCGTACGGCTACTACCCTGCCCCGCCGCCCGCCATGCCCGTGCCGCTCCCTGGCCCGTTTCACCACCATCCGGGGTGGGTCAATGGTGGCAGGTACCCGTACGGTGCTCCGGCTCCTGCGCCTGCCCCTTATGTCGAGCACCAGAAGGCTGTGACCATTCGAAACGACGTTAACATCAAGAAGGAGACGCTAAGGGTCGAACCCGATGAGGAGAATCCAGGGCAATTTCTCGTGGCTTTTACTTTCGATGCCACCCTTCCCGGAAGGTAACGCCTCGCCCTCTTTGACCGAGAATAATTTTCTGATCTCTCATGAATCATCTGCTCATTCATCTTGATGTGTATATGCTGCAAAGATCTTATTTTGCCTAAATCCTCTTCTGCCTCCTTCTGTTTCTAACTTCCCTCTAAGGTTATCTTGTTTGAAGTTGGATTAACCTAGGTTTTGCGTCAATTATTGCTTGTTAACAATTACATTGTACACCTATGTGTCGTTGGTTTATTAAAAAAGTTGAAGTTCTGTGTATATATCCAGGTGAACGTGGTCTCTGTCTCTTTGTCTTGTCCCTCTGTCTTTCTCTCGGGTAATTGGGATTGGCACATGAATCATCTAATGATTTTGAGATGTGTATGCCCAAAGCTCTTATTTGGCTGAAATCCTCAAAGCTCATCTTTGGCTGAATTTATCATCCTCTTCCTTTTGTCATATTCCTCTATGCTAACATATCCTCCAAACTTAATCACGGATTTGAAACTATAGCTTATACATTCCCCTAAGTAATACATATATAAAGCTCTTATATACTTGCATTTATGCTAATATTTTGTGATTAACAATTAACAGGTCTTTTGGAACCCAGAAATTACATTCCATAGTTTTAATGAAATCCTTTGTTTGGAATGATAAAAGTTTGGAGGAGAATACTAATTTCCTAGTCATTCGTACCAAAAGTGGTTGGATATCTCAAATCCCATTTACATTTATTGTGCGGTGACTTGTAACCGAGCTAACTAATTAACCACCACACTCAACCAAATAAATTATAAGGAGAGTTTAGTAAGACACCGCCAAAAAAAGGGAACAGTTCCTTTAACAGGAAGTGGAGTTTAAAATCTTCGCAACTTATGTCTACTGTGGAACTTAGGATTCTTGCCTTTTTGGGAACCTATCCCAATAAAGCTGCAAATGTTGCAACTCTCAGCATGGCGTTCGTGTGATGTATCCTTTTTTTTTATTTGCTGGCAGCATAACCGTTGTATTCTTTGCAAAAGAAGATTCAGACTGTAACTTGAGGACAACAAAGGAGGAGCTCTTTAAACCATTCACGGTATCTTTCGAAGAAGGACTTGATCAGAAATTCAGGCAACCATCTGGGACTGGAATTAACCTTGCCATGTTCGATGAAGTAGAGTTGACAAAAGATGGAGAATCAGATATCTATCCCCTGGCTGTAAAAGCAGAAGCTTCTTTATCCAGCAATGAAGATGTTAGTGAGCACCAGAAATTACAAACCCCAAACTCACAGATTACTCAGGCAGTGTTTGAAAAGAAAGACGGCAGCACTTATCATGTGCGTGTGGTCAAACAGATATTATGGGTAAGCGGAACGAGATACGAGTTGCGGGAAATTTATGGCATCGGCAACTCAGTTGATAATGAGACTGATGCAAATGATTCTGGAAAAGAATGTGTTATATGTCTTTCTGAACCTCGTGATACTACTGTTCTCCCTTGTAGACATATGGTATGTGCTATTTTGTTTGCAACACATAGTTGTTTATATTGCATTTTCTTTTATGATTGTATGTCACCTAGCTACATTTTCATGAAAAATAAAGAAAATGTTTTGGTGCTAATTTCACATTAGATTATTTGTATGATAAAGGTGACTGGTTGAGAAAAGATGGTTAGTGCATGCTCTAGTAAATCAAGAAAATGCAATTATTTGGTTGATCGATTATTTTATGAAGTTTCACCATGAAAAAGAATTCTATTAAGAAGGTTTGCTTCTAGTAGTTTACTGGCATTAGGTGAAATCTCTGGTCTATTTTTATCCTTCTAAAGCTGCCATATGATATGCATATTACAAGAAGCTTCCCTCTGTGTAGAAAACGTTATATCTAGTAGTGATGCATGCCCTTTGGTTTCATAATGCATTCACCATATTATGTTAATCTCATAACCTAGTTCTCTTATGCACATATGAACGGAGTATCTTGTTTTCCCTTGTTACTTATATTCATCGAGTCATTCAAGACCTTTAAATAGGGTACAGTAACTAGTTATTCTGATGATTTTACATTTAATGAGTTTTTTCTTTTGCAGAATCACCAGTCAAATGCATATCTATTACTTCCTTTTTAAATCTGTGTATTTCGGAGTTGGTAGCATAAAGATAGAATATTAAGTGTTTTGCAATTGATAAAAAAAATTCTACCTTCGAATTCCACAGATAATAGATGCATGAAAATCTGGGGCTTCATATTTTTACTATTCTGGTGGTGGACTGCAAAAGAAAAAGATCTCATGGCATATTTTTCTAGGAGAAAAATATTTTCAGTTTAGAAAAGTATAGAGGTTGCAATTGATGCATTGATAAAATTAACGATTTGTATGAGAATGGTACTTGATTATAAATCATTAAGAATTAAGATAGTTTTCTGATGGTGACACAAGACAGTTAACTGATCATTAAATCATTTCCTCATGGTTTGAAAAAAATTTCCATGTTAGGGGTAGTGTATAGATGAGCAAAAGACTATAAACAGCAGAGTTAAATAGGTAAGAGTAAAATGCTGGGTTAAAGTTCCAACTGATAATTAGTGTCTGTCCATATAAAAAGGTTCAGGCTCTACTAATCTATGATATAATTGTTTTTGATATGTTCAGTAACTGTAAAATACTTACAAATACACTGGCTAGTTTAGTTGATGGTGAATGAATGAGTCAGTGGAAAGGTATTCTTTGTACATAACTGTAGAATGAAATCTTGAGAGTTTTCTATTGTCAGAAAAATCTAAATCTACGATGGCATGTCAATTTTATTGGACCCAACTTGTTCCATTGATTATATTATGTCACTTGCCTGAAAGAAAATAGACTGTGCAAGCAGTGAACAATTGAATTTTATTCGTATGAAAATTGATAAAACTAGTCCTGTATCGTTAACCAGTTTTTGTCAGATTTCTAGGATATTTGATGCTCAGTTTAATCTGTTTCTTGCTATGCATGATTACGACATGCTTTTCTCTCTTTTATGTGCACTTCATATTAAAATTTACAGTAACAAAAACACCTGAATTCTTGAAGATCACTGACACACCTCTTTGCCCCTGCTATTTGCAGTGCATGTGCAGTGAATGTGCAAAGGTTCTGAGGTTCCAAACAAACCGATGCCCGATATGCAGACAGCCAGTCGAGCGGCTGTTGGAGATCAAGGTCAACAACCGAACTGAGCAGCAACAGGAGGTATAATCCACTGATATCACGGTGTTATGCATCCTCCCAGAACTTGTATCCAGTATTTGGCTTGAGCTTACCCAGATTGGGGATTTCGTTGGAACAATGTTCTTTCTTGCAAGTATTTGCAAACTGTGATGAAACTCCTATGGTTGTGTTGCTGGTTTTAGGAGTTTGCGTTGACCCTACGAGGTTGTTGTATATTCTTCACATCGCTAGTATAGGGGAGGAGAGCTGCTAAAAAGTCAGTCAGTCAGTCAGAAACTTGAAGTCTCTCCCAGTATTAATGCTTCTTACAGTTTGCAAGTTGTTGTCGATCAATTTCGTTTAAATGCCTGCCGGATGACACATAACAGGCAGTAATCAGATGGACTGTTTCCCTTAATTTTAGTTATCTGGTCTTTAATTCTTTGACTTGCCTGATATGATTCAGATGTCAGAGAGTTTCTAAAGAGAATGAATAGTTCCTTTATATTATTTCTGTTTCATTTGTTTCTCCTGTATTTTTTATTATTGTTGAGAGCATATGGAGATCATCAGTTTTAAACGTTGAACTTGCCACCTTAGACCATCTTTAGACCAGTGAGAAATGAATCCTCTCCTTTCTTGTAAAGAATTCAAACAGCAAATAAATTTCTTTCCGCTGTATTTTTATAGATACTAATGCAAACGCAGCTCATCTTTCCCTCCTTCCTTTTATTGCCACTTAACCTATGTAATTATAATAAAAGACCTTATCCGTGAGAAATGAATTTTCTCCCTTTTCTAAAAAAAATCGACTGATAAATATCTTTTTATTCCTCGAAACCGACCCAAATTTAGATAATCTTTCCTCATTTTCTTTCCAAGTTTAGTAACGTCGTCGTTTTTTTTCCTTAAAGGAAAAAAGAAAACGTTGGGGGTTCGTGTTCCACATTTTTTTCATTTGATTCGACCTGGCATGGATTACCTGCCTGTATAAGAACGGGAAACATAACAACTGACGCGCTCCGCGGTTGACAGACTCCAACAATTACGTACGGAGTAGGAAGCCCCGTTGCCTGTCGTTTACAGCACAGCAAACCAACCGCCGCCACCGTCTTCCCGACATTAGTCACGTGGCCAAGAGGAACAAACCCAATGGACTCGGAGCGGATTCGATTACTTGGGCCATTGCGACCCGAACCCGAACCATCCCCGGTGGGAGGTAGGTGGGAGTACGCGGTAGGTTTCGATGGCCGCCTCCTCTCCTCCTTCGGCTACCAAACCCGTTCTACATTCTATATAGTTTTTTTTCTCCTCTCGCAAATTCACATCGCGATTGAGAAGGGAGGCAGAAGTAGACCGATCGATCGATCAATGGCTGCTTCTTCCTCTTTGGCTTCTTGCAAATCCTTCCTCGGAGGTAACAGAAGCAACGGCTCCTCCGGCCTTGGCTTCCGGCAGGCCTCCGATCTCCGCTGCCTGGTCTCCACCGCCGCCCAGATCTCCATCCGGCGCCGGACTTCCCTTGCACCACGAAGGCTCGGTGCGCTCTCTTGACTTCCTCGACTCGTTTTGGTTTTTTGAATTTTGAGATAAGTGATGATCTTGGCTTATGTCAGAAGGAGCCCATCCCCGTTGTTCTGTATCTAAATTTGTTGCAAAAATATGATCGCCTTTTGAAATCTCTTATCGTGAAATAAGACGACTTGGGAATGAATTGTGTGCTCGGATAACAGCTTAGATCATGATCAGAGAAGAAAACGTAACTTTGCGCTAAGACTTTATTCTTTTTCGTAACTTTTTCTTTGACACGATTATTCTCCTTGGTCACCTCGTAAATGTTTTTTTTTCAACCGTCCATTTAACATAGTGGACTAGATTTTGTAGTGCTTCAATATATTTGCACGATTTTACATGCATCTAGATCCGGGTGCCTATGTCATGTGTTCCTACCAGATTTGTTGTTTGTGAGCCTGTAATAAGCCTCTTAAATGTGTTCGATCCTTAATGCTTGAAATCCATTACTTGAAGAACAGAGGTCCGAGCAGGTGGAGATAAATTTGGAAAGAACTTTGAAGTTGCAACCTTTGGTGAATCACATGGAGGACTTGTTGGCTGTGTTATTAGTGGATGCCCACCTAGAATTCCAATTTCTGAGGAGGATCTGCAATTTGAACTTGATAGAAGGTTCTTAACTTTATGAGCACCCACTGTCTTCTTCACATGAATTTTTATCTTTCTAACTTCTTGATCATGTATCTAGGTGTGATTTAGTTTAACATTTCTTACTTATCTCCAGGAGACCAGGTCAGAGTAGCATAACTACACCAAGGAAGGAAACAGATACATGTCAAATTCGCTCCGGAGTAGCTAATGGTTGGTGACATTGTTTTTCTCATATATTTTTTTTAATCTTTTTCTTTTGGCTTTACTGTTGAAGAATCCGTCCAATGATCGTGCTTAAGTTTTTCTATGGTAACATCTACTGCAGGAATGACCACCGGAACAGCAATTTCTGTTGTTGTGCCAAATACAGATCAAAGAGGACATGTGAGTGCCCTGTAAATAATAGTAAGCTAATATAAAGATATAAAAAAACCATTCAGTTGACATCCATATTAACTTTTCATGATTCTTATAGGAAGCCATGAAGTAACAGCCAAATTTAACGTGCAATGAAGTGTGTGTTCCTTTTTTCTGCAGAATATGTTAATATTTCCTCTTTCTACTTTGTTTTTGCAGGACTACAGTGAAATGTCAAAGGCATACAGGCCTTCCCATGCAGATGCAACATATGACTACAAGTATGGTTGTAGAGCAGTAGAGGTAAAAATGTTGCTTCATGTTGCTAGCAAATTTTTTGTAGTTTTAAGTGCCAAACATATGGTATTTGAATCTGTCCATGAGATGTTATCTTGATATCATTATTAATTTCTATAATAAATGTTTTATGAAATGGAACTATAGGGAGGTGGAAGATCATCAGCAAGAGAAACAATTGGTAGAGTTGCGGCTGGAGCTATTGCTAAGAAGGTTCTTAAGATGTACTCAGGAACTGAGGTGAGTAGTTCTATTTTTTCTCTTTCTGAATGCAGGACAACTACTGCGCATCTATGATTCTCGATGCTTTTTAAAGAAAATTTGAATTAGATGTAGATAGTTTGAACTTAGGTCATACGTTAGCATGGAACATCATTGTTTCTATTGGCATGTCAAAGTAACATTAATTTCCTTTTCTTTCTCATGCATTGTCAAAGATATGATCCTTTTTTGCTTTTTTTATGTTTGTATTTTTTTTCTGATACACCGTTCCTACATTAGTTGCTTGGTTGGTAACAATAGCATTATCAAACAATTGACTGTGTAAATGCTTCTACCTGTGGTGATTGTCAGTTGAAAAGTTGCTAATGCAGGAGTTGCCACATAGTGCGTGTGCATTATGACTTTAGCTCCACACCTGTTTAAAATTGATTACTTCTTTTTCAGATTTTAGCATATGTTTCTCAAGCTCATACAGTTGTGCTTCCTGAGGGTGTTGTTGACAATGAAAAAGTGACCCTTGATCAGGTCTGCCATTGCTCAGTTCTTCTAATTGCTATTTCCTATTTCTCTTTTTCACTTTATATTGAGCTGATAGTTTTTCTGCTGAAAACTTTACCAGATTGAGAGTAATATCGTTAGATGCCCAGATCCAGAATATGCTCAGAAGATGATTGATGCCATTCATGCTGTACGGGTTAAGGGGGACTCTGTTGGAGGTGTCGTGACTTGTGTAGCAAGAAATGTTCCTCGGGTAATGTCGTCATCTGATTCAGCTTCCTTTGCTGAGCTTCTTCTCATCAATGACTTACAATATTCTACTTGAGTTGGATTAACTGAAAAAAATCTTTGCGCGAAGCATTCCCCATATATTCTAAAAACATTCTCAAGTGTGTGCTCGCCATGTATCAGGGGCTTGGATGTCCAGTTTTTGATAAACTGGAAGCTGATTTAGCAAAAGCCATGATGTCTCTGCCTGCAACGAAGGGATTTGAAATTGGCAGTGGCTTTGCCGGTAAGATAATTTTATTTTGATGAATATGTTAATGGCCTTATCTTCTAGATGTTAACTTCTTCCTCTTATCTAAAAATATTTACAGGTACTTTTATGACTGGAAGTGAGCATAACGATGAGTTCTACATAGATGAACATGGCAACATGCGAACAAGGACAAATCGCTCAGGCGGTATACAGGTCTGCCGTCGTCCTTTTGTTTCTAACTACAGCAATGTGGAGATTGGTACTTAGAAATTCAGGGATTTGATGCACAATAATTCCTCTATGCAGGGAGGGATATCCAATGGAGAAACCATATACATGAGAATTGCTTTCAAACCAACATCAACAATTGGGGTAAGTTTTTTTTAAATCAATACATTCTAGTATATCAATTGCATTCTTTACATCTCTCGAGTTCTAAGCAAAATCTAAGAGCCGAGTTCTTCTTATGTAAAAACTGAAGCAAAGGACTTGAGTCTATCTTTTCTTGATCTCTTTATTTGCATTCTATTATGTACCCTGATGATGCTTCTGGAGATCCTTGATGTACTGCTGATTTGCTACTAATTATTTCCTCATCTTGTGCCATGCAAAACTGATGGCACATCTTTTTTATTTTCACAGAGAAAGCAGAATACGGTGACAAGAGATCGGCAAGAAACTGAACTTATAGCTAGAGGACGTCATGACCCTTGTGTGGTCCCTCGAGGTCTGTCTTCATTTATGTTGTACAATTTGTTGGGTTCAAGCTTTATCTTAGACGACCACAGTGCGACCTGATATATGCTGTTTTCCAGCTGTTCCAATGGTGGAAGCTATGACGGCTTTGGTATTGTTGGATCATCTGATGGGCCAAACAGCACAGTGTGGGCTGTTCCCTCCCAACCCAGAATTCCAGGAGCAAATTTTTGCGCAGCCAATTCCAGCCTCAGTGGATGATTGATCCGGGGATGTTTGTCGTGGTAGAGCTAAATACAGCTGCGGTTCCTTCTCGTTTCTTTTGAATAATTGGAAATAAATGTTTACTTCTGATAGTTTTGCCCTAAGCTCATGAAAACAAGGACTCCATTATTTATGTTGAGTTGTTTGCTAATATCTCCGAAAAATTATGTTTAATTTGCAACGAGAATTATTGATTTGGTTCCAAATTATGGCGTGACTATTTCTGTGTATGTTTCTCATACGATTTTTATGCAGCAACGGAGTTTATTTCCTATAGCCAAGGTGTTTTCTCTGGGAATGATTCTAGTATATGTCACATATGCCATATAATATGATTAATCCATTTAAGGATCTCCGCTGTTCAAATTGAGCAGAACATGTAATTAAGGAGGCAATTGGTGGGATTTGGTCATACGTGACGTGGCAAATTAGTTTTGGTTGTTTATAATACCAGCAGAAGACAATAATCAATATTGATTCTGTCGGCAGACATTTTAGTGGTGGCGAATCTGCTGGTAAAATGCCGATTATTTTGTAAATGCCAATTTAGAGGCATGTGATCAACTAGAATTACTAAGAACCCTTGAACATAATTGCTCCATCTGGAAGTAAACAAAACTGCACTCTTCTTGGAGACAAAATGCCAAAGTTGAAAAAAATCAAGAATATGAGCGGGTGAGCAGCAGCAGCTTTTGCTTTAGTCGATCTTCGTGACGGAAAGGATAAGTGAGAAAAGATCCAGCGGCAGCAAAGAGAGAGGGAAATGTCATTACTACTGGGTGTATGCATTAAATTATTCAGCACTTTGGACCACATTTCTATTAAAACTTATTTATTCTTCTTATGCTTCTTAGCTTGATTCCCGTCTTACCTCAACTTTCTCTTTCCTTTTTTTTTTGACCACTTGAAAGCAAGCTTCATCTTTTGCGGAAAAATAATATGCAAGGAATAGGAGTGCAGCAGCAGCCCCACAAATCCTCTCCGATCCAGTTATCTGATAGTGTGAGGATATTTTCCATCTGACCATATCCTAAAAGGGACACAAGTATATTTGTCTGTTTGTGTTCCTTCAGAACCTCTTCTGAGGAAAGGCAGAAGATAGCCATCTGGCTTTCACTGAATGTGTTTGAGTGGTTTGATAAAGGTTAAAAAAAAAAAACCATGGTGGTGAAACTGGGAGGGGTAGGCAAAAAAATTTCCATCCTTCTTTCTGCATCTTGAAGTGGGGCTACCACAAGCATATGTCCATGGCATGTACCCATATTATTAGTTGAATCATAATGGTGAAACTAATGCAATACTGTTTGTCCAAATACCGTGACGTTGGATTTTAAAAGGGATGTTGAGAACAGTACCAAAAACTTTTGAGGAAGTCAAAGTTGGAGTATTCTTCATCACTGCAGCATTATCTCCAGGGCAAGAAAAAGTGACTACGTCCCATGGAATGAAGGTGTTTCTACAGCATGATTTTGATGAGACACATTAATGTTTAACTCATTATGTTACAAAAGCCTAGTGGATAAGGTATTGGTGAGAATGGAAAACAGGTACATCCGCATCAAAGTTATCTTATGATGATATCTTGTAGGAGGTCGAGCAGAAACTTGTGGTGATAAACTTTCATTAAAAGTTAGGTGCAGAAATTCTAAAAGACAAAATTTCGAGGTAATGAGATAAGGATAAACGTTTGCAAACTCTGAACGTTAATGTTCCTTTGATTGAAAGAGGATAAGTTTAAAATCGGTTGAACACAGCTATCCATTAAAAGAAGCCATGAGATAATCTGCTAGAGGAATGGTCCTGTAATGTAGAGGAGCTACTTCAATTTTGCAAGGTGTTGAATTTGCAGCTCGAAGCATTGGTTTAATCAAGCGTTATGAACCAGTAAACTGGGATGTTGCATAAAGGGCCAAGAGATACCAGTTTGGACTAGATACATATAGCTCCATAAAGTTTCAGCTGCTCCACATGTATTACTTAAAGCACCATCAAACGTAGAGTTTCTCAAGAGTGGTATAGAATCAGCACAAAGGGTGAAAACTTTCTTCTTTCTATAATGGCTAACAGCAGCTCTGATCTTGGTTTAATAATCAGCATGATCCATGAGTATAGGTGACAGATTTAAAACGACAGCGTTCGATCACTACAAACTTGCTGATTGCCTGTTTCTTTTCTTATGGTGATTCAGCGTTCTTGTGAAAATTTGTAACATCTGTTTGGCAAATAAGTTAAGCTGAGGTGATCGCTAGAGTGCAGAAAGAAAATTAACTGAGAATGATCATCTCCAGGATCTACAAACAGAAGCAATTGCGGATCCACATATTGCGTAATCAACCTATGTTCCTAGGTTAGGATGAAGAGACCTGCAATGAGGTACCAAGAAAAAACTAAATGCGTTTACTCTTAGTATTCAAGAGACAAAGCAGCTGCAGGGCAACTTCATTTCAGTTACATGCAAGAGTTATATCAGATATTCAACTGTTGTTGATTAGGTTTGTTGCACGATTATGCATGAATTTGGAAGAAGTAAATTCATATGAGAACCTGGATCTTGAGCAGCCATGTTTGATCACAATTCTCATAAAAGGAAAAGGGGAACGTAGATCGTCATAGGTAGTGCAGCTATATCATATGGACAAAAGGATGAAAAGGCTTGGCAGGTAAAATATTTCACAATTTTGAGGATAAAAAGGAATAATTTTTCTGAAGGTCACGTATACAGCATCCTCTTTCCCCAAAACACAAAGATCAAAGTATATCTTCATCCTTCGTGTGTCTACTTAAATGTTCTTGATAAGCTGATAAGGAAAGAAAAGAAAAGAATTGCTTTACTTAAGAGAATATACGGAGTAACTACGACCAAATTCAAATAAGGAAATGTCACAAATTTTCCTCTTTTCACTATTGTGCTTTCTTGTGAACTATGAAGAGCAATACTGTACTGCTATGTGAACAAAAAGCAACAACAGAATCCATAAAATGAAACTGAGCGCCAAAAAAAAACTGCCTGTTGCTACATGGCCTAAGACTTACTTATGGTCGCGGAACTGGAATTGCTTGTTTGAATGCCACCGTGGGAGCTATTCGGCAACTCCTCCTTTGGTGCTCCATCACAAGCTCCTCGGCAAACCATTCAAGCTTCTCCATGTTAGTCTGCTCCCTGATCCTCTTCCCACCAAATAGGACTGACTCAACATTCTTCTGCTTCAGCATCTCTTCCGCTGCATCCAACAATATCTTCACGTTGCTCGGACTGGCGTCGTAATCCACGTCCGCACTGCATCTCCCCATGCTCGCACCGTTAGCCTGTCAACACACAAAACTTGATATATCAAAGTCTACAGAAACCACCACTGGTATTTTTAAAGCACACAGATCTTGTTGAGTCGCAAAATTCTGAGGAGAAATTTGGTGGAGAAACAGCAACATTCGGGGCCAAAGAGCCAAGTTATTAATCCTGGAGGTAGAAAATGAAGGACTACAGTTTTCTCCTCGAAGGTAAAAACGATGCGGCCCTACTCAATAATCAAGTAAATTATTATCTGAAAGAACCAATGACTGAAACATCCTGAGAATTTCCGCGCAGTCTGCAAGATAGAAACAGCTACAAAAGGCCAAAAAGAACCAGCACCGTTGTCCATGCCAATGCCCGCTCTCACCATGTGCTCCCACAGTGATGGCAGAAGCAGCAGCAGCAGTAGCTGCTGCTGTGCTGCCCACCAAAGCTAAGCTGAGCAATGCCGGCCAACTCATCTCCGCTGCATCATCTTCGTCCTCGTTGATCCCCACCATCGCAGAGAAAACAGCAAAAATGGCGTTTTAACAGGTGAGGTAGAGGAGGAGGAGGAAGAAGAAGAAGAAGGTTGAAGGATGAAGAAGGAACAGTTAACCCACTCCCGCGAGACACTACAATCGACCCTCCCGCCCCAAAAAAGATTGCTCTCGGCCCCTGGCCGAGGATTTCGCTCACGTTGGCAGCGTCAAGTTTGTAATGGGGACTCGAGCGCGCACGTACCTGAACGCGGACGTAGTTGGAGCTCCGGCACTGGCCGAAGGCGAGTGCGACAGCGTCATCCACGAGGTCAGCGGCGCCGTCGGCGGCGATACGTGCAATGGGCCGGGCCCACTCCTTGGCCCCCCAGCGGCGGAGCTTGCGGTGCTCGGCCACGACAGGGGCCGCGCCGCCGGCGGCCTCCCCGCAGCCAAGGGAGAGGACCAAGAGGTCCTCGACCCCCCGGACGAAGGGGAACTCCTGCTTGTTGTGGAGGACGTGCGTGATGGCCGCCACCGCCGGGTTGCTCATGGACAGCCCGCCGTCCACGCCGACGCATGCGGTGGCTCCGTCCACTGAACTGATCTCCGCCGGCTCAAACCGCCCCGGCTCGGCCCACGTCGCGCGGCAGACCTCCCACAACCGGAAGTCGAAGCTCTCGCTCTCGAGGGCGTCGGCGCGGGAGAACACCAGGGGAGCGGAGCTCCTCAGGTCGTAGCACGGGATCAGCACCGGCTTCACGGTGTTCCGTAGAGTTAAACCCTCGCCAAATGCTACCTTCATCGCTTTCTCCATCGCCGCCGTCCTCGATCCTTCGCGGCGTGGGGAGAGGCAACGGAGGAACAGCCCTGGGGAGGAGGAGGACGAGGGAGGCGACGCATTTCGGAAGAGGCGCTTGCCCCGGTCCGCGAGGAAGCGCCAGGTCTCATCGGCCTGGAAGAGGGGACGGACGCCATCGCGGCTGGCGAAGAGCATTGCGGCGAAAACACCTCCGACTCCGGTGCCAGCGGCGACGTCAAAGTAGTCGGAGATTCGCGCATCGGGGTCTCCCGACTTGGTCTTGAGGGCCTGCTCGAGGTAGGCGAGGGCCTTCCCGGGGAGGATGCCGCGCATCCCGCAGCCGCCGCCCCCGTCGATGCAGAGCACGCGCACCTTGCCCCTCTGGTTCTTGAAGGTGGACGCCCCCGCGGTCGCCGACGGTGGCTCTGCTACGGGAGCAGCGGCCGTCGGGATCCAGAGCTTGTGATCGTCGTAGCCAAAAAGGAACTTGCTCTCGAGAATCGAAAAGATCTCGTAGCTCAGCTTGTCCGTGTCAATGCTCGGTTCCTCCTCCGCTGCGGCCGCCAAGGCTGCCTCATCCCCATATCTCTTCCTCCGGTGCACCGGCACCAGCATCTCCTCCTCCACCTCCGCCGTCGACGCCATCGCTTCCGTGGCCTTCTCGCAAACTCTTCTTCCTCCTCCTCCTCCTCCTCCTCCGCCTCTCAATACGATGAGGAAGGAACGATTAGGGGCGACCTCAGAACCGTAACATTGGAACTGCTACAACGACTCCACCCGATATCTACAGCGACGTTGAAAGGTCCAAAAAAATTCTTCTCCGTTTCCCTTCCTCCTCACGCGCTCCGACTCATTCCGCTGTACTACTTTTCATCAAGAAAGATCAAAACTTGGAAAGGAGTAGATGATAAGGATTCTTTCTGCAACAAGCCCTGTGAGGTGGCTGATACGCTTGCCCCTCCTTTCACTGCTTTCCTCTCTCGTCCAAGTCGCCTCTCCAGCAGCGGCTGCCGATGCTGCAGACACTGCCCTCCATTCACCGCAAAGCACTCGGTGAGGGAGGAAAGAGAGGAGGGGCGAGAGAGACGGGGAGAGGGTATGATGATGCTTTTGTTTGTTTGTTTGTTTGTTTGCAAGGGGAAGAGTGTCGGAGCGAGGGAACATAAAGGACACAGGTGGATTCAGACCGTGTCGTCCTCTCTCTTCCTCCCCCTCTACAAATCGCTTCCTTCTGCCATTGGAGGAACAAAGGCGATTGCTTTACCTGGTCTCTTCTTTACGCTCCTCTACAAAATCTCTCCTTCATATGCATCTGTGCAGGAAGGGTCTCTTTCTTTCTCGCTCTCGTCTCCGGGGATTTATTGCGCTTCGCATTTGTATGCGTTGCTATTATACCCCTGAATGATGAATCCCAGGGAAGAAAAAAGAAGAGAAAAGGTAAACAGCTATTTCTTACTGCAGTGAACACTGAACGACTGCAGAGGAAGAAAGGTTAATGGCGACAGACGAATCAATTACAATCACCCGGCTGAAGAAAAAGCCTCCCGAGACGCCGCCGAGGCATCATGGTCCTCTCAGACGGGCATTAGACAAATTAATCACCATTAACGGGAGAGAGGACGGCAGAATGATGAACACGGATATTTTGGCCGGAGGGCGAAGATCGAGGAGGAACTATTGATGACTCTGCATGATGCTAATGCCATGCATGGATTCCGGAGATCATGTATATGATTTGCCTCGAAAGCAGCGGCGGCAGCTTCCTGCTGCTGCTCTCTTCCTCCTCGATGGCGGCGATGGCTCGTGATCGATAGAGCGAGCTCCGGCGATCGAAGAAGGGCTAGCGTTGGGCAACAGGACGAGAGGGGGGGGGGGTTTAGAGTTGCAGATTCCCATGGAAAATAGGAGCAAATTAAGGCCCAAGTGCATATTCTGACATCGGTAGTGCCTCAGAAAACCATGGCAAGTACATGGAGTTGCAGGAGGCGGGGTGAGTGTTCATTCACATGGTGATTCATGCAGCAGCAGCAGCAGCAGTTCGAACATGCCCTCTGCCCTGCAACCACGCTATTTATATATATAAGAAAGATAAATAAAATAGATTTAAGAAGAAAGAAGTGCAATTAAATTAATTACGTCGCACCGACAAATTCCAACCGGTGGTCCGTTTCGATTTAGATATTTCAAAATAAGGCAGGTGGGCGTGGGTCATAAATTAATTTTTTTTTGGAAAAAATTCGCAATCAATCGACCGGTGGCCTGTTCGATATATCTAATTCACTAAAAATAAAGCAAGGCTTTTAAAAAAAAGGTCAAATAGAAAATTAAGTGAGTTCGGTGGCGGCTGCCTGCGAGATGCTTATTTATTGACCCCCGGCGCACACGTAAGCGTTGACCCCACAAGAACAGTACGCTCGTAACCTTCGCTCCTCCAATTTTTCCATCAAATCTGCAACTCTAATCAACCGAAAAGACTTCCTCACGTCAAACACGTAAATAAGGAGTCTCATAATTAAACGGATTCGGGCACGAGTGGATATGTACATACACCCATGCCCGTCTGAAGATTTAGGCATCCAATAAATGGGCCGGTAGCCCATTTCTTGGCCCATAAAGCAAAACGCGCGGGCGCGCGCAACGATGGGTTGGGCGGCACGGCCGAGGGCAGCGGTTCGGTAAAGAGGGCCGAGCGGCGGCAGTCCCTGCCGGAGCAAGGATGCTCGACCCCGGTGCACGGATTGCGTCGGAGGTCCTCTGCTTTGCACTTACCGGAAGCCAGAAGAAGGGGAAGCCGGAGTGGGATGATGAGAAGGGATTGAGGGAGTTCTTTTTGCTCATCACTGATCGGTGGAGGCACACGCCGAGTCTTCCCCCGGCATTGAGGCCGTGCTCCGGTCTAAAGCCGGGTTTTTAGAGGTATCAGCGGATTGGCTCCTGAGGAAATAGGCTTCATACCCTCTGAAGAGCTTCCTCCATTATCTAGTGAAGTACGTTCCTACGTTGTTCATCTACAGACATCGAAAAGTTAGCAAATGATCTGTTGATGTTTTTTTCTCTCCGAATTAGCACTTGGGAAAACATGACCAGCTTTATTAGGTTATTAGGAACAAAGAATATGTCTGAATCGTAATTCTGAATCAAAACCAAAAGAAACCTCCATCTGCAGCACGGTTTTCAAGGGAAGGTTAGAAACAAGAAGCCTCTATAATGATCGGCTGCTATTAATTAGAACCATGGCTAAGTGCTATACCGAAAGTAATACTACTTAATTTTGATCCTCAGTGTAAATGAAACTAACATTGCTTGAAGTTCTTGACAGTGATTCTTGATAATCTCTACGATGTTTATAGTGGCAAGTCTCTTCAAAACAATTGCTAAATGTTCGACCTTTCTTTTCTCATGCCTGTTGAATTTTTTGTTGCTAAAATTCTCTTTTGCATATACTTCTGTATTTGTAATTAGAGTTTCTCTGTCCTCCTGTCTCTTTTTGATGGCTTCTTTACTGACCGGTGTTGAATGAGGATTTATTTGCAGGGAAACAAAAGGAGGTCCAATATGCCAAACACCTCCAAGCTTCCAGTACCTTTCAACTTCAGGAGTGATGGTTTTTCTGGATTGACTTGGAAGAACTTTTGAAAATTGAGGGACTTTTATCTTTAAATTCTAACGCAGAAATACATCCCCCTTTCTGTTTTTTTTTCCCTAAACAGCATGTGTTTCCTTAACATAATATTTTTTGCTCATGACCTGGAAGGCACTGACTCTGCGGAAGTGCATCGCTGGCTCATGACGTTGGCAATTTTCTTGTGATGGGGGAACAAATTTTCGTGCATATCATCGACTTTAGTCATTGACAAATGTCGAGAGTCCTTTTTATTAAGAGGTTTTACACGCCATCACCCACTATGTTAATGATGGGGAACACCACAAAGCACCACTATAGATGGATTGGCATGAAGCACGCCTACAATTGCATCACCTTTCGTTATTTTTGCTTTGATGCTTACAACTCTCGTTCTTATCTCTCTTGTCGAAATATTGCTGCATTTATCAGTTCTTGCACATCTGTGCTTGCAGTTTTGCTTTGGTGAAGCAGGTACACCTACCTGATTTTGAACAAGGAGAGCTTTACTGATCTCCTCCTGTTCCTGACTTCACTAGGAAATGTTTCCCGGGCAACATGCATCAGATACATTTGATTGCAAGAAGATGTAATTAATTGAATTCCTCTTGGAATTACCTCCAGAGAACAAGTCACCTTAATGAGGTTTCTATATCCTGGATCATGAGTGCATTCTGACATGGAAAAGCCACCTGGAGGCCATTTAAGGATGGAAGAGCAGAGAGCAGCATCAAGCATTGTAAGGTCAATTATCCTTTTTTTATCTAACAGTCTGTATAAGATTCTTACTTTCGTTGATGGGATGCAAAATCGAAATCGTACCTGAAAGCATCTTATCCTCTTATCTTTTTGTAGCATGTTGGTTGGGACGTTCTGGCGGTTGTGGATGGTACAAATGCAGGCATCGGCAGGTGCCGGTAGGCTTGGCTGCTGCCTTTATTAATGGCGGGTAGGTCGTTGATCACTGGAGTACTAATTGAAGCTATAGTTTTTTATGTTCGAAATAAAAGAAAAAATTTGATGCAGCACTTTACTGATATGTACCACGAGATTCTCCTTTTCTACCCGTTGCAACTTGTATAATAAAAGAAGCAGAGAAGAATCAGTATCTACCTCACAGTCGGATGCAGTTTTGATGGGTGGCTCTTGATGGGGGTTTTCTTGAAAAGGTACAACTACTGGGCCGAAACTTTGACCACTGGAATGTTGATCTAATTGGGGAGTTTTTTTTTTCCTTTTTTTACTGTGGAACATTTGATCCATGCGCAAAGTGACCCACCGGAAGTGGAGGCACATTACGTGACTTCGTTGTGGCTTTTTGGTCTTTCACTGGTTAAAGCTGCGTATTACATTCTGCATTATTGCCTCGATACTTGGGGGTACCTTCACAGAGCAAGATGAGCGGAAGGGGGAGGGCGGAGCAGTGATCAACTGATCATGTCATGGGTTGAACTTCAATCTTCCCTCACCTACTTCGCCATTAATTGCTTGAAGAGTTGATTCCATTTTCTGATCTTTTCCTGGTCAGTCCTGTCCCTCTTGCATAGTGATTGCGTTCAACTTCTCATCTTTCCAGTGGCCAATTGATCGTATTTAAGTCGGAACTCGATTCTTCACTGCCTCTTCCCTCGGGAGACTTCTCTATGCTAAAAAGGTAATGTAGATTTCTCCTCGCTGTTATGTATCTTCTTGAATATACTTGTGTTGTAAAGATGGAAGGTAAAGAGAGTTCCTCTTGTTTCGATTTTCTCCTCGTAATTTTTTTTTTTCCCTCATCCCTTTGATTCTGAAGATTTTCATTCTCCTATATGCTTATCTCTGGCTATGGACGATAAACATACAGACAGATGATCAACTCTTAAGAACTTGACATCTGCATTTGTTTTCACCTTGTGAAACGTCTGGCATCAGCTGGTTGGGTGTTTCAGGGTCATTCTATCTTTCTCTACCTGTTGCCTCTTGCAAAAATGTTAAGCTTTGCAGGGTTGTTTCTTCGAAGGTAGCATGAGGCTGTTTCAATAGATTGATGAATGGAAGAGACTGTTTGGAGAAGTTCAACTTCGATTAGAAACTGATGACAATCCCACAAGGGATTAGTATCAGTTTGTATATCAAACTGATGTAGCTGAAAAGGCACTGATGTGCTCTTAATTTAGGTATATAGTTTGTCAATCCCCCTTGGAAAAAAGACACGTAGACGTACAGAGTCTTTCCTTTGCTTGTATCATCTTGTACAATGGAGACTGTTTACCTTGTTGCAGGAGGCATTTTTCTTCTTCTTATGTGCTTAGTTGACTTAGAATGGTGTTCTGACATCATTGTGATGGTCTAATCTATTGAATTCTGCAGGTTGTGGAAGGTAATGCAGAAACGAGTCCAAGTAACTTTTGCTTTATCTGCTTGACAATAGGTAGACCAGTAAAATGTCAGATATCAATCAAAAGGTAATTTTATCTGCTCCAATTGTTGCTTGCAGTTCAGACACCCCTTTCAGTAATTACTTGATTTCTCTTGATGATTTCTTGATTCTAAATGAAGCTATCTCACTACAAATCTTTCTTCAGTGATTATCTTGTCTGAGGAACATAACAGGTTTCCTTTTTATAGGTAGTAGCTGATCATTCTAGGGGAATTTTACATGTTCGAGATGAGAAGCGGCCAAAGCTCTCCATTGATGTACCAGCAAGGAATATGATGGGGGTTTCACCTGGTTCGATTTCCACTGTAGCAAATATCCTCCCAGTACGCAGCCCTGCATCCGCAAGAACTCAAGCATCACCGTGTTCATCCTCATCGAAGAGTAAACCTTCCATAAAGAACCTCCTTCCGGGACTAAGCTTCAAGTTCCAGACTTCAGCTACAGGAACTGAGAAATATGAGTCCCAACAAGAAAGGCCTTCTGTGATGAGGACATTTTCCCTTGCCAAGCTGTTCAGCCCCAGGATTAGAAGAACCTCATCACTTCCAACTGACCCCGACGTAGATGGTAATAGCACACATGGGAGGACTATAATTCACAACAAGTCCTTGGAAGTGAGTAATTTATCGCGTATTAGTTATGTTTTTCATTATCTTCCATTTCGTATAACATTGTGCAAAGAAAAATCCATTTTGTGCAACTGTGTTTTCTTAATCTCTCCGGTAATTTGATTATTCTGTTTTGATATTGACTTGAAAGTTTGATCATGATTAGGTAGACTAAAATGGTCACAATTGTGGAACTTAATATGCACAGTATGCAAAAGTTAACTTACTGCAGCTGTTTGTGTCTTACTCTCATTGTTAATGGAAAAAGGCTATGTACTTGATAATACGTATCCTATTTTCTGTATCCGATACTTGTTAGTTACCACTTTCTTTGACAACTTGTCAGAGAAAAGAAGTCCGGCATCAGATCTCACGTTCATTTTCACTCCCGACAAGTATGAAGCATATCAAATCCAAAAGCATCAGAAGAATGGACTCATTAGGTGGTGTGTTTCGAGTAATTCCTTCAACTCCACGTCCAGCTGACTTGAGCAGTCCAGTAGCTGATGCTATTACTCCAGAAGACCCTGGTACATATGTGCATTGCCTCCACTTTCGTTAACTCTGAATCTTGACTCATGCACTTCCATTATTTAGATATTGAAGATGACGGTGAGAACATACCTGAAGAGGAAGCTGTCTGTCGAATCTGCATGACGGAGTTATCAGAAGGAAGTAACAATTTTAAGCTAGAATGCAGCTGCAAAGGTGAACTTGCCCTAGCACACAAAGAATGTGCTATCAAGTGGTTTAGCCTTAAAGGCAACAGGAATTGTGAAGTTTGCAAACAGGAGGTTCAGAATCTACACGTAACTCTCCTGCGAATACAAAGTGCGCAGAGAGCCACAACACTATCGGGCAACTCCCATGAAATATTATTTTTTAATTACAGGTAACAAACTGTAGATTTATTTAAACCAATGTATTAGTTGTTCGGCTACAAATTTATACTTCTTTCACCCGAGCAATGCACTACCAGTTTAGCTTCAGCTTGAATTCTTAGCTGATGTCTCTAATGGTGCCCTTGTTCTCAGGTTTGACGAGATGCCTGTCCTTGTCATCGTCAGCATGCTTGCCTATTTTTGTTTCCTCCAGCAGATGTTGGTAAGAGAAAAAAGAACGGAGCCGTTGATTGATAACCCCTGACTGTGTATATGATGACTTGATGGTCTTGCAGGTAGTTCGCGTCGGCATTGCTGCTCTGGCTATCTCTGTGCCCTTTTCATGCATCTTAGGACTATTTGCATCCCTCATCGCATCCACCATGGGTACCCAAAAAAAAAAAAGCCTTTTCAGTTCATTGCATTCTTTTCTCTCTTTTTTCATTCGCATGCTGATGCCGTCCCTTCCTTTCCCAATATGTCAATTGTAGTGATGAAGAGATTCATTTGGGTGTATGCTACGATTCAGTTTTTGCTGGTGGTCTTCTTTGCTCATCTATTCTACTCATATGTATGTAGGCAGCATAGATTCCCTGCTGAATCTCTGAATGAATAAATCAGCGCAAAGCATACTTGTTCTGATCATGACGGTTGCCGTTCTACTTGAACTGCAGCTTCGAATGCAAGCTATTATATCCATCATCCTTGCTACTTTTGCCGGATTTGGTGTTGCGATGAGTGGAAGCACACTGATCGTCGAGCTGTTGAGGTGGAGGAGAAGGTGGCACGCTGCTGCATCAGCAAATAGGCGATCTTCTAGCGAGATGGCGCGGGCGGCGCCCCCAGGTGGAGAAGAGGTATAGACAGCATGGTGTTTGCAGCTTTGGTATAAATCAACTGTATGAGAGCAGTTTTGGTATAAATATATTATGGTGAGTTATAATAGATTGCAGGATACATCTCTGTGTTTCTGGTGTGGGATTTGTACATTGTAAAAGTATTCTGGAAGATGCATGTGGATTTCGTAACGACAACAAAAGTAACTTCTGTTGGAGATTTATTTCCTTCCGATAGATCAATTACTGATGTTTTGCTGTGCCTGTGCATTCCAATTGTCCTTCTCTTTCTTTTAAACTTTACATCTTTTGCTTCTCCGTTTGAGATACACAGAATAGGACGCTTTCCGTTTCTAATCGGGTTTGAGGGTTGTGGGTTAAGACGGAGTCCCTCAATTCGAGCCCAAATCCAGAAGTAAAGCCCAAATTAGTTCCGTAAGAAAAATTCGAGCCACTGATGTCACGTTCAGCAACACCGCGATCGTACACTCGATTCTTTGGATCGAGGTGTTGAAGAGAAGAGGAGGAGGAGAGAGAACATTCGTGTCTCCTGAACTCTTCCATCTCATGCTTGCTTACGGAGTAGTAACGTGTTCCTCCTGCTCCAGCATCCAAATCCCACCATCTGGATCACCAAACAATCGACGAACCATCGAACCTTGCACAGCTCAATACCGCCACCGGTCCGTTTGCTCTTCAATCTTACCTACCTTCATCTTCATCCTCTCAAAAGTTGTTTCCTTTGTCTTCGTAAAAGGCAGTGGCGGCGATGCAAGAGCGTGCACGTCGTCGGCCGAAAGATGATACGGCCGGCGGCAGCGGCAAGGGCCGTCGGACCGAGCTCGGATCAGAGTTCGCCGGAGAAACCTCCCCCCGAAGGCCCAGCAGATAAGGGAACGGTACTCGGCGCCGTGTCCTTGATCGTCGGCACCAGCATCGGCTCCGGCATTCTTGCCCTTCCCCAAAAAACTTCTCCCGCAGTGTTCTTCTCACTTTTTACGAGCATCATCGTTACCCTTTTTCTTTTCCATCTTGAACATTCATCGTCATCCATCTTGTTCTAGGGTTTCATCCCGAGTGCGGCTTGCATAATTCTGTGTTGGGTGTTCCTGGTGGTGGAGGCGCTTCTGCTGGCGGAAGTGAACACCGATCTGAGGAAGAAGAGGAAGAAGGATGGAGGAGGAAAAGGGGCCAATCTAGAAGTTTTATCTCTGAGGACGATGGCTCAAGAGACATTGGGCGACTGGGGAGGAAACTTGGCCACGGTCACCTACCTCTTCCTCAGCTATGCTTTCGTGGTAGCGTACACATCCAAATGAGGGGAGGTCCTCTCTCACTTGACCGGCCTTCCTTCTTCCATCTTGGGCAACCTCTTTACTCTCCTCTTGGGAATGCTCATGTTGGTTGGTGGGACTACCATCACTGATCAAGTGAATCAATGGCTTACAGTCACAATGATAGGTTTCCTTATTCAATCTTCAATTTCCCCCCTAAATTTCTTATCACCTGATTCAGCATTGTGCAGTATGCTGAATGTGATCTCAACTCCCAGGTTTGCTGGTTATGATTGAATTCATCACTGTTTCATATGGTGATGGTTCAGTCTCACTTATTTCAAATTGGGAGAAGGCTCCACAGACCATTCCAGTGATCATCTTCTCCCTTGTGTACCATGACATTGCACCTGGTGCTTATGCAGCGGCTCTGACAGTTCAAATAAGAAGAAACTAAAGCAAAATCCATCTTTTCCTTGATACTGCAGTTGTCTGCGCTTATCTGGGTGGCGATCTCAAACGAATAAGGTTCTCGATCCTCTTGGGTAGCATTGTGCCTTTGATCTCTTTACTTGTATGGGAGGGCATTGTGCTCGGTATCTCCTCAAGTTCTGATGGCAATGGTCCCTTGGAACTGCCCATGAGGTAGCAAGAACTCTTATCTGCATATTAGTTGAGTCTAGAGTTTCCAGCAGAACAGATAGAATCAATCAGTAATATTTTTTTTTTGTTCTTTCGGTGAACATGAAACATGGAAAGCATGTCGGTGATGGTGGAAACATTCTCAATTCTAGCTGTGGGAACATCGTTAATTGGCACTTTGCTTGGCTTCTCTCAGTTCTTCGGAGAGCAACTTGTCAACTTGTATGATTCTAAGCAAGTAAGATGGATTGGTCACATGAATCACTTTCAGAAATGGTTTGCATTAGAAAGATCAGCTACGAAAGGCCCGATGAAATCTTTGTCATATTGCAGGAGGAAGATCCAAAGATTGGTGATAGTGGAACTAGAGATCAAGCAGAAGAGAACAAAGCAAGAAATTGGTGGGAGAAGAACAAGCCTCCTCTTTTGGCCACCGCCATTGTGATTTTTCCATCTATGTTCATCTCATCCCTTGTGCCAGATGCATTTTCCGTAGCAACTGATGTGGCAGTAAGCAATTGAGCTAAAGTTTTATGTTTTAGACAGTTCTACTTTTTGCTACTTGATCTGATTCGAAATTAATGACTTGAAGGGAGGTTACTGCATGATTGTGTTATATGGGATTCTTCCGCCTGCAATGGCATGGGTCAGAGCTTCTACAGCTGAAAAGGATCGAGATGATAAAGATGCTGAAGGCATGTTATTTCGTGCAATGCCTGTGTTAGTTGGGGCAGGGTTATTTTCTTGTGCTGTTATAGTAGAACAAGTAGCTCAAGATCTAAACACTTCCCTCTTCAAGTTGATTTATTTATACTAGAAAAGAAACGATCTAACACTTGCTTCTTCCAACAAAAAGAAAGAAAAAAAAGCATCCATCTATGTGTTCAATGAAAAGAATTCCAAAACCAATTTTTGACAACCATCCAATACTTCTCAATTCTCGTTATTAAATATATATATAAAGCTAATCTCGTACTCATAGTATATCCGTGCGGGTGGCGTAGCCGTACCTCGCCCGCTGGATATTCCGCCGCCGCTTCCGGTAAACCGCCACGCCCATCCACGCCAGTGCTGCCGCCGATATCACCCCCACCGCAATCCCCGCCTTGCTGCTTCCCTTCGCTCCTCCTCCTCCTCCTCCTCCTCCTCCGCCACTTCCACTGCCACCCACCTCTATTGGCTTCTCGGCATCCATCTCCCGGGCTGGGATCTCGTCCACGGGCGCCGGCGCCGGCGCCGGCGCGGGGAGGCTCGGTGGAGACGGCGTGGGAGGCAGCGACGGCGGCGGAGTCAAATGCCGGAGGGGGCTCTCCACCGATGAAGCGGGAGAAGTAGGGGAAGTGGAGGGAGAATCTTGGAGTTCTGGATCTGGTGGTGAGGGGAAAGGCGAGGGGAACGGGTGGAAGCGTCCGGAACGCGAAGCCGCCGGCGATGGAGCCATCGAGATCTGAGATGGGGGCATGGAGATCTGTGTGGAGGCGAGATCCGCCGTCGACAGGAGGAAGAGAAATAGCAGAGGAGGCAGCAATGCCGGTGTTCTCCCAACCGCCATGGCCATCGTCTGCCTTCTTGCTCTGTTACGATTGCGGTGCAGTGGCTTCAGTTAAATAGAGGAGCGAAGGAGGTGGAGTCACCGTTAGCGTGCGCAGTCCGTCCTAACGGACGTTAAGATGGACGCCTTGGATGGAAGAACACGGGCCCGGTTGGTGAGTTGATCGAATTGATTGGGCAACGCCTTCTGTGTTAACGGGTTAGCGGATCTCCGAACAATGTATTGGATTTCGGATCGCCACGCCGTTCGTTTAATGGAGCAGGCGACGTTATGACCGCGGACGGACCGGTTGAAGTCAAAGACTCGTCGATATAGGGAGGAAGCCGAACAAAAAGTGAATGAGAATAGAAGTCAGCGTGAGATTTGCCTAATTCTGGCAAAAAATAAGAGGCCTAGGTGATAGTAGGATCTATTCATTCTTCTTCCCCCATCAACTTTATACCTAATAAACTGAGAACTCAACATTATGATACGGAGGGATGGTGCCATTCATCCTTCTTACCTAATAAAATAAGAGGTCTTAAACATGGTCGAGATGTGAACTTCAATTTGTTGTCTCTCTCGAACACTCTCGATAATGAGAAGAAGATGATGGTAGGATCTATTCATGCCCAACAGTAAAGCTTCCGGAATTGACTTCACATCTAAAACAAGAAGTCCAAAAATAAAACACAAGCATTTGGGCAATGTACTATGTGTTAGTACTTAATAAATGCTTAAATTGCAAAAATGCAAGCAATGTACCGAAGTGGCATATCAAATCAACAAGTGATCCCTCACCAGCATTGTTGTGCTGTGCCTAACATTCCTCTCTTCCTATATTTTCAATCCTTGCCTAATGAGCTGGTGCTCAAGTAGTCAATGCTTTCGTACCATCATGCTCTGCATGCACCTGCTGTCTGGGCTGACCTGATCGACATCATTTCTTCAAGGCACAACATTACTTGTAGTGAATAAATCTATTTCTGTAGTAAAAAGGTGCACCATCATGAGTTCCTTGCTCTTTTAGAGTTCAAATATTAAACTGTTACAAGGGGAATTTTTATGCTCGAGATTGTTTTCAAGTTAGTGTTCGTTCCTAGGAAAGGTACAATGATACTGAGAAGGATCTCCACAGGCAAAAAGCTCTCCGCGTTTGAAGAACTTGTGAAAAGCTTACAATTCCTCTTTCACATCTTGACTAGTACTTGCCTCGCTGGCTATGACCGATGCCTCTTCTTTTGCAGCTGATTTCTGCCTCTGCAGCTTAAATGGGATTGATGCATGCTCCTTGATGAATTTATATAATGCCTTCACTGTTCTATCAGTATCCACGGTGAGCTGCACGGTTTGCAATGTCAAAAGAATCGGAATGATGATAATAGGAAAAGGTAAAGGAATAATATATATATATATGTGAATTTTAAAAAAATCAAAGATATATATAACTTACTGGTTCGAAACTCTTGTTTCCAGCTGGGAAGAAAAGAAGTGTAGGAAAACCATCAGTCTGAAACCCCAAAAAAAGAAAAACTCAGCATCCTTGTTCAATCAGATTTCGTCTGACTCAGTTCAATAAAGAATATCTAAAATTAAGACTCTTGAAAACCTGCTTTTACCAAGATTTGTTCACATATAACATAGCCCATTAAGAAAGCTAAGTATAAGAAGCCATGTGAAAAAGAACTAGCAGGTTTGAAACGATAATTAGTCCCCAACTGCTTAAACCTAAAGCTGATTATTTAGCAGAATAACTTTTCGGGGTGTACACCATCAAATTCACCATGCAATTTGAGTGGCAAGGTTAGTAAAGAGTAAGTTAGAATCAAGACCTTGGCCCGAGGGTGCTCATTCGTGGTACCATCCATTTTTGCTATGATTAGAGACTCGATGCCTCGAAGATGCTTTGCGAGCTTGTTATAAACAGGTTCTAATGCTTGGCAGTGCCCACACCATGGTGCAGAAATCTGAAGCAAATATGAACTAATAACGAACTGCAAAAATGAGAACCGCTTAGTTACTTACATGAATTATTTACCTCCAGAAGAACATCCTTGGACTCATCCAAGACAATCTCATCAAAACTCTTTCCAACAACAATTTTCACATCCCCATCATTCTGGCCAAATACACAGTGTAGATTCTTTATCAGAGAGACATTGACAAGCAACAAACAGAAGTTGAAGTGGGAAACATATGTCACATACAGTCGCAGGTATTGGGTCCGATTTGTAAAAGGCTGGAAGCCTGTCTTCCAAGAACCCCTCAGCAAAATTCTAAAACAATAAAATAAGCTACATTATCCATAGATCCTAAGCAACAAATCATGTGAATGTTAGATGAGATCTATTACTGAAATATGCCGCATTCAAAATCTTATATAACATGGGGATCCAGGAAAAGACTGACCTTGACGTTATCAAGAGTCACTTCACCATCAAGGGCAAACTTCTTAGCATCTTCATTTCCTGTATATGCCAAAATCTGTTCGAGATTTAAATAAGAATGATCGTCAAAACCAAGGAAAGACAAGAACTGACGAATTCACTATTGTGGTTAAAATTGAAATGATGATGAACAACAGAAAACAAAAACTAGCATCAAGGGACTGATCTACCTGTGGAGCATCTCCAGCTACTCCAAAGTAATCTGACACTGGCTTACCAACATCTTCATTGTCCATTTCCACATATACAAAGATAAGCTTTAGGGAAAATAATGCCAATATGTCAGCTTTCTTAAGAACCAAATGATTACTGCACTAAAATATTCCTCTTATACATCTATTCAGTATCTATATGTATTCAAGATAGAATCGGGACCAAAAGAGGATAAGTGAATTTAAATTAAAAGAAATGTTATGTACAACAGCTGCTGCATGCTTATACAACAAGAATCATAAAGTTTAGCAAAAAGAAAATTGTCAATAAAATAAAGGGGAAAAAGGAATGATACATTCATCGACCTACCAGCATCTTGTGTCATGTCATTTATCTCTTCATTAGTTAAATTGAGGGTTAACATAGGAAGCGTCCACTTCAACCAACATATGGAACAACTTAATCTATTTATAGGAAAGTTGACTCCTGTACATACCAGGAGGAAACTTGCATTGATTCACTAGAATCGTTATTGGTTGGCAATAAATATTAGAAATTTCTGTCAAAAGTTACAGTATTGCATGATTGCAAGTTCAACACAACTTGAAGTGAAGAAAAATGCTCATCAATTTCGATAAGGCATCCTTTAGGAACTACAGAGTTTAGGTATTAGCACCTACCTTTCCCTTGAAGTATTTAGCAGCTTCCTGGAATGCTGGCATGACTTTTTGTGTATCGTTCGAGAGAGCAAAAAGCAAAATCTAGTAGAAGAAATGAAATGTGAATTTCAAATTGATAAAATAATTCAGAAAATTTAAAGAAACAACTTAATTCAACCTTGCAGAGCCAACCTGTTTCTTAATAGGATTTTCAAATATTTCAGGAGCAGATTCCCTTGTAAATATAGTCACCAGTGCAAGCTTGTTGGCGAACACAAAATCAACAATTTTTGACCTCTTGAACTCACCATCTACGATATTGAAAGTATGAAACCAGAATGTCAATAACTGTTTTTGACAATTTATACAAATGCAAATACCTTGACAGCATTATGCAAACAAGCATACCATAGAAGGATATTTTTTCTGCTTCCTTCTTCAATAAAACCAAAGAAGGACGTTTAGCATTGGAATCAATGTGAAAAAGCATTGCAACATCAGGATTGTCAGTTTGGTAGAAGTTGACACCGTCTTCAAGTTTTGAAGCAGCAGAAAACTCCTGACTTTCAGCACCCTGCAGATTTTAACTGGGTGAAACAAGTTGATGAGGAAAAAAAGGAAATCAAAATTAAATAGTAATCTACACTATAGAACTTAACTTTATTATTTACCAATAATGCCTAATGTTTTATACACATTTAGAAGCTCGTTACCTAAGAGATTCCACAAAAGATGAATAGGGCATATAATACTATTCTCAAGAGTAAAGGAAAAATTTTCCATGTTTATAAAAATGAGGAAACAGAATTTGATGAGGTGTTTGACAAAATGCAGCACTAAAATCCCCACATTGCCTAAAACACTGGATGTTTAGCAGAGGCATACAGATACTCGCCTGAGCAGAGCAAAGCACTATAAATTAAACAAAGAAAGGAAGTAGAAGTGTCTTTGCAGCTAAGGATGATATCTAGTCGAACATTTTTTCCTCAAATATGAGTTTGATACCGCCTCATGGAAAATGATTACAAATTTGATTTCTAAATGAAAATTATAAGTATACAGTGAAAAATGATTACCGTAGTGTTGTGTGCTAAAATAATATTCACAGAAATTTGTACAAAAAAAAAAGACTGTGTTAAGAAAGTTTGACTTTTGTTGGATTTCACCACCTCAAAATCAGTCCATGAGTGCCTCCCTGGCGACTCTCTCGCAAAGGGTCTGCTTGAAGCAATAAACTGCTTGCAAAGCACTAGACAGGGTCTCACTTTCTGCACTAAATTTCACTGGACAAGCTCTCCTAGGCTGTAAAAATTGAACCATGAAGTTCTTTTTCTTCATGGAAAGTGAAGGAACCGATTCATTCGTTAATTTATCAGATCCATTTAACCACAATAAGTAAAATAAGTCATTTTTGAAGTTAAAATCTAGAAGGATCTAAGAAATTACCACCAACGAGTTGAGAAAGCCCAAAACAACTTTGTCCTCAGAAGTCAGGATCTTTTCTGCCTCCTCAACGGTAGTTATGTTTTGGACTCCTGGTCCTATCTTCTTCTTGATCCAGGTGACAATTGCATCCCTGCTCGTAGAAGCATATGAAAGAGGATTATGTACCAGTGGAAGTGTTGAAGCAATATACCGTCTAATAATTGTAAGGAAATAGAAACAACTAAGGAAAGTGTTGAGGGTTTGAGGGTTTGAGCCTAACGAGCAAACAGACAAAAGATATATTCCTAATAAGCCAAGCTCTATGTTGAAGTGAATGAACCCTATTACTTCTCAGGTACGGTGAACTATATTAAAATTTCCCGTAATCGTGGGGTACAGATCAAGCTCCGTTCCAGCAAAGAACTATAATCTTAATGTCTGCAAAAAAAATAGCCTCAGATGAAGCCAAGGAGAAAGCTAGGATGTACAATGCTGCATTTAATCTGTGAGAGTGCAATGCGTGGGAAAATGGCCAGGAATCTAGGAAAATTAGGTCGAATCGAAGCGGATTGGGCCAAAAAGGATTCAGATCTAAGGGAAAGGCGAAGATTCTGGAACAACTTGCCTACTCCTCTGACCGGGGTAGTCCTTGTGGACGCCATCGATGAAGAACAGCACGGTAGGGAACCCCTGGACATCGAATCGTTGCGCGAGATCGTTCTCCTCCGTAGCGTCCACCTTTGCGAGCACCACGTCCTCTCCCCGAAGCGCCGTGGCCGCAGCAGCATACTCCGGCGCGAGGGCCTGGCAGTGCCCGCACCACGGTGCGTAAAATTCCACCATCACGTGGCGGTGCTCCTCCAGAAAGTCGCTGAAGTTACCATCGGTTAGCACCACGACGTCGGTCTCGTCGATCCCGGTTGCCGCGCCATGCGATCCGTGGTCGGGGCCATCGAAATCATCGTCCTGGCCGTAGTACTCCGATTCTTCATCACTCTCCGAGTAGGACTCGTCGCCGTGGTCGTGGGCGTGGGCGTCGGCCTGGGCGGATTCATCCTCGTCCTCGTCAAGGAAGCTGAGGTCCTCCTCGTCGCGGTCGAGACGGTCCCCGCCCTTGTGAGAGGAAGAAGCAGAGGAGGCGAGGGCGGCGTGAACGAGGAGGAGAGACGAGATCGCGAGAGCAAGAAGGAGAGTTCGGGTCGCCATGATCCGGCTTCGAGAGCGAACGAGGTTGGGGTTTGAACTTTGGGAAGGGTTTTTGTTTCGTAAGGAAAGGAAAACGACCCGGGGGCCGCAGTGAAACGCGTAAGTGGCGGATCCTGTCCGGTTGAAGCCAGTATGACACGCGGGATTATCTAACTGGTCCAAGCAACGTATAACTCAAGCTGTAAGCTAATGAGAAGAGGTCACGTGGAGACCGTCAGCGTCCACGTCGACAGATGGACGACCAAACTGGAACGCTGTTCACGGGTTGGCAGGACGTGGTCAGATCTGACCGTTCGTGAGGGATCGAGCGGTGGAATGTCGGCTTGTCTTTTTAGTCCCGATGGGAGCCGATGCAGAGTCAGGGCTCAAGTCGCGATTTGAATCGCGTCAGGCGGAAGGCGCCCACACCACATGCTTCCTGATTGGATCGGATGGCGTCGTGCGAAGAATGGGAAAACGCAACACAATATTCAAGACGGGTCAACATATCTTTAAGTCGACCTCCAGGAAATGACATTAAATAATCCCACTTTACTTTCTATTATAAGTCGTATTGCACTGCACCCGAAGCAAAAGAGGATTCGGGTCCTCTTTGTTTTGAGCCCATTATTTACCCGTATCTTAAATCTAACCCGCGGCCCGGTCCAATTCCTCTCTGGATTTCTTCCTTCGTTTCTTAATTCATTCTTCCTCCAACGAAGGGGGACGAGACGACAGAACTGGGCGCGCTCGGCCGCCGTCGCGTCGTTGGTTTCATCCCTTCTGCCCCTTGCCTTTCATTTTGAGAAGACGGAAACGATCGATTACACCCCTTGTCGGCGATATGATCAGCATCCTTAACCAGGTTAGCAAAACAATCCGAACCGACTTTTTCCCTTTTTGTTTCTTCCCGTTGTTCGCTTGACAAATTCGGTGTTTTGTTCCATGTGTTGAGACTTCCATTAGAGCAATTGTTGTCTGGTTTGTACATTTTGGTCCGAGTGGTGATTGATTGAGGTTAGGCCATTTACGTTGTCAGGGAAAGGAACGATTTTGATGGAGATTTACGCCTTGATGATGCAGGAACGTATTCTTGGGGCGGCCTTGGGAAGCGCCTTCACGGCTTTAGTTGTTCTGGATACCCGCAGGGCGATACATAGATCCATTTCTGAGTACAGACCTGTGCATCCTGAGGTTAGTTGGATCCCACTCTGCATGTTTGTTTTTCTCAACGTTGTCGTGCAGTTAGTGTCTTCGCTGTTTAGTGTTTTTTTCTTCCATTTTTATCAATTATTCTAATATTGAATCCCAGCACGCCAATCTTGTTTTTAAATCTGATGTTGCTTCTGAGGATTCCATGACTGATCGATCTTTTGGCTAATGATAGACGGAGTGAAAGAATTTTTTTACCTACTGAGGTAAACACATCTGCATGGTGTTCTTTATTCTTCTCAAAATCGTCTTTAGGTATTAATATCTCGCCGTACTATGCGTATTGTATAATAAAAACTGTAGAGATGTGATTCCTCTGTAATCCATGATAATATAAGCTTAAAGAGAGATGGTTTGATTCACTGTTCTACTTGGAAAAAGTTATGGGCTCGAATGTCTAAATGATCGGAATTGTTCGCTAGGTCAGGGAATCAATGCGTGCTAGATGTTATCCACCTGTCCCCCAAAGGCCTCTTGAAGTTGTTAAGCATCGCAGAATACTATTAATATGTTGTCTCTACCATCCTCACCACCGTCATCTTCACGGTTTTCCCTACTTGTTCCACCATGTGTATTATCATCAACTTTTACATTGCTTCACATAACCTGTATCTTGATGATCCAAGCGACTGGTTATCTGGATTGTTAGAAAATTTGATATCAGCAGATTTAGCATATTAACCCGAATCTGATTTGTTATGACGGAATTAAATTGGATGAAGTTCATCTAGAAGTTAATCGATTGAACCGTATTATGCTTAAATATAATTTTTTATTATGATTGATTTTACGTCATAATTAACGGTTCAGGTTATTCTTAATTCTTGTTTTATAGGCTTATCGCCACCTTCTCCCTACTCAGTCGTTGGAAGGCCTTGAGGTGTAATATCTAGGACTCAATTCTTATCCTTGCTTGGCGGTGGAACACAAGTCTGATGGAATTTTCATTAACAACAAAACCTCTTTTATTGGCTATTCGACCAAAGCGAAACTCTCGTTGTCCCTGTAGTTTTCTTTCTCATTCTGTCTATACTTTTTCTGTAAAAATTCAACTTTCATATCCTACCCTTCGCATCATCATAATGGACAATTTCCTTGTTTTTCCACATCTTGGCTGTTCAAACTATCTATTGAACCTTATTGTTCAACTATCGAGACTATATTTACGGTTCTTGGAGCAAGGACATTGTTCATTGAACATGGTATTAATTGCAAGTTTATATCACCTGCATAAAAAAGTTAATTGACTAACCAAGTATCTCATGCTTTCCATTTCCCACACGTTCAACTTCATCTTCTGTTGGGAGACCAGAACCGGGGCATTTGATTAAAGCTGTGCAGTGTAGCATAAAAGATGGCCCAAAAAATACCTGCTCTCTACTTATGACTCTTACATATTTCGACAAAGCTAATGAGATGCAGTTTTTGCTCCCTGCAGCCGAAAGATCACGATGAGCTCGGACGGAATATTTCTTCTGAATTTTCTCATATGTGGAACAAGACCGTAGATGGAACGCTGGGGCGACTGGTTACATACCTTAGCTCGCGTGGATGGTAATGATCACTGATGTCGATGCTTTGTCCCAGAATTTAATGCATCTGCTGCAATCTTCATGGGGTATCTTTAAATGTAACAAGATGATGCTATGACGTTTTTGTTTTTATATCAGTTTATGTATTTTGATTTCTGACTTGTATCGTTTATATATTTATGTGATGGAATTCATGGTCGGATAAGTAGCAAAAAAATACAGAGCCTGTACTGCATGGCCTACATGAAAGCCTGCAAAAGGCATGAGGAGTTGTCGATATATATAATTCATCTTCTTTACAGTTTTCTGCAGGTTGACTGATGTTATTAAATTGAGGTACTGAAACAGTTGTTTTGTTCCATTTAAGCGAGTAACAAGTAGTTTGAGTTTGGTCTCACTTACGAGGACTAGTAAAGGGGTTACATTTATGCAGGATATTGAACCTTAATATGCAGTCCAGCATCAATAAACAGATACATGCGAAGCACCACTCCTTGCTTTATTAATCAGCATACTCGACCACCTAATTCTCGTGCATGCTCTTAGGCAGCATGCATAATCTCTACTTATACGTACCAGTAACTAAACTACGATACGTGCAAACCCGCCGGCGACGTCGTCGCTCATGCCTCTGCCTCCGCCGGCTGCACGATGGTTTTCCCTCGTTTGACATCCGCGCGGCGCTTCACCACAACGTAGGAGAACGCAATAGCGGCGAGCACCACCAACGCCAGCCCAAGCGCCATGGCCGCGACGCCGGCCCTCCCGCCGTGACCCGCACGCGAGGCCGACGCCACCCCCGCCGCGGCCACCTCCTCGTCCGCCCTCACCTTGGCGGACGTCGCCGCGGGGTAGAACGACGACGCCAGGGGCATGGGCGAGCTCGCGGGCGGGAGGAGGACGTCGGGGTGGAAAAACTCGAACGCCGCCGGGGGAAACGGCATCGGATTCTCGAAAGCGAGCCCGTGGGGCGACCTCGACGACTGAATCTCGGCGCCGCGTCGACGGGCGTCGGCGAATGGCATGAGTAGGAGGAGGAGAAAAAGGGGGAGAAGGAAGGAGAGGAAGGAGGCAGAGGCCATTTGAAGCGATCGATCGAGCTCCGAGCCTCCGACTAATAGTTGTCCGTCCGGCCGCGGGTCGATGTGCTCGCTCGCCAGGTGTTTGTATAAATGCGCGTGAGAATGAATGCGCACGGACATGGCGTGGCGTTACAGGGTGGCATTTATATATATATGTTGGAGGGGGCGGGCACGGTTAATGATGCAGTCGCCGGAGGTGCATGGGAGGAATGATCACTGCAGCAGTGCAGCTAGCAATCAATGATCTCATCCTCCTTAATTTGTTTCATTGAAGGATTAATTAATGATGGGATTTCTTTGTGGAATTGGGGAACACATTCGTCAGTGATTTGTTTGTTGCTGGCAGCTCAAGGGAATGAGACACGCAGCTTTATCCAGCGGCACGTGGATGATGGATCGCTGCTGCTGTTGGCTTGTTGCTTGATAGATGAGCAAAGGCAGAAGTATCATCAGTAGCTTAGTGTGTGTGCGTGTATATATAGTTATTATCATTGCAGGCATGCTTGGGTGAATCAATTCGTCCCACAAACATCCAGTCAATGCAAGCCGTGTCTGGTTTGGAATGCGCATATTTTAGACATAGCTATGATGATGATATATATATATATTATTAACCTGCAGCCAAATTAAACGTCGTTGTATAATTTAATCTCGTCCAGTTCTGAAAAGATCGACGATGACGCATGAAAGTTGGATATATAATCCGACCAATAGACGTACAGGGAGAATAATTTAACTTGCGGACGGAAGAAGATAATGTTTTGTAAGTCAAGTCTTCCCTATTTTTATAATACTCACCTAATGCTTACGGTCATGCACGAGTTAAATAAATCACTGCTTCATAAACAATATATATATACTTATCCATCCTCATTAAGAATTGTCGACCTTAATAAGTGGGTTCAGTGATTGATGATGCAGTCGCTATATATATATATATATATATATATATATATATATATCACAGATTGATCCCACATCGTCTGTACAACCAACATGCATGATGGAGAGATAGAAGAGAATGTATTATAAGGGAGGAACACTTAGGATTTTATTAAATAATATAACATCACGAAGATGCACTTTTTCATTACACAAATATGCAATATATATATGTATACGATGATACATGATATAATTGATGCAGCAGATATGCATAATATAAATATATATAGAGAGAGAGGAATTTAAATTAACATTAACCTCATCGGGCAGGAGGAGGAGGGGAGCGAATTGAAATTGAAATATATGCACAATTCCATGCAGGGGTGACCGATCATCGATTAACCTCCATCATCGGATGATGATCATGCGTTGCTCCTGAAGGAGCCCGTGGCCTTTGCGCCGCTTGCCCTGAGCACGTACTGGTGATACGCGGCTGCGATCGCAGCTCCGATGAACGGCCCCACCCAGAATATCCACTGCACCACGGCACCACTCGATTAATCCCAACTTAATTATACACCGCATATTTATCTTTTTATATGTATATGTGTATATAATTACGTGGTCATCCCAGGCCTTGTCGTCGTTGAAGATGACTGCAGCGCCGAAGCTCCTCGCAGGGTTTATGCCGGTGCCGGTGATCGGAATCGTCGCCAGGTGCACCATGAACACCGCAAAGCCGATCGGAAGCGGCGCAAGGACCTGCGTGCCACTCAATATACGGCTTGGTTTAATTACGTCGATTTACCATGATACCAAAATCTGCCTACTTAATTGACTTTAAAACTGCAGTTTTTTAGAAATGGCTAGATTTCGCTATCAGAAAAAGAAGGCAACTTATCGAGAGATTCCCTCCGGCTAATAAGCTCTCTCCGCAAAAGGCTAAAAGGCTAAAAGGAAGAATAAAATCGAATTAATTTTGGATGTACTACCGGGACGTGGGAGTCGCGGGCATTGCGCTTGGGATCGGTGGCGGAGAAGACGGTGTAGACGAGGACGAAGGTGCCGATGATCTCGGCGCCGAGGCCGGTGCCCTTGGAGTAGCCGGAGGCGAGCGTGTTGGCGCCGCCGCCGTAGCGGACGTAGAACGCCCGCTGGAAGCCCTTCACCAGCCCCACCCCGCAGATGGCCCCCAGGCACTGCGCCACCATGTAGAGCAGCGCCCGCACCAGCGACACCTTCCTCGCCAGGAACAGCCCCAGCGTCACCGCCGGGTTTATGTGCCCGCCGGAGATCCCCGCGGTGCAGTACACCAGGATGAAGATCATGCCGCCGAACGCCCACGCGATGCCCAGGAAGCCCACCCCGCTGCACGCCGCGTCCGCCGCGTTCGCCGTCGAGTCCGACTGGTGCTTGTACCCGATCACCGTCGCCACCGTCACGTACAGGAACAGCATCGTGGCGATGAACTCCGCGATCGCCGCCCGGTAGAGCGACCACTTGGTCAGCTCCTCGACGTCGATCAGCGGCGCCGGCGGAGGGTCCGTGTAGTCCTTCGCGCTGTAATCCCCCCCGCTCCCATGCTCCGCCACCTCGATGTCCTTCGCCATTAAACTAGAAAATTATCAAGCTGCGACTCGAGGAGCTCTGGAGTCGACGGCCAGGAGTCGACTGCTATTTATGGGCTTCAGTCTCCGCCTCCTCCTCCTATTAATTTTATCGCACTCGAGTTATTATTAATGCAGAGATGAATAATAAATTGCCGCCCCGAACCGACTAAAACCCCCCTCCCCCGTGATTAGGTCATGATGGATACACAGACAGCGAAAACATCACAAGCTCAAAAACCCCGACCCTACCACGCACCACCCGACCCCGAGCCCGGTCGGTCGACGCCGAGCCACGACACGAGGCAGGCATCTCCCGACGTGCGATCGCAAGCCCCCGTGCCCATGGGGGGTGTTCTCTTATTTTGATAATTAACCCCATCAGAGATGAGAAAATGAACCGACCAAAAGTACGAGGGCTCGGGAACGAACGTGGCGGTGATGGAATGGGGAGGGTTCGCGATGGGTGTGCATGCTAATAAGCTGTCCCATTCGATTCCTCCATTATTGCCCCCGATTCTACATTTTGTATTATTGGGAGAAGGTAGGAGGGGGGGACGACGACGGTGGTCGGATCAAATAGGTTGGACGAGCCGGATTTATATCTACTCCTCAGGATCGACCGATCAGCACTAGATATCCTCCATCTCTGGACTCTGGCCGGCGGACGGACGGATCGATTTCCTTCTGCGATCCAGCGGTGCGGTCGGTCAAATCTGGACTCGGACCGAATTCGTTCTTCACGTGCTCGAATGCATGCGATTCACCGCTTCATATATCTACGCCTCATCGTTAGGATAATTCCGGTGGACGCCACGTGGGGCGAGGTGGACCGCAAGTTCGGGAGAGGCGGTCGTGGCGGCGTCGGATGAATAAAATATTTCCTTCTAATTTATTTTTTTTGTATAAAAAATTAAAATTGGAAAGGTTGGGGGGGGGGGGGGGGGGTGGAATTGGATTGCCCGCTGTCGCCTGTCGGTAAAATAGATATGTGGCCCACGTGAGTGCGCCGGTGGCGGGTTGACGTCGCCCGTCTCTTTCGCCTCCTCCCGCCCAATCGTTTCGTTCGGTAAAGGCATGCGCATATTTCTTTTAATTTAATCTCCCTCCCTCTCCATATAAAATCAGTTCGCTCGGACGTAGAGGCCAATAATTGATCGCATAAATTATCTCGGGAGCAAAACGTCGAGTTAGGGCGCCATTATCCTTTAATTAATCCTGGGGATAAGGCGGACGATCTGGGGAGATGATAAGAGCGACTTAATTTTAATCCTTTTGTTTTGGGTTATTTGTACAGCTCACCAGAGTCGTGTGGTGGAGGAATTAAGTGGCTTTCTTTTCCCCTATTAAATTTTATATATATATATATTCATTCGTTGGGCTCACCAGACCTAATTATGGACAGCATAGCAGGCCGGGCCTTTTAGTCCAACAGAAAGAAAAAAAATGTTGACTGACTGCTGCATCGAGGACGGAGGGAGAGCGGCGTGTTCGGTCGGAATTAATGAATAAACATGCAGAAGGGAAGTCATAATTAATACGAGACGAGCGACATGGAAAACGCATACCGTTTTCTTATCACCAAATCATTTAGTACGGCAGCAGCAGCAGGAAGACGCACGCATCAAGGTCTTGTTTATTAACAGTGCCGTGAGTACCAATTATTCATCACCATTGATTAACGAGATAAGAGCAAAAGACTTTATCATGGCTGGGCAGCTGGCTGTCTCCAGAAGCAACCGTCATCCGTTCGATCTAAACTCCCAGTACCCGAATCTCCAAAAAAATCAATATAAACGCATACATATTAATTTAATCGACTGCCACGTATTAATTGATTAAATTTATTATTCTGCTCGAATGGGTTACGCTGCACATGATCGATGTCAAGTCAATCAAACGATACCAACTCAAAGTTTATGTCGTCTTTAATTAATCGGAACTAATTTAATTAAATACTACCGTGTACTACTACTACTACTACTATTATTAATTTTGTACGCATTAATTAGAAATAAGGGGGTAAAAGTCAACACAGGGGGTTCATTTGCGGTGTACTCTTCTGCTGCGGGCAGCAGGGCCAAACCCAATCCGGCTCCACGCACCACTGCTTACCCCCACGTGCACAAACCAGTGGCGCTGCGCCACGTACCTGAGCACATTCGGTGAATGCATCCAAAGCCCCATAGCATCACGTGTACATGTGTCCCCTCTCCCTCGCTGCGTCCGTGATCTTTCTTTCTTTATTTTTTTGCCTGCTTCCTTCCTTCTCTTTCCTTTCCTTGTGGGTCCGCTCGCTCTCCTCCAATCAGGAGCGGCGGATGGAAGAAGGAAGAAAGAAAACTGGGTCCCGCTTCACGTGGCCTCACGCTCTCGGGCCTCGTGGCCGAGCGACGCGTGTCCACCGTCTCTGTGGGGCCTTCCTAGAGCGGCACCATGTCGCGACAAAACACCGGCGCTGCGCGATTGCTACTCGTAAGTCTACTTATTTACTTGATTGCCCTTTCTCTTTCTGTGCCTCTTTCCAAGAGACGGTGGTCTTTTCGTGGTAAGGGGTTATAGATGAGGGTATAATAAGGAATACGGGATAGAAAGAGCAGACCCTCCTTATCCACAAGCAAAACATGTTCTATAAATCCGCCCTCCGACGAAATCCATGAAATCCATAGACGCGCAAGTAAAAACTTCTTCTTCTGCTTCTTCTTCTTCTCATATTCGTCCAAAATTATACGGTTCGGGGATCGAGCTGTGAAGAAAAAGTCTCGGAGTCTTCGACCAGAGAGCTATTTGTGAGAAAGAGAAAGGGAAGGAGGAGGAGAAGAAGCTTGATCGATCGATTATGGCAGGGCGAAGGCAGCAGCAGCAGCAGAAGCACGCGGCGCAGCGGCTCTTCTCCTCGGCCGTGGCCTCCGCCGCGGCCGCACGCGGCGACGCCGTCGAGTTCGACGAGTCCGACGTCTGGGGGTGCGCGGTCGAGACGCGTCAGGCGGTGTTCTCGAAGCCGGCGCCGGCTTCGCCCGCCGCACGACCTTTCCCCTCGCGCAGCAGGGGGGGCCACCGGGCGGCCGCGTCGTCCTTGCCGGTGAACATACCGGACTGGTCGAAGATCCTGGGCAGCTGCAGCGGCGGCAGCCAGACCAGCACCAGGGGGTGGTGGGAGGAGGACGACGAGGACGACGGCGTCGAGGAGGGCGCCTCCGCGGGGCCGATGATCCCCCCCCACGAGCTCCTCTGCCGCAGCCGCGCGGCTTCCTTCTCGGTCCACGAGGGGGTCGGCCGGACCCTCAAGGGCCGCGATCTCCGCCGCGTTCGCAATGCCATCTGGGAGAAGACCGGATTCCAGGATTGAGAACTGAACGAGAAAGAAAAATTCGAATTTTTCAGTAACATTTTGCAGACTGAGCACAAACAAGGAGACTTTTTTTTTTCTTTTTCATCACTCATCAGCATATTTTAATTTTGGGTTGTAATTTAGGCTTCTTAATGCGATGCTAATTATATTTAAATCGATTACATTAAAAACTCAACAACAAAAAAAACACCGCTGCCGCTGGTTTTGAAGACTCGTTTCCGCAGCTGAAAGTTTACTGTGTATATATATATAGGGAATCGGTTGCGGGTTTAGAAAAAGGAAATTTTTTTAAATGTTTATAAATATAATTTCTTTCCTTTTTCCGATCAGGGTTATCCTCTAGAGAATCTATGGATTATTTTAATGACAAACAGGATAATAGGAGATATCTGGGTCTTCTCCTTTACCCAAATATTTTATGCCTGCCTCGAAAAAACCAGACAAGAGAGTAACACCTTTATTTTGTTTTTTAAATTGCATTCCTCCTACTCCCACACACATAATGCAGACAGCAACTTGGGATACTTGAAGGATATAAAAAATGGCATGATGGCCTGCAAATGTTCTTTTCTAATCCATAATAATCCGCAGCACTTGCTGCTGAATTGTATGCTTAATGGGTGATAAAGTACTTAATTTGGTCATCAGTATATTTTCAAAGGCAGCATTTTTTTTTCTTCTCTTTCTTTTCTTTTTAACTCACAGCAAGGAACAAATTAAAGCTGCATAATTTGTTGCCTTTATTTATGCTTAAAGTTGAGTGCTCTGTGGCATCTCCAATGGCATTTTCTTCTTTAGAAAAAAAAAGCCATGCTATGCTATGCTATGCTCTCCATCTGGTGTTCTTATTCCTGCAATTATATCGTCCTGCATCAATCCCTTTAGAGACCACTGCGAGGAAAAAAAAAACTGATTTAGATCGATCGATGCAGGACCAGATTCAAAAGTTTCTCTATCTATATCTCTCCTGCTGTAGCCCTCTTCAGCTTTCGCTCCCTCTGTAAAGTGACGGAGTGATGCAGACAAAGGGGGAAAGGAAGGAGGGAATCCACGGCCGTGGAACAGAGTTGGCCTTTACAAGGAAAAGGGAAGTGAAAGGAAGGAAATTTGATATTATCATGGTAGGTAAGCGATGAAAAGAAAGAACCCCTCTCAAGCCATTAAAAATTCCATTGTTGACAGGATGACAACATCGGCCCCCTTCCCTTTTCCCCTTTGACAAATTTATAAGAAAAAAGTGGTTGAAGATAATGGTGGAGAAAGAGGGAAGGAAATAAGAGATCACCCAGTAAGGGGATTTTATATTATTTCCTGATTCTGATTTAGTCTTTTTTGTTTTTTCATTTCAGGATGCCTTGATTCCATATCTTTTACCTACTTAATTTTTGGCCAAGATATCTATTTGATTAAGTATAAAAAAAGAAATAGGATCAATACTATTTATATCGGCACATCTTATATTTGATTTAATTTTTTTTTAAAAAAACAAACATTACTGACCTAAGGTCACCAGAAACAACGTAATAGAAGTGACCTACTGGTTACTGGATCATTTATTTTATATCAATCAAACCATCAACAGATCAGAGTGGCGCAGCGGAAGCGTGGTGGGCCCATAACCCACAGGTCCCAGGATCGAAACCTGGCTCTGATATGATTAGTTTATGTCTCGCGTTAATGTGTTAAAGCGAAACCTGGTCTTAGCTGATTCAATTTCCTTTTAACTTTAGTCGAATGGGGAGCAGGGCAGATAGATTATATTATTGTATGATTGCAGGAGCAAGGGAAGGAAGGGAGCAGTAATGAGATGGGCAGAAAAGTAGATGGGTGACCCCTAAATTGATGGGACAAAGCTTGTCATAATTTATTACCTGCAGGGACCATCTCAATGCACTCCACTGCCTTCCTCTCTCTTCCTCTTTTTTCTTCTTCTTTTAATTTCTATCCCATTCATTTACCTCATCCAATATTTTCAACGTTTATCTTCTAGCAGATAACATCAGACAGCCAGCCCAGCCCTTGGGATTGGCCAATGTCCTAAAACTATTTGATCTTTAGGGTGGGGTTCCATCAAAATGTAAGGCACATATCGACTCTACTGCTGCTGCTGCTGCTGCTGCTGCTAACCACCACTTCCCAACATTACAAAACTGTAGGCTTCCAATGACCAACGATGCATGGTGGATCAAATGCGACGTTTGAAAAGGTCAAACTTACGTAAATAATACATCTCCTAAACGCATGGTGATGATGACGATGATGGAGCCTTCTCAAAATGTAGGCGTCTTAATTGGGAACATAAATGCCCCAATTGACCTAAGATGACTGATAATTATGCTAAATAAAATAATAATGCGAAATCACCAAGCAACTCCCCCTCCCCAACAATAAATGCACCCTAACTTTTCCCACCCTCGTCAGGTCAAAAAAGTCATTGTAGGATTTATTATTATTGATTTAAAGAAGAAAATTAAGTGGTGCAGTATGGATTTATGATTGAGTCAATGCACTCATTTCTTTCTCTTAATACGACAATTAATGATCCAATTAATGATGCTTGTAGGAAAACATCTCATAACAACAACTTCTTGTGCGTTCACATACTTCCCCCTTTTTTTAAAAAAAAAAAACAACAATGCAAATTAATACATATACTTCTTCTGCCCCCCTTATTTGTTCATTTAAAATTAATTAATTATTTTATTTTTCTGCTCTCCCCCCCCGGTTGACGAGTAGATCTCTCTGCGTCTTCTTCTATTCGCGTGCGGGCGACGGGAGGCGAAGACGAGAGGCCGAGAGAGGGCAAAACCCTAGACGGAGGCATCGCGCGCCGGAGCCCTAGAGAGCCGCCGGAGAGGTGGAAGCTTTAGACGATGGTCGCGGCGGGGTGGCTAGCCAGAGGAGCTGCCATTTCCCTGACACCCTAGCTCGCCCCAAGACGGCTCCGGAGGGGGGATTTGGATCTCGCCTCCTGAGGCCGCCGGAAGCCGATCTGCCCTAGGGTTTGGGTTAGGGGGGAAGGGAGGGAGGGAGGGAAAGGAAGGATGTACAAGAACCAGCTGCAGGAGCTGGCGCAGCGGAGCTGCTTCAATCTGCCGTCGTACACGTGCATACGGGAGGGGCCGGACCACGCGCCGAGGTTCAAGGCGGCGGTGAACTTCAACGGGGAGTCGTTCGAGAGCCCGAGCTTCTGCACGACGCTGCGGCAGGCGGAGCACTCGGCCGCGGAGGTGGCGCTCAACGCCCTCTCGCAGCGTGGTCCCTCTCACTCCCTCGCCGCCCGGATCCTGGTCAGTACGGAGCGGATGCTCCCATCCCTCTGCTTTCTCTATTCTCTCATCTATCTCAAATTGATGAAAAGTTCCTTTTTTTTTCTCACTTGCTTTTTTTTCCATCTAAATTTAGTCGATGCGGTCATTTCGCAAAATTTGGCGGAAAAGTTCTTCTATACATTTGCATTTCTTTTCTATTGTATATAGCTTCATAATGATTTCCTCGACACATCCCAGTATTTGGGTATGAGATTTTTGATTATTAATAAAGCAACATTGGAGAAAAAGAGAGATAAAAGTGAGTCAAAATGTTCACGAAAATGGTATCATCTATTTACATTTGGATAGAAAAATTGGTTATTAGAAACGAATGCCGACGTCCAAAAGACGACCTCTCAAGCTACGGGTTGATTCACTGCTTTCTCCGCCTCATTATTATTTTTTTCCTTCTATTTTACATGTTAGCTTCGAGTTTGGGACATTATTCATTTATACGGTGAACGAGCTTCCTGAAAGTTATATCCTTCTGGTTTTGTTTGCTCAGAATACCAATTAACTCCAAAGGGCAGCGTCTTGCATGTGGTCTCCCGTTAGGGTTTTTCGTCTTAGCTATATATCTCCGCTGCTTTCTAAAATCTCTTCGTACATCTGAACAAAACACACATCTTTAATCCCTTAAATGTACTGACCTGCTGTTCTGTCCACGCGTTTTGTAAATAACTCAAATTATCGTAGCACTGTTATGGAGTTTCGTTGTAGGATTCTCTTTACACGAACAAATGAACTATTCTTGGTTTATTTAGGAATTTATGTTATTGTTAGCTGATGTCTTTCCACACAAATGTTTAATTTTTTTTTTTATTTACTGGCAGCTTTGTTCATTCTCTTTTGCTGCTAACTAAGTCGACACATCTTAGTAGAAGTTTGTAGGCGACTGATGTGTAAATGAGCAGATGATCTTGTATAAAAGTACACCAAGATTCCTTGGGCAGACACATCTTTGGGATAATGCTGAGAACATGAAGCCAGCAGCCATGCACACTGTAGACATCCTCTTCATATGGAAACCTTTCCCTTCTAATTTGTACCTTAGGTTCATAAATTACATTTTTACTCCCTGCTGTACCTTCCCCGCATTTTGATGTTCGTCATGGAGACAAGAAAGGTAGGTTAGGTCATTGGTGCATTTCATGGAATCCCACACAACGCAATAATTTTCCAAGTTATATCTCAGAATGTTAACCTTCCTCTCTTTGAGATGTGGTTTACATACACTGTTTAAGTTTAAAATTTGGAAGTTACATTTTCATGAATAGTTCATGTTGCTGATATTATCATGTAACAATTTCTATTAGTTCAAATGGATTTCCTTCTGGTTCTGTACGCTAAATGACAACAAAATCTAGGTGAACAATGGTTGAAATGCAGTATCAGGCATCTTTTTTTACTTCGTAAATGTTTGAGCGTGTAGCTGTTTAAAAAATTTAGATATCATATGGACAAACAACAAAGCAATAGCATAGATTTCTTTCTGGTGACCAGGTCAGCTACCTCTTTCCATATTGCAGTACTGTTGATTAATTAAACAGAAATGACGTTTAGAGCCTACTCTGACTTTAATAAGCTTTATACATGACACCAGCAAGGCGAAAGGATCTGCAACTTGCAATTCACAAGTTATGATAATTGGACTTAATATATGTCAAAAACAAGTTAAGAAAAGGACAGATTACCTGAAGCATAAATGTCTGTTATTCTCACTCGTCAAAAATTATTTGGCTCTCTCTTTTATTCAGAGGAATAATAGAATGATCTTTAGTGTTACGTTCATATTTTTCTCTCTCTATTGTAAATGTAATTGCTATCTACATATGAAGATTTCCCTTCACTGATTATGGTCTTTTCAATAGGATGAGACAGGTGTTTATAAGAATCTCCTTCAGGAAATTGCCCAGAGAGTTGGGGCACCGTTGCCATCATATACTCCAGTCCGTTCAGGGCTTGGACACCAACCTATTTTTACATGCACGGTGGAACTTGCTGGGATCACGTTTACAGGCGAACCAGCCAAGAACAAGAAGCAGGCAGAAAAAAATGCTGCTTTGGCTGCATGGTTGTCGTTGAAACAATGTGAGCCCAAAATTTAATTAACATGTTGTTGTCAACATTTCACAGCAATATTGCATGCCTGCTACGGGTAAGCATTAGGCATCTAAAACTGTCAATGACCCAAAGCTTCAAAACCATGATGAGCTCCCAGTCAAAATGTTTTGCCAACGAATAGTTCCTAAAATAAATATATGAATGATGAGACTATTTTGAGGTTTTATACTAGTTAAATAGCTAGAAGGAAAACTAGAAAACAACAAATTAAATTTTGGGAGGCAACTAGTCTCCTTTATAATGGTGTCGAGTTTTAGCTCAGTTGCCAAAGTGAAGCACTTCCCTGCAGCTCTATAAACATATTGTACTCTTCATTTTCCCTCAACCATATCATCTCCACCTATCATCCTTGTGGTAAGTACTTTAAGAAAATGATTAGTATGTGCTACTATTCCAAAGTGCTTGCCTCTTGATCGCCGTAGTTACATTCAAGTAGCAGCAATCCTAGATTTATTCTATGACAAATTTGTTTAGATTAGCCAGTTGCTGCATTACTTTTCTTTTTTTTAATGGAAAGTTGATGTGTTCTCATAATTACTGGTAAATTGCTTTTAACGTCGTTGTCTTCACGATGCAGTGGCAAAGGAAGCAGCAAGTTCATCAAGCGAGCAGGAGAACAACGATGAGCAGGAGCAGATCACCATAGCACGAGCTCTCCTCAATTATCGTATAAAGGAAAAACTTTCTATGGCAAACGACCCCCTTGCATCTCCTTTCACAAAGAAGTTCCCAGTTCAACTAGATAGGAAGCCTTCTTCATTGCAACCTCCACCACCATCTGTATCTAAAATCTTACCTCTTATCCGCCAGAAATCCACTCCTAGACTCCGTCCTACAACCCCTGGAATAAGTGATGCTACTCACACGCCATCCTACCAGCAGACAGAGAACCATGGTCTTTGGCCGCAGAAGTTCCCCACTGCTGGAGCAGTACCCTATTTTCCGGTTAGGCAGTTTGCTAGGCCTTGCCATGGCGTGGCACCTCCTGTGACAATAAGAACATCCGTCCCATGTTTTTCTGCCCCTCCACTACCACCAGCAGCAGTCCAGATGTGCCAACTTCCTCCTGTCATGAAGCACACACCAATCCGCATGGCATCTCCAGTCCGCATCCGGCAGTCCGTGCCAGTCTTTGCAGCTCCCCCTCCAGTCTCACCAGCGACTTCAAAGATGTCCGTGCAGGTGAAAGAACCACCGCCACTTGCGACATCTGCTCCACTGTTGAAGGAGGCCGTGCCAGTGATTGCTCCAGCTATTCCCGTTCAGGTAAAGCAGTCCGCACCAGTTGCCACAGGATCTCCTTCGGTGAAGGAACCATCGCAAGTCACTGCACCTGCTATATCAGCCCAGGTCATCCAGTCACCACCAAGTGCCTTGGTGCCCCCATCGGTTCAGGGGCCATTGCCAGTCCAGTTAAAGGAATCATTGCCCTCGGTTCACATGCCTGAGCCTTCAGTGTCGCACACGGCCTGCCCTCCGGTGAAACCTTCGATTCAGGTTGAGGACCCTGCGCACGGTGACGATGCAAAGGACCAGGAAGAGTCGAAATCTACAGCTGTGGAGAGCTTGAAACATCTAAAGATTTGATCTTTCGAGATGTTTCGTTGCTCCCCTTTCCATTTTGCTCTCTTGCCCCTGATTTCTTAGTTTTTTCCCCCCTCCTTTCATATATTGTTCACTAGGACTTCAGAAAAGCTACATTCTACTAGGACCAGATCTTTAGCCGTGTCAAAGCTTTTTCACTGTATGTGAAGGTGCTCATCTCTCATTTGCCTAGCTATTGCTCCTGATGCCTCAACTCACCTTCATTGGCGGCAAATATCTTGTCGGCTGCAGCGCGGAAAATGTTGATAAATGTACTTGAGCAGCTGGGAATTATCTGCTGAGTATCTCTAGCATGCCCCTTACCCGGTCATCCTCTCCACTCGATCTCTACTCTTTTCTATAAAGAATAAGCAGCAGTCGAAGTTTCTTTGTGTTGTATAGGCTGAAAATTACTGCTTATACTGAATGCAGCATGCACGGTGGCAGTAGGAGCTGGTTATGGTTGCCAGTTAGGGCATTCGTTCTCTGATACACCGGCTGTTCGTTCTTATCAATATAGTGAAGGGATTCAGTAATTCAAAGGCCCCTCATTCAAATCAAGTCAGCAGAACAGATGCGGCATGAATTGGACTACTACTCTTGAATAAAATACTACATGCAGAATCAAATCCGAAATTTGGGATTTATGCTAATCGATCATATAAACAAACACAGTGACAAACATTCATAGGTAACTGATTCATTAATTTTCAGAGCGGAGTTGTTCGTCAACCAGAAAGTAAGAAGAGCATTTGAATCGATGGTCAAAATTGGGTCCTATACAGACCCAACCTATAGCATCTTCTTAAACAGTTAGGCTTAATAAAAAGATGGCACCACATCACAAGAAGGACCAGTTAACAAAACACAAGGCGATGAGGCAGCGCACGGTGTCGTCGTCGCCATCGTCGTCTTCGTCTTCGTCTTGCCCTGTAACTTTCCACACGATTGCCTGCTCAAAGGAAACACGGCGGCCCATCCCAGAGAGGCACACACCAGCAGGAAGGTACAGATAACCCTGAAGCATAATCGACAACGATCTCCAGTTACAAAATCCAAATATCTCTCAAGTCATACGCACACGGTAAGATAATAAGCAGACACGCATATAGATTGAAAGATCGTCTCGTCTAGTACTACCTGTTCCATCAACCTTGAAAACTGTGAATGCAGTTCCTTTCGCCCATGTTCATCAAAGATCTTATCCAGAGTGATATCTTGAAGAGCCACCAATGTAGTCTCCAACATATCAAGCCCTGCCTGGTTGGCAAAGCTGAAGACTGGTTGAACCTGGAGTTCACAGTTTTGTAATCAATCAAAAAGGCATCAGATAGGCCAAAGCTCTCTACTACACAATTTTCTTACGCAGAAATAACCACAGTAATCAATGTAGATATAGCAATTAGCCACATACATATTACCTCGAACGAGCAACACATGATGGCATCCTGATGAAGCCACAGTGTTTTCAGCAAGGAATCTTGAGTTCCATTATCGTATCTCAGCAAATCTATGCCCAGATGATGCCTGCAAGATCCGAGAACAGAAAATAAGGACCAGAATAATAGTTTCAGTAGATAAGAGATATATCCCATTGATACAATGCTGCACATATTCTGACAATATAAGATGCTCGGGTGTTATATGAAGCAGATGAAACGATTGACTACTGCTCATCCTAGGGGCCAATATGACCTGGATCAAGCTGAAGTCATCTTTTACGTACTTGTAGCTCTGACAGATCCAACGAGCAAGGGTCATAGCTTCAGGGGATCCAGGAAGCAGCTTCAGTCCAACATCATTGCCAGGTTGTGCTCGAGTTATAGCCATTGAGACCCTCTGCACTGCTGAGACAATGCTACGGATGTACTGCCTTGCCATAGCAGCAACATTTTCCAGAAGATATGCTTCATAGGGGAACTGGAATGCAATTGTCAGAACAGACCGTGTATTGTGGTTATCAGTAGATGCATCTCCAGTAGGTTGGTTTCCACTGGAACCTACTTCAAGGCTGGATGCTAAATCCAAAGTGCGAGTGGATGACAGAATATTCTGCATGTTGAGGGCAGATTGCAATCTTAAATACTCGTAAAACTAAAAATAGCATTAAGTATAATGTTAAAATTGAACACACTTAACTGTTTTTGCATTCAGCGGTATCACACGGAAGCCTGAGGGAAGCAGGGGAGCATCATCAGGAAAAAGTTCATCAATCGGTGCAAAAACAAGCTGAATGCAGGCTCCTAGAGAATTTTCATCTATTCCGTAGCAAAGCTGTGAATATAGCCCTCAAATTAGATAGCCCGGTGACATGTCAGCATAATTATATATCTACATGATGACCAGTATTACCAGCTCAAAAATAATTGATGCAGTTGGAATATATCATAAGGGCAAACAGATTATCTACCTAGAAAACAGGTGCCAGGATGGTTCACATAACTTAGAATCAATCAACTGGTTTAGGTTATAATCGAACGAATGATTTAAACCAGTTTGAACCCACCACAAAAATTTGTTATAATCAGCTGGTAATTATTGCTGCATCACAACTTCGAAACTGCACATAATGGAATAAAAATCCCTAGACCTAGGCAGCTACATGGCCCAGCTTTTTCCATAGCTGTTTGTCACTTCGCTCCCATTAGAGAACATCTTGGAATTTTGTATCGGTTGATTACAACTGCTGGTTTGGGTGGGGCTCAATAATATTTCAACCCAATATGATTCGAGACCTGTTTCTATTTGATTAGAGTGATCTGATTGGTTTTAGCCTAAGCTAGTTAATTTTGAATTGGTATTAGTTGCATCCTAAAAAAAAGCAATAGTGATTACTCATGCAAAAATAAAGAATACTAATTAGTATCAATTACGTAAGCCACACTAGAAAAGAATAAGCCCCAGATGTCATGGACAAATCTTAGTAAAATACTAGTGCAAGATATGTAACTTTCTACTGTTCATGCACCCCCACCCCCTGATCATTGTTAGTTTGTTTGTTTGTCTTGTCGGAACATATTAACCACACAGGTCAAAAAGAGTAACACTGTAAAGAAAAAAATAGACAACTGATACTCACCTGTAGGAGATGAAGGTCCCTGGGTAAGATGCCTCCATCTTGAGTTAGAGCCTGGCCTTCAAGACGAACAACTTCAAGAGACTGCAAATGTTTACAAATGTTCCAAAAAGTGAAGGAAAGTTCTTTATAGTGAATCTTGGACCGTAACTATACTGTTGCCTATTTGGATTCTACATTAACAGTATGAGTGGGAACGGTGTAAATGTCTACCTCCTCCTTGTCAATTGTTTGAGCTAGTGGCATTATTATCTGGCTCCCAGAAAATTTGGTAGGCCTCAGTCCAGGAAAGGAGCAAGCACCACCTTTCAAGGATGCTGCAGAATATGCATCCATATTGTAATCAGCCCATTCAGAACGATGCTCCCTTAGAAATCGAACCAATAATGCTGGTGGAACACTCTTCAAGAGTGAGAATATATTAGCATATCATTTTTACCTTACTAAGTTAAGCAGATAATTAACCATAAGTATTATGCTTGTAAAGGTAACTCTCTAAAAATTTGAAACCTGTCTGTCCTACTACCTTGAAAAAACTGAGTAAAAGAAAGAAAAAATGCATGATATATTTTTGAGTTTCTGACAATATATTATCCATCAAGCTAGTCCTGACAGAAGCTTATTGGTCTCATGATGGCCATCAAAAAGACAATAAATGTTGGCCATGAAACATGCATTATCTGGAGCTTACTTGAAGTAGCATTGAAGCCTTAGCACATATGACACCTCCAGCCGGTGCGAAAGCATTAGTAGAATTGGCATGGGCACCAATTTTCTTGGATGAGTTGGTAGCAATTACTACATCATCCATACCATCACTCTCCATAAGAGACCAACCATCATCATTGAAACCATTTATGGCATCATTAAATCCTCTGAAATAGCAAAAGAAAAAAAGTGAGCAGACAGATAAGTGTGGAACTAATGAGACGCGTATTTCTATTATGATTCATATTATACAACTAACCTGCTCAACCGCTGACTAAAACTCTGCAAAACAGCAGGCTGTCTACCCAAAGGATACACTACTTCACCAGTCATTTCCTGTGCTATTTGCCTGATATGATGAAGTGCCTTGAAAGGTAAAATCAGATGAATGTTAATAATATATGCTGAGCGCCATACTAATGGCTTAATCCTACTTGGCCAGACAGTAGCACCAGATGATTCATAATAATAGTTACCTACCGCAACTGTCATTTTCTGAGCCACAACCATAGATGATTCATAAAGTGGCCGCAGCACTTCAGGAACACTCCATGCCTGATGGTAAGACATACTAGAAGTCAAAGACCATTCTGGAATCTATTTAATGTTTTGGTAAAAAAATAATAGCCAACAGTCGACAAACATACCTCAAGGTTCAAGTGGTCAACAATGTGGATGATTGATCCCCCACCCTCACATGGTCGAATTAAATAACCACTGGGAAGCATCTCAGCTCTTACGAATTGATGAGCCGCAGTAGCATTAGGACCACCTCCAGAACCACTTAAAGATCTCTCGCAAATCTTTGAGGTAGAACATTGTAACAAGCAGAATAACTAAAATGCCCATGTGCTAGACTGAAACTAAGGGTTCACAACTGGCTGCAGAACATACCACTAGACTGCCATCTTCTAAGCTGGTAGTATACCTTAGAGTCCAAAAGTCACGTGCAGGAGCCAATGTAGTTGGAGCATACATCTGTACCAAAACAAACACAGCAAAGAACCGATAAGAAAATATTGGAAAGGTGAATGAGCGCACATTAAATTCGTTCCAACAAAAAAAAAGGGTCAACATTTGCGGTTCTAACCTGCATGTATACAAGTTCAATCATGCCTCCATTTCCAGCTGGAAACGCAGTGAACACTTCAAGGTTACGACAATCACGAAACCAAGATGATCTATCTTTCAGGATCTCTGCAATCTGTAAATGATAAATATGAGGACTGTGTCCCAGCACTAAAAGGTCATAATGGATGATTGGTTCTGACTCTACGAAGCAATTGTCGTTTCTCTATAAGAAAATAAAAAAACATTGGAATTTAAACGTCGCTAGAATAAAAACATAGTTATAAAACATAAAAGCAGGCATTCATCAGTTGTTCACTTCATCTCCACGCATAAAAAAACTAAGAAAGTGATTAGCTTGCCTTTGTAGATTCCAAGTTCACGAGACCGCAGGCTCTTGCTGCCACCCCACTGCAACAATGTGAAATAGCAACGATCCCAACTGAATCTGGACCAGGCTGATCACAAGATACACAAAAGTAAATACTAGTGGAATTTTTAAAAAAAATGCAGAACATGTTCCTATGAGCTCTTTTACCTTCATCCCAGGCATCTGCACCCAATCAACAGCAGTTCCTGTAGCTTTTGAGAGGAACTCTGCCAGGGTCTCCTCAGCAATAGATAGGAGTCTACACAAGGAAACAATTGAAAGGGCAGGAAAATGAGACAAACTGATCTTTTGCCCAAAAAAAAAAGACTGAAAAATTAGAAATGCATCAGAAACCAGCAAACGTAATACCCAGCAGGATTATTAGCATCCCTTAGAGGGTTTTGAGGGGTGGTGACAACTGATTCACAGCTTGTATCATTAGCCAGTGAAACCTACAGAGGACGTGAAGAAAGAATTATAAAGAAATTCCACATACACACACACTCAACGCATATTTATAACATAAAGTTTAGCATTTATGGCATGCCAGTAAGCAAGGATAAGGATCGCCTACTTCATAAATAAAAGATTAATCCAAGTGAGCATGGTATAAAAAACAGTTCTATAAGAAAGTTAAATATGGACAATAACATAAAGTATAACTCCTACCAGACATCCAAGCACATGAGCAGAATAATAGACTACTTCAAAAAGAGATGGAACTATCAAAGTTAGGGTGGTATGGCAGCACAACCATAAGAAACTTGAATATACATGTATCACAATAGCATTTGTAAAAGTTCCGGACAGTAAATTTCTGAAACAATTCTGGAAAAGGTGCATCAAGAAACCTACATTTTGTAGCTGTTGCCTCATTATTGCATTCTCATGAACCAGCTGGGTAACTTGCTTCTGCAGCCGTTCGTTTTCTTCCATCAAAAGCTTATTCATTGCAGTTAACTTTCTGTTGACAGCCTGAAGGCGTGAAGACTCCTTCCTCTGCTTCTCACGACACCTAAAAGTAAATCAGGTAGTTATCTTTTCATATCTATCTGTTTCAAGGAAAAATTCGAAAGAGAAAGATGTGTCGGAATCTCAGAAAACGAAACAGGTACTTATGAAGGGTTATAGTCACAGACAAAAGATTTAAACTGTAGCTACCGAATAAATCATAAAACACAATATGTAAGGCTTACTTCACATAAACGAGTTAAATAATTTTACAAAACTTGAAGAGGAGCAAGATACCAACTTACCCATGTTCTTGTGAATAAATATTTTTTTGGAGAAGAAAATATGTTTTCACGGAAACTGAAATCTTCCATGGCTGTGAACGAACTCATTCAAGAGGCCAGTCAGTCATAGCAAAGATCTAACACACAACTAAGGAATTCAGTGAAGAAATCTAACATCCGGATGTGAGATCAAGAAACTTAAGATATCTCTACGTTCAAAAATGAGAAAATTGTCTAATCCTTTACGCAAACGTATTCAACAGAACAGAATGAAACTTTCGTTTTTCAAAAAACAGAACAGAATGAAACGATCAATTTTGCTCTCTCGCATATATTCCCATAAAAGATCTTACCTTCGATTCTGAAACCAGACCTTGATCTGCTTGGGTTCAATGTTGGCCAGAATCGGGCAATCCCGAATTAGCTGCTGCCGGCGACTCGAGCTCGGCTTCGGACACTCTGCATAGACCCGTTCGAGCGCCTCCACCTGCTCGGTGGTGTATCTGACATACTTCCCCGTATCAGTAGACTGCTTCTCCATTCCTCCACCACGCACCGCCACGGCTGCCGCCATTCCTCCCCGGTGGATCCAAAACGGCCCAGACAGAGGAGCAGAACAGGGATCCAAAAAATCACCTGTGCCCGCCTTTTCCTTTCTCTTTCACTACTTTCACTTTTCTATTGCGCTTTGGTCCTAAGATGCCCCAAGAAAGAACTCAGAGCAGCAACCGCGAGGATGAGGGTCAGGGATGAAGATTCTAAAAGAAAGGGTGAAGGCAACTCGATATGTTGGCCTGTATAATGGTTCTGGTGCACGAACAAGCTTCCACAAATAACTAAAAGAGGCTAAAGGAGACCGCTTTCTTAACAGATATCCCCGTCTTAAGGAAAACGAAGAAAAGGTCCAAAGATAAACGACAGCAAAAGCTAAGCAACCAGCAAATCGTCTCTAAAGTTCTCCTAACAACACCGAAGAACGACGCAGAGGCGAGAGTTTTGGACCAAGGTAAAAAAGATCAAACTTCGGACGAAGAGGTGGAATCAAAGCAACACGGCAACAGAGCAAGGAAACCCTGGAAAGACCTCAAGCGAAGGCCCCGAGGCAGAGGACAGGCTCCGCAGTGGATCATGCAAGCGCCAACATCATCCGGCACCCATGAAGATATCAACTCGACTCCTCTTCAGTTCTGGCTCGCTGCCTTCTGCCCCACCAATATCCTCGCTTTCGCGTCGGACTCGGCCGAAGACGAGGAGCTGCACTACCAAGGCGCCACCTTGAGATCGGCGGCCAACGATGCCCGAACCCTCTCCATTCCCTAAGAACAATAACCAGAACAATAAGCGAAGTAAAAAAAAGTTTTAGAGGTCTAAAACGGAGGAGCGGTGGAGTGGTGAGGAGGGGATTTGGTAGGTGGTGACGAGCTGACAGGCTTTAAAGAAGCGAAGCAGCGGCTCTGTACTCTTTTTCTCCGAAACGGACAGTACTTGAACACAGTAGATAGAGAGACAGCTGCACAGTAGCAGTAGATTGTATTGTACAAAACGTGTAAAGTAATGACAACAAAAAGTAGCTTTGACTCTGTGGCTTTTGCTTTGTTGCAGGTAAAACCATGTACACTTCACCTAATACTGACATAATATGTTTCAGTTTTATCACACTTTTTTCCCTCATATATAGCATTCATCAGACAGAGAAAGGAGGTTATTGCACTATTTAGCAGAAATTTTATAGTTTTTGCACTAAAGGTTCCCTTCCCTACACAGATACAGACAGATATGTCTTTATATATATATCTCTATATTAGTATTAGGATGTATCTCAGTGGTTGGTTGATTTATATAATACGTAAGAAAAAAGAAGCAAGAGAATCATTCTGCTTGATTTCTTAGCATAAAGTTTACGGTGCTCTTCAACAAGAGTGCGTGTGCAGTATATATAATGCAACGGTATGTTTTAAGGGTTTAAGGTTCCTAGCCCATTCTTACTGTACCTTCCCTTGGCTGTTGGTCATCAATTATTGCTTCTGCACAAAAGTAAGGTCATCGATTTGGCCCGTGAGAAGTCTCTGCATGATAAAAGGAAGTCAGTGCTCCATCTAGTTGTAGTTCAAAGCTAGATATGGATGCAAATGAGATATCTAGTTAAGAAAGTTTTAAATATTCTACTGTTAACTGAAAGAAGTAATCCAAGGAAGTAATTAAAACAGACATACAGCTTGACTGTCAAACGTGTGACTGGATAATGAGGGTTCCATTGCTTTGCAGCCAGTTCTGCATGCAAAACTCCACGAGCGGAGACAAAAAGTTGCATACTTTTGATAGACGGATGAGCAGTAACATGTCATTCAAGCATTGAAAAGTCCACCGGATGCTGTTCGTTCGGATCGATGTATCACCAACCTGTGCAACCTGCGTCTGTCCTGGTAGCTTGCTTGAGCTGATGAACTGAGAGAGAAAAAAAATTGGCGCATAAAAGATGAAGGTCAACAGTGGAAAGCAAAAGGAATGCATCTACAAGGGCAAAAAAAAAGAGAATACATGTGGTCTCCTTGCGCATTCTTCGTGGACACGCTCATCCTTTCCTTCCTTAATTATAGTGAAGAGGAGAAGAGAACAAACACTTGGAAAGAGACGGCAGCACCCATCGGAACACAAATAAAGAATAGCACATCATTCAATACATGCACATACATATATAGTCTACATTTTCTACCCTCGCCAGTAGCTCGGATTCCCAAGCGACACGGACCGAAGAGAGGCAGAGAGGGAGGCAAAAGGAACTACATGGGCGAATGGAGATTGACGTCTCCATGGCATTCCAGGGAAGCGACAGGTGAGGGTGAGTGTTGTTCCCTTCATTCATTTGTCTGTTATCCATCCCTCCTCTCCCCTCTCCATCAGCTATATATCCAGGTTGACGAATCTTTTTTATAATAACCAATCAATTAATCGATAAGTAACGTCAGGTCTACCTGCTCTTCTTCTTCTTCTTCCATCAGAATCAATTCAATTTTCCAATTCACTTCGCGATAAACAGCAGATGACCCAATTACCCGTAGTTTTAACTTTTTCTCTCACTCTGGAGTAAGTAATTATTGGCAAAGGTTGCTCATAAATAATAGCTTGGACAGCTATGATATTAATTATTCTGATCTACTATTTGTGGTTTAACAATCATGCCAATCGCATGATGGTGATTAGGGTTCATTGCATTGTAGCTACTGATCACTAAAGACCACGACACTTTCGCCAGTAAAGCCAAAAGTTTGGGGGTCACGGACTCACGGGATGAACACTTGCTGTTAGGTCACAAAGGCCAACTTATTTTTTTTCCTGACATATGAGTTGAGTTACACTTCAGATTAAATACCGTGTTTGAATGAAGAGAGTTGTAAGCGTATAAATAGTTTACGATCAATTTAGTAGAAAATGATTGCAAAAATACATACATACGCGCATGTACATATGCATAATATAAAACAAATCTGTCAAGGAGGACATCTAAAACATAAACTGAACAAGTTTTCACCAAGCTCTTCACAGATCTGCAACCCTAATGAAACTAAATGTCCTTCGTTTATAAAAATATCAGAGATCGATTAGCAAAGCATTAACTTTGAGCTGAAAGTTGCAAAAAATGATGAAACTTGTAAAATCAAATTTGGTTATATAGAATAGAAAAGAACAAAAAAGGCAAAGTGGCAAGTATCTTGTTTGTCTAAGAGGTACCGTGGGATATGATGGTTGCTGTTTCACCAGAGACTGAAAAATGCCTTTCCTTTTGGTTTTTTGTTAGGGCGGGGGACGTGACAAGCGTCCCAGCACTGAGCTTCCATGAACTTATTCATTTGTTTTATCAAGAACTGGAGGATCTCTTTCTGCCATACGCAGGTATTGAATAGTCGGTGCCGCAGATTTCTATCTCTCTAGTCCTCATGTCACGCCCCCTGAGAAGGGGGTGTGTCACCTGATGAGGCTTTGAACGTTGGATTGATCCTGCGTAAAATGGGAGTAAATAGTCCCCATTAACACAGATAGATTTTTTATATCTCCATGCCATCTTCTCCTCCATGATGTTTGTCGGACTTCTAAAGCATCTACTATCCAAAGTACTTGATACATTGATGGACTTGGCGCATAAGAGTCCAAGAAGTTTAAAGATTCAACACAGTCTACGAGCAAGGTCTAATAATTTAGTGGTCCTCTGTCGTCAACTATTCATCGACTCATCCTTATTAATGGACACATCGGCGGTGGGTAATTACTGCGAATATGAAAATAACATGCAGTGATTTTTTAATGCAGATCTGTCCTCCTCCAAGTTCTCAAAGAGAACGTAAATTCTAGACCTTGGACCACGTTGATATGATCTTTAATTGATTGCTCAGAAGATAACAGGGAACCTACTGGTGGATCCCATGCTGTCCAATCATCTGCTACCTCTGTCTCACCGGTAAGTTCATATGCTGCTTTTTCACAGGATCTAAGATCTCAAATTAAGCACTTAACCGCGATATCTTAACTGGTTACCCAAGTAAATGAAAAGAAGGAAGAAACTGGGAGTGAAGCTAAAGGGCATTACCTCGAGCTGCACCCAGTTTTTAATGCGTCTGGCTCCACAGTTGTGGATTATTATGTGCCATATTAAGCGCAACAGTATCAGTGTTATCACCATTGGAGACTAAAAGGGAGCTCCTCGAGCTGTGTACCTCTATGTATGTACTGTAAAGGCCTGATAAAATTTAAGAGTTGGAACAGAAAATTCTTATCTAATCTGAATCATGGCTTACCCGGCTTGTTGTTAGAAGTCAATCGAAGGATTGCTGGATTCCTTCGGCGACAAGGATGCGAAGAAAAGAACTTGATCCTGACGCACCGATGCAGTGCTGGACCAGTCTTATATATATATATATACCTCATATATTGGGCACAAGTAAACAAAATAAGCAAAGAAGGGAATCAAAAAAGGTCTATCACTTTTGATCTTTTTTCACTGTGATATACCGCTGCAATTTTACCAACTACGTTTGCAGTGGAAGTTTGGTCCAACCAGCAATGTCATGCATGCCATCAATTCGATACGTCATAACGGTTTGATGGATGTCCGCAACAGCTACATCGTATACAGTAGTTTTCCTTCTGAGACTTTACCTCCCTCTTTTGGATCTCTCACTGGATCTTTGTCGTCGTCTTCAGTATTCTCCGAATGAAGTGGCCTCACTTGTTCCTCCTGCACCAACGCTCATCCAGTCAAGTCATGCATCGATGTGAAAGCAGAAAGGCTCTGCCTTACACTTTCCCACCTGAGCCAACGCACACCTCCTCGACCCGCCATACTTCGTCATGCATTGGGACCTCCTCCCCTAACCCAACCCTTAAACCAAGTGTTTCTTTTTCTGTCATCTTTGACCTTCTCCAACTTCCATTGATCTGCACGGCTGGTTCCTTCCAATGGACCTCATCCTTCTCCCTTTCTCTCCGTTCACATTTAACTCCCTGCAGGTCTAATTAAATGCAAGGGAATAATTCTATGCGAACAGGACCGGCGGTTCTTGGAGTGTTCGGATTGCTAATTGCCAGCCAGTTGCTTAATTTGATCAAGACATGAATGAAATAATGAATAAAGCCATTCTTTAGATGTATGTATATATATAGTTTGCTCAGCAAGTTGGCTCATTATGTTATGGTACACTTGTCGTGTCTTGTCATATATTGTACAAGCACCTGTCGTCATATCAACAGCGAGAGCCGACCTTAGCTGATTAAAATAAGATGGACAGCAAATAATTGGGGCTCCCCCCACAATTATTAGGTAAGGTTCCCGAAGCTGTTAGCACAAGATGAAGCAGTATGAGCAACCAGTAGAATGTTTCGGTTCATCCAACCTTGGAATGTAAAACTTAATCCCGGTTTAGATGTAGCAATCACTTTTTGTGCGTGAAGTAATGTAAAGCCTAAGCATCCATGGAGGAAAATGTTTTACCTGAAAAAGAGGGAGATGATCCACCTATCAGTCAGCTTCATTTCCTTTCATTAACCCTTTGGCAATCCACCCTTTGCGAAGTAATCAGGTACACAAATTTTGTTAGCAAAATCATTAGCAGCTCCCGGGGCCGTACGAGGTCGGTAGATGCTTCGCTTGTTTTTTAGTCTGAGATGCGTCTGCATGTGTATAAAAAGCCAAGCAGACCAGTAAAGCCAACCATCACCATCTCACTCACAATCAATTCAACATTTTAACAACCAATGACAAAGCCTATTTGACATGGCGGCATCATCCATTAGGCAAAAGTAACAAGCAAGCATTCACCTCGGACCCTTCATCCCATCACTGTCAGCCAAACTATCTATCTTATTTATATATGCATCCCTAACAAGCAACATATTTTTCTGCAGCTCATGCTAATGACATGAAAGATCCTTAAGAGAGTCAGCTATCAGGGAAATGGTGGGAGAGAAGTCGTAGTTGATACTCGGCTAAGCAGTCATTCCGTGGTGCCAGCAGACCAGTGTATGTTGGACTGTGCATGAAGCTAACAACCTGAGTTGGATATCCTACCTGATTTGTTAAACTTAAAACCATTACTTTTCTCTTAACAAAAGAAACTTAAAAACTCTTATATTATATGGCCTTATAATAAGTATGCTACGCAAACACCTCTTGCCACAACAACACCTTCTTTCTCATCCAATGCCTATTTAACCATCCCTTCAACACAACTTTTTATTTGTGTCCGTTGTCATGGTCATCGATGCAACCAATCCAGATCCACCCAACCCGATAAGCCCATGAAAATATAAAAACAAAGGCAACTGACTACCTACGAACAGGCCATGGAAAGGTTCGAACCAACATGATAATGATGATAGAATGGATTCATTCTGTAAGCAAGATATTGCATTTTCTCACTAGTTACTAGTTTCCCCTTCCTAGGTTCATAAAAGGAAAATGAATGAAGTAATGCACCTATTTTGGTATCTCTACGTAAATAGATGTAAAAAGAATAGTGAGCTTGAACGGACGTTTTATGATATAAACCGTAATCAGCAGTTCCCTTCAGAAGAGACCACTAGTTCAAGACCAGGTTGCTCAAAATACCAAGTTCTAGTTAAAATACCATCACGGGTCATTCGTAATTCCATCAGCACGACCACTTGCATCCTCTGCGAACCGTGCGGGTCCGGAATCATCATCATCCGCACAAAATAAGTAACATACCCAGACTCAAAAGAGTATATTGAGATGATGTTCCTAGGAAACGAGAATTAGTCACCTGGCAAAACGAGTCCCCTCCCAGAGAGGAACTAAGCAAAATACACAAACTGTGGTTGTACACTTTTCTATTTAAGTCAAAGGAAACGGTTCTCCAGGTTGCTGAACCTTTTATACATGATGCCATGTCAGAACTTCAAAAAGCTGGAGATGTTTTATTACGATACAACATTTCTGGCATCTGAACTCTCCTTATTAAGGAACGGCGTCGCACAGCCAAAACCTCAAAGAAAAGCTACACGAGACTTGTGACCATCAAGGCACACATAATAAGGGCCAATTTCATAGTTGTTGTACAAACTTATCCAGCGATGATGTGTCCAGAGCAAAGAATTCTTTCACCGCCACTTGAACTGCAAGCCCCAGCTTCACGGCGTCCTCATTGCTAGGTGCCTGGGAAAAGAATATCTCATCATGAACATAGAGAGTTCAATGTTGGATTAGCGACAACTTTTAGGAGACAACTGTTTAACCTCAATGTTGAGAGGAAGAACAGGATCATGAAGTGATAGCCTTAGGAGGAACCATCCACCATATCCTGAGACTCTAACCTGTTTCACAGGTAAGGAGTGCGTAAGAGTCAGTATGATTTTAATTATAAATACCTATACGATTTCAAAGTACTGAATTGGCACTTGAGCATTTAGAATAATTCAGATAACAGACAGGAGATTGACAAAGTCTAACAAACACTGCAATCTTTTAACAGTATTCTAAAGGCAGTATTCCGAATTACACAATAAAGAATTCCCATCCTTATTCCAACATAGAAAAGGATCCTCAGTCCTCATTACTGTATAGGCAACTAAACCCATAGAAGGAACAGTCATGATATCATGGTACTTCAATTGCTCAGAGTAGGGAAATTTTTTTTGCTTCAACATACAACTGCAATTAGTTGACCAGTAAAAAAATTGTGAAGGGACATCATGGAGTTCCAATCAAACATTTCATGATTATTGCATCAAAAAAATATTCATGATTAGTAAAGAAATCCATAATTGAATGGAATAAGTTTCCAGTAAGCTAGTAAGCTGGCTGTATAAACAATGAGCTTTAGCGGATGATGTCTGTCAACAGACGAGGGGAAAAACATACTCCTTCATAATTAATAGGTGCTTTTTTCAAGTTTGTGTCTAATGCCACTCTGTTCTCCAAATGCTTTAGAACCGCTTCTCCATAATCCTGGAATGATCTGGCAAATACACAAATGCATAAAATACAAGTTTGTAGAATGGATATCATCAACTACCAAAACAGGATGGTCCAATTTATACAATTTACTACAACATGTCACACGAACAAGAAATTAGTAATTAAGGTTTGCATGAGTGTAAACAAAGCATTTCAGTCATATCATACCCTCCTTTAAGGTCTACATGATTCTGATCAATCTTGAGTCTTAGTTCTACTGCAAAACCAGGTTCTTCCAAGCCCTCTATCAAATCAGTCAAAACTTTGCTGCCTGTACCTGAACCTGAAGCTTTTGCAGAAGCAAGTTTATTCAAGAGCTTGACCTGCAAGCCATACAAACAATTAAAAGAAATAGGAAGGGGGGAAATGAAGAAAGAAGGATAAAAATTTCTTCCTTTATCCAAACAAATGAAATCATTTGACACATTTCTTGTCATTCCAGGCCATGCGAGTTATGGGGGAAAAAACACATCTGAGAAAGAGAAGGATTTTGGCTGATTCATGTAGGTTTCATTAGGAAGCCAGTTGCTCTTCTAAAATGTACTTGTTTTAGCCCACTGAATCAGAAAACGAAGTCCTATTAATGAATCTCAACCTTGAGCTTCGGGGCATGCCGGCAGCTCAGTTTAGTGTCTGACAACAAAATTTCAGACCATACTGAGAATGAACCAGACTGTAGGCAATCAGCCAGTTGGCACCCACTGTCTACCGACATTAGCATCCTTGCTCTTATCAACCGGTATTGAATTAACTAGATAATTTTATAAAGACAAATAAGTAGTGTATAAACGGCAGATGGAATGAATTTCTTAATTTTGTTCCTTGATAGTAACCTTATGGAGAAAATTGAGAACATACTTGAGAACATTCAAAACAAATCCTTTACCAAATGTTCATTTTTTTACAAGAAAAAGTTTTTTTACCACATGTGGGAATCTAAATAAGACAAGTTCCAGACCAGATAGTCGGCAGGAAGAGGGTTGTCTTGATAGATGTTGAGGAAAATGAATGTAAGATAATCCTATTTTGGGTTTTACTCCATAGGGCAGCTAGCAAGCAAATGAAACTCGTACAGATATATCATTATACATTTAGACACTCTTCCTGCAAGATTGATAGGAACAGAAGAAGTTTTTAGATGCAAATACTACATATGCTTACCATGAGGAATGCTCCATCATCAAGCCAGTGATTCTCTTTCAAAGCTCCATGGCCACTAGTTTCAATAGCTAAATGTGATTCTTCACCAGTAGAATTCTGCCATTTTTTATAATTTCCATATCAAAATCATCAGAGAAAACCAAACAAACTTTATCCCATATCAGATATAGAATAATGTTATCTCAGGATCCTCACCAGGCGAATTGCTTCATCAATTACATTTTTATAGCCCCTCCTGAACCTGTGATGTTTTCCTCCTACAAGGTACAAAACAAGTCAAATTCTGGAAATCCTAAGGTGACAAGAAAACAATGAATTAAGATTACCAAGATTATTTTTAAAAAATAAAAAAAGAGATTACCAAGCTTCCTCTCAATAAACGTGGTCAAACCATCTGATGTGACACTGTCGGTTACAATAGTTGTTCCTGGATGCTACTCATAAGAAAACAAGACTAAATATTAAGCACCGTCATACTAGTTGCGGATGGACACTAGTCATAAGAAAAATAAAATAAAATATTATATCTTAAGCACCAATGAGATACAAGAGAGACGGTTTTCCATCTTACTTCCTCAAGAACTATTGCAGACATCAAAGCAATCAGTCGATTCCGGTTAAATTCTCGTCCACTTGAGTCTACAGCAGCAGACCTGGAAAAATAACCATCACTAGGGCCCAAATTTCCATGCTGAATTTCAAATTTAGTCGAGAGATTAAATGCCACCTGTCAACATCTGTATCAAATATGATGCCTAAATCTGCTTTATTCTCCAGAACTGCCTTGGTTATTGCTTTCATGGCATCTTTATCTTCAGGGTTGGGAATGTGATTTGGAAAGAAACCTGGTATGCTATAAAGCTAAGAAAATTGAAAAAGGTACACAACAAATAATTTCAATATGGGGTACTCTTACCATCAGGTTCCAAGAACTGACTGCCAGTAGTAATAGCACCTAACGGTTCAAGTACCTTTCCCTGACAAGAAAAATACTATAAATGTCAAAATAGATCTATCCTAGTTTCCAAAAGGGGCAATCTAATTATAATTTGGAAATAAAATAGTGGGACAATTTGCAACTATACATATCAGGCGAAGCACATTCTAGTATGTAATTCATGCATACAGCATTTAGTACGAAAATTAAAATGCTTGAATCCTTAGTCATGAGTATTAATTATTACAAATTCTCTCTGAAGATCTGCATGCAAAACTCAAGCAAATTGGAGACAAAGATAATGATAACCTTTTAATTAAGTATATACTAATCACAAAGAATGAACCATATTAAAGGAATAGCAACAAACCTTAGTCTCTTTTGGAAAAAATACACATGAAAATTCAGTAATTATAGCATCAAACTGAAGATATCACAGGAACAAGGAGGCATCAAATGGCTAATATAATTTATATAGAAATTATTTCCATTTGGAGGATGAAATTACCGCAAAAAATCCTCCCGCACCATTCCCTGCATCAACAACTATATGAAATCCTTCCATAGGCTTCTCTGTAAATAGTAAAACCAATTGAAATAATATGTTAAATTCGTGGAATGGCTTATACCCAAAAAAATTAAATGCAAGTTGTCTATATTGTAGAAGAAAAGAAGTGAAACCTACTTCCTTTTAGCTTAATAACAAAAAAAGAAACAAGATTCTTGCATAAATACAATATTGTCAGTCATTGATAAAAATGATAATGCATTTTGGGTTTTCTTTGTACTACAAGGCTTACCTTTATTTCCTGCAGCCTTACGAACTGCAGCTACGAGATCTGATGTATAAACTGCCATATAATCCACCTTCACAATTGCATTAGGACCTTGAATTGATTCCTTCACACTTGGATCTGAGAACTTCTCATAAATATTTGCAGCATTCAGTAAAATGTCTTTGATGTCAGCTTTTCCAAGTCCACCAGCACTAGTGAAAAATTTAAGGCCATTGCGGTTGTAGGGAAGATGGCTTGCTGTATTGAACAAATATACCTTAGGACACCCGATTAGCTGATAAAACATTCATGAATAAATGAGCAGAAGATGAAAGAGTTTGTACCAAGCAGTAGTCATATTTTGTAAAAAAATTAAATAATTTGTATGCCTGACATGGAAAACTTGGGGAAAAGAAAATGAAATTCTATAGTTATAATTTATAAAACATGTGTACCACAAGATTCAGGCCTCATATACTAGATACACATAATATGATCGACAGAACAACCAAGATATACCTGTTATCATGATTGACCCATCAACTGCACAAAAATAACTCTCATCTTCCGTAAGGGTGCTGTTGAACATTGCCGGAGTAGATGCTAATCTGCAATAAAGCAGAGACAATTAACATCAGACCAAATGTACAGGGAAATCCAACATAGGCTAGAACAGTAACATTAAAAACAAAATATATGGTAATTGCGAAAGAAAAAGAGAACCAGTAAATAAAATACAATAGTTCATTGGCAAAGACATCTTCAAGCACAGATGAAGTATGATCAAACATGGAACCCACAGAAGTTGTACAAGATGATCGCATGATAAGTGGAAATGCAGCAGTGGTAAAAGAAGCTCAAAATAGCTTATGTATGAAAATAAGAGTCATCAAGTAAAATATGAAGGAATTTCTTCAAACAACCTGTACTTCAATCTAAAATACAACCAGCTCTACTTCTAGATTTCAATCTAGATACAACCAGCTCTTCGAGGACAAAGATGAAGCAGCTCAGTAAATTCATGGACTGCTGGCAATGGTCGAATATAGACAAGCATCCTTTAAAATGAAAAAAAGTGCACTTCCAACTTACCCATATTGAATGACATCCAGTCCAGCATCAGCAAGTCCACGAGAAATTGCATCCTGAAGGTTACAACCATCACCAATTCCAAGTAATCACATGCTTAGCTCCAATGGTCAAATGTGCTTCCACAATTTAAGAGGACAAATAGTGTGTTCTATTTATTAATTATGATGGAAGATAACAGCCAGGGACAACATGCCCTCTCTGGATTTTGGTGCAATATGTTACAAATTTTTGCTAAGGCTTTAATTGTTTTTACTGCAATCCTATGAGCAGGTTATATGAGACACGATGTGTATGGAGAACTGAAATTCTATTTAATAAAAATAAATAGCACTTCACCAGCATAGCTTATATGAGACAGGTTTCAAACATCCATGATTTTCAGAAAATCCAAACCAGCCTTCTTATTTCTATCAATTTCTAGACACTCTGAACTTATCTCAGACTGAAGATAACAGGTAAAACTTACAATTCAAGAATAGACAGAATGCACCTCTGATATTGAGGAAAACTCATCTCATGACAATCGCATGAATAAATGTCATGCCGAAAGCTCAATAATAAGACAGTCGATAATAAGATAGATTACCTGTAATGTTTTAGAAGATATTCGTGAATCATGTCCTACCGACACTCTTAATCGTCTTGATTGATTTGGCTTCTTCCTTTCCAATAACCAGGCGGCAAAACCAGCAGCTATGCTTTTGGCAACAGGTTCTGTTAGATTAACAGGTTCACCCTCAACACCAGCAACAGCAACACCTCGAATATCACTGAAAAGTAAATTTACAAAGATACTGAGATATTTTAACAGTAACATGACTTCAATCCGAACTTAAGCCAGAAAGCAAGATTAAATCTGGCTAATTCAATAGCTTATTAAAACCATGCGGTCTTCTTTATATCTTCTGGACATAAATCTCATGATGGTTGCTTCATTATATTTTTCTAGTAATAAAAATGATGAAAAGAAGTTAGTCACTAGGACCTTCTTCGCCAAAGCTAGTCAATCTAACTGTGCTTTATAATTTATTCAAAAAACTTTTCTAATATTTACTGTACCAACCTTAACATAGTCTAAATACTAGATATATAATTCACAAATGGTAAAAAGAGGAAGAGCCACAATCTCTCTACATGGCCAAGAATCACAATGTCCACAGGGATTTGATCCCTGTTGTGATTTTCCATGAACAGTTACCAGATTCAGATACTACAACAAGAACAAAAAAATAAGAAAAAAATCAAAATAAAATACAGGGAAATACTGATGAAGCCAAATTTACCTTCCGTTTTGAAGCTTAAGAAAATCAAACTTCTCAAATGATGAAACGACACTCGTCCCTTGAGTAGCTATAAGAAATCAGATATCAAGTACATAAGCCACAAATTCCATAACACTATAAGCAAAAATATAAAAGTCTTGAACAGGGTATTGTAACTGAAAACTTGAATGACAGTTTCTGGCAACCATATTATCAAATATCAGTAATTATACAATCAAAGATAGCAAGATAAATCAAAAAAATATATAACATTCTTTGAAGAAAGAAACACATGGTCATACATTTGCAAACAGACTCTAAATATGGGAGTCTAGAACAGACCATTGCACATAACATTTGTTTGTTCCCCAAAATTGAAGCTTTGTGGTGTCGGTAACATATGTGACTGCATGGCTGACATATCAGTCCATGCTAACTTCCACCCATGCAAGGGATGTGTGCTGCGTATACCAAGAGCAAAAGACACACTGGCATGTTTGGCATTTGACTGCCAATTGCGTTGGCAGTGCCGTGCCAAAAACATATTTTGAATAGGCTTCCCTGTTATTACTGCATCAAATTGGAAAATCTATTAGATCTACAATCTAAACCTTGGGTCAGCTTAACTACGTATATAAATTTTTCATTCCCGAGTAAACAATTTGGTTTCTTAAGCATGTAGATTTAGGTTGCCCATTAACTTTTCTTTAGTCGACAAAATAAGTATTTGACTGACGATAGGTGAATAGCGGATTTCGATATTCTGATAACTTCAAACAGAAAAAGCTCGAGGGAATCTTAAATTATTAGTCATATTGGAACCTTTGACGAATGACCACTGATTTATGCCGCTAGCACAAGAAAACATAAAAAGATTGAGTTCCATGATTTTCTTAGTTTAATTTATTGAATATTTAATATTATAAAAAATATTAGCACAAAGTCCGAAAGACACCTAAAACCCTCCTTCTGTGCATTTGAGGAGGACATTGCAGAAGCTAACATATGCCAACTTTGTGTTCTCAAGACCTTCGCAGGTACGTAAAAGCTGTAACATAAATCAAGAAAAGGTTCTAGGTTCCGAGATAAACCCTTTTTCTTGCTTATTTCATGGTTCATCTACCGGAGAACACTCAAGTAGTAAGATATTTAAGGGTAATGTGATGAAGAAGTATCGTCCTATGACGAGACATATGAGTGAAACATCTAACCAGATCAGTAAATTGTTATTGCTCGATGAGTTAAGATATAAGCCAGTACCGATCAACCACAACAACGATTCCCACTTCATGGAAATTATTAAAATCAAACGTAAACGGTAAAATCTAGCTCAAAGGGATCACTATGAGATCCAGAACACACCGCGACCCCTTCAATAAATAAATAAGAAGAAGCAACAACTGTTCGGGGATACGGATTTTCGTTAATTCCGGAGTACGATCGAGAATGTGAAGAGACGACGAACGCTAGAATCTAGACAACGATTTAATGGCAAACTTAAGGGGTTTTTTTTTCGGACGAGGCTAAAACTATCCGCAAGGATGATTTGGTGAAGAGCTACGGACGAGATCTAGTTAAAGAACAAGAAGCGCAGAGAAAACCCCAACCAAGAGCTCGATTAGGTGCTCGCTAGATTGCAAACCTGCCATGGAATCGTATACGGTTGGCTTCTTGCTCGAAGGCGGTCAGTCGGTGACAACGATGAGAAAGAGCGGCACCAAATCGGAAGCGGATGGGGCGAGGCAAGTGGAATAAATAGGACGGCTAAAAATTAAAAAAGAAAACGATATATCAGATCAAGGATCAAGAAATCAAGATAGCGGCACTATATACCGGAATCGGAATTCGCGTTACAGATATAGAACAGGTGGGCGAGTGATGGATTATATCGGAACTTGGCCCAATAAGAAGTAAGACTCGGCCAATCAAGAACTCCTGACGGGCCAAATTATTTTGGCATTGAGATTAATACATCGTGTGCATGTTGGGCGAAGATTTTATGTTATCTTTTAAATCATTCGGACTTATCACCCACTTAAATAATCTTCATGCATGCCAGTTGAAAATTATTTATCTCAGAGTACAGATGAGATGGATGGAATGGCCAACCTTTCCAGCTTTTACTTCCTCAAGAACTTCGGCAGACATCAGACCAGCAAATTAATCATGATATGATACTGTTGACGGAGACTGATCACACCAGTTTAAAGAAGGAAAAAAAAAAAAAAGGCTGACTAGGACTTGAGAGAGATGGAAGCTGCTTTTAGAGAGTTTTCTTTTCAACTATTTGGATGCATTCGAGAAAAGGTGAGGAGGAGATGGAGGTGGAGCTTTTCCGTGCACACTGTCCGACGTCCAATAAATAATAAACAGAGCTTTTTGGATCCAAATTAATGAAGACGAAATAAACGCCGGGTTGTACTGACCCAGACTAAAAGGAGTCAAAACCCCCCATCAATACCCAATATAGTAAAAAATTGCGGTAACATTACATCTTTGTGGGGATGGTGACACTGAAATCAAGGATCCATAAAAGCTCGCCTTGTTGTCATTGAAGGGATGGTGTTGCTGCTGTCCGCAATTAAAGTTGAAGAGATTCAGTAAATAGCATGTTCCTGCGCTCACTGTGTGTCAACACATGCATGCATGCATGCGAGCTAGCAATTATTCTCTTCTGCGGTACTGGCTTACTGATGCACACATTTACGGCAGCCATCGTTCTGAAACAGTCTTGTTTTGGCTTGTGCTGGGAAGCATGATTAGTTGTCAATGGAGACAGCAGCAGAATGCCTCTCTGTTCTCACTGTGGATGGTTTGTTCAAACGTTTCTTTCAGCAAAGTCTACTTTTTATGGATAAGGAAGCAACTCTTGTCTTGGATTTGGATATATCCTCCCTCCCTGTCATGCCTATCATCCGACAAGATAGTTCAGGAACAATGAAGACTGAGGAAAATTGAGCTATATTGCATCTTTTGCAAGCAAGCAAGATTTTAACATTCACCGAAACACAATGTTAAGGATTTAACATGGCAAAACCAGGGTCCAGCGACCACCTTCAGTCCTCAACATTGGCATGCGGGGTGTCCCGCTGCGAGGCATCCTTGCAGCCCTCGCTCTCATGTTTCCTCAAAGACGCCGGTCGTTCAGCGATGATTCGCTGCCCAAAGAGTACCAACTGCGGTGCTTCTCCTTTGGTTGATTCCTTTTGGCTCACTGACGGACGACCGATGGTCAGCAAACACGATATGTTGCTGTCGATGCTTTGATTATTGCCATTGCCAACACCACCACCGGCATGGAACTGCAGTCTGCTAAGGTGGAGACTTGAAAATGTTGGACCAAATTTTGCATGCCTGGCTCCCTGTATACCTGCAGGAGCACTGTCGATTAAACAGCGAAATGGGGTGCCGGTGGTGGTGCACGGCCGGAGGAGCGCTCCTGGAGCTGGAAATTGACCTTCAAAGCGCATGTCAAGTTGTTGGGGCGTCCGCGGCCTTTTGTTGGGCGGTGGGAGATGCACGAGATCGATGCCTGGCATATGCGAGACCAGTTCGACCAGCCATGGATTCACACGCTTCACATTCAACAGCAGGTCTGGTTCATCCCATGCCACCTGCAAACACATAATTTCCAGGAGGGATCAGCGATCGGTATTGTCAATAAACCACAGAGAAAAAAAAAGGAAAAAAAGGCATCAACTTATCCTGAGTTCAAACAACTCAAAACATAAATGACGAAAGAACAGCAAAATTACACGCCTACTGCAATTAGGAAACAAAGGGCTGTCTGTTGTCGGCATCATTGTAAAGTAGAAATCAAGATGCATGTGAATGACTAAAAGCTTTCCCTAATATCTTCATTGGGAAGAAGTTTCTCAAAAGTAGACTACAAATTTGGAGAAAGTGACACGGCGCAGAAGATGATGACCGAATTCTACAAAAGGACTACAAAAGTTAGCTCAAAGGTAACGAGCATACTGCAAAGAAGAGATACCTGAAGGAGTCTCCACGGAGAGCTCGACCATCTCATCGGATCTGCAGCATTAACAGAAGATATAGTCCCCATGAACCAGCTAATCCTTGAAGAATCCTCGGTTTCAAAAGCCATCTTAAATCTCATCCCCGGATACCAGTGGATCCTCATTGCTGCTTTCACTGATGCAGCCTTGACGCAGAACTCCGGTGTGCCGGCTCCGGGGTAGTACACAACCTCAAATGGCTGGCCATTAGCTGCAAGAGTTGCTGCCTCGACAACAGATTCTGCCCTGATTCGGGTCCTTCCTCTCATATCCCCAGTGGAAGCAAAATTACCACCACTGCCTCTCTTCAATTTCCGATCTCCCTCCCTCCAGTAGGCAGGCGAGCCACTACAGATGGAGACGCCATTTCCACCCGGTGGAGTCAATCCTGAAGGACTCTCGTCGTCGGCGTTCTTTCGAGTGCGCCGAATCCCAATACGGAGGTCTCCGTTGTCTGCCTTAACGAACACGATAAGATTTCCGGAGACGAGCTTCTTCCGGTTCACGAAGTTGCTCCAACCTGTGGTGAGCAGGTGCCGCCGCGGTGTCCCCCTGTAGATATGCCTGAACCTCCACACCTCGCCGTGCACATCCTTTGCAATCAGAGTCTGCGCCGGAGTGCTCAGCGAGTAGTCCAACTTGGGGAACAAGGTGTCAGCGCAGTAGCGAGGAACCGAGAATCCACCGCCATTGTTGGCATCCGACCGGGTCAATGCCTTGGCGAAACAAGAGGGCTTTTCCCGGCCATCTTTTCCGTTCACGCCAAGGCCCGGCCGGTCATCTTCGCCGTAGTCCGGTTCGCTGTCCCGGATGGGGACCATCTGGATCGCGGCAAAGACCTCGTCCGTCGCCCTGTCCGCCATGAACTTGACGGCGGTCACCCGGCAAAGGATCAGAGGCGGCAGCCGGCACAAAGACCCGAAGTCCACAGCCCCATCAGCGTGCTCGGCGTGGCCCTGGGGGAAGTAGTACACCCTGGAGTTCACGGCCGGCATCTGAACCATCTCGCCGGCGCAGGCGTGCCAGAGCCTGGAGTCCCCATACCTATCGTCGTCTTTCATGGCTGCTTCTTTCATCGATTTTTCACCAAATCTTTGGACAAAGCTACAGGCAAAAACAAAATTTTCTGCGATTACAATGGTGTGAGAAGGCGAGCTGCATCACCGGATAGGAAATCTCGACAAGAAATTTCTCACCTTTCAGGCGAGTCAATTGTTCCCCTCTTCCAGAACATACGATGTCAATTGTTCCCCTCTTCCAGAACATACGATCTCAAAGCTCCGGAAACAAGGAAACAGAACGGACTGGTTCGTGCACCATGAATCTGAAATAAGTCATCACAGAGGGACGCTTTAGAGGTTCAGAGGAACTCGAAAACCTAGAAATCGAGGATTTGAATCCTAAAGCGGAACCACTTACCTTCTACCGAGCAGAACAGATGCAACCGGAGAAAAAGAAAAAAAAAAGAATCTCCGGACGACGTCGATCAAAGTGGCCGCAAAACCTCCGCCGGACTGAACTCCGTCCCTAAGAAAAGCTCAATTGATTTCCGCATCAAAAACCCTATCCAACTGAATCCTAAAAAGATTCACTTTCTCCTCCCTTCACCTCCCAGAGAAAAAAAAAATCAGTCACACTCTTTCTCTCCCCAAAACCCGATCAGATTATAAACCAATCGCCAGAAAAGAAGCAAACTTTCCGGGACTCACCTCCTGCCACGAAGAGGATCTCCTCCAATGCCACCGGAATCACCACCAATCTTTGTCCTGTCGGACGGGAAGAAAAGAGCATCAGCCTCCTCCTCCTCCTCCTTCTCCTCCTCCTCCTCTCGCAGGGTAAATCGATCCCCTCCTCGGACCTCTTATTTAAAACAGCGGTCTCCACTCCCCTCCACTAAGAAAGACTTAATACTAAGTTTAGGTTAACAAGTAAATTGAAGTCTTTTTTTTTTTTTTGTTCCTTTCTTCCCTCGTCTTTTTTTGAGGTTTTATTAATTCATGCTGCATCTCTGCTCGCGGATACGGCTGCAGCGAAGGATGCGGTGTCTGCGCGAGCGCAGGGGACATCTCACGACCACCACGCGGACACGCCTTCGAATCCGATTTGAGACGGTGAGGGGAAGGGCGAAGGGCGCCGTCAGCCAGGCAGGCCAACGCCGTTAACCTGCGCCTCCCCTTTTTTTTTGTATTTAAAGATATAATTTTTCCTCTCGCTTCTCTTTTTTTTAATGGATAAAACAAAAATAAATATCTCCTGCTTTTGGTCTGCTGTGACAGCTAAGCGACAAAGGGCCAAACGCCACGCGGCGGCCTTCGAGTGGATAGCGAGAGGATCCCGGAGCCCTGCCACGGGAATCTCTGTCGCGCCGTTAGATACCCCCCTCCCCCTCCCCCTCCCCCTCCCCCTGTTCATTAAAATTTTAATTATCTATTTATTTTTCCGTTAATCTAATTAATAAAAATAAAAACGATTTTTTAAAAAAAAAATCCACGGCAGCTGGGGGACAAAATCCACGCAGGATACGTGGCGAGATCCAATTGGGCGATAGGGGGAGGGCGGGTAGGTTCTGCTGCTCCGCGGTGGATCTGCTTGTTAAACGGTGACGGCGGCGGCAGCCCGCGACATGTTCCTTAAAAAGGAGGGAGGAGGAGGGATTTATTGATTATATTTGTTATTGGTGATGTCGCGGTCATGAAGGAGTCACATGCGGGAATTAAATCCAAAATAAAAAATGACCTGTTTGTTTAAAGAAATGCTAATGGACGGAGTTGAAGCGACGAGGACGGTGGCGGTGTCGTTTGCTGAGCTAATTTATTGTTTCAACTTGGGAATTTTGTCGTTGGGAGTTTGGTCAACGGTTTTAGAAGGAAGGGGGGGGGGGGGAGATCTGGATCGATTCGGTCGCAGGGTGGTGGAATTCGATCCGCCTTGTCGACGTGGAGGGATTAATTAAATAATCGGTTTTGATGGGTTGATTAGTAGGTGGATAATGGTGCGTATGTTCTTTTTTTGACCGAAAGCCATCATTCCCAGCGCTGATTAGGTGGTGAGGGGGGATTTGGAAGCTGCTTAGAATTCCACCGTCGCCTCCGTCCTTAGATAATTCAATTATTCTATGACCGCAAGCAATCGACGTGTGTATATTAATTAACTGGTCGACATCAATATCCCATGAACCCACCAAATAATACAAATTAAGAGGGGGCAAGAGTCATGTTCACCGAATGAATATTGGAGGGTAAATATTACACAGTATAATAGTAAAAAAAAATTCAAAATAAAAAATTATATTCTAATTATCTGAGGATTAATTTAATTGTTATAACTTAGAAATATGGTTTGGGGAGGGGTGTAATTAAAAAATATAATATATAAGGAGGTGAATATAATGGAATAATTGTGATCCCATCGACCCAACATCTTACCGCGTTGGTTGATTAATTATGATTATTTTCAAAGAAACAGGTGGGCAATGAATACTGCTGCTCGCCCGTCTTTGACTGAGAGATGAGATAGAATTAGAAATGTATGCTCCACAGCATATGATTGCGAGGCACGAGATGAAGACTTCTTCCTCATGCAAACACCGCGACCCACGGACGCCTACGCCGTAAGATAAGATAAAAAAAATTAGGTACGGGGAGAGGGAGAAGGGGGGGTTTGAAACGTCAACGAGGAGTTAACACTTGCGTTGGGATCGATCCATGTCGGCAGTGACTTCGTTGCTATTATTATATTTCCCTTTTAATCGAAGGCACGGTGAAGAAGATTTGACTGAAGTCGGCTTAATTGTGGCCTCTGGGAGTCCACCACGGAGATGATTTAAATAAGCAAGTAGGGGATACGCACAACGTTTGATATGTATAGGTTAAATCAGCGACAGGTGTGGAATACAGCCCATGGGGGGAGAGAGGAGAAATAAATGGTGTTGTTGGTGGTGGTGTTGTTTCATGTCATCATTCCAAGAACAAAGATTCCGGGGTCAGGGACATGCTCACGTGCCCTCTCGGTCCCCCTGCCTTGAAGTAGTTCATCATCATTTCGATCCCTCCTCCTCATTCATTGCATTGTGCTGAAGCTGTTCGTCGATCAAAGCAGATCGCAGATTCAAGTTAAAGGTGTTAAAAAAAGAGAGAAAAAGACCATAAAGAGAGAGAGAACGAGGGAGAGAAGAGGAAGGTGTATGAGATGCTGCTGATGTTTTAAAAGATGATGGTCTGAGGGCGAGAGAGACAGCATGAGCATCAAACTGTTTTGTACAACAACACAACGCAAGAGAACACTGTCGGAGCATCATCATTTCGTCTGATGGATGAACAAGTTGGCGTTTCCTCCGTAAGCCCAACTTCCGGTAAAGCGAGAGGACATTCGAGTGGATTCGCATCGATCCACATCCAGTTGGCGGATTTTGGTGATCGACTTCACTGGCGCATTCCCTCGAACAGTTGGTGGACTTTGTTTTCAGAACTAATTAACTCGATGCGCGCGAGTGATGTTGATGATGTTGGAGAGCGACTTTAGTAGTAAGCTTTACGTTGGGGTCCCATCGAATTCATTAAAGCAGGGAAGAGAGGGAGAGAGAGCAGCACTCCGTCTGAGATTTCAATCAAGCAAAAGAGTAGATGATGGATTGAAAAGTAGCAAAGCGGTAGGGTGGTGGTGGTGGTGGCTTCCACCTTGTTGTTCTTGTTCTTCTTCTTGTTCATCCTCTGAGCTCGCACTTTTTTTGCAATAAGCAAGTGGTGACAGATCTGTCCAACGTGACGATGTCTGTTGATGATTGCCTTGAAGCGAACACACCATTGAGTAGTAGTACTTCATGTTGCCATCCTTTTCCTTTTTCCTTTTCCACTCATCTGCCCCATTATTGTCTGCACGCCAGATGAGTAAAATAGAAAAGCAAAAGCAGCTGCAGTTTCAAATTTTACTAGATTGTACTGCTCCTGCTTGCCGGCTCTTCTGAACTGTGAATGAGATTTTATGTGGATGTGCATCAAAAGTTCCCTTAAGCTAAAGGATGCCTTCTGTGCCTAAATATGATGCTGGTTTGGGCTAATGGTGAAAGGAACACTCTTCCACTGTACTCAATAGTCATCCATGTGCTCATCAGAATCCAACATCATCTTCTCCATATTGATCTAGGATTTCTCTGCATGCAGTTTGACTGGAGAGCAGATCCCTAGCTAACATTAGCCAGTGGCCAGCCTTTTATGGCATAGCTTATTATTAATTGGGTTATAGAAGAGAACATGCAAAGAGCAATAGAAACTTGACAAACTCACTGAAGTTTGAGTGTGAAAGAGCCAAAAGGATTGATGTGTGACAACATGCACAACTTAAATTAAAAAAAAAAAGTGGGGAAGGCACGAGGGACATGTGGGCACACAAGAAGGCTTTGGAAGACGATGCATGCATTGGTAGTCTAAAGGATAGATGAATTAATTTCCTATCTACGCATACGTTTAAGAAATAAGGATAAGTTGACAAAGAAATGCGTCATAGTTCTAAAGGTCCACACACGTACATGCTTTAGCTGTAGATACTTGACAAACATCCATTTGAAGTTTAAAAAGTCAAAAGGTGATCCGCTTTAATTTTATTAGAACCACTTAAAACTAACTTTAATTTTGAGTGATTGCAGCTGTTATTTGGTCAAAAAATAAGGCTTCTTCATTATAAAACAATCATACACCAATACCCTTTATTTGCCATTTTGGATGGTTCATAAAAAAGAATAAACAGCTGCAAATCAACAGGGAGAGTGCAACGAGACAAGGAGATTGACCAATACCTCTGTACATGCTTAGAATATTAGGGCAAAGAATAAAACCCCCAACCAGGTGCATACAAACAGGGTATAACCAGCAAAGCCAATATGACCAAATCTGCAATCATGCAGGGGTTCTTTGATAGATGTACTTTGTTCGTGGATCCACAATGAAGCCCTTCCCGCCGTTGACTTCGAGATCATGCCTGCACAGATTGGTTCATCAGCTCTGACCGGATTCCCGGTCTGTTGATCGAAAGTTGCAGATCAAAGGATTCGTTGGACACTCACTGGAAGACAAAGTCAGGGATGGTCAACTGCTCACGAGGAACATATCGAAACAGTTGAAGGAGTCGATCAACATATACAACTTTGTTCCATACCTAAAGCAACATGAACAATTAATGGGAACCGGACCAGAAAAGAGAAACAACGAGATACCATGTGAGTAGTATTCAAGGGGCATAGTGAATAATACCTCTCCATCTACAAAAAGCTGTAAAGCAAAGACCGCTGCCCTTAACCCCAGCGTTGGATGCAGAACATATATAGCCTGCAGCACATAGACGGAACCATAAGCATGCACATGAGAAACAAGTTCCTGTAGGTTGAAAATACGAGTGATTTATATTATAGACAAGCTACATGCAAGTTGCGCTTGTGCTTGCGGCCCAGTATCTGCTGGAGACGCTTCATCCATCCCAAATCTGGTTGCCTGTATGGTCAAACACGGTGTCAAACTACGTCAATAGCCAATTATTCCTTAATCTGTAAGCAGGAGGTGGCACCAAGTGCAGCATATTGTGAAAAGTGCAAGGATACGAAAATAAAATTTGTGTTCTAAAATATGAATTCAAAGGCGAGAGATAGCAGTAGACATTTTCAAAGGTATGATAAGACCTTGCTATAAAGTAATCAATCTTCTTTAGGACTTACACTTGTAAAGAAGCTGCAGAGTGAACATAGACAATGCTATAAGGCTTTTGGATCAATGGTTCAAACTCCTGTTAGATAAATAAAATGTCATTGTATAAGAGGAGTTAACCATCACAAGAAGAAACAAGGAAAGAGTTCTCAGGTAGATACGATAATAAACCTGCATATAATTATACATATTTTTTTCTCATGTAGTCCTCACCTCAAATATTTCAAAGTGCAACTCCAGTCACGAACAAAAACAGCCACTTACCTTGTTAGGTTTATAGGATCACTACATATAATTGGAAATAAATGATGGAAATGTAAGAAACTTTTGATTCAGATATAACTTAATACCTTTACAACATAGAGGACAAAACGTTCCAGATCAAGGCATCGCAAAAGAAAGTGAGCTCCTATAACAACAATCACAGGTCTTCCCTCACTGTCTACACCACCACGGTAACTGAAAGTCACATAAAAGCAAAAGATGTGCATCAGCTATACAATCTTTTACCGTTTTAGAAAGCAATTTGCATATTCCTTTTGACCTGTTTATACATTGAACGCTTGGACAGTTATGGCCATAGAGGTAATCAAGGCCAACTAATGAAAAAGCTTATGCACAGAGAAGGCCGCTTAATTTATAAAAGGGTTCCAAATGTTCAAAAGATACTTACACTATCTTCATTTCAGCAATATCTGAAAGATTAAGAGAATTTGCTTTAGCAAGATATCTGGAATGAAGTGAGTATTCCTCAGCTGCAGATAGAGGAGGGCCACCAAGGTCACCAAATCCAAGAAGCTTGGCACAATTGAAACCACTTTGTGTCTGCATAGCCTTTTCTTGTTGCTCCTTCCTTCTCTGGTCAGGATCCTTAATTAATGACATAAACGCAGGATCTAGATATGACTCCAAGCTGAAAGAAGTCCTAAAGAAAGGAAACAAGCTGATTAAAAAAAAAATTAGACACGCAATTAAAGGATTTAATAAAGCATCCTCCTCTTAAACAATGACAAAAGAGACTTCAATAACTATCTAACTGCTTCCATTAACTAATAAAATATAAAAACCAAAAGTGGCACACTGACGGTGTCAAGAAAAAACAGTTTGCTACTGAAAAATCAAGTCATTGTACACAAACAGATATCCATTAATTTTAACTAACCGTCTCAATGCCATTCCAACATCAGAGACTGGAAGATCTGATGATGCTGGAGTAGATTTTGCAGTGGATATAGTTGCTGCAGGCAAGGGCTTTATTCTAATTTTCCTTTCATCAATAATAGTCTCACCATTCTCATCTCCAACATCAGCTGGAAGTTTTGCCACTGCAATCTCTTCTTCATGCTTATCCCTTGGAAAGTAAAGTGGAAGCAACCTTCACATTGAATAAACGTCAAAGTAGAGAAGACATGAAGTTTTACAGCATTTTTTGTAATATGGATATTTGGATACTCTTTTCAAAGTTTGTCATGAAAGTCAAAATTAACAGCATGATGTTTCAGCTGCAGCGTTTACATCTGTAATATAAGCTCAGAATTGTTATGCATATACTAATACCATAACATTGTAGAAGCAGGTACCTTCTGTATATTTCTGTATCAGTTGATGAAGTTGTACAAAACACAACTGCAGTGATTTTATCTTTCTGCTTCTCCAAAAAGCGCCTAACAGTTCCTATCCAAAAAAAACACAAATCTAAGAAAGGACACACGCACCTGAAGAAAATTAGAGCAACAATCGGTGGCATTTACATGCGCACATGGAAAGAATATGAATGACATGAACTGATTTCAGCATAAAATCAGGTTAATGGCAAATTGACAAACATGATAGCTTGAACATTACGCACTTATTGCGACATGAGCAGCAGGTTCACGAGGATAGTTTTTGGCCTCTGTATAAATACATCCTGTGGCAATACTGCATGAGGATATCAGAAGATACTAAGTTTGACATATTACAAAAGCTGCAGGTTAACATGAAGAGCATATAGAGAAAACCACTGTAAAGCTAGCAATATGTGTTTATCACACCTTTGCAGTCCATTTTCAATGAGAAGTTCCAAACATGAACGATAACAGTGACTAAGAGCATTTTCTGCGGCTGTATGGTACTTGACAGCGTATTTAGGGCCTACTGTATGAATGACTTTTCTGCAAGATAGCATTCAATGTGCTTTCCAAGTCAAAAGAATAATAATTTAATATCACTTACATATAATAAGACAACTGGGAAAGCATACAAGCATCATAGTGTTTGAAAAGTGTTAAGGTTCATAAAAATGATCACATGTTGCATAGAAATTATTGCAAGTATCAGCAAATATTGTGGTCTCTCACATGTTCCCTATGATAAAGGCAGTATTATTAATGCATGGACATTGTTGTAGCAGTAAATAATAAAAAAATCTGAAACAAGAAATGATCTTCTTGTTCGAACATATGGCTTCTCTACAGTAATCCCTATTCTTTATTAGATAGAACAGACACAAACTAATATCTATACGTCAGGGTGCCCTTTATCTCAGAATAACACATTTTCCTATTAACCTAGTGAATGCTAACACATACCTAGATGGGAGATCATACGCATTTGTAATTTTAGCCATTCCAGTTCGACAACCACCCTGCAAAGGACATGCCAAACTGATGGCAGTGAGTTTGAGGGTAAAAGAGCCTGAAGCTAAATGCAGAAAATAGTATTTCATAAAAATACCAATGATGCACATTCTTCTGCAAGGCCAGGGCCAGCTGCAGCATGCAAACCAGGGCTGCTATGTGCTTCATCCAAACTCTACAAAGCAATCTTAATTACATCAATCCTGAATCCTCCGCACAGACATCAATAAACTTTCAACTCAGTTAACAAAAGGAAACACTTGATGATAGAGAAATGCCAAAGGAGAATGCATCGATGCTGGTAGAAGATATCCGTAGAGTATTCTCAAACTCAATTCTCACCTCATTAGTGGAATTCACAACCGCATCAACCTCTAGATTCCATGGGTTTCCACGCCAAAGATAAATTTTCGAATTGATCTCAAGATCAACAGGGAACCTCGATATCGCCCCAGAATCTGCCCCTGTGGGCGACGTTAAAGGATCGGAGAAGTACAAGAACGGGGACGAATTATCCCCCCCACCGTAGTACCTTTGGTCTGCATCGCTCCACCGTGGCATCTGATCGAGCGTGACCACCGCCTCTCCGCTATCCGACGCCATTCCACCGCGCGTGGCGCTGGCGGCCACGCTCCGGCTCATCCTCCACCACTCAAACCCTTTGTTGCTCACGTCAACGAGCCACCTCAAATAAACCAAGCAACACCGACAGAGCACCGATTTTTCTACCTGCGATTCAAGTCCCAGACACAAGAAATCCGAAGACCTCGAAGGAAACACAGGCAATCCCGCACCTTGCGCACGCCCTCAACGAAACCCTAATCCAGAAACGAAAAAAAATCGAAGGATGACATCGAAATTGCAACCCTAAGAAACACAAAAGCCACGACGACTGGGGGAGTAGATTGTACCTCGAATACGTTCGAGAATCCGGAGAGGTCGCGCGGGCAGATCAAATCGGCGCTTGAATCGACAGAGACGACGTCAAGACGGCATAAATAGTACTCAGCAGCCCGGAGGAGCGAAGATTAAAACGAGGGTGTCATCATGTGGTCGGGAGCAATCACATAGCGCGGTTTTGCAGGGGCATCTCGAGCTTAATTACCATTCTACCCTCTCAATATTACACAGTCGCCTACCTGCTCAGCAATTGAACAAAAAGGTGGCTCCGCTGCGGACCCCGACTAGAATTCGGCGTCTCCTCCATTCACTAGGAAGGTAGACGCACGAGTATGAAACGGATGAAGCGGATTATTTTAGCTGATGCAGAGTAAAATGATCCAGAGTGGCATTTCTCGTTTCATGCCCACATATTCCATTTGTATCGGAGTCTTCCGATCCAACAGTACACTGCTGAGCACTAGGAATCCAACAATGGTTTCTCCAGAAATCTCGCTCTGCTCCGCCGATCTGCTAGTTTCACCGGTGATGAATCTATCTTGAGTAGATATGCCGCGATGTATGATGGGAGGAGAGATCGATGTTTTCCTTGTGGAACCCTCCTCGTCAGTGCTTCTGGTTTCGCATGCGAAAGCCCACCGTCTGTTCGATGAAATGCCTTCCGGCGAGGCACTTGGACTGTGGGATGAACGCTTCAGTTTCCGACCATGCCAACACAATGGATGTCATCAAATTTCTCTGCCGCTTTGATGATATCTGCGGACGGCGCGCCCGGCCTTTCAAGCTCCAAATCAAAAACAAATCCGGAGTTTGTGATCCAACAATCGGTTCTTGCAGATTTCTTTTTTATGAAACCTACCGAAACAAAACAAGCAGCACGAGCAGAATGGGGCCGTAATTGCTATCGCAAGGTCATCCTTATGGAGAGGAGAAGAGTCCTGACACATTCATTGGCCGGTACTTTTTTTTTCTCTGATTCATTCAACTTATATTTCCATAAGATTATGGGTTATGATTATATCAACTTTGCTGTTAGCCGATTGTCATCCAAGCTTTTCATTTTCAACCTGTCATTCTCATCAATCGAAGGAGCAACAAGAAGCTGAATTCATCTCTCCAGTGGTGATCATTCTCTAAAAATCCATCTAGTGGTAATGTGAGCGAAAGTGGAATTGTCCAATTGAACACTTTGGGATATATATAGCACAATAGAATCCTCAATGTGGTAAGTTTTACTAATGTTGCATATACAATTAAACTTTCGAGTGGATAGAATGTACTATATGGTTATGGATTGATGAAAGAATGATGTCTGCGATCATTAGATTCATTCTATAGATTATTACAAGCATTACCTGTATGGTAGATGACTGCGCTAATCCAGGCAGATACTAAGAAACATTAACAAGGACTTTGCCTAGAAACCTTGACTTGGTTTCGAAACATAGATTGAGGGCTTGTTTGAGTGTGTTTTTATGTAAAGGAGAGGAAGATGAGGGAGAAGAGAAAAGAGAGGGGGGAAAAAGTGTTTTCCTTATTTTGATTGTTTTATGAAGGGGCTGATTGATTTAGGGTGTGTTTGAGTCACAGAAATTGGATTCTGGAATCCAAATCCGTGAGTTTACCAATTCTTACATTTGGACCATCATGGATTGGTAGAAATAAGAGAATTAGAATCCCAAAACCAGCCCAATTCTCTTGTTTTATAGAATTGGAGTCTTGAGGGGATCGGGACACCAATTCTGAACCATCCATTTCTCCTTTCTACCCCACCTGATTTTTAAGTGGGAAAAAACAACCCTCACTATTTTTTCTCATCCTATTGCAATCACATTCCATTGCAATCTCGTAAGAGACTCTAGTTGCTTGTCATAAATAAGTCGCTCACCTCCTGCTTCGCTCATCTTGCTTGCGACCCTCCCCTCCCTATCAAGCTCACCCCTGACCCTCTCCCCTCTCTTTTTCTTTTTCCTCGCCCCTCCCTCTCTCTCTCTCTCTCTCTCTCTTTTCTCACCAGTGGCACTCCCTCCCCGTCTGTTCACAATGGTAGGGAAGGATAATTTTATCAATTTCACCTTAATTCCACTGTATAATTTTTGGTCGTCCAAACATGTTAATTTTATTCCGGTGAAACTAAATTCCATAAATCAAACATGTTTGTGGAATTGGTCACCATCACCACTAGAATCCATCCACGAGTCTAATTTCATACCATGGTAGCCACCAAACACACTGTTAGAGTAATGTTAGTTGGAATGTAATTGCAACTAAATTTTGGTTATGATTATAGATATGCTGGTTAGGATCGCATTCCAACCTCTATTATTCCAAACTAAATAGCATCTAAAGGAAGGAAAGAACAGTCTTTATCTTTTATTTTTAAATCATCAAAAAATCAAATACTCACCTAAGTCATCTATCTCCTCCTAATTTGATGGAAGACAACAAAAGGTCTTTCCTTTTTCCTACAAATTGCTCGACCAATCACATCCTAAATGATTCAGCGAATATGTAATTACCGAGAACCTGGAATTCTCTAGTTGTTAGTCAAATTTTATAGGTGGAGACTGATTCAAATTTGGCCTAAACATGCCCAGGTCAAGAAGTTGAATTTTTGGCCTCTATCTTTATGCCCAAATATGAAATCCGTGGGATAGGTGAACGCAGTTGACTAACGATTAAACCGCTGTTGAAGTCTAGTGTGCCATATCGATCATGACTGCGCACCAAATTGTCTTTTAGATCATAAAGAAGCGTTAATATCTTATGCTGGATTTTGACATGATTTCTAACTAAGCTTGTCGTATTTTTTGGGTTCTCATCTCTTGAGATTACTTCTGATTTCTAAAAGTATACTTTCTAATTTAATTCTCTTGTTTGTTTAAATGTTGTTTTCTGTCTTTATTTCAGCCACATTCTTTTGTTCCAAGCCCTCAGAACTAATCAACAGAATAAGAGAATTGGAAGTGGAATGAAGTGATGAAACTTGTGTTTTCAGCAGTTCACATATTATGGTAATTGTTCTGTGCAAAAGAAATTTTTTTAACTATAGTGATTTGCCGCTGGAAAAGTTGAATAGAATATTCATAACTCCGTAGTTCGTATAAGGTAGAAATATATGCTAGTCTATCTCTTAATAATCAGCAGAATAGTTCTAACTCTCTGTTTAGTGTTCTTCATTAAATGGCAACGTTTCTTGATTCCTTATACAGATTTACCATTAAATCGTTTAGATTAAAAACCACCACTATCAAAGTTCAGGAATTCACATTACATGCTGTACATGAAAAAAATATAGGCGCATCAAACTCAACCAGTGTAATATAATAATCTGTGCTAATTAATCTGCAACTTGTGCAATTCTTTAGTGCTCACGATGGCATCCCGTTGATTGCTTCCTGCTGGAAACTTCTACTGCTAGTGAAATTAAATAAAGCATTTTCTCTTGCAAAGAAGAGGAATCTAGGCATCCAATAAAAGTGAAATTAAGATCTCTTGACGCAGTTGCTGCCTTCTACGTACATAGTGTGCTTTGCTTCATAATAAACTCATACAAACATTAGGTATTCTTGTATAACTACAAGTTACTGAGGTACACTGAATACAATAACTCAGTGGTTCCTCATGTACTTTGAATCTACTGTGATTTCGTCTAACTTGTAAAGCAGGACACTCTGATCCCTCTAATCTCAGAGCCCCAAGGACCACCCAGAGCATGCATGTCACTTATGCCTACTTGGTCCAGGGTTACAAAAGTTGCAGCAAACATCACATGCATATTATATGCTATTTATACGAGCATTGTTGGGTTTCTGGATTACATGAATTTGTCCATCTTTCCACCTACATTTTTGTTGTTTTTGTAACCCTAATTGCATGTACATGCAGGCATCTGGACCACTAAAGTCTAAACACAGCCAAAATAAACTAGAATCTGCATATGGTCCTCCGATGTGAATCAATTACCTATCTGTCTGTCTGTCAATCTTCAGCAGCTATGTTTATCTACCTGTATCATGTGGAGCAACAAGTGGAGCCTTGGATCAGCTGATGACCCTCCTAGTCCATCATTGCCCTGTTCCTGTTGCTGACAAATGTGAACCAATTGCTTCTACACGGGCATATATCTCTCCCTTGCTCATGCCAGCAAAACAAGCCTATACAAATCAGAGACCACATCGATCGATAGATAGAGTTATTCATCGTCGGTAACCAATTTGGAATCTGAGGACTTCTTGATGGGCGTCCCTAGTGTTCATGCAACGAGGTCAAGCTCTTGATTGGAAGCGTGTTTTCTTTCTGATGAAAAAAAAGGAAGTAAGCTTAGCTCACTTGAATAGAACTGTACCAGCAGGAGTTTCTTTTCTGTTTGAAGAGTATTACAGTCTTTTTCTTTGTGTGGATGGAGCAGAATCATTGAATTTTCATGAGCAGATCATGCCTGGCATAATTAGGATCGCATGTATTCTGATGAATTCTACTGTCTATTTTAGTTTTTACCTAATATCTAATATTCCAATCTGTTACTGTCTCCACTTTGTTTGCTCTCTTTAGTTCTTGACTTACCTCCCAGTTTTTTTATTTTTCATATTTCTTTAATAGGTATCTTGGAAGCTTGCATGTCTCTCGGTTGATATTGGGATGAGGTGTTAGGTGGGTGATGTTGGATAGATTTGGAGCCGAAGCTGGTGCCTCCACTGATCAGATGAATGGATTGCTCTATCTGCGCAAGTGTGTGTGTGGGTTGGTAGTCACACATCCCACACCAAACTCCATGCCAGCTTTCTGAAAGAAAGAAACCCATGCATTCATTTTCAACTCTCGCTCATTCCATTTAATTTATTCCAATCAGTGGCCCACACGGTTAGGCCAGCATCATGAACTCATTTTCAATTTGGAGCCTCTGCAAGTTGATTAGAGGCAGGCAGATCTATTGCAGCTTACTTGAGAGGTACATCTGTTTTCTTTATTACATACAATATTTTCAGGATTTTGTTAAATGAAGTCATATTAGAAGTTTCTCAGCTGTGTTTAGATAAATAAGTCAAAAAAATATTCCATCTAATTTCTTCTGGTGCACGCACATATATTTTATATTGAAAAAGAGAGAAAAATTACAGCTATCGTATTTGGCAGTATTTGCTTTCTCACATATTTTAATCGATTTAAATGTGTATTGAATATATATAATATTCATTATTGACACGCGTTCGGCACGTGACGTCTTCATTAGTCTTCTCTTCTCGTCTCGAGAGCGTCGTTAATTCCTAATCGAAGAAAAGGCAGGTAAAATCTGAGGAGCATGAGAAAGCGAGCGTGGGAAGATCTGGTCCGCTCATCGAGTCATCGTGCGGTAGATCGTGGGGTCAGTTTGAGAAAAAAAAAATCCTACCTACCTACCACCACCACGTAATTAATTAATTAATCAATGGAGAGGTTGGTGAGAGGGAGGACGGACTTTTCAAAACGTGACCCGAACTTTCTCCCTCCCTGCCGTCAATCAACGCCCACTGATTGCATCAAAATATACACGTCGAATAATTTTATGGATAGTAATTAGAATAACTTGATTCACCCTCATCTCGATTCTCCTGCTGAATAATTTGATCGAACGCGGAAAGCAAGTCCACATTTAAATGCATTTATATTTTTAATATTATTTTACCCTTCCTCTGATAATATTTTTAATATTATTTTACATTTAAATGCATTTATATTTTTAATATTATTTTACCCGTATGATATTAAAAAATTATTATTTTAAAATATATTTTCAGATTAAAATTTTGGCAGCTAAAAAGTCGCGTTACATATTCTTCCTTACCTACCCCGCTCTCATCTCTAACCGTATGTCCTCGATCAAACGGTCAGAACGGCACGCCAACCAACCCACCTTCTCTATTTATATCTTCCCTTCGCACTTCCCCTCCCTCCTCTCTCAGTGGAAGGAAGGAAGAGAAAATTAAAATTAAAAAAATTTAGTTCCCATCTCCATCTCCATTTCCTCCTCCCCCCTCTCCAACTCCTCTTCCTCCTCCTCCTCTCGCGTCGCTCCGCTTCGTTTCTTCTTCCTCCCGACAATGGAGGTCGAGAACGGTTTCCACGCCAACGGCGGCAGCGGCGACGGGCTCTGCATCGCGAGGGGCGGCGCTGCGAAGGCCGCGGACCCGCTGAACTGGGGCGCCGCGGCGGAGGCGCTGGCGGGGAGCCACCTGGAGGAGGTGAAGAGGATGGTGGAGGAATTCCGGAGGCCGACGGTGCTGCTCGAGGGCGCGACGCTCGGGATCTCGCATGTGGCGGCCGTGGCGATGGAGGAGGCCGGCGTGAAGGTGGGGCTCTCGGAGGCGGCGAGGGCGGGCGTGCAGGCCAGCAGCCAGTGGGTGCTCGAAAGCATGGCGAAGGGCACCGACAGCTACGGCGTCACCACCGGGTTCGGCGCCACCTCCCACCGCCGCACCAAGGAGGGAGGCGCCCTCCAGAAGGAGCTCATCAGGTACTCCATTCTTCCACCGATTAATCATTCATTCGATCACGACTGCGTACCGATAATTATGATTGATTAAAAGTCCAAATCTAATCTAGGTTTGGTAGTCTACCTCCATCGCTGGTTATAAATAATAATTGTTATGATGAAGAAGAAGAAGAATACATAAAACCACAGTTAATTATTACTGCATACAGATAATAAAAAATAATAAAGGAAAAAAAAAAGGTATCTAGTTGGGTATTGGCTGGCTGGACAGAGAGGAAGAGAAGTCCTTCGAGTCGAAATTAAGGTGCAGTAGTCGTAGTAGTAGGTATTGTTCTTCGGCGTCAACCAAAACAGGAATAAGAAATAGAGCAATTAATTATTCATCCACCGACAGCAACACCGCACCAACAGATGATCACTTAATCTGGCTTGAATCTTGATTTATGAACGAACTGGAAATGAGCAAATAATGATAATAATAAGACACGAGCACATGGGCTGCGAAAGGAACGCTCGATCGCATATTTATTTATGATTAGCTCGGCACACAGGAATGAGGTGGGAAATGTGAGCTTGACTCGACCGACGTGGTCCAAGTCGAGTCTAATTAATTTATTAATTGATTGATGCGGTTTGATCCAACCAAGTTTCACCAACTCCTCCTTTGTTATTATTATTTCATTAAGATGAACGCATGTTTTTTTATCTGTTACTCCTCCTGTGCTGATCCGAAGATTCTCCTCCCACGTTGCAGATTCCTCAATGCCGGAATATTCGGTTGCGGGGCGGAATCCGGCCACACGCTGCCGTCGTCGGCCGCCAGGGCGGCCATGCTGGTCCGCATCAACACCCTCCTGCAGGGCTACTCCGGCATCCGGTTCGAGATACTGGAGGCCATGGCCAGCCTCCTCAATTCCGGCATCACCCCCTGCCTTCCCCTCCGCGGCACCATCACCGCCTCCGGCGACCTGGTACCCCTGTCCTACATCGCCGGCCTGCTCACCGGCAGGCCCAACGCCAGGGCCGTCGCTCCCGGCGGCGAGGTCATCGACGCCGCCGAGGCCTTCCGCCGCGCCGGCATCACCGGGGGATTCTTCGAGCTGCAGCCCAAGGAGGGCCTCGCGCTCGTCAACGGCACCGCCGTCGGGTCCGGGCTCGCCTCGGTCGTGCTCTACGAGGCGAACGTGCTCGCCGTCCTGGCGGAGGTGCTGTCGGCGGTGTTCTGCGAGGTGATGCAGGGGAAGCCGGAGTTCACCGACCACCTCACCCACAAGCTGAAGCACCACCCGGGCCAGATCGAGGCCGCCGCCGTGATGGAGCACATCCTCGACGGAAGCTCCTACATGAAGATGGCGAAGAGGCTCCACGAGCAGGACCCCCTGCAGAAGCCGAAGCAGGACCGCTACGCCCTGCGCACCTCGCCGCAGTGGCTCGGCCCCCAGATCGAGGTCATCCGCGCCGCCACAAAGTCGATCGAGAGGGAGATCAATTCCGTCAACGACAACCCCCTCATCGACGTCTCGAGGAGCAAGGCCCTCCACGGCGGCAACTTCCAGGGCACCCCCATCGGCGTCTCCATGGACAACACCCGCCTCGCCATCGCCGCCGTCGGCAAGCTCATGTTCGCCCAGTTCTCGGAACTGGTCAACGACTTCTACAACAACGGCCTGCCGTCCAACCTCTCCGGCGGGCGCAACCCGAGCTTGGACTACGGCTTCAAGGGCGCTGAGATCGCCATGGCCTCCTACTGCTCCGAGCTGCAGTTCCTCGGCAACCCGGTCACCAACCACGTGCAGAGCGCCGAGCAGCACAACCAGGACGTCAACTCCCTCGGCCTGATCTCCTCCCGGAAGACGGCGGAGGCCGTCGACATCCTCAAGCTCATGTCCGCCACCTACCTGGTCGCCCTCTGCCAGGCCGTCGATCTCCGCCACCTGGAGGAGAACCTCAAGGGCGCCGTGAAGAACACCGTCAGCCAAGTCGCCAAGCGCGTCCTCACCACCGGCGCCAACGGCGAGCTCCACCCGTCGCGGTTCTGCGAGAAGGACCTGATCACCGTGATCGACCGCCAGCACGTCTTCAGCTACATCGACGACCCCTGCAGCTCCACCTACGAGCTCATGTCCAAGCTGCGTATGGTGCTCGTGGAGCACGCCCTCAACAACGGCGAGAAGGAGAAGGACGCGGGCACCTCCATCTTCCAAAAGATCACGGCGCTCGAGGAGGAGCTCAAGGCCGTGCTGCCCAAGGAGGCGGAGGCGGCCAGGGCCGCCGTCGAGAGCGGCAAGCCGGCCGTCCCCAACAGGATCAAGGAGTGCAGGTCGTACCCGCTGTATCGGTTCGTGAGGGAGCAGCTCGGGACCGCATACCTCACCGGCGAGAAGGTCCGTTCTCCAGGGGAGGAGTTCGAGAAGGTGTTCGCCGCCATCAACCGAGGGCTGCTCATCGATCCTCTTCTAGAGTGCTTGAAGGAATGGAACGGTGCTCCGCTTCCCATCTCTTAGAGTGCTCATCGATGCTTTAATGTCTTGATTTAAATTGTTCGTTTGAAATGTGTGTGTGCGTGTGCGCGCTAAGAGCTCCAAAGAGACAGCATGTCAAAAGTAACACGTTCGTTATAATCCATGCCTGCATAAATAATTTGTTTTATAGAAAGCCCTTCCTTTGTTTCTAAATAGTTTTTTTGACTTCTGTTCGTCGATAGTAATGCAAACATTGTAATAGATAGGAGGAGTTAAACGACAACAATTTGGCCACAACGAATCCTTTGGGCAGGTTTTATCAAGATTCTAAGAACGTGTCTGATTTTGCAATGGCTTAAACGAATCCTTTACTGGGAAACATCGCACTAAATTAGTAAATAAATCAGTACTTAGTTTCAAAAACTGAAGGTAGGTGGTTTATCAGGGTGGGATGGGATCGTTCAACACTTTGGACCCCCCCCCCCCCCCCCCCCCATCATTGATCAAGGGAACCACAGGACAATTCGGATACAGTCACCTCCTCGTGAACTTACCTCCCCTTGGTTCAGAGAAAAAAATTAATTATTCGGGCGCATCGTTGCGTGCTTATCCTTACCTCCGGCGGTTATCGGACTCCATTTTTTCAATCGAATACGTATCCGGCCGAATTATTATGAGTTCGACCGTTTGCTTGCCGGTCCCGAAACGGTCCGGTCCTACAATGATCCCTTATTGGGCCCGACCGGGATGGAATCTGCTTTTGCTTGTGAATTTAATTTGAATGCACATAATAAGATGGTAATGGATAATGATGACGATTTGCGCCTAAAACGATGGCAGTTTCCTAAAGACTTATGGGTCGTACTTAGGCCTTAATTTATTGTTAGTTCGACCATTTGTTGGGCCCAATTTGGGTCTCAATGTAACCTGTATTGGGCTCCAACTTTAATTATTTCAGTGGGCCAACAATAGTTATGGGCAACTAAGAACGTTTAATCAAGATAATTTGGGTCTTCATGAAGGCCCCCCCAAATACTGGCAGCTCAGCAGAATGTTTTGGGCTATTTTTAAAAGCATTCCACTCACATTGCTCTTGGGCTGCAATTCTAGGCCCAATTAGCTTTTTTTTTCCCCCTCTCCTTTCCTATAATTCTGGTTTTGGTCGAAGGTTCGAGGAATAAGTTTGGGTGAGCCACATCAGATGTTATGAATTCTTTAGACAGTAATTAATCTAAAAATTCGGATAATACAATTGACAAATGGATAGATGAGACGGATAGATGGCTGGTCAGAGCTGAACTTTCACAAGAAGCTTTGCACTTCTGAGCAAATGAGCAAATGTGGAGCGCTTCCACAGAGAAAATTGCAGGCAGACAGAATATATAGTCCAATAAAATTGAAGGGGGCCGACCTCTAAGCGTTATCTCACACGCTCATCAGCAAAATTAATGAATAGATAGAAAGAGTGCCTTCGCATGACCTTGTTGATCTTTCGATTCATTGTCCTCTTTATCCCTTATTACAAAATCCTCAAGTTGTGGTCTTCTTCCCCTTGGCCAGCAAGGCACACTGCCTAGGAAGTTCAGCTCCAGCTACGCCCACAATCACCATCTCTTTCTTAGAATTCTTTTTTCAAAAAAAATTTTCAAAGACTTGGATAATAAAACTTCACTAGAACAAGGGTTGCAGAACACTAGTTGTTAGAGATGAATGTATAGGTTTGGCAGTTCCTTAATAGCTCAAATGTTGTAGAAAAGCAGCGACAACCCAGTATTCAGCATGGATTTGAAATCATGGCGATGCTGTTTTTTTTTTTCCCTCTAAAGAAAATATATGCCTCTAGACTCTGGTTAAGCATCACGTAATATCGGGGGAACTCTTACGAACGTAAATGTAAAGCTACAGTTAATATGCTGCAGTTCTTATTTGTTTGGGTTGGCCCTCACGTGTCTAGTTGTATGCCCAGATTTTATGACACTTCTTGGGTGAAAATTTGCAACCAGTTCCTCATGTAAATGATTTAGCTGAGAGATAACAGAAGGAAAATGTCTAATGTACACTGTTTAAATGACCTTTGTATTACTTGCTGGAGCTAGGCAGGTTTCTTGCATGGCCTCAAGCCCTTGAAGCTGCTTTCAGCATCATACTCGTCCTCCTATCTCAACATCAATATTGATAGATCAGTAAACAAGATTTGCATTGAAACTACAGGACATGAAAGTGAGAATGAGGGGATTATGTATTTTAACATAGTTCAGTAGATTGATTCATATGTATAAAGGACACCGAGTGCCATTTAGATAGTGAGATATCTAACTTCACATTACCTTTGTTTCTCCCGTCCACGGATGATCAGAGATGGACTTCTTCGAACGATTTTGGGCTGTTGAGCTATATTCTTGTTGTCGATCTGCATCTGAAGAAGATAAATGAGTTGGGACAGCACACTGACTTTCGCTGATGATTCTTTTTCTCGTGGATGAGGATTCAGCTGTTGAGAACAAGTCCATATCCATCTTTGACTTATTACCAACATTGATTTGAGAACATAGGGCATCCAGGTTGGATCTTTCTCCATTTAGATTCTTTGGTCCCTCATTTAATGAGCTATCCTTCAGGTTGTGAACGGATGGCACTCTTTGATCGAGGGATGAACTACAGCATGACACATCCTTATTTACAACAACTCTTGGGATGTCTAATCTATTCAAATTAATCAAATTATCATCTACAACTTCATCCGAACGACTTAATTGTGTAACTCTCGCAGTCCTGTCAAGTTGCCACATCATGTCCACAGCATCGTTAAGTCGTTCCCTTGCTTTATTGATTTCTACGAGCGGCTTTGGGTAGTTCAATCCTAGCTCAACGCCTGCTGATTTTAGAACGCTACTGGGAGCATCCCATGGACGATGGATCCATTCAGTTGGAACCCTCGCAAGTTCAGGAATCCAATTTCTGACATATTCACCATCTGGATCATACTTATGCCCTTGAACCTAGTTTCAAAGTGGAAATAATGGACTCAACCAAGAATGAGGCGACAGTATACAGGCAGCATATTGGAAATTAGATTATTCCGTATGAGATTTATGGTGCATTGCATAGGAAGACGATCTATAATCTGAACTATACACAGGCAACGACAGAGGGATAATCAAACTTCAACTGAATGAATGACAAATGAAAATGATATTCTCCATAAAAGTGTAAAACTATGAAAAACAAGAATAGCAACGATAACTTTTAATTTAGAGATCAGTAGCAAATGTCACATAATACATTATATCCAAAGATGGCATTAGGAAACTTCATGATTTTTCACAAAAAATGACATGTGTGCACCCATGCTGTCAGCTTTCTAAATATTTCGCTCGAAATTATCCCTAAGAAGTATAGAGAGATGCGAATTCAAACATTTCTTTTTTGTGGTAAAATAAAATTATTCTCACATTACAAGTTAAAAGTTGTTGAAGTGTTAAACAGTAGAAAATGACCATATTAACTCACTTGATCTAAAGATGTTGAATTAATACTTCATGGTTAACAAATCATGACATATACCATTATCCACATCAGATGCAATGTTTACAACTTGCAGATAGGTCGTATAAGCTAAATGGAACGGAATTTTTTTGGCAAGAGTTTTAGTTGTCAGTTCAATCATTAAGCACATTGTTTACCAAAGTAGTAATAGTCTATAGGTTCTAGAGAATGCATACCTCAGGACTGTCAAGTCGTTTGAGCTCATGACCATCAGGTAAGCTGCCAGAAACATACTGCCAACCAAGGATGTCACTCTCTAAGTCAGCATCCAGCAATGTGTCCCAGAAATACTTCAATCCCCAGGTCCAAGGAAGTAGCAAAAACTTGACAAAAAAACTAGCTACAATCACTCTAATTCTGTTGTGCGTCCAACCAGTTGCCCAAAGTTCCCTCATTCCAGCATCTACCAAAGGGTAACCAGTCTTACCCTGTCTCCAGGACTTGAAGTGACCTTCATCGGCACGCCAAGGGTAGTGCTTTAGATTACCCAATAGTGATCGTTCATAAGTGAATGGAAAGTTAAAACAAAGATAACGTGAATATTCTCTTAGTCCAATTGATCGTAGGAAGAAATTCACACTTTCTTCTGCTTTAGAATTTCCTTCTTTTGCCCACTGTATTTGTTTGACTCTAACACACTGATATATTTTCCTAACACTAAGCTCACCAAAATGTAGATATGGTGAGAGCAACGACGTAGTGGCACCATCTACCTTCATTCTGTTTTCCGAGTAATCTAGTAGATGTTCTTTAATAAATTCAGCTAGTGCCTTGTCTGCATTGCTCCAGCCTGGAGACCAGGCCCTGCTCAACAATGCATTGCTTGATTTCTCTGTTTCACTTTCAAGCCCAAGATCCTCAATTGAACAGCTATTAACTTTTTCTATGCCTGTTACATCAGAAAATTAAAAACAAGAAAAATCATGCATCTGAATTAACCTCTGAATGGGGTAGTTCCATAAGCAATAGGTTGGGTTAAACAACAGCATCTCAAAAGGTTAATGAAATATAAGGCTGCATACATCTTTAGTTTCTTTGGTATCCAAGATTCTCATGTTATCATGTTTTAGGTTCAAGGATAAAGGTGCCTTCACCCAACAGCCATGGGATGTCAGGCTTATGTGGTTACATGAGCTTAAGTCCTGTACAAGAAGGAGCCCAGTGGAGCAGGGAAAGCCAAGATTTTCATTTGATCCATACTACACGGTAACATCCTCTGTGAACTTTCACCGCACACATACTTTTACTACAATGAAAACTGGCAGTGAGCTCTACTCACTTCCCTTGCATTAAATAATGGATGAAAGCAAATGCTCCCACCAAGAACAAAATATGGTTGCTTCACGAAAGGATAGTTTTCATGTGAGGATAGTCAATACCTTTCCACCCGCACTAATGAAGAAGAGGAATCACTAGCATTTAGTTTATTTGTTGCAACAGGAAAGAGAATTTAAAAAATACAAGTTCGTTGTTATAGCAATGGCCAAAGACCTGTCTATTCCTCAAATTTGTTTGGAAGTATATAAGACTAAAAGGAACTTTTACCCAACTAACGGCCCTAAGAGTGCAACTAAAATCACAGAGGTCCTTCATGGCTGCAAGTTTCTAGTGTTAGATTGACAGAAGGTGCTTAAATTCAAACAATGAGAATAATACATTTCGAAATAATGAGACTCACCCAGGTTTGGATTTGTATTTTGAAGAAGGTAGATCCTCATAAATTCAAAACCAATTATTTATAACTTCACTGACATGACAAGTTGCTGAGAATGTCATAGTGGCGGGGCTTGTACTTTTGGTGTACAATAGTACCATATTGTCAAACCAGTACAAACCAAAGTCCATTTATACCACCTGCTATTAGGAAGATATATGGACGATGGTGTTGAGATGTGACAACCTAGAATGAAATATACTTAATTCTTGGATAATGTTAACTCCACAGAGTTTCCATAGAATCATAAAATTCGAACTTTCAAGTTATAGTGATATAGTTGTAATAAAGTTGACCTTGACAATGAGTTGCTTAGTCCGGATAGATAAATACCTGCAGGTTGAACCAACTTCCAAGGAGGAAGAAGCATTGCTGGCTCAATTGGCAAGCTCATACATTTGTCCCAATATGCATTAAAGTTTGTAAAAGCAATCCCCATTTCATCGTAGACTTCCCATGGTTCATGTAAGAGATCACCATTATAACTTTGAGCATTGATTCCAAGGCTCAGTACCTGACTTTTAACCTTATGATCACGAACAAGTGAAACAGGATCTGAAAACAAGGTAAACCAAACTTTGATAAACAAAACCAGCTATTCTAATAATATTAGAACAAAATACCAATGCTACAGAAGGTCACCCATCTAGACAAGACATGATAGCCTAATTATAGATTAACAAACGACCCACGATAAAAGTCCTTATAATTGTGACCTGTGAAGATTCTTCAAGCAGTAGAAATAGAACTTGGCAAAAATGTTCATGAAAAGCACGAGAAAAGATAGAACCAATGTTTTGAAAAACATAATACTACCACGATCTTTAAAGCAAAAATCTCATCTATAAGAAACACTCCTACTTGAACATTTTAACAAGAAATTTTTCATGCGCACCCAAGAAGAAATTGTTCAATAGCTTTCTTCACCGAGATTGGCATACCGCATTATGAACAATTGATGTGCTCTATGCAGGTAACAATTTGTACAAGCAGTCTAGACAAAGAAAGGAGAGTGGTATTGTTGACTTCAGTCCTGATTCAGGTGGATATTAGGTAATAGATCTTCTGGAAAGAAAATTGCAGCGATCAAAGCAGCATCAAGGTAACAACTAACAAAGGCATTATAAAGGTCTAAAAGCATCCTCTCAGAAAATGCTACTTTGCTCTGCATGTTGCTATGTTTCTCTTCTCCAAATGAACCACAATATATAAAATTGAAAATAACCTATAAATGAAAAAAGACAAAACTGCATTGATTGCTGTAATAGACTTACCCCGTTAGAGAATGGAGGCGATTTTATAAAACCAACTTTATACCCAGTTTGATTGGTCTTAAGAGAGTATTTTTCATCAATGTTTTTTTTTGGGAGAAAAGGTAGCCTGAAGAAATCTTCAGAAGCCTTCTTTTATTAGGATGCTTCAACAATGTCATTCACAAATACTTCACTGCCAGCCTAATATTCATCAACTAATTGTTTCTTAAAGAATATGCTTCAACAATGTTATTCACAAATAATTCCCTGCCATCGTAATATTTTTCAACTAATTGTTTCTTACTCTTCCCATTTCTGTTTCTTACTTTTCAGGTTGCTAATGTCATAATACTCTGAAATATTTATTTTACGGAAAGATACATTCATAAAACTCTACTGTTCAAGAGTTACAACCAAAGTAGATCTTAAAGGATAATTGGTTACGAGGTTGATCCAACTGACTTAAATTGGTGATCCAGGTACATCCAAATCCATGGTTCAGGGTTATCTGGGTTAGAAATATGATTAAGTTATTCTAACGTTGTTGTTTGAAAGGTTTCAACTACAGGTATTCTTCTCGTCAATCGTAAATCAAAGAGTTCCTTTCGAAGTTCAAAAAAAAGAAAGAGTTATTTTTGCTATAACAGGAATCGAGCAAGTGATTTCTAAATATAATGTTCAGTTTTACGGGATAAGAATTCAACACAAGGAAGAAGAAAAAAAATGAAGGAATTCAATACAACATACCATAAAGATGATTATAAACCAATCTGGTAGCCCCAATTGCATCAATGCACTGCAAAAGACCCGAGAAAGAGCTTTCAGCTTTGAGGAACAAGAGTGGAACGCCAAGGGACCTTAATGACCGATCAAGGTGCATGAGCGACTGCTTCAGCCACCATCGCGAAACTCGGCCTGGGTAGAACTGACCTTCTTCGCTCGGACACCATATGAAAACTGGGAGAACAGAACCATCTTTAGCAGCTGCAGCTAAGGCAGGGTTGTCCTCGATCCTCAAGTCCTTCCTAAACCAAACTATTGTCTTGGTTTCGCTTCCCATCACAACAATTTCAAGCTCCAATTATCAGACACAGGAAGTCCATATTAGGCCGGGAAACGAAAGCCAGGTTGAACGACATCCTTAAGGCACTTATATCCGGCGATATTTATCTGCCAAGAAGAACGTCATGAAAAGAAACCAGAAACTCACAACAGATATTGAAACAGGAGAAAGTTGTGCCTACGATATTACCTATAAAAGCACCAATCTGCTCGAAAATCTTTAAACCTGCCGCATGCTTAAGAAATATACCCTAACCAAAGTGGGAACTGATGAATGAAAACTTCTCGAACCAGGAAATAATTGAATCCTCTTCCTTCTGTCACCTTCCTAGTGAAACCCTAATCCAAGACTGACAAAGACCGAGATGGAGAGAAGACAATGATCTAGTGCCGACCCTATTTATCAAGAAAATGACGGGGCCTACACAATTAGCGACGGGGAGGGGTGCATGACGGAATGAACCCTCCAAAGCAATGGTAATCGTCGAACTTTATCCAATAAAATACCAACAAAATCCAACTCCTCACCTTATCCATAGGGTAGCGTGCAGCACAAGAACCGCCTTTTTTCTTCCCCAAAGAAGCGAGGTCGGTCCCCACATTTCAATTCCACGCCGCCCAAACTGAGAAATCTTCCAAGACCCAAATCTTAACAATTTACGGCTGCAGTTAAATTCAAGGCACGCGACGTGTATCTAGCGATCAAAGCGTTACATGGAGGTCATGTTGTCCTGCTCTCAACCGGTACCACAACTCCACGCTACTGATGTACATCTAGTTAATCTGGCTGGCGGATTTAGAAAGTCTTTTAAAACCCATTTTGTTCCCACAATGTGTTTTTTTTCTCAGATCCATCGTCCTTCTCTCCTGTATCTCTTTCAAAGCGGGCTTACATTGCGCGCGCCTGTGCAGATAATTCATTCCCATCTCCTCCGGTGTATTCTTATTTGATCAGTGATCAGACTCATCTAGTCACATCCCCTCTTCATTTCCATCATCCCAAACTGCATTCACGATGAGAGAACCTACAAAGGAACAAATCCGTCTTAACCCGGACAATAAATCAGCCTCCTAAGCTTCCCTAGGTCCTACCTTTAATTGTACGAGGATTCTCAAAAGCTTACTTTGACCTGGAAATGCTTTCGCAGCTCACACCCTCGAGCCATTCATCGTGTGATTGACGCACTTTACAATACCACCTTTGACAAACAAAGCATAGACAAGTTACTGAGAAATTCCACAGCGTTTCCTGAGTTAAACTCCAATCACAATTCTATAACGAAACTACAGAAACCATGACGCGGTCAAGCGTAACATGAGAAACATTACAGTTGTAAAACACAGTGCAGTAAGCAGAATCACATTATATAGATACAACGCGAATTAGGTGCACCAGCACTATCAAATAGGACAATTGGCATCGAAAGAATATGTTTCTGCTTCTTCAACTGATGGCGAAATGCACAGACTTTTAAAGCGTTTAATAGCGAGATGCTTTCCGGCTATGCCAAGATAGAAAGCCGATTAGACGAGCACTGCAAGTGCCAACCAATAGAAAGTACTAGCAACAGGCACGTGAACATGGAAAGTAGGATAATTTCTTTATTCTGGATTTGAAGAGAGAAATAAATATAAAGCTCATTTCCTCTAACCCAAGAGTAGACCTTTGTGTACAATGAGCATTTAATATTGAAATGACTGAAATTAAATTGTCCATAGTTGCTCCTTCATCTCTTGCAAAAGGAGTTGTCCCAAAAAATAGGAAGAAAGTAGGAGTAAAATAGAGTTGCATAACCATCATCAATTTGAGAGGGTGATTCGGTAGGACAGCGCACATCGATTCACGTGCGAACACAACGAGCTAGGATATTTAGAATAATATATTTAATATAAGATAATAAAGATTAAAATTTCTCTGTGGTTAAATTTCGAGCAACTTCTAAATATATCTTGCTGATACCAAGCTCAAGAATTCCAACCACGATGGACCACGTATTATACTAAGCTGAAACAAGGAGAGTTATTCATAGTATAAAATGATTCATTACACCAGAGTGATTTTATTTACATATCCATGGAATGCTTCCGCAGCATCCTCTCAAGGACGGCGCAGAGGAACAGTGAAGAGAATGCCCACGTAAACTCAGGCAGCCTCAAGGTTGACTCTGGGGAAGCTTTCAGTCAAAGTCTCAGCAGACAGTTGCGAGCGGGCTTCATCATCCTTCTCATCTTAGCCTTTTAAACTCGTCCTAGACATCTTCATCGATGTCTAGTGTCTGCAGGGGCATTGATCCTGCAGGAAAAGGAACCACTACAGGTCACTAAACAAGACTTACAGAAGTGCATGAAATATATGTGAGAAGAAAATTACCCAAGACTTCGTTGACTTCTTTTAGTTCTTGAACATGTTCATCAAGCTCTTGGAGGTGCATCTGGACTCCCTCCATGCTGATCTTGTATTCCTTCGTCGCTCGGGCACCTATTTGGATGGCTTCAGAAACCTAAAATATTTCAAGCAAATCAAGGCATTGAAATTTAACAGGCTTCAGTAATCTAATATTTTAAGTGAAAAAGAGATTGCAATTTAACAAGCACGAATTGAATTCCTCGGAGAGTAAGATGAGTTGACCTCATTATCAATAAGTCAATTCCATGAAAGTGACACTGTATCCGTGCATATAAGACAACCCAGTTAACCTACAAAGATAATCTAACAGCACGGATTAGTCAAAAACCTAGCGTTTTATCCTAATAAAATGCACTCAAAGGATAAGACCAAATGCTATGACTGTACTCATAACCTCCAATGTCAAATGAATTATCCACCTTATCCTCCCAAATGAAGAATTTCATATATATATATGGACATATATGGTAGCTTCATACTTTCAAATTTGAGTTTGATATTAACCTATACCGAGATTCTTCACTTCAGTAAATGCGTACTAAACTGCAAACATTAAGAGGAGGAGAAGCAACACAATCATCGACGATTAGATGATCCAACTACCTCCATCGATAGACAAACGTACTAAAAGATTGAGAATTCAGATCCTTTTGCCTTAGTGGTAGAAGTGACACGGCAATAGCATCTGGAAATTTCGTCCCCAACCAGTAAAACAATATGACTATGTAATGAATGGATTGCTGTTCCTAGAGCCTACATTAGCTTATGAGATCTGTAGTTATGTGGGAATAAGCAAAAATAAATTTGCCCCTATGGTGTTATGAGCCACAGTGTGATAATAAAAATACAAGAATTTGCATGCAGTAGATTTTAAAGTCCAAGGCACCACTACCTGCATTGCATAAAAGAAGAAAAATCTTCTATAAGAATCAACTGAAGGAAAAAAAGAAGGTAAAATCACTGTAAAGTTACTTTGGGCAGCACAAAGGCTTTTTATAAGACCTGAAAACCTACTTAGTTAGGAACTTGTTGTGCGAGACTCAGGAAATGAGGAGATAAAGATGCTTCATTCTCATCGACCTTTTTAATTGAAAAGACAAAAAGACCCCCCCTACTGTGCTTACACTAGGAAACACAGAATGATCTATTTCATGGGCATCGAGGAACATACAACCAGTCTAAGAATATCTAAATATTAAGGAAAACTCAGTCATCTGGCTTTTCCTTTTTTGAAGTCTAATCTATCCTCAACATTCATCAAATACTTCACCATCGATCACTTTTTTTGAACTCAGACATCGGTACTCTAATCTCTATCGAGATAAGATTCGTCAAAGAAGAAACAACACGGACATTTGTAGGATCCATAAAAGAAAATAACCAGAGAAGAAAAACTCTACGATCGGAAGGTTATCGGGATACCTCGGAGACGCGATCTGAGACGAGGCAATCATCGCCTTGGAGGATCAGATCGGCAGCACGGGGGAGACGAATGAGGCGGAGGTGAGGCAGAGCACCATCGGAACCGATCCGATCGCCGAGTTTGGTCTGACGCCACAGACTTCATCCTTAATCGAGATTCAAGCAGAGGGAGGGAGATCGAATCCCCTTCAGCTTATAAGACGGTGCAGAGAAGACCGGACCGTGCTTTCAACTACCTGGACCCTTCGACCTTCTCCTGGGCCGTACTTAAACCGTGACATTAACCGGTTCTCTTCGTGGGCTGAGCCTGAACTTTACGGCCCAAACGTTGATTCGATTAGACCGACCGGCCATGAACCGGTGAGTTGTCCAACCGGTTCTAGCGATCCTACTCATCCATAAAAAATAACAATAAAAATTTTGGATGAACATGTAATGAGTAAAATATATACTTATTTTTTTAAAAATATCTATTACAATTTTTATTTAAAAACCTAATCTAGTAATATCAAAATACATTAACATAATCATATATATTTATAGAGTAAATACGTGGACTAAGTCATATAAATAGATGATAATTATGTAATAACTATTCATATAATTATTTATTATTTATTCGCAATGCATGTTAATATCAATTGACTCGAGTCTACCTACTTGATTTAGCAACTTGATAAATAAATAAATAAAACTTGAGATTCTTTAATAGTTATGTCCATAATAATTTGATGGATGGGAACCCAAAAAAATAATCCATCAAACATTGACAACGTCTGAGTTGAATATTCTTTCACCTAATCAGCCAGCATGAATTTTAGATTCTTCCACCTAAATCAGAATCCTAAGTGGAGTACGATGCAGCGCAGTGTTTGACTCTGCCTCGATACGTTAAATAAATTGATCAAAACAACTCTAGATGCATTATTATTCTATTTTATACTGCAATTGATGATTAAAAAAATAATCATATATAGAGCTGCTATTGATTAGTTAAGCTATGAATGCCACATAGTAGATGCAGATGCGGATTCGAATCTCCCTCACAAAGCATCAAGATTAATTAACTAGCTGGTTGTAGTTAGAATTAACTTAATAAAAGAGATCGATGAGTATTAACTAATGTGTTGTCCTTTTCATTTTATTATATCGAACGAGTAAATGAATGCTGTGTAGGTGCACCGGCGTTGACCAACCTATCGATATATTTACATGCATCTTAATTTGTTAGCCTTCTGATTCGAGGAGTCTACGTGTAGTGGAATCACATTGTGTTAATGAAGAAGAAGAACACCAGAGAAGATAAGAGAAGGGAAGTAGTAGTAGTAGTAGTAAACATAGCGATGGTGAGAGCTCCTTGTTGCCAAAAGGAGGGTCTGAGGAAGGGGCCATGGAGTGCAGAAGAAGACCAGGTTTTGATTCATTATATCCACAAACATGGCCATGCTAACTGGAGAGCTTTGCCCAAATTAGCAGGTTATTTCTCTCTCTCTCTCTCTCTCTCTCTCTCTCTTTCTTTTTTCCCCTCTTTTTCTTCTTCTTCTCTTTGATTGTTCATTTGCTAGATCAATTAAGCTAATTAATCCAGGGCTGCTGAGGTGTGGGAAGAGTTGCAGACTGCGGTGGACCAACTACCTGAGACCAGACATCAAACGAGGAAACTTCACCAAGGAAGAAGAGGAGGCAATCATCACCCTGCATGCTGAACTCGGAAACAAGTATCTAGGCATTACCGTTTTATCTATAACTTCATTCTGTTCTGCATCATTACAAGCTTCATCACGGAAACAGATGGTCGGCAATTGCTGCAATGCTGCCGGGGAGAACGGACAATGAGATCAAGAATGTTTGGCACACCCACCTGAAGAAGAGACTACTAGTTAGTCCCACAGAATCGTTGCCTTCAAAGAGAGTAAAGATGAAGGATAAGGGATCAGACGATGTAGTAAACCCGCAGCAGCAACCTGCAGCCTCTGCTGAAGCTGCACCTTCGGACAACGATGGCGTCGTTGTCAAAGATGATAGCTTAATTTCATCCGGGTTCGACAGGCGCTTCTGGTCGGAGACATTACTGAATGATGACGACGATGATGATTCCACGGAGTTGATGAAGCTTGCATCACCAGCGCAAGCCCATGATCACGGCATGGGGATGGAGTTCTGGTTGAGTGTGTTCAGGGAGGCTGAGTGCTTAGATAATTAATCAGCTTCTGAAAAAATAGCAGTGGTTGGTACATGATCTGCTTTGATCTTGTCCTTCCCTGATCTGCCTCTATAAAGGGACCAGTAAACTGCTGTTTAATTTGCTAATATATACCATACAACTTGCAAGTTTGAGATAAAATGGTAAATGATGGAAGAATTAAACAAGAAGTTCTGCAGTTATTAGCAGAATTGATGCCATAGTTTGTACGTGATTCAGCGAGAAGAATACGAGAAGACAGAGAAGATCCATCAATGCACGCACAAAGATATAATATTAATTAGATTGCTCGGGCAAGCATCTCCTGGTACTCTTGGAAGGATCTTTGCCTCTCGAGCTTCTTCTCTTCCTTAAACTTCCTTATGAACATCTCCGCTCTCAAGTCCACTGCGCTTATCATCACCATCCCCTCCTCAGCCTCATGGCCGCCACTTGTTATTGGTGAAAACGAAGAAGCATCGGCAGCAGCAGCAGCAGCAAGCGTATAAGCCATAGCTTTCTTCTTTTTCTTCTTCTCCTCCTCCTCCACCTGCACCTGCACGGGCAGCTGCCGCCTACTGTACAGCTCGTCGACGTAAACCGGTGCAAAACACGCCGTCGACGGCCTTGCCTTCTGGACCCTGTCGACGCAGACGCGGTAACTGAGCCGATCACTTCGCCACAGGCGGCGCCTCCGTCGACGCACGACGGTGTCGAGGCCGACCGCGAGTCGTTTGAGGGACTTGGAGCGTTTGATCTTGGAGAGCCTGGTGCGGACTCCGGCGGTGAACTTTCTCCAGGCCTTGGTGGTCTTGCTGATGCCCAAACAAGACATGTAGCTTAATTCTACGAACCGAGGGATCGAAGTAAGGAGATGGGGCTAATTTGGATGACGGACGGTGAATGAGGTTGGGATTTATAAGCTGGGGTTTTGCAAGAGAGGCAGAGAAAGAATTATCCTTGGGTAAGACTTAAGCTAAGTTTGGTGTCATCCGAAAAGGTCGAATCTTTCTTTCTTTCGGTTTGTGCTTGGGAACGTCAGAGTTAAGCTATACAATTTTTCCAGATTTAACCAAACAATTCCCTGTTCTGTTTATTTGCTACAGGAAAATTTGACAGAAAAGATATAGATAACACAGAGGCACGGGAGAAGCAGCAAAGAGGAATTTTAACCCCCCAAGTAAAAACTCTTGCTAAGATTTGTTTCAGGTTAACATCAAACTTGGTGTTAAAAGATGAGAATGGAGGCCTCCGGTTTATCTTTAACACCTCATGGATTGAATGGGTGGCACCAAAGATTCTAATGTTGTGCATCTGCTGCTTTCTTCCATTGACCTCGTTCTCAACTTTTGGTTTCTCGATTTGGTCCCAACACACTTTACAGTTCCCTGCTGACACAGCCGAAGTAAAAGTCTTCTTCTTTCTCATCCTTATTCTCATTCTATGCTGAATGACAAGTTTCCAGCATGAGAGAGTACTACTGAATGACTTCAGAAATGAAAAGTTTCCGAGGAATCAGAAATGACATTCTATGATGGCACAAACTAGTTGTGTCTATTTTTCTGGTAATCCTAATGCAGATTTTGCTGTCTCAAGAACTCGGAAAAGGATTGGTATCTCCTGGATATCACAAGCATAGACTCGATATGAAAACGAGCAAAGGTGCAGAAAGGGAAATCAGCTCATAATATTTTACACACCAAAAAAAAAGTCAACATCCTGATGCAGTGCAAGTGCAAGAAGCCCTACCATCCAATTCCATTCAAAATGAAGAGTAGCTTTAGAGCCCTAAATTGCAACCGCTAGGAATCAGTAGATTTACACGACATGCAAAGGCAGAAACTGGGGGAAGTGGTGGTACATCACTGAAGAAATCTTGGAAGTCCTAACCCTCTAGTGACACGCTTCATTGGCCTGCTTGAACTCCTCAGCCTGAGAAGCGGCAGCCTCCTCTGATACAAGAGCCTCCAGAACCAAGATCTTGATCTCCCAAGCACTGTAAGGGAAGCCGGGTCTTGAGTAGGAACCTGGCTCATACCTCTCCATCAACCTTGACCCGAAAACTTTGGAAACCGAGGAATCCTGAGGAACCATGTTTGGCCATGGCTGTCTTCCGCTGCTCCAGAACCTACAAAAGGCTCACCAAGTTACTCCACAGTTAACGGAAACCTGAACAAGCAAAACAAAGATTGAACTGATCGTTTTGTCACAAACAAAACAACAAAAATTGGTACTTCCATGCAAAATTAGGCAATAGTTTTACCCAGCTATAGTACTTTCACATTACTGTCGACCTTGATTCTCCTAAAAAAAAAGCATAACATGTCATAGGCTCCAAATATTATAATGAGGGGCAGGTATCATTTTCTTTGTGGGACAGTATTGCTATGGACAAATGGGGAGAAAAAGCTCCCCGAAAGAGAAACCAGAAGCCCTAGTAAAAAAACAACATTGAAGCTTCTGCGAGGTTCTGGGAAGAGAAACTAGGGAGATTCTGTGGCCTGCCTAACATCTCTCACGAGCAACTTTTCCTATTCAAAAAGAAACTAGCCGAAAGAAAACTCCTCTCTTTTGCCCCCACCTCCTTTTCCCCACAGATTCAAAGTATCAATCAGCACCGACATTCAAAGTTACAAAGTAAATAGTCGCCCTTCTCAAAACATAAACAGTAACAGCACCGATCAATTAAACATGCTTTCCCTGCAACTCCTTTAGAAAACCCTAACCATCCTCTTCTTTGGTGACAATTTACTCCTATGCACCTAATTCTTCTCGCTCATCCTCCATGGAAAATTCCCAAAAGAGAATTTTTTAGTCCACAACTACGATGCTCCAATTCCACCACAAGAAAGCTTCAATCTTGAAAGAAAATAGAGAAAAGGGGCAAGAGAGTGGCATCAGAGATCCATCACTTGCAGAACGAAGACAACTGCAAAGTCACTTCTTTTCTTGCTTCACAAATAATCAAACAATGACGAGAAATACTGGAGTGTTCTTTTCGTACTGCAGAGTGCATCTTCCGGTGGCTCTGGTGTATAGATAACTGGCATTCTCATATCAGTTGTTGACCTGAGACCTTCTTTCCCACTTCTAAGCAAAAGCAAAAAAATCAAAGGACATACACATATGCAAATTTTGTACCACCTCCACCCTTGATTCTAAGCAGCCTCTCCCAACGAAGAGGTAGTTGGGCAATATTAGATTTATCGATTGCCCAAAATCTACTACCATCCCCACTTGCGAGCATACTCACATAAAAGCTCTTCCAAGATCTTTTCTCATATATTTTCATATTTCTCTTCCAACCAAAGAGAAATATGAAAATATTCGAGAAAAGATTTTGGAAGAACTGGTTTTATGTAAGTATGCTCGCAAGTGGAATCGTAGTAGAATTTGGGCGATCGACAAAGCTTAATATTGCCCAATCACCTGCTGGTTGGGAGATGCTGTATAGAATCAAGGGTCAAGTTGGTACAAAATTTGCAGATGTGTATGTCCTTGGGCAACCACCTCCTGGTTGTGAGAGGCTGTTTTGAAAAATATCTATATGGTTCAACCCTGACAAAAAAAAGAAACAAATTCAATTTCTAATCTTAACATCCAGACACACAGGCATACGGACTTAAGTAATTGAACAGCAAAATATATACCCCACAGACTATTTCCTTGTTGTTGAGAGCTTGAGCCCTCTGGTTAACCGAAACAGAAGTTGTGATACACTGCCATAAAATATTAACGTAAGATCACAATTCATTCAATATATATGGTAACATAATGTGCAAGTGGCTGGATCAGTTTGCCACTAAGTGTAGTTGACAAAAGATACAAAGAAGCCCCCAAGATCAAAGCATCGCAAAACAAGAGCGAACAAGAATAGTTGGCCAAAGCAGAAAGTTCATCCAAATAGGACTTTCTACATGTATGAAGTGCAAATGTTAAGCCCGCAATATCAGAAAAATGTAAAACCACGAGGTCAGGAATCCCTAGCCCTAGGGCTCACATCCATCCAGAAACCGGCAGACACCCATCAAGCGGGCAAGAATCAGGAGAAAACGATCGAACCCAAGATCTGCGTTCTTCGAACCAGATCCCAATGCGACAAAATCGGAAACCCTAGATAGAGCGGCGAAACTAAATTCCAAGAGATCGAAGGAAATAAATGGGGAAGGAAAGGGTCTATACCTATCCGCGTTTTAGCCCTTTCCACCTCTTCGTCGCTGTTCCTTCGCCTCCCTTACTTTACTCCGAAGTCCGGAGGGCAAAGAAAGACTAGTCCAAATAAAAACTAGGAGTCAAATATATATCTGTACATTTTTAAAAGAAATATAATATAAATAATAATGATGCAAAAAAAGTCACTATTAAGGGCTTATTGCGCTTAGATAGCAAACCGCAGCAAACGAAATCTTTTATTAAGCGAAAAAACTCAGGAGCGAGGAAGAATAAAAAGGTACATGATTCGCTCAATTTTAAAATGGTCGTGTTTTAAACTAATAAAAATAGCATAGCCATAGATATAAAAAAATAAAAAAATGACAAATTATATTAAAAACATAACTATTTGCAAGATCAAAGTGAATTTTCTGAAATAAACTACACATTATTTCCAAATAAATATTTATTTATATTGAAATTTAAACGATGTATCATACCTATTATTCTAAGGTTTACCCCTGATAAGAAGCCCATCAGACCTCCAAATCATTTGCATGCACTAGCAAGAAGCTCAAAAAAAGTTTTTCCTCCTTTTTTTCCTCCAAAAGAGAAATTTTTTTTCTTAAAGTTACAATTTCTCAAAAAAATATGATAACAAAGCAGTTGTTTTTAACAAAATAATGATATATAGATCTATACAGTACAAGAAAGGGGGAGCAAGTATCAAATGTAGTAGGGTTTCTATTTCAGATCGACGCCTGGCTGTCGCTTCGATCTCCTACATCATCACTTCAGCCATGTTTGGAGCAGAAGAAGGTATATATACCTGCCAGAGAAAAAAACTTCATTGAAACATGAGAATAAAGATAAAAACTGTTCAGATAATTGCAAATAATAGGATCTTGTGGCTTCTTGATATAACAATCTAAATGATTTGAATGAAAGCTCTTCATACTCAGTTGCCAATTATCATAAAATGTAGAAAATGCATGATTCAACTGAGAAAAGGATCCAGGGAATTAAAGGTTGGTGGTTATTTGCTTATTAGCAATGATGTAGCCTGTGCATATTACAACCGGTAGTAGCACTTCATACATGTAGCAACTCCTATTTGGATGAACAACCGGTGGTTATAAATATACATTTCTAACTAGTCAATCCCTGTCTTGAGTTCATAGTCTCACAAACCATTTATTTTGGCTAACCTCAAAACATGGCAGCTACTTATAAAGTATACGCAGACCATAAAGTTAAAAGTGCAACTCCAACGTAACATGATAACAAGCAAACAGGCATTATGTTTTTAAAATAATTCAAATCAAAATATTTATACAGAAGCAAAGCTCTCAAAGAGACCAATGTTTAAAGATATCAAAAGCCAAAAGAAGCAAAGTTCAAATCAACCCAATTATATTCATTTCATATAACATTACATGCCTGAAGCTGCCTGCGCATAAGAAACATCATTTTCTCGAGATTCTTCCATCAGCATCCTAGCAATCCCACCCGAAAGCATCCATGCACCACTGAAAACAAATAAACAATGAAGAGCCAGACATGCTAATCAATCATCCCAAACCAAACTCATGAGAAAGAAGGTCAACTAGAATTAAGAACAAAGATATTCATAAGATTGCATATTTTTATAAATTTACCTTGAAGCACCATTACTACGTACACCAAAGATATTCAGTTCGACCACTGCTTCTATCACATGCGAAGGTACACTACATCAAAAGGAGACAACAAAATCACCACCTCAAAATAATCAATAATCTTGATAGAAGTGCAAGACCCTACTTCTATAAAAAAAATCAGGATTTGAAGTTCAGTAAATGACGCATATGCCAGTCTAGAATGCAATACCAATAATGTCTGGCAGGTACCAGAGAAGCAAAATATTACATGGAGCAAAATCAAAGTCCTAGCACTAATTTTGAATGTTCAGAATTCAAAGTGGTGCCGGGGAACTAGTATCAAAGTCATAAAATAAAGCTCATTGCAGATGCATGGCCACGTAACCAACAATTCAGAGTAGGGAAAAGCAAATATGACTTGCTCAAGGGGAATTGAAATTCATACTGAAGCAATATGGGCATGAATAGTTTATTTTATTAGAAATTATCAATAGCTTAGCTGGTACGAACCTCAAGAAGGATAGAAAGGAATTGGATGAAAAACCACTTACCTCTACTAAGTTATGTTTGTGCATTATCTGGACCACTGTACTACCTGTCATAATGTAGAAGTCGATGTTCCACAAAACCCTCAAGAATTAGAAAATATATCATACAATTACCACTGTCTTCATCAGTCGATCACAAAAGGATTGTAATTACCCTAAGCCCCTAACAAATACCACAATCATGTATAACCTATGATCTGACAACTTTAGGTACTATTAATTTTATCTTGCTCTACAAATACATATTATCATCTCGCCATCAACTTGATCAATAATGATTTTTTTTACAAAAAAAAAAAATTATTGTGTTGAAAAAACAAACCTTCCAATTTTAAAAGCACGTAGACAGCATAAATTGTAGGTGATTGTCAGTTTTTAGTAACACATTTAACAAGCCTTAAAAAATGATGAATGTGGGAGAAGTAGTAACACTGAATACTGACATCGGCACCACATATCATAATGAAATATAACTAACAAGCAATTATAGAGAATATTAGAATAGTGAGTAATAATTTTTCTAAACTCATGTTTAATGAATATACAAAAGCTAGACTAGTGTGTAACTTCTTAAGCATCTCAGTCAATATATCCAAAGAGATGGATATGATTTGATGGATATGATTTGTGCACGGTGAATATGTTGAATCGATTTGAAGATCAAGGTGCAGAAAATCTTCAGGACATCAACCCTACAAAATACATGGGGAATAAGAAAAATGCCGAATTTGTATTCTGACCTCATGTTCATATCCAGCTGTGTAATATTTCCTGATTGTTGAATAGGTAATGACTTGCCCGTGTACATCAATGCCAAACATAGCGACTGAGAGAATCAGTAATAGGAATATCAGGGATCACAATAACAATATGATAATTTATTTAACATAAACATGAAAAAAAGGAGACATTGTTATTTAAGTTTCACCATGACTTTGTTAGACTATTCTGGTCATGCATATCAGACTATCATCTCATGCTTGTGGATGAACATCAAGTCATAATTAATTGGAAGCAACAACCTTTTTACCTAAAAACATATCTAGAGTATTCATCGGTTTAACCAGTAAAAATGTCATCCCTGCAATAACGCACTCCATTATGTTTTAGATCATTTGTCAATGCCCCTAAGAGGGGCAAGTACCATATGTCATAGATACGAGTACATTGTTCATGTCACGCCCCGATCCTACTGTCGGGCACGTGGCAACCGCCGTATGAGCCCAACGGACCCATACAAGACATCAAGTGATACATACAATCCAAACACATCGTTTACACAGCGGAATATACAATCAAAATATCTATCTCATTGTTTCTAACACAGTCCCGATAAACCTACTACAATTATATGATTATGATATCAATGAATAAAGATCAACTCATCGAAAAACTTATCTTCACCCACTGTCATGATCGATCATCTAATACCTGCACACACGGGGAAAAGTGGTGTGCTCAGCCTTGCGGCCTAGTGCGAAATTACAGCTCAAATCCGAATAAGGAATCCAAAGACTAGGAGGATTAATCTAGGATGCCTTGGGTTTATTGATAGTCATTTTCATATAATACATGTGAAGCATATCATAAATGCAAAATAACTGTATAAGCATATACAACCGGTGTAGCCCTAGATGTCACCTAAGCTGTCTCTAGTAACTATGTCATCAATGTCACCGGTATATCATCTACGGTGTAATATGTCTATCAGTCTCAAGACTCGGGCTGCCAGCCTATGCTTAGAGAAGTTCCCCTGCCGAGGATTCCCATAAGCCCATCAGTGCCTTTTGTCTCTGTTTCTTCCTATGCTCGCTGCACTGATGTTGGCGGAGATGACGGGTGACCCTTGATCACTCTCATCTGTCTCGCTAGTCGCCTCGACGTCTTCCTAGCGAAACTGCCGTGCCTTTACATCCTCCCCGAACTCCGTAGGGGCAACGACGACTCGTGTAGTACTACAACACCATCCGAAGATGGGGTCACCATCAACAAGACCATCGACCACGACTAGTCGATATAATACAACCCTAGGATTCGGACTACCCATCCGATCGTCTGCAGAACGTCAAGGATGGTAGCCGTGTGGTCTACGGATCCACTGTCTAAGGCTATGCGGAGGGATGTCACCGTCCTAATCCCCGAGCAACGATGCCTGCCAAGAGGTGTGCAGACTAGCTGTCGCCGGAATGCTACTACCTCGGCGACATGTTTGCTAGGTTCTTGTTTTGGTTCGTCCCGGCTAGCCATCTCAGGACTATCACGGTGTCGCCTAGACGGCACACGTGCGGGTATGACTTTCTAGGTAGGGACTCACTCCGTATATCCGGTCTAATGTGACCTTGGAGTTTGTACAGTCCTTTCCCTACCAGCTCCCAGTATCTAAGCTATGCATAACCTCGGGAGTGGTGTGTGGCGGAGCATCACCATTCTGACCATCCGCAGTACGCGGTGGTCAAACGGGGTCTGCAAGCAGTACCCCTTCCTGTCTGTTTTCTAGTGATGTCTCCTAAGAGTTTCTAACACGTCATCATCCTTATCTATAACTGCATGGTATTCGTGCTATCATAGCAAAGATACATAACATAGCATGCAGGATAAGATTTATAGACATGTTAAATAAGTAGCATGGTAAATATGGCATCTCATGCATATAGACAAGGTAAAACATACTAACATGCATTTACATACAAACATAGCATGCATTTCATTTTTATTATATTTAAGGCATCCGAGATATTTCCTAAGAACACCTCGGCAGGAATTTCCTAGCTTGAATAAATCCTACGTTCAGTGAACCAACGCACCTGATTGGGGATATGAACTTCTGAACCAATCCAGATATAGCAATAATACACAGCTCCCAAGGTGGAGCAAGATCCCTAATACAATAAAGATCTTATTTAAAATAAAACCTTCATGATTTAATATGATAGAAATTAATCACTAGTAACTCGTGAATCATTTGGCCTAATCCAAAATAGATGATGCACTTCAACTATTAGGCCAAACTTCATACTCAAGTCCAATACTCCAAATCTCTCACTTTCATAGGTCAACTCAATAGCCCAAGTCAACAATAAATCCAACTCCATTATTTTATTTTTCAACTCCATCTCCAATATCATCGTCAACTGAGTCAGACTAACAACTACTTCCTCTAGTGCAAACCCTTGTTCAATCCTCTATCTTAACACATTATATGCATCGAGAGGAGAAGAGAGAAAGTAGATGGAAAAATGAGAAGGATGTCACAATAGGTGAGAAGAAGCAAGATGATGGGTGCGATAGCATAAATCAACCAAATTCTTGTATTCACCATAACCATCATAATAAAAACTCACCATAAGTCACATCCAAAAACACCGCATGAAACAACGTCAACCACCAAAACCGCTGTATGAAAATACAACGTAAGCACCATCAATAACTCAAAACCATCAAAGCCATCGTTCCCATTAATTCAATAATTCAAAACCATCCATCAACAACGATATCAAAGCCATCATCAGCATCACCATGATATATCAAACCATCAACAACAACAAAAAGCATAACAAATCATCGGCAACACTACCACCACCAAGAACATTAAATCCAATATCATCACTATCATCAAAATCAACAATACCACATAAAAACCATCAGCGACATCACCTTCATATAAACAACCCACAATCACCACTAGCAATAAATCTAATATCGTCAAAGTCACTAGCAACATTACCACATACACAACCCCATCGAAATCATCACAATCAAAATCATTAGAAACACTATCACATAACACCATTAAACCACTAATACCATTAAATCCACAATTCAAAAACCATTAACAACATTACCCACAATCCATTAATTCAATCACTTCATCAAACACCATCCATCCGTCAATTAACCATCAAACCGTATATAAATCTCACATTCAAAACCATCAACCAAATAAGATCAGTTAACAATTATCAAATCAACATCACAACTATTAAATCCATAATCAAATTAACAAATGATTTATCTATCCAATTAATCACCCATCAAGAAAATTCAGGAAAACAATACCATCATCAACTAACCATGAGAAACTCACCATAAGCATCAACAACTCATCATTATCATGAAAACTCAACAACCAAATTTCAAGTCATCAAAGCGCTATGAAAAACTCAGCAAACCACATCATCAACTCATCAATCAAAGCACCATGAAACACTCATCATATGCCCACCAAAATAACACCACCAAATCCACATTCAAAAGCAAAGTACTATAAAACCACATTATCATATGATATCTAGCAAATTGGAACTTAACAACATTTTCTTAGTGCAGACCTTAATTCGAATCCCTCTACATCCCTAATTATTGTACCCCCTCTACATCCCTAATTATTGTACCCTATGCAAAAATTTCAAGTAGAGAAGAATAATAAAGAAGAATGGAAAATTATCTTTTTGAACATGTCTTTCTAATTATATTTTTTTATACTCTTTCTCATCAAAGTATACATTATAATTATTATTACTTTGAGATATTTAAATGAACTTTCATTGAGAGGGTTTGATATTATAAATATTAAGATTTATTAGAATATAAATGGTACAATTATCATAATATATATCCTAATTTATTAATCTGATAAAAATTAATAATAGAAATAAATGGGTGATTATATGAATTTTAAGTAATATTTTAATAAAATAATATGTAGAAAATGACCAAAATACCCTTTAGTAAAATTATAAAATTATAGCTAATAAAGGTTAGTAGGGTAATTTTAATAGAATAGAAAATTTTTGATTTTAAAAGGTGAAGGATTGGAGTTTTAAGGAGGAGTGAAAGTGTTTAAATGAGTTTTTAGTCCCACATCTGGTAGTCTTGGAAAAAGAGTTGCTTCATTCTCTATATAAGAGATAGCATCCTTCCTACCTACATGTAAACCCCCATCAGAAAAAAAAAAAAAAAAAAAAACTCGGTCCGGTCCGGTCCAACTAAACCGGCCGGTCTACCGGTTCAGGTGAACCGGCCGGCCCTAAATAGGGACGTGGCCGCGGGCGAGAAGGGCGGAGCCCTATTATGCTCGAGCGCCCCCATCCTTCTCCTTCGAGCACTCCTTCACCTTCGAGAGTCCTCCACTGTTCCGGCCACCCTGCGCTCGACGCGGACGATCGGCGACGAGCTTGCCGGCGCGCCGCCCGTTCGCCCTCGTCCCCATTCCCAGCAAGTCGACGCGTCGGAGAGTGTAGCAGCGGCTCCGATCGAATGTCCCCCTTCTTCGGCTCTTCACTCGCTCCGCAGTAGCGACGCCGAGCGGAGAGGTCACCGACGGATCCCGCCTCCTCCGCTCGTTCTCGTCTTCGTCGTCGAGGGGTGAATCATCGGAGAAGGCATTGCAGCGAGCTCCATTCGCTCGCACGCCGCCTCGCTCCCAAACCTCCACCACGAAGTGCAGTTGGGTCTCCGCCACCAATCCGATCCCGAGCAGCCGCGGCAGCCCTCCTCGTCGCCTCGTTCCACCACCAGGAATGGCTAGCGAGCGGCATTCCACCTAGCTCGGCCCAAGGAGGCGGCGACGGATCGTTTGCTCGAGGCAGAACGCACGGGAGGTGGAGACGACGGTGAATCAACCATTTCCGCCCCCACTGCTGCTCGATTCGATCCCATTAGTTGCGTGCGTGTTCGTAGGTAAGAGATCTCGTCCCTATCATCTTTTCCATTCGCCGATTTCACGATTGTGGTGTTGTCGTTCGCGGATGGCTGGACGACCACCGAAGCGATGGCGTCGGGTTCTCACGGGCTGACATCGATGCAGCATTTCCCCTTCGCGTTCGTTCGTCGGAGGTCGTCGTAGGCGACGTAAGCTCCGGAGAGTCGAAGCCGGCGAAGGTTTCGGTGAGGTTGTGGCGGAAACTCCGGCGGAAGCTCAGCGGGAGCTGCGGCGAAGAAGGCGACGAACGAAGGTATTCGTTCGCCCCCTTTTTCTCCTAATCATGCTTAAAGAATTAGTTAAGCATGATTAGCTTTAATTAAACACATTTATTATTAATCAGATGTTTAGTATAAATTAATTTTACTGCATGCCTAGATTAATTAATTAAAGCATATTTAGTATTAATTAATTTAAGCTTAGTGAATAAATAAGTTATTAATTAAGTGACATGGTTAGTTGATTGGGTGGAACCAGATGGGTTTGGATTTAACTTGACTTGGGTTGAATCAAATGGGGTAAATTTGACTAAGTGAACCATGTTGAATAAATTAGTTTGGATTTTACTTAACTTGGACCCAAATTTAATAGATAGAATGGACTTGGTTTGATTAAATCGAAATTAATTGGACTCATGTTGAACCCAAGCTGAGTTGGTTCGAGTTTGGGTTAGGAATGAGTCCATTTAACCCAAATAAGGAGTCAGCATAGTCAACATAGTCAACCTAAAGGGTCCATGGTCAATGCTGACCAATTTGGACCAATGGACTCAATTTGGGCCGGGCACATTTGGGCTAAACAATTGATTGAAGCTTGATCAAATTAAATTAGTCAACTGGTCAACATGGTCAAAAGAGTTGATTGGGCAAATTTGGATCCAAATTTTGGGTTAGATCTGATTAAGAGGAATTGGGACTTAATAAACCTAAAACATTCAGCTGATCAACATATAGTCAAATTTTAGTTGACTAGGTCAATGTTGACCAAATTTTGACCTGGACCTATTAGGATTAAATTGGGCCTTCATCAGATGGGCTTTGAATGGATCGGGTCTTCAAGAAGGAATAGGCTTTAATAAGGGGTATGTTTAATAATAAAAAATTTATGTAACCTTAATTTTTGAAAACTAAATAAGGTTAATTAAATTTTATTATTTTATTATTAATGGATGTGTTTGTTAGTATTTGACTAATTGGATCAAGATGATTAATTAATTTAGATTAATGGGATCAATTTATTTCTTAAAGAGAGAGGAATCATTTTATTAAGAAATGGGCTATGGGCTTACTACTTGGGCTCTAGGAAGTATGGATTGGATCTTAGCTAAATCTGATTAATTGGATTGGGCTAGTGTTAGTGCATTAATTAGATTAGATAAATAATTTAAAGGAGATTAAATTAAATTAATTAGGAAATTTAAAATTTGAATTAATTAGATTTCTATCCGGACAATTCTTAGGAATGGTTAGACTTGTTCTAAATAAACTTTACTATTTAGGAATATTATTTTGGATCGCGAGTTACATTACGATTGATACATCCAAGCTTCATCTGGATTGGTTCTGAAGCTCCGATCGCGATTCAGGTGCGTTGGTTCATCGAAATAGGATTTATTCAAGCTAGGAAATTCCTGTCGAGGTATTTTTAGGAAATATCTCGGATGCCTTAAATTTAATAATAATAATAATAAAAGTGAGACGCATGCTATGATTGATTATATATGCATGTTAGTATGATTTACTTTATTTACCTGCATGATATGCCATGTCTACCATGCCACTTGTTTAACATGTTTATGAATCTTGTCCTGCATGCTCTGCTATTTATCTATACTATGTTAGCACTACCACCATGCAGTATCGATGAGAATAATGACATGTTAGAAACTCTTAGGAGACATCACTAGAAAACAGATAGGAAGGGGTACTACTTGTAGACCCCGTTTGACCACCGCGTACCGCGGATGGTCAGAATGGTGATGCTCCGCCACACACCACTCCCGAGGTTATGCATAGCTTAGATACTGGGAGTATCACTCCCGAGGTTATGCATAGCTTAGATACTGGGAGCTGGTAGGGAAAGGACTGTACAAACTCCAAGGTCACATTAGACCGGATATACGGAGTGAGTCCCTACTCAGAAAGTCATACCCGCACGTGTGCCGTCTAGGCGACACCGTGATAGTCCTGAGATGGCTAGCCGGGACGAACCAAAACAAGAACCTAGCAAACATGTCGCCGAGGTAGTAGCATTCCGGCGACAGCTAGTCTGCACACCTCTTGGCAGGCATCGCTGCTCGGGGATTGGGACGGTGAAATCCCTCCGCATAGCCTTGGACAGTGGATCCGTAGACCACACGGCTACCATCCTTGACGTTCTGCAGACGATCGGATGGGTAGTCCGGATCCTAGGGTTGTATTATATCGACTAGCCGTGGTCGATGGTCTTGTTGATGGTGACCCCATCTTCGGATGGTGTTGTAGTACTACACGAGTCGTCGTTGCCCCTACGGAGTCCGGGGAGGATGTAAGGGCACGGCAGTTTCGCTAGGGGAGGCATTGTGGGCGACTAGCGAGACAGAGGAGAGTGATCAAGGGTCACCCGTCACCTCCGCCAACATCAGTGCAACGGGCATAGGAAGAGACAGAGACAAAAAGGCACTGATGGGCTTGGTGATGCCCTTTGGCCGGGGTATTCATTAAGCATAGGCCGGCAGTCCGAGTCTTGAGATTGTTAGTCATAATACACCGTAGATGACATTTCGGTGACACTTATAACATAGTCTTAGACACAGCTCAGGCGACATCTAGTGTTCCACATGACGTACCTATTCCGCTGTTATTTTGTTTATATGGCATGATCCACATGTGTTACATGGAAATGACTATTAATGAACCCAAGGCATCCTAGATTAATCCTCCTAGCCTTTGAATTCCTTATTCGGTTTCGAGCCGTAATTTCGCACTAGGCCGCAAGGCTGAGCACACCGTTTTTCCCCGTGTGTGCAGGTTCTTACGTGAGTTCGTAATAGTTCGTCGACGAGGACTGCGTCGTAGTCGTTTACGAAGTTCGCGTCGCCGGAGGTATATTTTCGTAATTTACTTGGACGTTATCGCTTCCGTATTTAGAGTTGTAGTAGGTCTATATCGGGACTGTACTAGATGGATGGTATTCTGTTTATAATTATGTCAATGATCCATCCTCTTACGCCTTGTATGGATCTCAGGGTTCATACGGCGGTTGCCACGTGCCCGTCAGTAGGGTCGGGGCGTGACACTACAAGTATACCTATGTAATGGGTTATGGGCTATGGTTGGGCTTTATTCGGCACGACCTGCCCACAGGTCGTGCCTGGCACGGCACGCGGGCTCAAAAATGTGGCCCGGCACGGCACGTTACATACACAGTGCCGTGCCTAGCACGGCTCGATTGGGCACGACACGATACCATTTCGACCCATAAAGGGCGTGACCCGGGCACAACCCATTATCATGCCTATTTGTGCATATCCCTACTCGACTTTCTCAACATACAGAACAAAGCATGAGCCATTCATTAGGAAAATACCAAACCAACAAGAGAACAATATTGTCAAAACGAGATATATAACGGTGAAATAGGAAAAATGATTTCACATAGAACTATTTTCCTTGAGCATTGATGGCGAACATGTACCATCGTCTATTGTGAAATTCAAAGATATTAGTCATTAGATATCACCCTACAATGCTGTCACTATAGGCTCTCATGGTGACCCATGCCACGCCATCAGCAATAGAAAATTAGGAACATAAACTCCTCCCCCCAATGCTCATTCTCAACACTGAATTACAGCATCATACTTGTGAACAGAGTGATTAAATCATAGATTGTTAGGGCACCATCTCTAAGATCATAAATACTTATAATTTAACACCATAAATGAGCAAAATGAGTCAAATAAGAAAGAATATTATTTCAATGAAAATGTATATTAGTGCACATACCTTGTGAATTATTTTCTAGTTAGATGCACACATATTACATAGTCAGTGTTAAGCCAAACCTGACGCATGGCAGGAAGTAACATCTGTCCAATTATATTAAAAAAGTGTGCATTCAAATCGATAACAGCCTTTGTGGCTGCATAGTATGCCTTTCATTCGTCTACTAGTGTACCTATGTGGGCGGGCTAGATTTGGCACAATGCACTTATTGCGTGCCGCGTGCCGGGTTGGGTTGAATGAGTACATTGGCGTGCTGGGCTGGGCACGGTACGATACCATTTCGTGTCGGGTCAAGTCCGGCACGCTAAAGAGCGTGGCCCAGGCACGACCCATTATCATGCCTATTTGTATATATCCCTACTCGACCTTCTCAACATACAGAACAGAGCATGAGCCGTTCCTTGGGAAATTACCAAACCAACAAGAGAACAATATTGTCAAAACGAGATATATAGCATACCCATATAGAAAGTGAAATAGGAAAAATGATCCCTGCTTTTCTCATATTACTATTTTCCTTGAGCATTGATGGCGAACCATGTACCATCGTCCATTATGAAATTCAAATATATTAGTCATCAGATATCACCCTATAATGTTGTCACTATAGGCTCTCATGGTGACTCATGCCACACCATCAACAATACATGCTCGTACGTTTTGTAGACGGAAATTAGGAACATAAACTCCTACCCCCAATGCCCCATTCCCAACACTGAATTACATCATCATACTTGTGAACAGAGTGATTAAATCATAGATTGTTAGAGCACCATCTCTAAGATCATAAATACTTATCATTTAGTACCATAAATGAACAAAATGAGACAAATAAGAAAGAATATTGTTTCAACGAAATGGTATACTAGTGCACATACCCTGTCAATAGTTTCTCAGTTAGATATACACATATTACATAGTTAGTGTTAAGCCAAACTTGACGCATGATAGGAAGTAACCTCTGTCCAATTATATTAAAAATGTGTGCATTCAAATCGATAACAGCCTTTGTGGCTGCATAGTATGTCTTCCATCTGCCCACTAGTGTACCTATCTGGGCGGATTAGATTTGGCCCAATGCACTTATTGCGTGTCACGTGCTGGGTTGGGTTGAATGAGTACATTGGCGTGCCGAGCTGGGCACAACACGATACCATTTCCTGTCGGGTCAAGCCCGATACGCTAAAGGGCGTGGTCCATTATCATGCCTATTTGTGCATATCCTTGCTTGACTTTCTCAACATACAGAACAGAGCATGAGTCGTTCCTTGGGAAATTATCAAACCAACAAGAGAGCAGTATTGTCAAAACGAGATATATAGCATACCTATATAGACGGTGAAATAGGAAAAATGATCCCTGCTTTTCTAATAGAATTATTTTCCTTAATCATTGATGGCGAGCCATGTACCATCGTCTATTGTGAAATTCAAAGATATCGGTCATCAGATATTGCTCTACAATTCTGTCACTATAGGCTCTCATGGTGATCCATGTCACGCCATCAGCAATAGAAAATTAGGAATATAAACTCCTCCCCCCAATGCTCATTCTCAACACTGAATTACAACATCATACTTGTGAACAGAGTGATTAAATCATAGATTGTCAGGGCACCATCTCTAAGATCATAAATACTTGTCATTTAGCACCATAAATTCAAGTTTAATTTCTAATTTCTAACAGCATCCACCTTCATGTTAAGGCTCTTCAGTTTCTAAGACCGTGCCTTTCCATGCTTCTTTGTCCGCTTCTCCTGATAGCTCTTCTTTACCGGAACGACGTCGGGTAGCACAAGGCCTCTGCGCGTAGCCTCTCTCTCCTCCTCCTCCGCTCCTTCTTCTTCTTCTCTACCCTCGCCCTCCTCTTCATCCTCCTTCGCCCGTGGACCATGGGGCCGGGAGAGGAGGAAGGCGGCCAGATGGGCGCGGGTCAAGGCGTCAGTACGACAAAACACTCAGTCATAACATAGTAATATTTTTGTCTGAGTGAGCTAAAAAATATGTACTTCTCTAAATATTAATGAGAAAATTTAACCTCCATCGTTTACTTTACAAGAGAAAAAATAAATTTTATATTAAAAATAGAATATTATTAAACTAAGGAAGAACATTGCTTTTCACATCAATCTAAATAGAACTGCATAAAATTTGACATTGCTTTTCACATCAATCTAAATAGAACTGCATAAAATTTGTCTTCTCAGTTGGATTCATCACCAGTAATCTCCACAAGAACAAGATCCATCTTTGAAATGGTGGAACCTCCTCATGTCCCTGAGAATGATCTGCCTCCCGGCCAATCTCGAAATAAATTTGCTTGCCTCATGGCAATCGTTGCATACTCTAAGGTTCTTAGCAACCCTAATGGTGGAACCAGGAGCAGTGTTCAGCAAGCCAAATGCTATGGCTAACTTCTCACTGTGGCCGCAAAGAAGAATCTCCTTCTCATTTTCCTCCACATCATGTAGAACACAGGATGTATCAGGAACGTATCCTTCCTTCCTTCATTCTATCCCACAACTTTTCGAGGAAGGAATAGATTTGTTTGCTTTGCGGATGCGATGAATCCCCGACCGTGAAGCGGTGGACGTCTTCCTCGACTTCGATCCAACTGCAACCCGGTTCCTTCCGAACACCCATCAGTTTCATGTTCTTGCGAACCGCCATGGATTTCTCCCATTGCCCAGATGCAGCATAAATGTTGGAAAGCAGCACATAGTGGCTCGCCTCATCAGGCTCCAGCTCAAGTAGATGCTTGGCTGCGACTTCTCCACCGGTGAATTCGACAAGCACCAAGTAGGCTACTCCATGCTCCTACATTGTTCCACTTCGCATCCATCGTCTTGATGAGGTCGTATGCTTCATCGAGTCCCCCAGCTCGACCGAGCAGATCAACTCCACAGGCATAATGATCTGCATTCGGTTCGACTCCGAAATCCTCCTCCATTCTATGAAACAGTTTCATGCCTCGATCAACCATCCCCGAGTGGCTACAAGCCGCCAAAGCTGCGATGAAGGTAACCGAACTGGGCTTCGCTTGACCTTTAGCCACCATTAGCTCGAAAAGCTCCAGGGCCTCCTCGCCAGGCCATTATGAGCACGTTCCAGGTGACGACGTTTCGTTTCGGCATTCTGTCGAACAATGCTCGTGCAAGGCCCAGGCAACCACATTTCGCATACATGTCCACCAGCGCACTGCCCGCTGCAACATCCGAATTGAGTTCGTGCCAGATGGCATAGCCATGGATCTGTTTCCAGCATGAGAGAGTACTGCTCAATGACTTCAGAAATGAAAAGTTTCCAAGGAATCAGAAATGACATTCTATGATGGCACTAACTAGTTGTGTCTATTTTTCTGGTAATCCTTATCCAGATTTTGCTGTCTCAAGAACTCGGAAAATGATTGGTGTATCTCCTGGATATCCCAAGCATAGAAGAGAAGATGTGAAGCACAAAAAAATATGATTTCTGAAACAGGACTCGATATGAAAACGAGCAAAGGTGCAGAAAGGGAAATCAGCGCATAATATTTTACACACACAAAAAAAATTCAACATCCTGATGCACTACAAGTGCAAGAAGCCCTACCATCCAATTCCATTCAAAATGAAGAGTAGCTTTAGAACCCTAAATTGCAACCACTAGGAATCAGTAGATTTACACGACATGCAAAGGCAGAAACTGGGGGCAGTGGTGGTACATGACTGAGGAAATCTTGGAAGCCCTAACCTCTAGTGACACGCTTCATTGGCCTGCTTGAACTCCTCAGCCTGAGAAGCAGCAGCCTCCTCTGATACAAGAGCCTCCAGAACCAAACTCTTGATCTCCCAAGCACTGTAAGGGAAGCCGGGTCTTGAGTAGGCGTTGAGAAGAGCTGCACTTGACTGCTTCACCAATTTGTTGAACACGCTGCCTCCAATGTCATCGTTCCTCTGCGTCGCCTCCAACACGGTTAAACCTGGCTCATACCTCTCCAGCAACCTTGACCCGAAAACTTTGGAAACCGAGGAATCCTGAGGAACCATGTTTGGCCATGGCTGTCTTCCGCTGCTCCAGAACCTACAAAAGGCTCACCAAGTTACTCCACAGTGAACGGAAACCTGAACAAACAAAACAAAGATTGAACTGATCGTTTTGTCACAAACAAAACAACAAAAACTGGTACTTCCATGCAAAATTAGGCAATAGTTTTATCCAGCTATAGTACTTTCACATTACTGTCGACCTTGATTCTCATAAAGAAAAAGCATAACATGCTCATAGGCTTCAAATATTATAATCAGGGGTAGGTATCATTTTCTTTGGGGAGCTCCCCGAAAGATAAACCAGAAACCCTAGAAAAAAAAACAACATTGAAGCTTCTGCGAGGTTCTGGGAAGAGAAACTAGGGAGATTCAGTGGCCTGCCTAACATCTCTCACGAGCAACTTTTCCTATCCAAAAAGAAACTAGCAGAAAGAAAACTACTCTCTTTTGCCACACCTCCTTTTCTCCACAGATTCAAAGTATCAATCAGCACCGACATTCAAAGTTACAAAGTAAATAGTCGCCCTTCTCAAAACATAAACAGTAACAGCACCGATCAATTAAACATGCTTTCCCTGCAACTCCTTTAGAAAACCCTAAGCATCCTCTTCTTTGGTAAATTTCACTTCTAATCACCTAATTCTTCTCGCTCATCCTCCATGGAAAAACCCCCAAAGAGAACTTTTTAGCCCACAACTACAATGCTCCAATTCCACCACAAGAAAGCTTCAATCTTGAAAGAAAATAGAGAAAAGAGGCAAGAAAGTGGCATCAGCGATCCATCACTTGCGGAACGAAGGGAACCGCAAAGTCACTTCTTTTCTTGCTTCGCAAATAATCAAACAACGAAGAGAAATACTGGAGTGTCCTTTTCTTACTGCGGAGTGCATTTTCCGGTGGTTCTGGTGTATAGATAACCTGGCATTCTCATATCAGTTGTCGACCTGAGACCTTCTTTCCCACTCGAAGCCGCCGCCGTCGCCGCCGCTCCCAAACCTGCATCCATGAGAACGAGATAGCAGACCACCACCAAGCACACCGCCCGAATCCTCACCATTATCTTTCTCCCCCTCTCCTCTCCTCTCCTCTCCTTTGGTCACCTCCCTCCTCAAACCCCCGGCCGCATAAAAAAGGGGTTTGAAATTTACTGTTCCCATATTATTTTGCAAAATAGATTGACGGAAACACCCCTAACCGACTGCGCAAATGACTGACACTGACCGTTTCAAATATTGCGATGGTAATTTTTTCACGATGTGCAAGCTGCGTGTTCGTATTCACTGTGGAGGGCCGTCCATTACACGTGAACGATTTATAAAGTTTATTTAAAGCCGGGTTTGACTACTAAAAATTAAATAAATGAGTTCGAAAAATGTTTTTGCAAAAAAATGGATCTCTCAACTAATTAATGTACTAAAACAAAACCCTAACGTCCAAAAAATAAAAATAATAATTAATTTAACACGAGCATCCATCCATGGATGCTCTCGTCGTCTTCCTGAAGCTGCTCATGGCGGCTGCTGTCGCCTCGAGAGCAGACGTCTTCTTCGCTCGTATTGTTACTTGATATTGCCAAAACACGAGCACTAGCTTCGCGAGCTAATTCGATCCCTAGAATTAGCCAGAGAGCGAGGGCCATGCAGAGGAGGCAAGCAGGTCTTCCGAAGAGAAACAGAGAGGCCGCAAGAACAAGGCAGAGCGGCGCCACGAGTGCCTCCTTGTACGAATCCAGATCTCTTCTCAAAGACCTGATGAGATCGGCTTTCCTGCCGTCACCGCCATTAATGCCTTCGACGTCGGCGCCTTCGTCCTCGCCTCGCTCGCCGGCCGCTGAAGAAGCCATGCAGGAGTAGAGGAAGAACGCAGAGGCATGGGCGTCGACGAGGAGAGAAACGAGCTGCACCAGGAGCACGACCAACAGCAGCGACGCCGGCGAAGGAGGACTGGTCGTCTCTTCGCGGAACTTCTCCGTCGCCGCTGCAATCCTCTCGGTCTCCGCGGCCGCGATCATCTTGTCGGCCACGGGCGTGGAAGCTGGCGCTCTTGTCGACGCCTTCGCTGCCAGAACTCTGATCACCGCGAGGGAGGCGGGGGAGTGGGAGCCCTCCGCCGCTGGCACTGACGAGCTCGTCTCCTCGACGAAGCGCCTCTTGGCCTCGGCGGAGCGAAGAGCGCGGCCGGCGAATTCCAACGCGTCGGAGTCGAAGGAGCGGGCGGTGCAGATGTGGGCAAAACCTAAGCGAGTGCGGGCCTGCCGGAAGATGAAGACGACGAGGAAGAGGAAGAGGAGGTCGAGGAAGACGGAGGCGGCTCCGAAGACATGGAGCACGAACTCGACCGTGAAAGCGATAGAGACAAAGCAAAGGAGGTCTTGGGAGATGGAAGGAGGAGAAGATGTAGAAGCCATCGCCATGGGTGGAAGAAGATATATATCTCGAAGGAAGTTGTTCTTAATTAACCAATTGTGCAGTGCGTTATATATATATATATATATATATATATATATATATATATATATATATATATATATATATATTGCATTGCGATGATGCTGAAGAAGTCATGATTAACGTGCAATCGTAGTTATCTTTACAGTCTGATGGAATAAAGGATGACGACGACATAGTCAGAGCAACATGGGCGAGCCCCCGTTATCAATCAGCTGGCCCATCTGGTTCACTGAGCCCTTCTTATCTATCAGATGGCCCATCTGGTTCGCTAAGTCCCTGTCAAGAACTGCTTTCTGTATTGGTGTTAACTGTTAAAGTGAAGTGAAGACACTGTTTGAAGTGTTTTAGCTTAGTTTAATATCCTGTGCTTATGCCCGATCTTTTACGCCATTCAACATCACGTTTCTATCAACGCGTTCGAAGGGTTAAGTCCACAAAAGGGTCAAAGAATCATAGCTGACGACCAGCGTTGGGTATACGGAAGATCACTTCAATATTTTGTTCAAGTGATTGCATTTCTGTCTTATTCTGAACCGATTTCATTACACTAGAATCCATATTTTGAATAAAAATAGGCAGAATAATTCTCATTTTAATTTGTTCAAGAATGTACACATCCTCCTCTGCTAGATTCTCATTGGAATTTACATGACCGTAGATCCTCAGTCGACCCATTCAATGGAAGTTGAATATGACGTCTAGACACGGGCAAAATAAGGGTCGGGCAGACGAAAAATCTCTTAAAAGTATAAGTTTAATAATAAGTCAATGCTAAGTCAAGCCTCTCTGCAAGTTAAATCAAAAGAATATATAAACCTTGGCTATTGCCAATCATGATGATAATATATACTGCCTCACAGTTGTACAAATCATTATGCTGGTTCTGATCTCTTTCTTGTTCAGTAAAAGTCCTCCCTCTTTGAGTGCCAGTAGAAGCAGATATCACAAGCAGGGATGCTGTCAGTGTTGCTTCAGCTCGTGTTGCTCTTGACAGCAGCGGCGGCGTCCTCGGCCGCAGGCGCTGGCTCTCTTGCTCGCCCAGGCTGCCCATCCAAGTGTGGTAGCATCACCGTCCCCTATCCGTTCGGCTTCGACCCCGGCTGTTACATGGAAGGTTTTCAACTACTCTGCTTCAATTCAAGACTCTTTCTCAACGTCGCCCTGGAAATTACAGATATAGATATCTCCAGACACCAAATCAAAGTATATGCAGGAATGTTCTCAAACTGCGATAGAGGAGAGGACAATCGAACTCCTGCAGAAGATTCAGCTCCAAACAGTGGATGGCCAATCGACCTCACCGGTTTACCTTACACCTTATCCAACACGGAGAACAAGTTCACCGCCATAGGTTGCAGCAGCATCGTCTACTTCAATACCACCAAGACGTCAAATGATTCTTTTGGAAACTTAGTAGCAGGCTGCATCTCCGTATGCTATCCTGGGACCAGTAAGACCATTTCCGCCACCACCGACGGTGGCTGCTCGGGCGCCGGTTGTTGCCAGACTACCATCCCTGGAGGTGTCAACTATTTCACTGTGACGAAATTTTCTCCCATGGACAACGATGATATGAGTGCTAGAACACGGAGCTGCAGCTATGCCTTCCTGGCGGAGAAGAACTGGTACAAGTTTCAGGAGTCCGATCTCTATGGACTCAACTTTAGCATCAGAACCGATGGAAAAATTCCAGCAGTGCTCAGCTGGTCCATTGGAGATGTGGGGTGCGAGGAAGCACAGAGTAATAAAAGCTCCTACGCTTGCAAGGGCGCTAACAGCATCTGTGAAGACTCCATCGCAGATGGCCGCCTTGAGGGATATACCTGCAGATGCAAAACAGACTATGAAGGCAATCCTTATCTGGAAGATGGATGCCAAGGTCCCTCTCCTCTGTTTCTTATCTCTTTAATTTAAATACATCAGATGGGTCATATCTATGTTTTAACTCCCTATGAGCAAATTAATTACTGACTCTACTCTGTTGATAGATAAGTGTGGGGAACTCTCTGGCTGCTACGGCACCTGCATCAACCAAGAAGGTTCCCGCAGTTGCACATGCCCACAAGGAATGAACGGACACCCTTTTGTGCCAGGGGGATGCACTCCTGAGCCTCCTAGCCAAAGAAGTAAACTGTCTGTTCTCCCTAAAAATAATCATTTTCCTTATTGTCTTTTCTGTGTTACTAGTTCATACCTCAAGAATAAGCTGTGGCCATGGTTTTGGCAGTAACAACAAGAAACGACACGAGATAAAAGTTTCTAGGCTCTTTCTTTGTCCTTCTCTTTGGCCTTACTATCCTTCTTTCTTCCTTGATGTTGAACAGTCATACAAACAAACACCAGGTCAACATTTTTAGTTGATTCCTAAATTTTTCCTTCTTGTGGACTTTAAGTAGGGGAATAAAAACGGAATAGGGGAAAACAAAAGAGTTCCTCCCCATGGTAACAATAAGTCGAGTTCTATCTGTCGTAGCAATCCCCAATAAATGGATTTATTCAGTTTACATGTAGTATTAAAATATTGGGTTATCTCTAATGTACGTGAACGATCCAGCCAACTGGTTCACAAGGTTGTGAATGCTCTTGTGATGATATAACCAACGAGAGGGATGCACTATGGTAAATTCACACGAAACATTCACTGAGCTTTTAAAATTGTGCAATTTCGCTAGTGCTAGAAACATCATTTTGTGATTCTCACTGACAGAAAAGTGAAAGAGATCTATTATCCTCAAGCTGTACAACTTCTGAAACCTATGTTCGTGCAGGAACTATTCTCCTGGACAGTGTATGCATAGGAGGAGGATTGTTTATACTGCTTGTAGTTGCCATGGCATTGTGGAGAACTCTCAAAAATAGATCAGTAAGAAAAAGAAAACGGAAATGCTTTCAAAGAAACTTGGAGCTTTTAAGAAAAGAGCACTCATCTTCCAATGCAAATCTGATAGAAAGGATGAGAACATACGACCTAGATGAACTGGAAAAGTCCACCAATAATTTTGATAAAACAAGAATTATTGGTGGTGGAGGCCATGGACATGTGTATAAAGGAATCTTATCGGATCAACGTGTTGTTGCTATTAAAAGGCCCAAGATTACCAGTCCAGGTGAACTAGAACAATTCATTAATGAGGTTTTCATTCTTTCTCAGACTAACCATAGAAATGTGGTTACGTTATATGGATGTTGCCTGCAAACTGAAGTACCCTTGCTAGTATTTGAGTTCATCTCCGGTGGTACACTGTGCAATCATCTTATTGATAATCAAAACTACTCCCCTTTATCATTCAGTGATCGTCTAAGGATTGCCACAGAAGTTGCAAGAGCATTACACTATCTACACTCAGAAGCTTCAATAACAATTTTTCATAGAGATATCAAGTCGTCAAACATTCTACTGGATGAGAGAAACCATGCAAAATTGGCAGATTTTGGTGCTTCTAGGACCGTTCCTCTTGAACGAACATCTATAACAACTGTTGTTCAGGGAACATACGGGTACCTAGACCCAGAGTATTATCAGACAGGAAGGTTAACACATAAAAGTGATGCCTACAGTTTTGGAGTGATTATGGTAGAGCTGCTAACCGGGAAAATTGCAATTCCTTACCATCCAGACAACATCACAAAATACCTAATTATGGATTTTCTAGGATCAGTGGAAGAGAACTCACTTTATAAGATTCTAGATCCACTGGTTCTTAAGGAGGCAACAAAAGAGGAGGTTGGAATGTTCTCAGAGATTGCACAAATATGCCTCAGACTAAATGGGAGTGAAAGACCAACGATGAAGGAGGTCGAGGATAAGCTTGAAGCCATAAGAAAAAAAAGAGGGCTGAAAGGTGATGCTGACAGGTTCTCTACATTTGGAACAGATACCAGTCTTGGAGACACACCATCACTTGAAAGAAGTGGAAGAAGCATGATCAGACCATTTTACCTAGAGAAGATGCAGAATGTGTTAAGTACGAAGGTTGACTCTAGGGATTCCATATATAGCCTTTCGGAGGATAGTGCAACAATGAGCAACCCCAGTGCCATTTTTTCATCATCTGAAATAAGTGGGAGGAGTTAAACAAGACAATGCTGCAACAACCAGGTAAGGAAAATAAGGGTATTTTCATATTTTCTTTTTCATTATTTTGATGTTTATCGTAATTACTGAAGTTTTAATTTGGTTTACTTAAAACGGGTGATCTAAGCCATTTTTAATTAAACCAATTTTGAATTAGGAGACATCTCAGTTCAAATTGCTTGATTAAGGCACAATATGTTATTTGCTGCATATTGATTTTCCTAACCTTGTCCTGATCCCTGTTAATTTCGTTGTCAGGAATAGATTGAAGGGTCCAGTGAATACACCTCCCCGGATATGCTTAGTTGACAGAGTAGTTAGTCTATTTCAAGATGCATTTGATGGGTGATTCAATAGTTAGTTTGCTAGTTGGAATTGTTGAATTGATGTTCATGCAGCTGACATAATTGAGATGAATTTAAGACATTGAAATTTTATTTCTTGAATTTATCTCAGTTATTATTGAGTGTAATGAAATTTCAGAAATCTCAGCCTAATAAAGTAAAAAAAAAAGGATGTAATAAAACACTTTTACTAGCTCATATGCAAAATTTTGTAGCCTTCTTTTCTACTCGCATGCTGTTTTGTCAGTATCTCACGATTATCTGGGCTCTAAACAGTAGTTTTGAGTTTTTAAATTCAATGCATATGATGCTATATCTAGTCAGTAAATTCATCCTTCTGTCTCTACTTCCGAATTTTATGTTACTGTTTATGTTTTTCCAGTGGAAAGAAGATGGTGCTGAATCTTTTTTGTCTAAAACACAATTCATGCTGTCTCTACATTGAATCTTGGTTGTTCCTCTGCTTTCAATTTCTAAAAGAGACAACACTTGTACACAAGTTTTTGTAATGAAAACATCAACATCAACTTTTCGCCATAATTTCACAGACAAAACAGTAATGTGGTCATGGTAGCAGCTAAAAGAAAGATCGGTTACTACTTGGGCAAAGAAACATACCAACGCCGGCCGAAATTGACGCCTCTGCATATGCAAGAAGGCGCACCTCGAACCGCCGCCGCCGCCGCAGCACTGCGGCCGTGGCCCTCCCATTCGCCATCTCCGACGGCCGATCGCTCCTTCGAAGTCGGAGACGAAAAGGAGAGAGAAAATAATCGAAGGTTCCGGTTCCGGGTGGGTTTATCGATCGATCGCTCCCTAATCCGAAACCCGAGACGAATCCGGTTTTTCTAGAAGCACAAAATCCGACCCGGATCCGAAACCCAGATTTAATAAACATATCAAATCAATAAAATTTTTGTTAATAGATTGGAAAATTTCTTACTGTTTTTTAGATTTAAATATTAAATTCAATCCAGTGAGATTAATAATTATACTTATATATCAAAAAATGTTTTAAAAAAGATATAATGAATATTTATGTTTCATTTTTTTTTAAATGTGTAGAATAATAAAGATTATTTTAATTTTACCGTGCAATTATGTTAAAAACCGCAACGTTATAACCACTATAACGATCAGGAATGAACCGTTACATGGAATTTATCCCTATCACGAAGAACACCTGCGAACCCTAAACCGCTGAACCGGGCTTCCACCCTTCTGAGCGATATGGCGGCGATGGCGTCGACGGTGACTGCAGGAACCCTCTTCCGATGCTCAAATTTTCGCCCCTTCGAACCGACGAGAGCCGCTGTGGTTTCTGTAGCTCCATTTGGCCCCTCCTCCGTCGGGTATTCCCGTGAATCGCTCTCCGATATTATTTCTTCTCATATTTGAGTATGGTCTGTTCTACATTTTTCGGTGCTGTAGGCGAAGATTCCTTGGTTTCTGTTATAAAATTCCACTGTCAAATTTATTGTACATTACCAAATTCCATTGTTGTTTGGATTTTTGAGTTGTTCTTGCTATGTTTTTCGCCTGGAAGCTTCATTGGGAAGCGCATGAAAGGAGTTCGAGTTGTATGTATGGCTTCGTCTGCTGCGAGGAGTCCATATGAGAGCGGTGACGAAAACCCATATGAGGTAACCCATGACGCTTTTTTCACCCGGTTTGGCCACCAGTATAAGTTGTTCGTAATCTTGTAGCTGCTGGTTTGTATTCCGTAGTAGGTTATTGGTGTTAGTTCAATTGAAGGATTTGATACGATAAAGAAAGCATATACAAGAAAGCTCAAGGATGCAGAGAGAAGGGGAGATGAGGCATACGTTGCCAAAGTAGGTTATGCATTACCAGTTTGACTTGTTTGGCTTTTAAGCCACTGGTTCCTGCTCAGCTACTATTTATAATGTGCTCTCCTCTCTGCTTGCCTTTTCTCCTCACTTTTTTTTCATTCTCCATGGGTTTTCGTGACAGCTGTTGATTTTTCATTTGTTTCTTCAGTTAGAGAAGGCATACGATAGAATTATGATGTCACAGCTACAGAATAGGAAGAAAGGATTGACGTTTGGCTCATTTCAGGTGATATACGAAGAATCCACTATTATGCAAGCATTTAGTTTATTTCGGTAATATCGTTCTTTTGGCGGGATGGAAAGTTTTTCTGTATGTATTTACCTTTGTGCTGGATTGCCACTTTTTTAAATTCATTTTTTGAAGGTCAGTTTTACCTCGGCGGGCTTTATTCATCTAATTGTCTGATATATACTCACTGAATCATATGTTTAGGGCTAACGATCATGTTTGGGATAAATTAGTGATTTGTAAATCATGATCTATCCATCTTCATTACATATTTTCTCTTAAGAAGGCATTCTTTCTGATAAAGTGTCAATGTGGAATCCTGATCTGGTGCTGACTACAGTGGTACCATCAAAAAGCTTTTGGGTCCTTGTATATCAATGTTGGATTTTGATTAGGTTTTATTCTTCTTGTACCATAGTTTTTCCCTTCAACTGTATCGAGAATCTTACACACGTCTGATTATTCAGGTGTCCAAGGATATCAAGTATGCTGATAAGCAACCAATAGTACCATGGGGACCAAGGTACTCTTTTGGATTATGCATAAAATGGGCCCAACTTTTTTAGTTATTGTTAAATGATTCATAAAAGTTTGAGCACACTAAAGAGTATTTTATGTATGAATGTGAATTTAATTCCATCTGCTATTGCCCATTACTACTTTTTTGCAACATTATCGTTATTGGAATCAGTATGTTAACTCCATGATTGTATTCCGTTAATTAATCCATGAAGTCCATGATGATATTTTGTAGCCATTTAAATCTTTGGTAGCCTGCCTATCAACATGAATGAAGAGCACTTTGTTGACTACTATCAGTCTCTGTATACCTGGAGAGTCTTGTAACTACAGCCATGCCCAATAATTTCTTTGTGAGCACGATGCAGATATGCTCCATCCGACTTTAGAGGGGAGTCACCTTGTTTAGGTTAATTGAATATCCCTAGTCTGACATCTGTGATAATTTTATTCGAAATTCTGCTCTGTAGGATACTTTAAAACATGGTACTGAAGAATATTTGGTGTACCAATTCTTATGATCATTTCTAACCATTGCAGCATAATTCATATGCGGGCATGCCTGGACAATTGATGTTGTGTATAATCTTTTATTTCACTTAAACCACAGTGGTTTCAACTTTTAACAAACAAGAACTTTAGGCTACTTTGATCATTTGTGCAACATGAGGTGTGTGACCAAGTAACCTTATGATATATCTTTGGATAAGTGGGGCAACATTATTGATGCTTGATGATTTTCATGTCTGATCTGCTTCACCTCCTTGTAGGTATTCCAAATCGAGTGTTAAGGATATGCGCATCAACATTGCTATCTCTGCTGTCTTTGTAAGATTCCAAATTTGCTGAAGCTGCTTTTTTTTGGAATAATTTCTTCCCATGCATCTATTTTGATCCAGAGGGCTCTATGATAAATTTTTCTCTGATTTTTTTGTGGACTTATCCACCTTTAAGAGAACAGGTGGCTTCTATGCATACACATACGTGTGGTATTACCATTAGATTAACGACTGTAGAACAATCAATGTTGAAAATAGTGAACTTGTTCAACATGAAGAAAATAGAGAATTTCTTGTGCTTGTTTGGTGCTAGACTTCAAGTTCAATTTCTGTTCTTACATTTATTTCTGCGAATAAGTAATTTGGTTACTTAGAGGTCAGCCGGATAAATGCTGCATAGCATTCGACAGGTATAAGGGGTATGCACAGCTATTAAAAAGCAACGTTTTGGAATTTATCCTTTAACTGAATACGAATGCTTGCAGAAACATTCATCCACCATGCTTATACATTTTTCTTGGTCTCTGTTGCAGACTATTTGGGCACTGATCCAACGCAATGCTGAATGGAAACCTTTGCAGTTTTTGGGTTTCGCTTTTTTCTACAGAATATTTGAGAAGTTGAAAGCGTTTGAGCCTGCAGTATCACCTACTCTGGATGTGAGTGACACGAAACATAATTTCTCACGAATAATCTGTAATGATGAATCCTTGAGCTTCCAGTAGGGCAAAAGTATTCTCGTCATTTATTTTGCTTTTAAGCAGGTTTTGATCATTGCAAACAATATGCTACAATTAGTTTAGAACCACTACATAGTAAATACACTAATACAACTTGTTTGTTTCTGATGACAACTTTTGAGCTTTATTTCTTGTCTAGTTATTTTGGTTGCCGAAGTCCCAGCATATATATATTGTACAGTGCGAGTTATTTTTCTTGCTGAAAAAGTCCAGCATATGTTGTACATTATATGTATCCTCCACTTAAACGTCAGATGTCATATAGTTGCTTTGTGCTGCAGGAGTATGGTGAGGACGAAGGTAAGGGGCTTCGCATGGGAAAGCGGATCCTTCGCTCGCTCGCATTAGTCTTCGGATGCATCGCTGTTTCATCATTGGTACACATATCAGGAGAAAAGATTCCTAGAGTCGTTTTAGTTAACATCTGAGTCACAATCCTTGCATTGTGTTTGACCCACTCCTGCTATTACAGGGCTACACTGGACTCCTCAACCTCATCGAGTTTCTAGGCCGTGCCATACCCTCCTTCCTCTACAATAACCAGGTACATTATTGTTATGCATGCGGCCATCAACTTGAGGAGTTTACACTCCATGGTTTCAAAAAATCTACCCTTTAATTACCGCATACCAAACAACCACCAAATGACAAGCTGATCCAATGTCTAATGAAGTGCATATGCGGGTAATTGGCAGGAGCTCATCGTTACCCTGGCGACATCAGCCACACTATACATCGTTGCTTCATACTACCGATGATTGTTAGTTTGTCATGGCCAGGAGTTTGTCCAAGATCTTAAGCAGGTATAAGGTTGTCGGGGGGGATCAATTTTGGGTAAATCTAAAACGTTGGCATTAGCCTCGTTGTCGTTCAACTTTGAGGGATACATATGATCTATCACTATAATTACAATCTGTGTTCCTGCATATAGATGGACATGTCATCGGTGATTTTCCTCAATGATTCCCTGTGATGGTGAAAAATAATGATGTTTGGCCAGGCAAAGGCTGGTTTAATTAGAAATCTTCTTGAGCTATTTTAGCATGCTATATATTTGTAATTTCTTTCATAAAATCCAGCCGCGGTTTCATAAATTGTCGTCTCTAGAAAATAATTAATACTAAGAAATTGCCGGGTGTCAAAAATTTTAATTCGACAAAAGAAAATAAATTTTATAAGAATTATATTTATGGAATAATTTTTAATTTAGTAAAAATTTATTCGGTTTATCATTTTTTAAGAAAAAATAAAGCTTTTTTTGGCGTCTTATTCTTTTTAAAATAAATTTCTTTATCGGTTAATATTGTAGATAAAATTTTCAGAATTCTTATTTTTTAGAAAGAAATACTATATTTTCTTTGAAAAAAAATTATTACTTACGTCGAATTGAATTATTGGATTCACAATTTAATTAAAAATTATAATTACTTTACAGGTCATGCCCTGATAAAAACTCGAAAAGAAGCTTTGATCAATCGAGCTGAAGATGGAAACTTCAGAGTCGGTTCGATCGAATGCCAAGGCAAAGTCGATGCTTTTGTTGAAATTTGGGTGCCATATCCGCAGTGTCTTAAACCCTAGGTGAGATCATTCGGATTTCCCAATGCAAACTCGTCATCATCAGCTGTTCTTTGCAGCCTTACGTGCCAATCGGGATTACTTTTCTTTTGGATTTTTCTTGACCGCGATCGTTGTCCTGAAATTTGTTTGAGCGTCATTCACCCGGTGGCTCGATAATGCGAAGAAAATTTGTTGGATGGCTCTTCTACATCTAGTTTGAGCCATTGAAACAAACTAGGTCATCCTTGGAGACAATCTCTGCATAAATATTTAGGAAAACAAAATTTGCGGCATCTTGACCACGGGAGTTGCGCTGTGCACCAGGAAACATCACGAACTATTCTAATGACACGGTCCATCATATCGATGCAATTAGGCGTCCTGAAGGGACACTACACTTCCCAACCATGCCAAACGATCTGCCAGGTTAGTACCTTTTCTTTCTCTTCAGTCTCCATTTAATGCATGTATTCCTTACTGTATGGCCTCACTTTGTTTGTGCCATTATAAAACCAATCGTTTTGGAACTTGCATGTTTATGGTTAACCGTGTATCATCGTAAAATATACGCTCTTGCTGCATACTACGCAATCTTGATTCGAAGTTTTTATCCTTTTCTTTCTCTTCTGCAATCTGACATTCTCTATGGCTGTATTGAGTATGTCCTCTGCAAGTATGACTAGGATCCACCTGCTTATACAAGCAACCCTGTCATGTGAGATGTAAACCTTCAAGCTTTCCTAGGAAGGATTGGTCTTTGTGCTGCATTATTTTTGTTATAAGAGTTGTGAATGCCTGCCACTGCTTCCCCATTATATTATTTCTTCTACCGTCCATGGACTTTCCATTCTCCTGATACATTGTACACGCAAGACGCCACCTGATTTATGCAAGTTATATTCATAATGTACTTTTAGTTTTAGCATCCCAAGATGTCAATTTTCATGTGTGTGTGTTTGTGTTGGAGAACTTCTGGTCTAAGAAAAGGTGATCTGGGCTTATTTTCGTGTAAGCATTTTGTGGAAAGTAATTTAATCCGTGAACAATCCTTTTCATTATGGTAAATCCTATTTTTACTCTTTTATTTATAAGGTATTTACCTATCCTCTTTTAACATATTAAGTTGAAATTTTTTCGTGCTGAGCATTATTGTCTTAACATTTATATCAGATAAAAGATTCTCATTCCTGATATTATTAGATTGTTCGTGATCATTGATCAGGTGTCCTTTAAATATAGACAAGGAAACATACAGCTGTGGAATCTTTGGCATAGGTAAAAAGAAAACTTACTCTCTTTTTATTAAATAATTAACGCTCAGTTTAATCTAGTCATCCTATTGTACCATCGGTATTTGTGGCTGTCTTATTTCTAGGTTCAGCACAAACATAACATGAAACATATAAAAAACTGAAAGCTCAGGTTTTTGATTTTGGAACTCCTGCATCATTTCTAGCCACCTTGCTGAGACTTTACTTCCTTTAGTTTTTTACCAAGTCATTGTTGTAAATATTGGTGGAAGTGCATCTTTTGCACGGTATGATGATTTCTCTTAGGAAGCCCCTTTGATGGTTAAGTTAGATTCTATTGACTATGTGTTAGAGAGAGATAAACCCAGGTACATGCTCCAAAATTCATGATTCTGCAGTTCCAATGCCAGGAAGGTAACATGTAAATAGATTATAGCACAGTATTAGGTTTTGCCCTCCAACACTCTCGACGCTAACATAGCGATCAAAATAGCACATCGAATCAGACATAGATGAGTGACCTGACCCAGTTGGATGTAGCTAGGTACATTGTATGATGAGTGACCCTGTCAGAGGCCAACATTACCAAGCGTGGTTAATCAGGAATTGACAGAAGTTACAGATAGATGAGACCAGAAAAGTGGAAATGTTGTCCCCTTGTCGTTTACCTTTCTAGCCAACCTAATTTAATTGAAGAAAATAGGGCTAATATCAAGTCAGTTAAGAATCGAATTTCTCCCATGATTTGTTGAGGTACGTCTCAGCTATTAGATAACTGCACCAATGAAAAGAAAAATTAGAGGAAAACGCAGTTATGTATGTTGGTCTTTCAGCATTGCTACATGTAAAGGGGATTAGATGTATGTCTTGCCGTTGCATACATGTAGAACTTGCTGGTGTTCCGGGCCTTTTGTCTTTGTAAACAAGCTTCCTGACCTCTAAGATGAGTCTACTTGTGTAGTCTACTTCAATTGGAATGATGGTTTCAATTATCATTTCGGAATCTATGATTGTATTCAATGACTAGCTTGATTAAATCGAACAACTTTGTGATAAGCACCATTTTTTTTTGCTACCTAATCAACAAGTCAGTACATCTTTTCATCGGTGTTTTAAGGAAGATTGCTTTCCTGTATTTTTCATTGTCTTTGAAAAGTAAAGCAACAGAAGTACTTTTTGGTGGTATTCTGGCATAAGTAGCCTTATAACCTGTCAATGTTTGAGATTGCTGCATCTTCCAGCTGTTTTATTGTGGAGATATAACTATGAGAAGATTTACTTGCTGATTCAGTTATTAGTTAAGCCTCTTCATGAGAAATACCTTACAGCAGCTCCTTTGTGACTTGCTGACGTTTATTTGGCGTTTAAAATCCTCCATTTCTGACCTGTGACAAGATTTCTTCCCTTTCAATAAGGTAGAAGAATCCAAGAAAGTAACACTGGAGGATGGCTAGCAAACAGAGCTGGTCTTACTAACCAAAGAAACGCTTTGGCTCTGGTTTGAGATAATATTTGACTGCGGCGCTGCTTGGTATACCGTTTAAACGTTGTTTACATGCATTTCCAGGAACGTATGCTACATCTATCTACATATATATATATATACTTCTACATCGATCCTTGCGCGTATATACTCGGCACGTGCAATGCGTTTTCAAATTTTTTGTTCTTTAATCTAATCAGAGTACTTTGACAAGGGTTAGATACAGTTGTTTATGCTGATCATGCTATTAAGTGCAATTGTTTATACTAGAAATATACTCTATGATGCTGAAACGTTTGCCTGATTGCAGTGGTCCTCTCTTTCCCATTTCACATGATGATGTTATACTTTTGGAGCCAAGCTCTTGGCAAGGAGTCATAAAATTTGCCAGGGTAAGTGGCTGGACTCTCCCCCCCCCCTCTTTATGAGCTCTTTGGCATCATAATCTTAGCATTTTGGGAACTTTGAGGCATCAAAGTGTACTGAGCACTACTTTTTCTACAGCAAAAGGAGGTCGAGCGGGGAGCGCTGCTGCTTGTTCTCCTCTGATGGAGCGCTTGCCTACCATTTTATACGCAATGGGAGTTGACAATATGTTCCTCATCACTGTCTTCTCTTGAAGACCTCGTCTTTCTATCATCTATAATCCTAGATTTAGGTGTCTCCTGCCTCCCCCTCTCATCTCTAATTTATTAATGTCTCTAAGCTTTCATATCCTTCTATTATTTTCTATCAGTTGATTAAAATAAAGGCTAAATGAACACATGCTTTAAGGGTTCAATGCCACTATATCACTAATTCTGTTGTTTGCATTATAAACTTAAGGTGATTGAAACTTATTAAAAAAAATTCTTCGGAAATGATGTATATATATGATTCTTCTGCTTCCTATTTGACCTTCAACTAAATCAACGATTACTGTCTCTCTCTTTTTTTTCCTCCTGTTATATGTAAACCTGTATCCGATTCCAAATACAGAAATTGCATGACATGGACATGGATCGATGACATTGATCGATCAATTAAATTATGTCATGGTGATGTATTCTTCTTCTCTGTTTTTTTTTTGCCCCCATAAACAAATATACAGTTGTTATATCGTTGTCGCGTGACTGCCCAAATGAGCAGCAGCCATCATCATCTCTTCTCTTCTGTGACATATTCCTGCATCTCATGACAATGTATAATTTGTTTTATTTACGTTAACTTCAATGGCTCTTAATCACTCATCTATCTTCAACCTTAAACTGAGTGGTTTGATTGAAATGGATTTTTTCTACCTAGTACAATACCAAACAAAGGTGAGGGCATATTTACTATAAGATATATTTGGTATTTATTCTATTCAAAATCTACAATATATTTACTAAAAAAAACAAAAGTAAATTTTAATGATTGGGACTATATATGTACACCATAGTGATAAAATATTATTGACAAAGAATATTGTCAATAGCACCAATAAGATTAAAACTCATGGGCTAATTAGATTACTGATATGTAAGTATGTTTTCTTTTTTCTATTCATAAAGTGGCCCAATTATAAGTAGTAGCAGTATATTGATGCAAAAACATTAATTTTTCCCCCAATCAAATAAAAAAAATTCAGAAAATCGAAACCATGCATAATTATATATATGTATAAATAATACGTTCTAATCTTGACCTGGTCATGCTTATAATGTGATTAGATATGTAAAATTATCCTGAAAAGAAATCTATATATATATATATATATATAAATGGAATGCATGTTAGAGGTGCAGAACTTGAGTGCAGGTACGGAAAAATGGCTAATTTAAGACAAATTGGACATTAATTATAAGTATTTTTTTCTATTATTAGTGGACCATTTTGCAAAGACTTACGTAAGATTTTTAACTGAAACTATATTTTTTACCCGTACACTTAATTATACATATTATATAAAGTCATTTCTTATAGAATGATTAATTCAGCCAGAAGGGGTTCTATTTTTAATGTAATTTATTTTATGCATGTTAATTGTTGGACGATACAAATGTAAGCGTTAGGGTATTTAATTAATTACCCGGGCACAAATTAATCTTTCTATATATATATTCATATCCTGTCACATCACTTTTCATCCCACTGCCATCCGCTGTCTCCTCCTCCTCCTCCTCCTCCTCCTTTCCCTCACATTAAACCCTTCTCTCTTTCTCTCTCTACATCTCCCTCTCACAACAGTAGAAGAGCCTGAGACCACCGTCCAATAACTCATCGTCCTCCTCCTTCCCTCCCTCCCCACTTGGAACCCTCAGATCAAACAACAATCATCGGCGCCTCTGCAACTTTTTACTTCCTCAAGCCTTCCATCCACCTGATCGACGACCACCACCATGTAGCCCCTCTCTCTCTCTCTTTCTCTTTCTCTTTCTCTGCGATCGATCGCTTTCTTTCTTCTTCCTCCTCCTCCGCCTGCGCCCTGAGCAGCAGGTAATTAATCAGTGATCATATTATACATGTAGAGAAATATATAGTTTATTATTTATTTCTCATCATCTCTACCTTCTGATTAGTTTACCTGCTCTCGCTGCTTATTAGTCCCTCGTTCATCGATCGGCAGGAGGAGTAGTACGCCAGAGGGAGCTGCTCAGCTCGTTAAGCAGTAGCGTTTCAAATTAATTATTCTCTTCCTCAATCGCTTCTCAGTTCTGACACCCGCCCAGATCTACTTCTACTTGTTGCAGCCTCCTTCCTCCCTCTCCTCTCTTTCTTCTCCATTTATAAACTAAGATTTTAAAGATCTTCTATTTGCAGCTGTCTGCTGCTGCTTTTTTCCCCAAATTAAGGTAAATTCTTATGATTTGTTTTTTTAGAAAACTCTCTCTCTCTCACCCCGGCCGTCCTTATATATCTACTAAGCTCATGGCTGGCTTAATTGTAGCACTGGATACCTTTCTCGATTGAAGCCAAGACACAGCACGAGTGCATCGAGTATTTGCACTAACTCCCTTGCTCACTCTTTCCTCCCCCTCTTCTTCTACTTCTTGCATGACCCCCTTTTAATTCGTATTCTTAACAGGATAACCTCCTCTTCTTTAGGTACAGCTAGGTCAAGAAGAAGAAGATGTCGTTTGAGCGATCGACCATGGACTTGATACCGAACCCCGATAGCCCGCGCTCCGACAATAGCAGCAGCCCGCAACACCAGCTGGCGGCCATATCCTCCGGCGTCGTAGTCGGCGGAGGGGGCGGCGGGGGCAGTGCCTCGGCGGCGGCTGCGGCTGCGGCGTCTTCGTCGTCGTCGTCGTCGTCCCACTCGTTGAGCCGGTACGAGTCGCAGAAGCGGCGGGACTGGAACACCTTCGGGCAGTACCTGAAGAACCACCGGCCGCCGCTGTCGCTCGCCCGCTGCAGCGGCGCACACGTGCTGGAGTTCCTCCGCTACCTCGACCAGTTCGGGAAGACGAAAGTCCACACCCAGATGTGCCCCTTCTTCGGCCACCCCAACCCTCCCGCCCCCTGCCCCTGCCCGCTCCGCCAGGCCTGGGGCAGCCTCGACGCCCTCATCGGCCGCCTCCGCGCCGCCTTCGAGGAGAACGGCGGCAAGCCGGAGATGAACCCTTTCGGCGCCCGCGCCGTCCGCCTCTACCTCCGCGAAGTCCGCGAGCACCAGTCCAAGGCCCGCGGCGTCAGCTACGAGAAGAAGAAGCGCAAGAAGCCGCCTCCCCCGCCGCCGCCGCAGGACCAGCACCGCCCCCCCGCTCCTCCCGCATAAACGCCGTCGTCGGCCTCTACCTCGTGGTACATCATCATCATCGTCAATGGAGCTCGATTGATTGATCGACCGACCCACCGACCTCTCTTCTCCATCATAATCTACATACCGTCGAGTAACTAATATTAAATTCTGCTATATATCTAGCTAGCTAGTTTGATATGTGTGATCTTTAATTTTTATTTTTATTTTTTTCCTTAAAATGTTTCAAATTTCTTCATGGGCTATAACTACTACCATCGACGCTCATCAGTCAAATTCACGTTTTTGCTGCTGCTTTCTTCGTCGTCCCTTTTTCCCGAACGATTTCATCAGATATTGAGCTCTTCTTCTTGCACGAGTAGATTAATTTCATCAAGCAGTAGTACGCTTCTTCTTTTTTATTTCCTCCTCCTCCTCCTTCCCCATTAATTGGTGGTTAGTACCAATATTGACTAATTGCTAGCTAGTCATCACAGTATTAATTACAAACTCCTTTCTCCTCTCTCGTTTCCTGTACTTGGTCATTAAATCTCTGAGCCACTTGCTATTCCTCCATTGATTAAATTGAGATATTATATTACGATGCATCTTCTTCTGCTGCTTAAATTTTAGGATCAAATCGCATTAATTAGTCACTCTATATAACCGGGGCAATTTGATCAGAGCTTTGTTCGTACCTGCTGGAGCATGGGAGCCGAGGAGGAAACAGTGTCATCTACATATTGATGCCTGTGAGGCGTTCGCAATAGCAATAAATTTATAAAAAAAATGAAAAAGGACATACACCAGCGAGCACTGCTGGTGAGTGTGGTGAAGCAGTGAAACTTAAGGTTTCTATTTTTGTTAGTTTCAGCTCTTTAGAACTTGGATTGTTTCTTTCTTTCTTTCATTTTGTCATGGAAAAGTAGCTAGCTAGCAGATAATTTATATATAAATATAGGAAGATAGATAGAGATAGAGATAGAGATATATGTAGGGGTAAAAGGATGATGGATGATAGGTCAATCCGGTTTGCTGTGTTCTCTTTTTATAGGAATCAAACTGTGCATAGAATTTATACTTTATATGTAGTGGCTTTTCAATATATCATGCGTCAGTCCCTACAGATTTATATTCTGTGTTTATTATGGTATGAATACTATCACTATGCAGGAATATATATATATATTAGGAAAGAAAAAAAAAAGGAGAGGAAAATTACGTGCATGCATTCATTCAGTCACTTCTTTTGATGTATGTGGAATTAGATGCTGCTATTTTGATGTTTGAAGAAAGAAATCATTATTATGTATTTATTTACTTCTGCTGTGGTTATACATATTACAAGCAGCGAAAGTATGACAAGGTATGCTTTAGTTTTGATATCTTCATTCAGTGTTAACTTTTTTTTTTGGATGCTCAGTCAGTATCCAGCCTCGTTAATTTTTACGGCATAAGCTTGTGAAATATCATCATATAATTCTGCTGATTCAATAAACTAGTTAATTATTTTTGTTCAGTATATGTTTAATATATCTATATATATATATACATATATCATGATCTGCTGTTATTTACACTATTAGTTAGTTAATTAATCAATTAATTAGTAGGCAAGGAAAGCAATGTGTTTGCTTATGCTAAAATGTTTTGTTTCATTGGCTAACATAAACTAAAAATATATATTTAATCGGTATATATCTTGCTAGTTGGTCTGCCAAAATATATTGCTGAATTAGATATTTATTTATATATTGCTAAGGTGACAAAAAATATCCAGTTGAGTCAATCCATCATCAGAATCCAAAAAAGTGCTATTTTTTCAAATCCTACACAACTAAGCATCTTCATCTCCATCTCCTAACTCCTAGATAGGATTTGGTGCATGATTGAGTGTATATAATATATATATCCTTTTTCTTTGATTAAGAACAAATTCAAAGACCCTGTTAAGATTTTATCACAAACTAATCAAAACAAATCAAGCCTTCCTTCCTTCCTTCATCAAGAAAATAGAAACATATGCTTCCCGTCTCTTTCCTTCCTTAGGCTTGTGGATCTTTCTTAAGTCATTATTAATTCAAGGTCTAACATTACCCGGTAACTCACCATATAACATAATAATACGTTCCTTGGGGGCAATTCTTGAACTATAACTGGTAAGAATATATATATATAATTCTTGAAAGAAGGCTTCAGTCGTAGTTCAGCATTTACTTCCTCTTAAAGCACATGATTTTTTTATATATGTATATATATACAAAGTGATCGTATGTATAGACATATGATCTGATGACGTAGACTTAATTTGTAAGGACGTATGTGTTCTATATGTATGTATATATATATGTCAAATCATTCTCTTTCTATCCCAGAATGATGAATATGTATGAACAATAATAGTGAAAGCAAATATATATATATATAATGGGATTGCGATTGCGACTCTCAAAAAGAATAATGTAACAACTATCGACAAATAGTGTTGGACAAAACGTATTGGCTTCCTTCCACGATTCTGATGCCAAAACTACCATTTTTCTTTTTAAAAAAGAGAAGCTTACCGTCGAGATATATATATATATAGTTCCCTCTAACTAAATTAGGGCAAACAACAATAATTGATGCACCACCGATGAATTAATCGTTCGCAAACGTTATATATATTTCTCCGCTATTTTTGGGATATTTTATGTCACTGGGTGTGCGGTTGGCATGTATACACGCACATATAGCCCAGGCAGCATTCATCATATATATAAACAATAATAGTAATCAAAGCGAGCAAATTAATTCAATCGAAAGCTTCAAGTCTTAAGATAAATGCAAGAATCGGAAAGGAAGATGCAGTCCTAAAAGGTAGGCTTTTGAATCTGCTGCGGAGATCGCGAGATATGCTAAATATTAATTAATTGTCGTGGAAAATGGATGATGCTAAACGGTAAGCGCTACCAAAGGAAGAAAACTGTTTCGTTTTTTGTCGCATAATAATACAATGATCGATTCATCGCTACCACGTCTTCAAGCAAAAAAGTCTAAAACGATGACAAGGAAAAAACATACCCACCTCGTTGATCAATTTCCTGAACAACCGTTTCAAGCAAAAGTCTAAAATGATGACAAACAAAAGTCCTTGAGCTTAATCATATCATCCACCTCATCCAATGATGCTTGATCAAGTAAAATATAATGCACGATTATATATATACATATAGTACTCCAAGCATAAAGATATGGTGCGGTGGAAACAGACGCTACCCATATATATATACATAAATATATATATATATACGCACACTGTGGGTACTGGGCAGCAGCTGTGGCAGTACTTTGGATAATTATTATATTTTTAATGAGAACGAAGGAATCCACTGTAATTATAACTCATGGCTTTGACTCCTCCGTACAGTCAACACCCTATTTTTTTATTTTGAAAAAAAAAGGAAAAGAAAGAAAATTCCTCCCAATGTAATAGCAGTGATGTGTAGGTAGGTTTGTGTGTTAGATACATAAATAGAAGTAGAGGAAAAAGAGACGTGAATGTTTGGGTGGAGGTGGAGGTGGAGGAGGGGGGGCGATGATGGGTGAAAGAAGTAATAATAAAGGAGGTACGGAAGGCCATGGGCTTGGGCAGTGAAGTAACTGTTTAACCTGCTGCCACCCACAGTAGAATAGGAGAGCAGAAACAGTTAGATCACTGGAGATTGCTGCCCATCTTCAACTTCAAATTCAAAGGGGGGTAACCCGTACGCACCCCTCGCACCATCATCATTTCATTTCACCCTCCCCACCGCTGCCCTGCCCTGTGCAGACAGCTGACCGTCCTGCCACTCTACCTGGAACTTGGAACTGCGAACTCCAAGTTTTTTTTTTTTACATCACATTGGACACACAGCACCGACTTAACAACACTCGATCGCACTTCCCTGCCCTGCCCTGCCGGAGAGAATGCTTCTTGATGGATAATAGCATTAGCTGCTTGTTGTTGCCTGCACACTTTCGCTCAAATTTAATTTCTTTTTCTTCTCCCCCCCCCCCCCCCCCTTTCCTTCCTTTCTTTTTTTGGTTTGAAAGAGAGAGAAGATTAGATTTAAGAAGCAAAGCAATGGAGAAAGCAGTGGACAGAGAGAGTACCTGGTAGTCACAGCAGTGGCAATCGCAGTAACTGTGCGATTTATGGACTCCAGTGAGCAGCTACTATTGGAAGGTTCTTGTGGTCGGAACATATCCCAGTCTTTGGGCCCCCCACCCAGCCTTTTCTTTTCTTTTTTACTACTACTACTACCTGTTTGGACATTTGGCTTTCCTGTAGTCGACAACTTTGCATAACTCATTCGTACGTTTGAACGTACCCAGAAAAAAACCATCTTTTCTGCATACGGTAAGATGATCAATCAATTAAAATTAAAAAAGATAGATCATACCTCGTTCATGTTAATCGGAGCGCAAGCAAGACCATCTAATCCCAGACGTCGTTCACTTACAATTTCACTCGCATACAAAGCAGAGGGCAAAAGTGGCGCAAAGATTAGCAGCATTTAAGCATTAACGAAAGCGCATAATACAGTAGAACCAGGTGTTCTTAAAAGTAGAAAAATAAGCACAAAATTATTTTCAATGAGCATAACAAAAACAGGAACAGTTGTTGATACATACACGGAGGACCCGAAACCACTTCCAGAAAAATGTTGACCCAACAAACTGAGCTACTCCTCCATTAAAAAAAAGAAAAGGAGATAACTCTTTTTTTCAATAAAAAAAAGGGTCCGACGGCCATCTGAATAATGAAATAATGCTAATCTATACTCGCACAACAGGGTCAAAATCTATCACCATAATCACACAAATACAATCAGGAGCCCCCCCTCCCTCCTTTCTCTCGCATCAAAATCTGCAGGAGGGGACAAAAATCCGAATCAAGCCTTTCCCCAATCTCTTCGTGGATCTAGGAGACAGTAGTAGTTTAAGTGCAAGTCAAGAGGTGGCCTCGGAGCTCCCTGAGCAATATCTTGAGCAGTCCGATTGCTTGGCAAACATCCAAAAGCTCTAGGAGACGGTAGCAGTAAAGTTCAAGTCAAGAGGCCTCAGAGCTCCCTGAACAATATCTTGAACAGTCCGATTGCGTCGGCAAACATCTGAAAGCTCTTCAAGCCTATTCGTGAGAGCAGAACAATCCGATCCTGATGCAACATCGGACAGAGTGTTAAGAAAGCTTGAACATTCGGATTCCGTGAGAGCTGTGTGGGGTACGAGTGAGATGCTCTCCTTTGCCCACACCAACACTTTGGCACCGTACGTCCTGGTTAAGGACGTCAATACGTATGTCACCTGCGATTAGACCACCACCATATGCCAATTTAAGAAATAGCACTTTCAGCATAATTCTTCTTAAAAATCCAAATCCAAAAGCATCATCAGATACCTCCTCCAGTCGAGATGACGGAAGTGCTCCAGCTAAGGATGCAATTAAAATTCGAGTAAGAGTAGCACCACGAGGAACTATGACATCATTGATTATGGACCGGTATTTTTCTCCGGCTGGGGAGTTTGCAAGATCAAAGACATCGGATAAAAAGTTCAATATGGACTTGCAAGCATCTCTGTAAAATCAAAACAAGGAAAATGCAGGAGTTGATTTTGTCGCACCAAAAAGAAACCAGACTCATCAAGATCTGACCATTACTGATCCATTTGCTATCAATCTGCTAATTTAATCAAGACTGAAGTATGTATTTATTTTTAAGGCAGGAATAGAAGGGAAGACCAGGAAAATTTACATGTTCAATTAAACAAGTAGCGCTTAAATGTAACTTCTAGAACAATAGTAACTAAACACCCTACAAAATTACCAGATAAGAAGTTACCTGTGTTGTATAGTGATCCCAACCATTGAGCAGTCGATTAGAGATGAAAATATTGAGGAAGGAATAAATAAATCAGGGCAATATCGTATGCATCTTGAAGCTAATAGAAAACAGTCATCTGCTATGTCTGGTCTAGATGTAAAATCCTACATCAAAAAGCATCCAAGAAAAGCTTTAGTCGTCAACCTAATTAGGATAAGGAAATCACAAAACATGCAACTTTAAATAGATCATACTAAATAGAAACAGTACATGAATTGTCATAAGGAGCTTCGTTGTATGTCTGAAAAGCGCCTCAATCAAATTTCTGAGGTAATCAGCACAAGAGGGATCTGATCCAAACATCTGACGTACCAAGGGAACCGTCAACAGAATAACATGAAAAGCAATCTCTGTATATAGGGAGACCTGCAAAAGTATTGCACCTTCACAAAAACCTTTTTAACGCACCTTTATAACTTCACTTGAGAGATAAAGAAAGCAAGACTGATTGTGTTGCTGATACAAGAACTGAATCTCCTCCAGCATTGAGCCAATGGTAACTGCCATGAATCTCCCACAGGTTCTCACCTTAACAACCAGGAAGGAAAGAGGGCTTTAGTTAACGGATTCCAAAAAATGATACCAAGTACACCACTGTAATCATGAAAGTTATTAATGCAAAATATAAGTAAAAGGCAAAAGAAATGATGCCAGAAACTACCAAAGAATGTAAAATGGGAGAATAGTCTTCCTAATATCCCTATAGATAATGGTTAACCAGAGACTGGGGCAATTGCAAATAGGTCAAAAAAATAGATCAAGAATATTATGGGCAAGGCTTAACATACTAAAAATATTATCCGTAGGCTTATTTGTCAAAGTTGATCTTGCTACCCAGTACATAAGCTACTTAAACATACTCACAGCATATTTACAGGCACGGCATAAGGACTCCATGGTTCTCATGTCCCAGCCACGACTACACCAAAAAACATGACAGGGATTATTAGCATTTAGAGATGTGCATAGCAGAGTGGAGAATAAATACTTACTGATCAAAGATGGATTTCAGATTTGGCCAGAAGTGGTTCAATGCTTCTGCTACAATTTCTGGCATATTAACATTCCTGAAAATGCTCCAGATACTTAAACTATTCCCAGAAACTATATAGCCCAAACCACCTTAGTTAAAAAAAGTAGTAGTCGCTACCTGAGAATGCATGCAAGTCGGTCAATATGAACTGTAAGCTGACGTGCCGGTACTTCTTTTATAAATTCCCCACCTTGATTGGTGAATTCCTGAAAAATTTTTCAGCCAAACTAGGTTGCTAACAATGAAACAATCGAATATCTAGTGATTATCAGAACAATAAAAACTCACTGCTAACCTGTAAAGGTCCAATAATTGGCAGACAAACTAATTCCAAAGCCTTCTTGGCATGCTCAGGTGGAAGTTCCTTGATAACCACACTGCAATATGTTTTCTATTAAGACAAGAGGATTTTAAGCGGATGATAACTACAACCATGAAAAGGTGAAAACCTCAATGCTTCAACCAAATGCATTGAATCTTCAGATGACACTTTATATCCCCCTTCCCCACTGATGGCTATGTGATAAATATGGAAAAGCCCATCCATTTCTCCAAGGAATTTCTTGCTGCAATCTGGAAAAAAGAAGAAACCATGGATATCATTCAGAAGATAAAGAATGAAAAAAAAATAAGGCCAAGGACATTATTTCATCCACATTTAATAGGGTGGCAGTAAAAGCCAAAACCTCGGGAGGAGAGATGAAAAGAAACGGGACTTCAAGGAAAGCCCATATGTTAGATCCAAATATATAGATCCAATAGTGAGATTATGATTATACTACCTATGTTATCTCAATAAATTCAAAATAAATAGTAACTCAAAATATCTCATTTTAGTTCTTGCGAGTGGACTCATTATAGTTAAACTTAAGTACATAATTAATTGGAAAATGAATTCACAGGCCTTTATAAAGTTTCATTCCAAAATGACAACTGTAACCTTTTACCAGTGGAGCCTACACAAAAATAACAATAATAAGCACACGAAGTTATGACTATATACCTTCACATATATATTTAAATGCCACAGCAGCTGCTGCTGCACAGTCTTCTGAAGCGCTCATGCCTTTAGTTAAGATATCAAGTAGTGGTGGCAAGATTGAAAGTTCAACTGGAGCAGCATCAATCCATTTTGAATATGCTCCAATGGTGGAACAAACTGGACCATTTCAAGAACTATTAAGCCTGAATGCCGCTACTTGTTCACTTGCCGAAATGAACTAACCAGGATTTATCAAGGACAAAAAGTACACATATTGTAAATACCTGTGCGTAGTAAATATGGTTCGTAAGGAAGCTTTGGAAGTAATGTCATAACCTGCAAAACACAGAAGATTTTGAGTAGTTTATATATTTCATCAAATATCCATCGATTATTAGCTCAGATAGTCATAGCATACTACAAATGGTACTTTCTACTAGTCAAAGGCTACAAAACACATCAGCAAAGTGCCTGCATAGTATGTAATAACATCCACCAAAACCATTCATGGGATACAAGAGGCCCAGAACAATTATAACCAGCATTAGCTGATTGCGAAAATTATGAAACAACTTTTTATCATAAACAATTACTTGTATTGAATTGCTAGTATTATTTAGCACAAACAATTATGTAAATTAAAGTTAAAAACTCTACCTTGGGTAATACTTCTGCTTCTTGAGTTGGAATTGACTTGGACACTGCTTGTATACAGAATAGAGCAGCCTCAACTGGCTGCCATTTGAAGCCATCATTATTTCCATGATTCCCAAATGCCTGCGATATGACAATAATATTACAGGAATGGTTGAGGTGCAACCTAACACAAAAGATGGAACTAACTTCGATATAAATATGGATTCCTTTTGTGATGAATGACGAGTTGTGCTGAATTAGCAGTGCAACTTGTAACGATCTACTAGGCTCATTTAAAGTCATGGCTCCAGCAATCCATTTATCATTGGTATTGGGCATATCACCTCCAAATGAAGGGTGGCAAGAGGATCTATTAGCAGAACAGAAGCTATATCTAAAATATTCCTCTAGAAAATTAACAGACATTGCAAAGAAGATAGGTTGCACTTGAAAAAAGAACTAAAGAAAGTATAAATTACAGTATGAAGGATGGAATTTTACTAGGAAAATTTTCCAATTAGGTTTCTCCAAATCATTGATAATGATACAATTTAGTAAAGTTTCATCTTAGTACGAAGGAAAGGTTGAAGATTATTCAGCACCAAAAACAGAAGTACTGAGAAGGAACAAGAGTAAAATTTCAAGAAATTGTATAAGAAAGTATGACCCGCACAAAAAATAGCATAAAAAATAAAATCCAAATTGAAACAACCAAAACAATCTTACCTGAAATAGCTTCATAAAGAGAATCTTAAGTGTTTGTTCACCTCCCAGAACAACCGTCGCATCAACCAGTACATCACTAACAGCTAAAAAAAATAAAATCATTACTTTCTCCAAGTAGCAAATGATAGCATCATTAGTGGGAAAAAGAAATTAATGCATTAAATGGAGGATAGTGATCTCCATGATGAAATAAGAAAACAAGTAATTAAAAATTTACTTTGATGATTGTGACAAACAGAGATTCAACACCATGAAAAGCAAAAATATTTTAAGAAGCCATCATATAGGGTCCCCATGCTGCAACATGTAATGGCATGATGATTCAATTATATCCTCTTAACTCATGGCTAGAAACTGAGAATGTTTTAACTTTAATGACTACAAGAGCAAGGAATATGGCAAATACCAGTAGTCCTAACCTCAGTCAATATCACAAAGTATCCAAATTTCTCGTATCCTAGAATCTAGATGATGTGCTCAGAAAGAATTACAAAACATCTTCACATGTAGTAAAACTAAAAGAAGCACAAACATATTACATATTATCTTCATAAATCATATGGTGAAAACTGAAAGACAACACATGGCCTTCAGATATACACAAAGTATAAAATTTCTATGATATCTTAAGGTCTAGATGGCATGCTCCAGAATGTTTACGAACATCCTCAAGTGTCGTAAAATCTGAAAGAACCAAAATCACATGGTCTTCACAAACCTCATATGGTAAGACAAGGAGCCACAAGTGCATGGCCTTCACATATTCATATAGTAAAACCAAAAGCATAGCTAGGAATTTTCTTATAATAATTTATTGTTTTACCATATCTGCTATGCTTAAAATCCTTACGATCCTCTTCTGAGAGTTCATCATAATCCTTTGGATATTCAACCCGAAAAATGACCTGGCAATAAAAGTGCTAGGGTTAAAACATAGAGAATCCAGGAAAGATTAAGAAAACATAGACAAAGCTAAGTTGTGACATACAAAATCAACTAGATATAAAAACTTTCCTAGCATGACATTAGAACTACTCATCACATTTGTTGCCCGGAACCCACAGATTTAGCCCAACAGACTCACCAAAGAAACTAGCATCTCAAATGGTGCACGAAAAAGCTGTAGCCTTCTCTTCCTTTCTGCCTCAATTGCAGCCTCAGGTCCATATGACATATAAGATTCCCTGGAATACTCATAGATCATGCAAGCATTTACATATTCACCATAGATAACAGTCTTGCCTCAAAAAGAAACAAAAGCACCAGTCTTGGTATTGTAAATAGCTACCTTCTTGACAAGATTATCTGGAGATTGTGCCAGAAGTTATATGTCATAGATGAAATGTCATACTCAGGATGTGATGCAACTTCAAGCAATGATTGCACTATAAGCATTGAATCATCAGAACCTGCATCAGACAAACCAGGTTTAAGAGGATAAAGAGATGACCAAGGCTTGCATTGCAAACCACCAACTATTTATGGATTCTATAAAATGATCTCAATAGATCTGAGTGTTACCGGTAGCAATCAACTCTACATAAGAATCACCCAAGTCTGCAAACAAACGAGCAATGGCCTTGATATCTTCTTCATCCTGGTAACATTACTTCGGCATGGTCAGATAAGTAGCTAAGTTTGTGGTAATTCACACCTTATATATCCTGATCTCAATGATATGATCGTAGAAGAATAAGAGAACTAGGTGAGCTATGTTTGTGCTGTAGTATCTAGAATAACCAAACATTCAAAAGAAAAAATATCAGGTTCCAAGGAAACACTTGGAAACCCGTACTTAGGTAATCAAGTTTCCATAAATAAGCTTCTATAAGTTATGCCCAAAAAGAGTATATCCAAAATGGAAAGACACATACATAGATCATAAGCTAATATTTAGTATAGAAAAATCTGTACAGCCTAGTTGAACACAGAAGATCAATAAGAAAAACCTGTACAACCTAGTTGAAAAGATAATATGGATGGCAAATTAAATTCTTTAAATATTTAATATCTGTATAAGAGGAACAATTTCCAAATACAGAATATCTTGAAGAAAGAGCTATTCCCTGAAAATATAATAATCCATTCATTATTACGTTTATCTACTATAACAAGCTAAACCAACAAGTTTACAACTGCATTTGAAACATACATAGATCTTGCATGATCAATAAAGACTATATGCTACTGAGTAAAAGTGCCACCAAGCATATTCTAAAATCAACCTCTATCACAAGATTCAGAATCAGAACACAAGAAGAAGGAACACGACAATCATAGCAAGATAACAGAATATCCTAAACAGTATCAAAAATATATGCAATTATGCATCACTGGTACCTACCTTGGAGTTATCCCCAAACTGCTTTTTCAGATTCATAACATGAGGCACAAGAACATGAATCAGAGGCATCTGTGAAGATAGATCACCAGCACTACTAGACACAGTGAAGTGTATCAATTCCGATGTCACTGCATGACAATCATAACGTTATAAAAGACAGAGAAAAGAACAATTAAAGAATATGAAGAAACAAGAATTCAAAGACCAATAAATCCATAGCATCAGTCATACAGGTAATGATATTATACAAGTAATCAAAAGTGATGATGCTCAGGGAAACAATCATTCAAGTCTTCGTTGGTAACTAATTCCTGCAACATCACGTTATCCTCAAGCATAAACCTCAGAACTGGAGTTGCAAATCTGCCTTATGCTACACATGGTGGGCCCATCTTTATGACCCCCTTTCCCTTAGCCTATTTTATGCAACACCCTTAATTCAGTCGACTTCTATATTCATTCATGAATTTGTCATTTCCCCTCCTTTGATTAATTTGTAGAGGTGTCCACAGTTTGTGCTTGAGCTGCATTGCAAAAGGTATGCACCCTGTTGGGGGAGAGCACATTACTTCCTGCTGGCATGTTGAATTGCCAACAATTTAAACCTTTCTCCAAATTTTGAAGTCTCAAGTTCAATTAATTTATTGTTTCCTATATTAAACTTTTGTCCTCCAAGTAGGATCTTCAACATTTGCTCAAAAAGGAAGGACTTTGTTTCTTGAGGAGAGGTTCCAAGCTTAAGCATGCTTCACTATTAACAGGTGGCATGGCAACACCACATAACAAACACCCACAGACAGCAGTTCTTTAAGTAAATCTCATGTGTTTCACGTGCTTCATATATAGCAAAAACCTCATCAAGACCAAAAACATCTATAATAAACTTCGGAGAACTGATAATTGGCATGCTAGAAATCTTAATCGAACTGAAGCATAACATCCATTACATTTCTCGATAAGTAACTAGGCATATACCATTTACTGCTGCTTCCAGAAGTTGCTCAGAGTTTAAGCTTGATAAAGCTGCATGTACTAGAGGATGGGAAGCAAGTGTAGATGCAGGAATCCTGGAAATTGAAACCATTTGGAAGTATAAACAGCATATACACAGTAGAGGCCTCCTTTTCAACTACTCCAAATGCAATAAAATAATAAGAGAACATTCAGTTCACAATGTATGTACCCATGGCATAAGCGAACCCACGAAGTAAAACCCTCCAACACCTGACAAACAGACTTTCTATTAATTCACACAGCCAATTTTTTTTTAAGAAATCAAGTCCTCAGATGATTTTCTTGACATGTTCAAAGACAATATATCATCTAGCAGATAACATCAGAAAATAAAGCAAAGCAAACATCATGATGAAATAGAAAGCAGTGGCAACCAGGAATTTTTGACCTGCTCTTTTAAATCATCAACATTCAAACAAGCAGTCAAGAGACCAAGAGCTACTTCAGCTGATGCAATAAGTTCCTTTTGAAATTGACGACGCCTTTCAGGACGGGCAGCTATTTTTCTATAATTATTAGCTTCCTGCAGACAAAGACACAGGGGAGCTTGTAAAAGCAAACAAAAATGGGTATTGGAAAGTTGACCACTGAAGAACTCTAGTATAATCAGAATTAGTCCATAAGCAATAGAGTACAAATACAAAAGCCCAATCAGTCTGGAATTTTTGCAACATCTTCCTGGTTGCAACTTCATAAAAGGTTCTCCAGTGAGTTAACCAACAGATGGAAGAGGTGTGCCAAAGCATGAAGTATCAGTATCAGCACACTTACAGAAGCTAAATGTGCAAAGCTACCTTATCTTATTTCTAGCAGATATGAAGAATTTCTTGTTTCATTTTTTTTATAAAAAAAATGCTATAAAGGTATACTAGTTTGCACCTCGGGCAAGACAGCAAGCAGCTCCAGGAAACTTCTGATGTACTCAGGATGAGCTTTCATTTCATTGCTTAGCCAATTTATAATACCACCATCTCCCCAGTCTTTTATAGATACATGAACAGACAAAGCAGCAACAGCAATACAAATCTAAAATGCAGGAGATGACATTAACAGTTAGCTCAAAACAACATTAAAAATAACAAGGTGATAAGTATCAGTAAAATTACCTGAGTTCTAACCTTGGGAGGGCCATTACTGAGTTTCTTAAGCAATGTCTGTATTTTGCAGTTTAAACATAAGCAAGTCAAGAACATAAAACAACCACCAAAAAAAACCTAGCAAAGTGACTACATATTTAGTAATATAGCATCATTGCATTCACAATGGAGCTAAACCATCAGGATTCTCACATATCAGGTTATCATGTTGGGGTCCGATAGGTCAATGCATTATTATTCTAGTAAAATGTAGACAATCTTCTCCCAATACTATGTACAAGTTAAAGAACTTATCAATAATGACTTCTAATACCGAAAAGGCAAAAACTGGAAGTAGAATATTTTAAGATTTACTGTCATGCAAATCATATTCAATAGCAAAAACATATCTGGGGAAAGATAAAAGATGTGGAAAAGCACATATTAACTTTTGAATCACAAAAAGTATCTCCGTTTTTATTAAGATATCCATTGTGGGTCTCAAACTCATGAAGACCTGTTGTAATTCAACTTTAGTCAACATTCTGCTGCATATATTAAAATAACTTAATATGCTTCCCTCTAAGTTCGTTCATATAACTGTAAAAAAGTATACATACAGCATACTCCTATATGTTAAATGTAGGTGCTTTAGAAATCCAAATTGATTTATGCTCTTAAAGAGTCATAACAGATGTGCAGAATGCAAAGACAACAAGCTACTCTACCAAGAATGACATAAAATAATAAGGGGAAGCAAGTGTAAATCTCAAATGTACTATTTGATCTGAAACTGACATATAATGAATCGCGCAAAGGACGGAAAGCTTCCAAGGGTAGCTCTTCAAAGTCCCGTTGTACCTAAAATTGTAAAGAACAATGAAGGTGGATCGACTTTAGGAAATCTAATTCGTCATCCACAATATATGCACATGCAAGAAAATGACAAATTACCTTGCTCCTAAGAGTCTGAGAACAAAATATCAATGTTTCTATATTGCTGGTGGCATCATGAAGCAGGTTATCAGAGACCTACAAAAAATATTGCAAAGTAATTGTCACAAATGAAACCCACGAAATAAATGATATGGCACAGCAAATTATGGTCAACAACAATGTGTATGATCATATTATATTTCATTCTACCAAGGATTCACTAAGTTGGCTATGTTTCCAGCAAATGTTGTGGTCAAATGCATATCCTTCGATGTAACAAGGTTATAATTTCCATCATAATTAGCACTTGTCAATTTTTGCTTTCTTCTTTTGAGTTATTCAATAGAATAACCAAGTCCCTTATTCCAAAATGACACCCCTAGTTTATGTTGGACTTTATGAAGCACCTCAAGCTGCCATACCCAATTCATATCTAAGATTGGCATAGTGATAGCCAACAGGGTCCCTGTACTGCAAATCATTCTGGATGTCGATGAAATTGAATATCTTCACTCAGCGAATACTAATATCACACTCTCCATCATATCTCTCTGTTGCTGTGATAGAGAGGCAACAAATTACTGTTTTAAAGACTAAATGTACAGCTCCCATACACTTGGTATACGAAGGCCTAGGATTCCATCTTCTAAGCAGAGAATCCTTAGTTTAAAAGCCAGACTAAACTATAGACTAGGCCAACCCTTGATTCACCTGGTCAAACCAGTGGATCAACAAGTGAAACTGCAGGTTTGCCTAAAATATCGCACATGCACACATAAAGTCCAGCTTCTAAACATCATTATGCTCATCTTTGTAACAGTTTACAAGACTGTTCAAAACTGCAGATACATTTGGATTTAAAAAAATAGGTGGCAATTAAGACTTTCCATCAATAAATAATATAATATGCATATAATTGAATTAAAGTACAATAATGATCATAAAATCACAGTTCACACACTGGGATCAAAAAAATATTGTACAGCACAAAATTTTATACAGTATTCTATAATCATCTTGGAACTGGTAAACTTACATTGTTGCTCACACGAGCAATATTGGACTGAGGGTAACAAAAGAGACGTGCTACTAGAAGAATGGAGATGATGCTTCGAAATTGAAGAGATAGGGAACCTTCACAGCCAAACTTGGAGACTTTCCTGAGTGCAGTGCAGCAGAGGAGAGAGTCAAGGTTGATCTATGTGGTGATATACATAACTCCTGATTTCTTGAAGGTAATATATGGCAGAAGGTAGAAGAAGGTGATGCTATTTCATTCATGGTGGGAGAAGATGGCACAATGTTGTCAAGAAGAGAAGAGGATGACGCTTGCAAAAGAGAAGAGGCAAGGGATGATATCCTGCAATCGAAGATAATGGATTTTCAGGCTTCAGCTTGAAGATGTGTCACAAAATTAGCCAAGTCAACTCACCAGATTTACATGGGTTTTCATAATCCAATGTTGCAAACAATTCATTTTCTTTACAAGTAGATCCAACGCAATAAACACCAGCTGGCAAAAGATCTAAGTTCAAGTTTCCTGTTCTGAACTGGACCAATCGGGGTTATATAGCTGTGGGTTGATCAAGTCAGTTGTCATGTATAAAGATCGAGGTTCTGAAATCAATGTAGTATGTAATTTTGGTGCTCCTACATTAAGCTATCAAAAAAAAGGTCAAAGAAAGAGCAACAAACATTCCTTATCAAATGCAAGAAGATGACTTCACAAGGAACCAAACCCTGTCCTTTTCAGTAATTGCATTAAGCAATAAGCTTATTTTTCAAACCAGGATTACCAATGCTTCGATCTTTTCAGGTCACATGATGAAATGCTACAAAAAATTTAGGGAATTTCTAATTGTTACCTTCCCCAACTGTCAAACACGGTCTATCCTTCTAACTAAATATATTCAACTTTTTGATGTCACTTTGAGGTTCATGTTTATTAACAGTTTATCATCAAATTTTTGAAAGGTGCGCACATCTCTAATCTTACCACTCCCTTCAATCATCAAGTACATTGTATATTGCATGCATCCAAAATATAGAGAGACACGAATAAAGTTGCAGCTAATGTGGAAGCAATAATACATTTTCTGCTTTTAAAAAATACAAGTAGATGGCAATAGTGTTTCCGTTGTCATCTCGCAACCCCAAATACTCTTGCACTCTTGTCACTCCTCCCTCTCCACGTGGAGGTGAAAATTTAGAGTAACATGTAATCAAATAGAAAAACCACTGACTGAACGAATAACATGATTTGCATGCACCTGTCTACAAGATTCACTGAGTTCCTTAAAAACAAGTGAAAAATAAAATTGGAGAAAATTTGACAATTTGCTGTCGAACTAGCATTCTCTGAAGGAACCAGCAATTATAACTAAATGAATCCGATGTGCTATCACAAGAGAACAGCCAGTGGCTTTACTCGATGATCCCCTATATTTAGGTCTTGGGAATAAGATCAAGTATAGAAGATCCAATAAACAATGAGAGGTACAAACTATAATCCTCCAACCTTGTTTCGCCGGAAACTATTAGAAATAGTAGGCATTAACAGACCAATCTAGCATGGAGAATCGTGAGATCTACCACCAAACCTTAGTTGAGACAACTGCGATCATAATCTACCGTTGTGTCCATAATCGACGGCAGAAGAACCCCAAACACACGGAGGCATAATTAACCAAAAGATGAGCTAAAGACTGCGAATCTAGCTACCTGCCAAGCGTCGATGGTTCGCTGAAATTCCTGGAGCCAACTGTCAGCGCGGGCGCGGACGACCTCGTCGGGGTGGTGGTAGAGAGCGTTCAGTGCCTCCTTAACCGTGTTCTGGAGCTCCATCCAACTCGTCCTCCCCCCCTCCCTCGGACGATTCAATTCAAAGACTAGGGTTTTCCGACCGAGGGTTTCCCTTTTCTTTTCGCTCTCCTCCCTCTCTCTTTTTAATGTTTCTTTCTTTTTTCCCGTCTCTCTCTGAGTCCGATGGTTCCACCGAAGTTACATATGTATGTATATATATATACGTAGCGAGGGACGTGGTTTGATCCGAGCGCTTGGATTTTATCATCACGAATCATTTCGTGATCACCTTCTGGCCATGGTTTAAGTCGGCCCGTGAGTCGGTACGTCTCACGTAGGCATTCAAGTCGTGAGATTTATTTTTTATTTTTTTAATCAAAATTTATTTATAACTAATTAAAAACCTTACATAATTATAATATACAGACGGCAACCATTATAAAAACAATTCATTATTTATATATATATATATATAATTAGTAATAATCTACATATTTTAAATATTTAATAAATCCACCATCGTCGTCCTCTTAAAACATCTATTTAGATTATTTTATCCTCAAGATAAAGATAAGGATATTGTAGGTATTATAATGGAGATTATGATGATATATCGTGGATGAGTCTAAAATATGAAGGAAAAATAATCTTAAATCGTAAGATTATGATTATATAATTGGAGATTTAATAATGGAAATTAATCTAATGAGATGATCAACGCACGCCATTCCTTAATGAATTGGCATTAGGGAGTCACCGCTGGTGGCCACCTTGTCCCCTCAAGCTTATCACGATCCATGCCTGCCTAATCAAACAACAACTGTTCATTGAAAATAAAACTAACGGTGCTCCAATGAGAGAAAATAGAATCATTTAACTATTGCAAGTATCAATTAAGGATCGCTACGGACTAAAATTATTGGTCCACAGCTAAAAATAGTTTAAACAATAATAATAAAAAAATTCATAATATGCGCACACAAATCTCTCTAATTAAGCGAATAATACGATACAGCTAGCTAACAAAGCGCTACAGCTGCAAACACTATCAATTTTTAACCACCATTGGCATTATTTTGGATTTAGTTCGACGTGATATTTAACTGTCCACGTAAAAAGAGACGTAGAAAATTAATTAATTATAAAATTTTAAGTGCCACGTAAACAATATCCCACATACACGGTATTTTTTTTATTTATACTGTTAATTAATGAATTAATTTACAATAATAAGAATTGAATTATCATGCTTTTAAATAATAATAACATATTAATTATTATAATAATTAGTAACAAATAATAAATAAGGTTGCATCCCTTATCTGGGTTTATGAATATGAAGGCTTGCAACTAGCTAATGGATAATTAGCTACATCAATATATGTTTATGCCTTTTATTAGAAGCATGCAGAATTGGAACATCAATCTCACTCACCTAATATTTATAAATGCACACAGTAAAACTACTAAAAATATATATAAATAAAGACGACATGAGAGATCATATATATCTATTGCCACCCGGGTAGGTCATTATTACTACAATAACCAACGCCGCCACAATTCTGAAACCCTAAGTCCATCAATAAACCAACCTGGTCACCACCACCAGGTGCTCCTCCCCCCTCGCACCTCATCAACATCATCATATCCATCTCCTCCTGCAGCGACTGGGAGTAGTAGTTGCGCTGCAGCAGCGCCTCCAAGGCGGCTGGGTTTGAGCTGCTGCTGCAGCTGCTGAGATCTTGATCCTGCTGCTGCTGTCGGAGTAGAAAGGGCGAGCTGATCGTGGGGCGCTGTTCGTGGCGACCGCCGACGGCGAGGGATTCGACGGCCATGGGCAGGTCGGCCAGAGAAGGAGACAATACTGAGAACCCTGGAGTGGGAGAAGACGACCTGGCGTTGTCCAGTCCATCTGCGCTCGCTGAATCCCCTTTCTTCATCTTGTGGAAGACCCTACACAGCACCCAGTCCTCCTGTATTCGTCCATCACTTAGCATTAAAAGAGTGCACCCGCAGCTAAAAAATATTGTGTTCGATCCTTACCTTTGGGGGAGAACGAAGGGTTTCGAGCCTGAACTCGTGCATGACCCAAGATGACTTGATCCCATTAGGGGCTCTACCTCTGTAGAACACCAATGTCTTCCTCATCCCGACCATCGCTTGCGTTATCGGGTTGCATATTATTCTATCTTTCCCGGTTGCCTTCCAGTACCCAGACCTGGTGGCTCGATTTGTTCTCGATCCCGTCGCGTATTTGCGGTCTCGGAAGCTGAAGAAATACCACTCTTTTGCACTCAGCTTCGCTGCATCTGCAAATCCTCAAGAAATTGGTTACAGCTGAACATCTTATTACATAGCGATCAGTTAACTGGTTAAGCAGGTGTGGCAGGAAGGTTGCTGGGTACCTGGGAGCTCCCAGGGCTCGCTCGTATGGAGGTCGACCTCCACCATGGTCTCCTCGGAGCTCCTCCCGACGGCGACGTTCTTCACCTTCCGGTAGAGGTAGTGGCAAACCAGCTCCTCGTCACTCGGATAGAACCTGAATCCCGGCGGCAGCGTCGACTCCACATCTCTCAATCCCATGATCACCGGATGAACCTAATCATTCATCAGCTATACATCTGCAAAGAGATAGATCGAGTGATGAAATCTATACATATATAGTACTAATACTATATATCTGCGCAGGAATGCTAGCTGGCTGATTTGGGCTTTATATACATTCAGAAAGAGAGGGATCAGAGAATAAGATGACGATCGACGTCCATATCTGGATCTCCAATAACATGTCAAGGGCAAGGGGGGTACTGTTGGTGATGCTTATTGTCACAGTAATAGTTAGAGATACATGTACATCTGAATACATGTACAGATTCGTATGAAATGATTTCAGGTTGCTGTGAAGTACGAGAAGATATTAAGATATATATATGTACACCGAGGTAACGATTGGGGATGAGTAATAATAAACTAAGGGCTTGGCTTAATTAATTATTCGCCCTGAGGAGTGGGGTCGAGTGATATTGTCTGTTGCATTCTAGCTAATTAATTGAGTCATTAATATGTAGTTTTTTTTTTTTAACTGGAGCATCTGTGTTGAGTGATATATACAGAGAGAGATAGGCGCTGTACCAGCAGTATATATGTCCAACTCACGAAGAGAACGATATATGAACAGAAGACAACCACGGTTGTTTGGGAAAAATGAAAAATAATTATAAAATATATATAATCGAGTGAACGGAAGTACAATGATTAGTATATCATTAAAACATGTATATACTGTTCATATTGACTTGTGCCCTCAAATTAACACCACCTATCCTTTCCACTGACAGGAGAGCCAAACAAGTCATCGTCAGGCCCCAGTGATGAGCTGTAGCAAATTGCTCTCCATAATTGTAATAAGCTGCTTCCACGGCTAGCTAGCTCTGTGGAATGTGGATGGAGAGGAGAGGAACACAGGGGAGAGTTCAGGGAGCGCACAGCCATCCATCCTTGGTGATGGGGAAATGATCAGAGGCAATCATTAAGTTCAATGATTGTGTGTGTGTATATATAGAGAGAGAGAGGTAGAAGCTTCCTTCAAAAATTCTTAATAACGATGAAGTAGATTCCCTTCGCATGTTGCAGATAAACACAACGATCGAGTAAAGGCCACAAGTTAATTTAGTTTACTAACTGGCCAACCACTGGCCGCGCCTCTATTACTTCCCCCCATGATGTATCGCAATCAACTATTTCATTTTTCCTCAGTATATATAACCCCACCGGCAACCCAATTCAAAGGCAGTACAACTCCAAACAATGTCCGCCATGTCGGCTATTCACCTTTCGATGGGAGTAAGACGACGACCCTCTAACCCACCAAGAAACAATTAACACCGGAGAGAGAAAGGAGAGGAGGATATACGATACATAAATAATACAGTCCTATGCGGCTTGATAACTGATAAGAATTAGTTCTCTACATACATGCACACACACACGGATCAGTCGTCGGTGCACGTCACTGATTGTACAGTCAATACGTCGATGGGCACGCGGGTGACGGCCGGCCGGAGATGAGGATGGACCACTAGCTAGCTAGCTAGCTAGCTCTCCGATACATGTAGCATGCAAGGTGACAATTTAATCACTGTCATCCTCTCCATCGGCACAAGGAACCTCTTTTTTTTTTCCTTCTATATGTTTGATTAATGGGGATCGAACTCATTGTTCACGTTGCAGGTGAGTAGTATATAGAAAGAATATCCACTGCACACGACAAGTTCCGGAGAGAGCAGCTAATTCCTGGGCAAGCTAGAAATAGTAAATAGTTGCAGATGGTCGACGCTTGAGAAGGGGAAACGAGAGCTATTTAATGTTTAATTAATTTGGATGGACGTGTGTCAATAAGCAGATGTCAATTCTTAGAAAAGTTCTCGTACATGGTTTGCTCAACTGCTGAAGGAGATATGCATATAACCACTGCACTTTTGATTCCTGTTTTCCTCTCGATTGATGGGAGAGCCTCTCTCTCGTGCTAACTTTTTTGTTGGACCAGTAGATCACAGGAAATGAACAGAAAAGAAACTTGTCAGGAATCAGATAAAACTTGATTTGGCATCGATCACGGCATGTTATATGGGATGTATGTACATATGGTTAGAGGACATATACCTAGATCATTAAACAGTGATCAGTATCCAAAAATATATCCATGCATGTACGCCAAGGATCCTGAAATATTCAATGGCCGTCGATATCAGTCATTCTCTTGAGGGAGATGTGCTACTGTCTCAGCCTCGAGAACATTAATTAGCCGGATTTAGCCACTGTTCGTGCGTTTTGGATTAATTCACCCGAAAGGATTTGTCTTGATAACTTGGGAGGGTGGCAAAGAGTTGTCTGCAAGCATTGTTTAATTATTGCTGACTCGGTTGAAAGTGAACCGATTTATCTCTTTCAGTTTACTTCCACTACATACACATACGCTTTGTATAATTACCCTACTGGTTGTGGAAATATTATACGTATGCTGAGGTCCCACGAGGGATCTCGAGGCCTTTAAAAGTCTTCAACTCTGTTCACGAGCAAGGAACTGGAGAGAGGACAAACGAGATCTTAATGCGCATGATTTGATGATTGTAAATTAAGGGAGCGATCAATTATTTAATGGGCGACGAGTGAACACGAGACGGGTGATGACGCCGCACGTGGACAAGCACAAGCAAGCGAATTTAATTTAAACGCAGAATTAATTGAATTTATTTACTAACAGTGTATAATGTGCAGTGCCGTGTCTTCGGAGTAAAGCTTTAATATATATATATATATATATATATTTGTTTAATACCATTTGAATTTATAATCATTAGCGTCAAGTTTTATTGCAGTTTGTGAATAAGACTCAGTATATGCTGAGTTATCTTATTTTTGATGATGATGTGACGCAACCAGATCGAGGATTGGTATGTTAAACGTTAACGTCCTACCCGAACCTGATCGGTAGAAATCGGGCCAGTGTTGGGCTCGCCAAAGAGTCCATTTTAAAACGGAATTAAGTTAACCCGGGCTTGGCCGGTTTGGGTTTTAGGTTCGATCTAAAAATATCGGGCTGGAACCTGCTCCAGGCCTCTCCAGAGGATTCTGGAAACTCTACCACATATATATATATGTCGTCTCTCCGTCTTCCTCGCCTGATCATTTGATGATTTGAATCCTCCTTCAGGTCCTCTCTGCGATCGGGAATTCTTGATTTCTCTCTTATGGCGGAATCCGTGCCCCAGTTGACGAGCCAGGCTCCGATCTACTTCCCCGTCCCGTTCCATCTACAGAACGGCTACCTATCACCTGTCACCGCTGCCGTGACACCAGTCGCTGGTCTCGTGTATCCAGCGGTGTACTCGCTTCCCCAGCATCAGCAGGTTGGATCATTCTAATCCCGTGCCTTCTTCAAAGTTTGCTTAATTTGTTCATTGTAGTAGTCTAGTCCGGTCTCCCGGGTAGAATCCGTGATCCAGTGCAATGGTTTGTCCTGATTTCCCAATTCTACTGGCCTTAGTTACGAGATGTTGCCGGCCAGCCGAATCCGCGATGAACTTCAAAATTTCCGGCGTTATGTTTTAGAAGAGTCTCTGACGAGTAATTAAGATAGATTGAAATTTGATATCGTCCTTTCACTCCTTCACCACACTACCTCTTACTGTGGTGCACATTCCAAATTTCACCTTCCAGCTTCATATTATCATTAGAACTTTGTGTGGAATTTTTAATGTTCGGCAAGAAAAGATGTTTAAATCGTTGACCGACCGACTTGTTTCTCTTTTGACTCCGTAGGCACAGCAATTGTTCCATAAGGATGCACAAACCATCACTCCAGAAGCCCTAGCGACAGTAAAAGCTGCTATCGTAAACAGCGCAACTGAGCAAAAGCGAGGGATAAAAAAGAATGGTATACCACGAAAAGCAGCTGGGAAGACCTGGGAGGACCCTACGCTGGCTGAATGGCCTGAGGGTATGTTCTCTAACTTGTAATACAATTTATTCACCAGGACTTCTGTTTGGATTTAGTCACGTTAACTGCATGCTTTCAATTGACAACTTGACAACCTACGTTATACACTAGTTTCTACATTAGATCCATTCGCTCGTTTCAAACTTTTACGTCATTATGCAAACTCCATGCTTTTATTGCGGACATATATTTTTCCTGCTCATATGAATCTATTTGTCTCAATTAGATCAAAGATGCTGCATGAAGCTTTTGTGAAAGCTCTCCAAGGGATGTAGGTGGGCTCGAAGTTGTTGCTGTTATCTTGATGTTTTTTGTCTTGTGGATTATGCTTAACGATCACTGTAACACTGTTTACTTCTATGTAGAGGCTTGATCACCCTGGAATGGCAACAGGAGTGCTATGAACAGTCGCATTCAAATTTATCTACTTGCAAAAAACAAAGTGCGGAGACATGGCTGTATGATGCCCTAATCATAGGCACTCATCCTGTCAACCTTAATTCCATCCTAATCACATATAACTAGTTTACTGATTGCAAATTCTAGCTGCTTACATGACTTGCTTTCCTAGTTTATATCACCTGATCTATGATATTCCGTTATTCTCCTTATTGATTTTACACACCCTCACATCATGGCATGAATCCTCCTGGATCTGTTAGACTAGTTGAAGTTTAGTTTTTTATGCACAGCTGTGTGCAATACCTGAAGCTTGGGTGTAAAGGTAGCAAAATATTGCTGACCAACTCATGGTACAACTATGTCTTTCTCATTAGATTTATCTTTTTCCACTGTATGCAGTGAAAAAATGTATGATGCCGTGGGTACTATTAAATAGCTATTGAGAATGATAGAGGCTGTTACGAGCTATACAATATTTAATTTAGGTTTGAAATAAAATGCTGGTATCTGATGCATCAGATGTCCAGTATTGGATATACAAGAAAATTTATTGGTTTTTAGCAAAAATCTGTGTAGAACCTCTACATTATTTGATTTGTATTTACATGTGCTACTGCCTATGCATAGAAATGTTAGTTGTGCAGCAGGGTACTGCTTCCATATTTTACTGTTACCTGGATCATATGTAAATGCTGACCATGTGTCATGTTTTTCATGCAGCATATTCCATGTCATGCAGGTCAAATATCATGATGTCCATGTTTTTTTCGTTGTTCTGAAAGGTACCAATTATATATTTTTTGCAGATGATTTTCGGCTGTTTTGTGGAGATCTTGGCAATGAAGTTAATGATGATGTTCTTTCAAAGGCATTTGCAAGATACCCCTCTTTCAACAAGGCCAGGGTAAGTTCTCGACTTATAATTGGCTTATTTAAGACTTGGAAACTTTTATGAACCATCCGTGCACCATCTGGTATTGGGTCTGCCGATCATGAAAAATAAAATGTTAGTTTATCAATGCCTATTAAGAATCTCTGAATTTGAAAATTGACATATTTTTTGTATTTGAACACGGAATTCCTGTGTAATTTAGGTGTTCATCACTTGCAAATATTTGCTGCTAGATGGGTTCCTTGAGTGATGCGCCACCCTCCTCCTAAATGGAGGGTGCATTATGGTTGTTTATTGATGGTCAGCCATAGCAGGGTGGTCGATTTCGATCATTCAATCGATTTTTTTTTTTTTGATTTCCTCATACTTATATGGTGGTAGCATGGATGTCTCCTGGGCACCTGCATTTCGTTTTTGTACGTCGGAGAAGATTTTTTCGCAAACAGGAGGGCACTGATTTCAGCTACGGTCAAGACCTAAATATATCTCTGTATTCTGATTTAGGTCGTGAGAGACAAGTGGACGGGGAAGACCAAAGGTTATGGTTTTGTTAGCTTCGCAAATGCATCTGATCTCGCAGCAGCAATGAAGGAAATGAATGGTATTTCTTTGATTAATCGGTAAACGTACGGATCAAAACTCTTGCGTATAATCATTTAACCTTGTCCATGTGAAAACAAATTATGTAGGAAAATACGTGGGCAATCGTCCCATTAAATTGCGAAAAAGTACGTGGAAGGATAGGATTGATCATGAAGCCCTTGTAAAACAGAAGGTACGTATGATAGCAGAATCAGCTTACTTGCTCTCTTCCGTTCTCTGTATCTCTGCTACAAATTTTTCTTAATTTCCAGTGCCATATCTTCTTCTCAGAATCAAGTCACGAAGAAGCCTCAAGTACCAAAACGAAGTATCCTACACAAGTAGCTCCCGGCTTGAGTTATATACAGCAAGGTACATGTTTCAGAATCTGGGCTGTTTAATTCGTAATCGATTGCTTTCCACTAAATCGCCTAAACTCAGACTTGTTTGACCGCCGCAGGTGTCGACATTCTTGGTGGTGCTCTTTGTTCTCAATGCCAACCAGGGCTGGGGAAAACAGACAAGACGGTCGGAGCAATTAATCCCTAGCTTTAGCCAATGAGATCTCTGGAATGGACTAATTGTATCCATTGAATCGTGTTGTACTTTGGGTAATCATTTATCCATGACAATTGCAGAAGAACAAGGGGCTCGATGTGGTAGCTAAACTGTGGATAATTATGTATAGTCGCTTCTTATTTATATATGCACGCTTAAATTGAAGCTGATGCTTTGCACCTCGTGACATTTATGACATGATCCAAATACCCCCACATTTATCGAAATAAACCAATCAGGATATTTACAACATCCGGTAATTTTGGCCCGCAGTAAGGTGATGACGGTGTATTTTTCAACATTTACAGAAAGGACTAAAATGTAATTTTTTTTTTAAAGGAGAGAAATCCGCGTATAATAAATACAAACAAATCTTTCAATTCTTATGTGCATCGGCACTAATCCTAAAGTAGATCTTGCACGAATAGTAAAGCGCGACTCTGGTCCGTCCGTTAAAACCTCTCTCGTGGATGCCGCCACCGCCCCCATCTGGCATCGGACCCGTTAAACTGATAAACCCTAGCAACTGCTGGAACTCCTCCTCCTCCTGAAACTGAAGCCGAGGAGGAAATCTGCAACAAGCGTAGCAGTGCCTGGTACGGTCTTCTCTCCTACGTATCTGCTTTTCCATCTTCCGGTTTTCTAAGCGCCTCCTAGTTCGGTCTGTCGGAATCTTTTTCCAAGGCTCAATCGTTCTTCATTTCTTCGTTTGTTAAGTCTCTTCTCTTGTCGTTCCTCTGCCTTCCTTTCGCGTTTCGCCCCTGAAAGATCCATTTCTTTGACAAAACGCGGCCGCGTTCTTTTCTAGGCTCTGGAGAGCACCGGAATCGTCAGTGAGGGGTTCCTTCTCAGTTTTACGGGTCATGTTTGTTTTTCTGTTTGGGCTGTGAATTGGATTGTTTGGGGTTCTTCGTTCCTTCTCAGTTCTCGTTTTCCTGATTTCTGATTCTACCATGTTCTTGCGAATTATTATTATTATTATTCTCCTATTTGCATCCTTAAGTCTTAATGTGAACTTGGACCTTTGTCTTTTACCAGTTAAATCCTGTGTCCGGGGTGATGCGATGTTTGTTTTGATCAAATGCCAGGGAGTAATCAATGCCGTAGAAGGATGACTTCATCACATGGATAGTCACACTACGGCAGCAAAAAAACACATCACATTGTGATGATGGTGTTCACGCAGCATTCTATGAGCGATGTCCCTTGCTTCAGAGGATCACTTTACGCCTTTTGCTCCAACAATGCTCATGGTTTTCGAGCAGACCCTCGAATAAGACTCCCCGCAGTCCATTTGGATCACTCAAAGAAGCTCAACTTTAAGCGTGGGACACAGCCCGACAATTCAGCTGTACTCGAAGCTTTACAGAACAGTGGACAGTCGAAAGGAGGAGGCCCTCCGGATACAGTAAATGGAACCATAAAAAACGCCTATGCTTCTGAGAAGTCAATGGCGGCCAAATATTTTAGACCTTTGCGACCATCAATTTCCAGCACAACCGGCCTGATACTTGATGGGTACTTTGTGGACCATGACGAGGTTTCCAACAACGACGTCCTTTGCAATCTATGTGAGAATGGCAAGCTCACGGAAGCCTGCAATCTGATTGATGTCATGGCACGATTGAGTCAGGTACCAGATTTTCCATCCTGCATAAATCTGATCCGTGGCCTGGTAAACATCGATAGAGTCGACAAGGCCACTCGCGTCTATCAAGTTATGGTTTTGTCCGGCGGGGTGGCGGACATAATCACATCTAACAAATTGATCGGTGGTCTTTGCAAGAGAGGGCATCTGAATACCGCGATCAGACTTGTCGAAGAGATGAGCTTCTGTGGTTGCCCTCCTGATGTCATCACATTCAACACTTTATTCAGGGCCATGTTCTACAACGGTAAATATGATGAGACGATCTGGCTCTGGAGGGATCTGCTGAGAAAAGGTTACCCTCCTTATCTCATTTCTTACACAATTCTTCTCGAGCTGGTATGCAAGAACTGCGGCATACGTCGAGCCATGGATGTCCTCGAAGATTTGGCCTTGGAAGGATGCCATCCCGATCTGGTGACCTTCAATTCTCTCATCAACCTGATATGCAAAGGGGGTAAATTGGAGGACACCGTCGTTGTTTTAGCTGGGCTTAGGAGACACGGTCTGGAGCCAAATGCAGTCACCTACAACACCTTACTCCACTCCTTGTGCACGAAGGGGAAGTGGGCTGAAGCCGACCATGTATTGTCCATAATGAAGGAAGCTTCGTATCCACCGACAGTAGTTACCTACAATATCTTGATCAACAGCTTGTGCAAGCACCAGATTCTCGATAGGGCGATCGATGTCTTGGATCGAATGGTGAACGAGGGATGCTCCCCGGATATCATCACGTACAACACTCTCCTTGCGGCGATGTGTAAACTGAACATGATAGATGAGGCTTTACACGTTCTTCATTTTCTGAGGGACAGCGGATATCCTCCAGTCGTCATTACTTACAACACACTGATAGATGGATTTGCGAAAAAAGGTGCGATTAAGAGAGCAATGAGTTTGTTCGACGAGATGGTCGACGATGGGATCGCTCCAGATGACATTACTTACGGCTCGCTTGTTATGGGATTTTGCAAGCGAGATATGATGGATGAGGCGATGGAGACATTGCAGGAGATGATAAAGATGGGCTGCAGGATCAGAGGTAGCACTTTTACACTCGTGATACATTCACTGTGCAGAAATGGGAATCTGGACAGGGCTATTGAGATTATGGAAATCATGGCATCAAGACGTATTAAGTCCGGTAAAACAATCTACAAATGGCTGGTCAAAGGAGTAGCTGCGGCCGGAATGACTGAGGCTGCTACCAAGTTGCAGGAGAAGTTGATCGAGTGCAAAGTTCTTGACAAGGCTTCATGAGTGGAGGATCGCTTCAGAAACTGCAGCTGCGCCAGAGAGTCGAGTCTCAAATGCGGCTTCATTTGGATGGTTCTTTGGATCGAGAAGTAAGCTAAGCTGCCCTCTCATCTCTCTCTGTGCTTGTATGTATTTTCTAGTTAATCATGTGGGCTCTGAAAAAAAAAATCTAAATGCTACATCATCTTCAACAATGACAGGTCTTCTCAACCACAATCCCGAACCCAGCAAATTTTTGATTCCATGCTCGCCTCCTGTAGTTATTTTCTTTCTTCAGCTCCAAAGTTAAGTTTATATAGATCTCTCTTTGTTTGCCGTGATATTTCCTTCATGATCTACCTTCTCTTCTTTTCGGTCGAGAACAGTTAGCACTCTAGATGGATCAAATCGCAATGACCATATGATGGAGCTGAATGCGACTTTTACAGTAAAAAAGGAGAGAGATCTCCAACGTGTATGTTTACTTACTCCCAAGGCATATGCATATATCTATATATATCTCTTGAATTTATGATGCTTCACATTTCTGGAAAGAAGTAATGCATCATCTCATTTTTTTTTCCTTTAAATTTAATTATTTATTAATTATAGTAGAAATCTATAAGATATTCTATTCCACCAATTAAGTATCAATCAGTGCTTTTACTGCTTGTTTCTATTTCTTTATGAAAAATAAATTATAATTTATAAAGATCAAACTCATATCAGCATTGCTTTTTTGTTTCTTTAAAAAAAAATCTGACATGCTGACTGGAAGTTAAAATAGTTTTAAGTTTCATATTATACTCATGTTGAGAATGTTAGCGACACAGTTTAAAAAAAAAATCCCTACCGTAGCAAAGCGGCATGCATATTTACTTAAAATAGTTTTGCTTAATTTAATAATATAATGAGACAAGTAAAGAAACAGCCAGCTCGACGAACTCTTCAAAATCAATGCCGCACGCTGCCTCACCACATCGATTCCGGATTCGTCGATCAGTCCTCGTCGCCGGCGGCGCCGCCCGACTTCTCGCCGCCGCCGCCGTGCTTGGAGGCCTTGTTTTTGGAAGGTTTGGCCGATCCGGAGTCCTTGGACTTCCGTCTCCGGTGCGACTGCTTGGGGATCGACGGCATGTCCTGCGATCCGCCGGCGGAGTCCGACCTCTTGCGGTGCTTGCGGTGCTTCTTGGTCTCCTCCCCCGTCTCGCTGTCATCGCCGGTATTCTTCGAGGTCTCGTCCGACTTGTGCCGTCTCGTGTGCTTCGGTTTTGTGGGAGGCGCGGATTCTTCGGCCACCGCTGGGGAGCCGCCCTCTTCGAGCCCTCCGCCTAAGAAATCCGAGCCTAGAACAGTGAACATCCATGGCGTCGCAATCAAAGCTTATTGCAGAAAATTACAACGGCATGCATTTAGCCAATGCATTCCTCTTCCTTACCTTGAGATCCCCATTTTGGTGCAGAGTCTTCCTTCGCAGGTTTCTCAAACGTTGGGTTGATCGGGGCCGAGTGGTAATCCTTCATCTGTTCGCGATCAAGAACTCGTAATCCGCAACACCCAAATCACCGCTAATCTTACTGCTTCAGACAGAGATAATTTTACGTACCCAGGTTGGAGCGTTGGCATTCGGTCCATCGCACCCGATGTGTGCCACATGCTTGATATCAGTTGGAAGCCCGATCTGCATCTCCGGTTCCTTGTTACCATCTGCGATGGGGAATAGCGAGCAAACGGATCAATCGATCGATCGCAGTAGCCGACTGAATCACATCCAAGTTTTAGCATGCTACCAAACATTTGAGAAATGTAGCGAATGGGCTTCAGGAAGCCCTTCTTCACCTTTGTGCCCATCTTCTTCGATCTCTTTCTTACCTACCTGAAAGAAGCAACCGAAAATTAACATCGCGGCAATTCGACCGGCATAGATCAGAAAGGAAATCGTACCAGAAGAATAAGAAGAAGAAGATTGGATGAGAAGTTTTCGGCAAAGCACCTGATGAGAACGGAAGAAAGAAGGAAATCGACAGAGGAATGGATCGATCGATTCGTCTGCGTGGTGGGGGGGCAAAAGGGAAGGGGGGGAAAGCCGTCTCTCCTCCTCCTCCTCCTCCTCTCCTTCTCCCCGAGAGATTATGCTGCGGTGACACCTCCGAGAGGGAAGGCGGCCATTCGAGGATGGCCGTGCCAATTTAGTAAGCGGCAGATGATATCCACATTCAACTTCCTTTTCCTCAAAATAAAATAAAATTAAAAATAAAAAACAAAAAATTAAGGGAAAAAAATGAAAAAAAAACAGCAGGCGGATGAGGGAGATGGAGATGGAGAGGAAGAGGGAGAGGGAGATCGCGAGGAGAAGGGAGAGGGAGGGTGATGGTATGCGCTGGTCCTTCCACATCTTGTAATGCCTCTTCCCGGGAAGGGCGGAGAGAACGGTCCTTCAATTGGCGGGAGACCGTTCATAACTGCATCTCATTAATTTTATCAATAACGAAGAATTTTAAAAAACTAGTCAATGCTAGTTACTTAGTTAGTTAAATCTACTTTTTTTTCATATATAAAAAATATAATGATCTTACAATACTACTAAGTTAAGAACAGATGTAACTTCTCTAATTAATTTTATCAAAAAAAGGAGTTAGTTTAATTTATTAATATTTAAAAAATAAAGTAATTGATTTTTTTTTCTAAAAATTCTTTTAATTTGTCACATTAGTTTAGATATCTTAATTAATTCTTGAAAAAAATTGAAGTATATAATTTAAAGTTTTATTTCATACGAAGATGGGAATTCAGTGAATAAACAGTACGAAATTTAAGAAATAACTATGTTAATATATAATTAATCAAATATCATTGCAGCTACATGAAGAAGATTTGATCCATCGATGAGCTTAATTTGAGCTTATATAGAGAGATTTGAGTTTTTTCTGTAGACATATTACGGTTATGCTAGAAGTTTGTTTTAAATTAAAAAAAAATAACTTTTTTACTGTAAACAATTTTATGGAAGAATTTTTTTGGCTAGTAAAAATTTGTTCATGAAGTGTTCCCACCCAGCTTTGAACAAAGCTGGGAACACTTCCTTTATTCTTTCTGATGAAGATAAATGAGCACAAAAAAATCACTTAGTTCTATTTAATGTTGTTTCAAGATTTTTTTTTCCACAAGAATGTGAAATTTATTGGAAACACAATTAGCAAAAGAGAGTATGACAAAATTTCCAAATTAAAGAGAACTATTCACCCTCAGCACTACAAGTACTAGTGTTTGCTTAAACAACGTATCAAGCTTTCCCCGCTAAACACTGAGAGGCAGGCAAAGCATATAAATGACAACTACATCTTAAAATGCATAACCAGAAAAAAAGTTTTACAGCATCCAGCAGTTTTGTGATGCTGATACTCTCATCATAATCGATGTGCTACACCCGGAAGATATCAAAAACCAACAGACTTATTCGGGTTCTTCTCATCGTAATCGAGCTCGATCAGTTGTCGCATCAAGATGCTTTCAAGTTATCAAAACCAACACTAGCCTGCAACCAGAGGAATGAATAAGCAGGGAGGTTTCATGCATCATGATGTTTCTATTCAGACCATAAAAAATCAACTATTTGATCTACTGAAGGCTCCATACCAGGAACTTGTGGTTCTCCTGTAAAAGAGGAGAAAAGCTTGAGCAAAATTTCTCCATGTCAGCATTGACGTCGCCTCCACTGATAACCTCCATGAATTTCTTCCTATCAGGGGCAAGTTTCATAGCAACCTGCCATCAATTTCAAAATGTCATGTTTTAATTGTGGAATTAAGACAAGAGAGGAAGATTGTGGCTTCTAATCAGAAGAACCTATTTTGCCTTTTCATGCATACCGTAAAGCTAGAACTGGCAAGCCAGCCATGCCATTTCTTCAAGGTCTTATTGTAGGAATCAGTACAAACTTGAGACATGCTCCAGTCCTCATGCTCTAGCAAGTTCCTGAATAGTTCCACCAAAAAGTCCATTGCTCTGAAGGACAAATAAAAACTTTAAACATAAATTTATGTTGATGTTCACGAAATTTACAAAAGAAAGGGTAGTTAAAATAAACACAGCAACTTTTCTGGTAGTATGACATTCATTCATAAAAATTCGTCTATCATCATCATCATCTGCAAACTCTCTCCTGCAGATTTCCTCACCATGGTTCAGACATTAAAGTGCTCTTTTATGAGGCACATTGTCTGCTTAATAAATGGTAAGGCACATACATATGCCCCTACCTTCACAGTTGTAACATGTTATTTGGGCACCATAGGAGTTAAAAGGCACATCTTTAGTTTAGAAGAGACAAATAAATGATTGTGAGTTTTTTCTTAAGCCATACGAGTTAAAATTCTCAAACACGTATGGACAACATATTTTTATTAATGCACTTTGTAATAAGGGTTGATATGATCTACAAATGAAGTTCATCATTCCTCAGGCCTGTCTGAACAAATTTTGGTTTGAGGAGCATCTCATATGAAGAATTCTTACAGTTATCTGATAAGTAAATATGTTCACCCTCAACGTGCATTACTATTTGAACTGATAAAGGAACTTGTTCATAGTTTGATTACTTCCTAGAATTCCTACAACATTTCACTCGTATTGTGTTAAAGAAACATTCTCCTGTACTGAAACTAACGGTGAAAACCAACTTCAATTGGTTATCTGATAACTCCACAAATATTTCACCTACCTCCAGTGGACAAATTCAGTTTAGCACTCCAGTTTCCTGCATCTATAGTTCTATACAGGAACACTATTGCATGTCTCTTATGGTGCATGTATATGTTCTACATACGTATACTGCACTGCACACATATAACTGAGATATAACACATAGTAGATTGTCAGATAAATTTTACATCCCTGTAAAAATTATGCAAACATCACACCTTGTCAACCACAGAAGACCATTGGTGCAGCTGGATGAACCTTTTGCTGTTTTATCTTCAGTTTCAACTTTCACCAGACTGTATAGGTGCTGAAACTTTGACGGATCAGAATTATATTTATTTTCCAGCCTCTGCAGAATACATCAGTGAATATATTCAGCAGCCATAGCCAAACAGGTAAATGGTAGAAAAAATAAGGAATGCAAGACATTTATTATTTGACAAAGCGGCTACGTTTCATGATGTGCCTTGCAACATTAAAACACACCAAAAAACTTATTTCTTACCGCTATATTACCCCCTATATCAGACTTGACAACAGACATAGCTGCTCCAAACTTTTCTGACATCAACAGAATGAGAATTAGCAACAATGTAGTAGGAATATATATGACCAAGAACAACATTGTAGACATATCTAAACTGCTAATGATCAGAAACTTTCATATCAATACAAAGATAACTCAATGAACTACTTTCTTGACAAAATTGAAAAAAAGGAAAGAAACTCAATTTAACAAGCGGCCCTATATAGTTTAAAAGCATTTAATAAGGGAACAACTAAGGATTTTCAATAGCATATGGTGGATTTCTTATCATTCCATGGCATGGTTCATAATGTAAAGTGTATATTTCTTTTATTCTGAAGATTAACAAATCAGTAGTCCCATGAGAACAAAACTTTTACTAAGGAAATTGACCATATTTTTAGAGAAAGAAAAGACAATCTTAGCAATTAAGCTATGGATCATCTCCAATATGGATTAGACAAAACGACAAATAACAAGGCAAAAGATTCTTAGACGATGAGGAAGCCAGAACCTAAAACCGGAATAATTAGGCTGCAGACATCGAGAAATTGTTTTGTTTGGATTTCTCCATCCGCCGACTTGATATCCTTCATTCGTTCCAACGAGGGAGTGAATATACTCACCGGCTTCTCCATATTTTGATCCTTCAACCTGTTTAAAATAAGACCAAAATAAAACAACTTTTAGAATTTTATACATCGTTACTTGTGTTGAAACAAAAAACTCTTTTAACTCAAACGACCTTATTCGATCGGTAACAGATGAAAATGCAAGAAATTTGATCCAAATATCAGACTCATCCCATAAAATTTCAATCCAAGCAAAATTTAGCGACATTTTTTGACAGCCGCAAACAGCCCATTAGAACTACATAGCATTCGAATGTTCGGCAACGCCCAAAGTGAAAAAAAAAAACTGAACATTTTTAAGAGAAAGATAGCGGACAGATCAAGTACCGCATCTTTCTCGATCTGAGATGCTGCTAGGAACCAATGCTCCAACAAGTTTACACCTAATGCACGCGCCAACAGGAAAATAACGCAATCTCAGACAAGCTACTCTACATGAACATATGCACATCCGTCTAAAGAATCCCATCTTTTGCCTATATATCGTCCTCAAAACAAATGAAAATGAGGGATCACGATTCAACAATTCCCTAAATTACACGAAGAACTGGAACGGAAAAAGAAAACGGAAGTACGTGCGAGTGATCGCACGAGTGATCTGTGAGAGGAACAAACCGCTTCCGATAAAATTTCTCCAACGAAATCTCTTCCGCCTCTCCTCCTCCTCTTCGCCACGCATTTATAGTAGAAAACCAACAGGCGATGCTCTTTTTTGAAGCCGGCCGAGTCGGAAGAAAGCAGGTACAGATTCCCAAATCCACCCCTGAAGTTTTCTTTAATCAAAATACCTTTTAATTACGGCCAAATTTACATTCGGGGCGAAATTTGTCATTTCCTATTAGCATAAGGGTTTGAGTTAAGAAATTGCACCGTTTGAGGCTTTTTTTTTTTTGCAATTGATCAATAATTTTTATTTTTTAAAGCCATGATTGATAGGGTTTTTTTTGCAATTAATCAACATTTTTCTTTTTTAAAGCAATAATTGCTACGTCGTGATCGCATGTTGTTGCAGAATTTTATAAAAAAATAAACGACTGGTTTTTAAATTGGATTCGGTAATTCTAAAAAACACAAGATTTATTTAATTTGCTAACGGACTTTAAAAATTATTTATTTTTGATGCTTAATGTTCAAACTGATCCGGTCCGCGTTAAATTTGGTGAAGTGAACCCAATGGATCAAGTCCCACAACGGCAACACGAATCGACGGCGAGGATCAAAAGAAAACTACTTTATGATTACCTAACCATCGTTCACGGTATCCCACTTAATTTTTGAGATTTAATGGAAAAAAATATTTGTTGCGGTACATGTTAAATCGCTTAATTAATACCAACGCCATTTGGTTCAACTTTTCAAGATCATGCCCCGTTGATCGACAAATTGATAGCAATCTCTGAGAAGCGAAGCAAACACAGAAATGTCCAAACTTGACCACATTCAAATAAATACTTAAAAGGATACTCGTACTCTCAAATGTAGCAAAATCTTTAACTCAGAAATATCTCTAGAAAGTTCAAATCTAAAGAACATCAAAACGGAATCCACTAAAATTTTCACTTCTTGAATTAGTAAAACCACCGATGGAGCAGACATAAACTCTTCCAACAAGCTCAAGCTGCAGCAGAACCCTTTTTTAGCTTGAACAATTCTTGTCTAACAGCACGTGCTCTCTGATGAACAAAGTAGATATCAATAAATGAACTACATGCATATGAAAACTACATCGACAAAGGATAAGAAGGATAAGCAAGGCATTAAATTTCAATTGCCCATAACGTCGAGTACTGACCTTAACCTTTGCCAACATGACCTTGAACCTGTCAAAGTCATTTAGCGAAGCTCTCTTCTTCTGCACAATCAGCTTCCTACCCCATGAGCTGTTCTCCCACTTGTTCTTCACATCTGCAAAAGTTGGTTAGGTTCATAGCCGCAGAATTCTTCTTGGGAATTCGTCAATAAAGAATTCACTTGTACTTATAAAGAGAGTACAAAGATCTCACCAGCAGCATCCATGGCGTCAATAAGTGTCTTCTTCTTGGGAATTCGTGGTATGTCGATCTTGATGTCCGTAAGGGAAAGCCTCTTGAAGTTCATTTGCCCACGCACCATGTCAGGAGCATCAACCAAGGCCTATAATTTGTGGGACATCGTATGAAAATAGTTTTAACCATAAAAGCAGCAGGGTCACAAGCAAAGTTCACAGAAAAGTAAAATATGATGCAGCCAACCTAATTTTATCAGTAAAATTAGCACATTATTCTTGATAAACGAAAGTTTATCACCGACTCATCATTGTTAAGCATGAGCGAAGAAGGAAATCCTATAATTTCTCCAGCCTAGCAGATATTAAAGATTTTCTTCCGAGGAAGCAATGAAGACAAACGAATAATAACTGGAAACAAATTCCAGTGAACCTCGCTGCATAGGCGTCTGGCCAGTCCTACAAGGATAAGGATCTAAAGTCCACACAAACTACAGTTTCAGAAGCAAATGTGCAAAGGCCACCATCAAAAATACAAAGGATTTAATAATGATATAGAAGAATAAAGCTGTGAAGAAAATATGTTCCCTAAAATACAATCCACAACTTTAATAATTCCAAAATGACTTAAAAGCCATATACATCTTTCTTAAGCAAACGAGATGATAGCAAATCATAATGTTCTACAGCATATTCGTAGTAAACCTAGCTGATTGATATCAGAGAGAAGTATAAATTTCGAACAATTTGCCAATCGCATAAAGCCAAATAGAGCCATAATTAAACAAGAAACATATCCCGACTTCAAAGAGCCATAACCTAAATCCAAAAAAATAGAGCGACGGCAAAATAATGACCGTAACCAAAAATGCTTACCCTGTTCTGGTCGATAACGTCGACGATGACGACAAGCCTGCCATATTCCTTCCCGTAGTTCACCAGGGCAACCCTGCCGATCTCCACGTATCGCTTGAACGGCTACAAAGACGCATCAGAAAACTCGACGAATAAGCTCAAGAGTAAAAAGAGAAGAGGGCTTCAGATCGCGGAAGGGATCAGAATCCAAAACAATAACAAAACCAACAGAAGAGGAGAGGAGAAAAGCCTCACCATATTGCAGGCGAGAGAGAGGGAGACGCCTCGTTCAGCCGCAAGCAGGAGGTCGAAGGAGTAGAAGCGACGGCGGCGAGGAGCCCAAAAGTGATTTATATATGCGCTATCTAGGTTTCATATCCTGTTAGGGCATTCCGTTGTCTAGAGAATGCCTCCGATATGTCCGATAATTACAAAATTGCCGACGACGCCATGGCTCGATCGGACCTGTTAATTGCGTCCGGTTTGGTTTGAGTCAATTCTACCTCCTAAAAGGGATTCTGCAGTAATAATAAAAAAAACACAAAAAATGAGTTTGAGGTTAATTATTTTTTGACGATTAGTAATAATAAGATGATGAAGTTTGGCCAAATTTGACAATTTTTTGACGATTTAATTGTTTTTGGTGTGCCCGACAGCCCAGTGGCAGGCGGTAAGAGCACCGACGGTGTCCGGATGTTTTACTTCGTTGTTTGGGCCGGGCCGAAACGAACTAATACAGATTGAGCCACTTGATCAGCCCAGGTATGGGATACATTAACCTTGCCGTCTGCTCACCGCCTCTAGTTGGAAGCAAAGACTGCCCCAAGAAAAATTAAAACGTCAAATTTCATCCAAGTCTCGGTTTCTTATCCTCACCGAGAGTGAGCGGAGTCGACGACTCAACTGGGAACTCATAGGCTTTCTGCTTGTCTCGTTGCGGCCCAGCAAGCAACGATTAAAATATTCTAAAAGCTTTTATTGTTTAAAAATGTCATTATATACTCCTTACTATTTACTCTCTCAACAAATGCCTACCATGTAGCACAAAGAAATATTAAAATGTTATGATATGATCACGGAGGAACAATTTGCTATGTGGTTCTTTTTTCCAATGTAACTATCAATCCTTCACTAACACAGGCAATAAATAATAATACAACATTGGGCATAATTTTATTACTTCACAGTTGGGAGGCAACTGAGGCTCCTTGAATACTTTGATAAAAGAATGATCAAATTTGGCCAGCAAATTGGTATGGTGCCAATTCATAGTTGCACAGCAGAACTTTGAGGAAGAATGCGGTTGAAGAGATCGAGCCGAGAAGATGCGGCTCTGTGTTCATCCCAACCAATCTAAAATCTTCACTGGTATAGCAGAATCCTGTGCAAGGAAAAAGAAAAATCTTAAGCTGTTAACAGCAAAAACCTATTTTCTATGCAACAGGATATTTCAAATTAAGGCAACTTTTACACGCATCAGAACTGAGCCAACCATTTTTGTCCATGAAGAGTCTAGAAGGCAGATCTCTTCGTTTTATTATCGACAACTGATAAAATAATAGATCAGAGGTAGCACTAACAGGTCATGAATGCATTTCTACATGTCAAATATAAGAAACCATGTTGAAAACAGTAGTAGTTTTTCTATTGGGTTTCAGAAAGGCAAATATAAGAAACCATGTTCCACAGGTTGAAGTGAACATCCAAATCTCAGGGATGGGACAAATATAAAGCTGAAATATGAAACAAATTTGTCCCCTATATTCATTTGATAAGCTAAAGGAAGCCGACTTGGAGAAGATAAATAGAACAGATTACCTTAGCCGAAGGTTTGCTTGATGTATTTAGAACATTCAACATCCGGACATAACTGGCTTTGTTGGATCCTTAATATGGAAGATAAGAAGTCAGTAAGCAGCTCAATGAAAAACCAGAGATGCTTGCAGATCAAGTTGTGTATCTCGCGTGAAACCAACCTGTGCCTCGGTTGGCCTTTCAAGAACACAAAGGTACTACTCAGACAAATCCTTTGGTTAATATCTCTCTTACTGATTTATCCTACCAATAGTCCATGCATGAACATTCACCATCCTTGAAATGATGAAAACGGTTTAAATCCCTCACAATTATCTCCCTTCCAACGATCTTTGAAATAAATTTTGTTGCTACATGGCAGTCGACGCATACTCGAAGGTTTTTTGTCACTCGGATGGTAGTTCCCGGAGGAGTACTAATGATGCCAAATGCTATCGCGAGCCTTTCGCTGTGGCCACATAACATATGCCTCTTCTGCTCTTCCTCAACATCATGAAGCACATCCTCCGTGTTGGGTACATAACCTGCTCTCTCCATCTGCTCTGATAGAACTTCCAGAGCCTGCATTATCTTATCGTGCCATGGGTGAGATTTATCATGTGCCATGAATGCATGTAACTCATTCTTTATTTCAATCCAACTACAAGCCGGTTGCTTCTTCATCCGTTTGCGCTTGATGGTCAGTCTTAATTTTTCTGCTTCATTCCATCTGCCAGCAGATGAATAAATATTGGACATAAGAACATGATATCCCATGTTTTTGGGTTCAATCTCAAAAATTTTTGCAGCCACTTTTTCGGCTAAGTTTGCATTCTTATGAACCCGGGAAGCAGCCAATAAGGTGGACCAAACACTTGCAGTTGGTTTTATGTGCATGGTGGAAATAAAATCATAGGCCTCCTCCAGTTTCCCAGCTCGACCTAAAAGGTCAGCTACTGCTGCATAATGCTCTAACCTGGGAACGATCCCATAATCTCTGGACATTCTATGGAAGTGCTCCCAGGCCTCATCGACCAAACCTGCATGGCTACAAGCAGTCAATACTGCCACAAAGGCCACATGGTTAGGCTTCCCAATCTCCATCTCCATCCACCGGAACAGAGATAGAGCTTCTTGTGCTGGCCCATGCAAGGCATAACCCATGATCATTGCAGTACATGAAACAATATCCGGAGATGGCATGCCATCAAAGATGCACCGAGCAATACGGATATTTCCACATTTCACATACATATCAATAAGTGAGCTGGCTACAAAAACATTCCTATCAAACCCACCTCGGATGACATACCCATGGAGCTGCTTCCCCAGATGCAATGTTGTCAGATGTGCACAAGCAGGCATGATACTTGAAAAGGTCACCGGCTTAGGCTTTATCTGAAGACGCAGCATCTTGCGAAACAACTTGAGCCCCTCGTCGAACATGGCATTTTGTACCAAACCAGCAATAATGGAATTCCAAGAGATTGAATCAGGGTTGGGTAAAATATTAAAAACTCGACGCAAATAATCCACATTGGTGCAGTTAGCGTACATATCAATCAAGCTGCTCCCAATGAACACATCCGAATCAAACCCATGCCTTATTGAAAACCCATGGATCTCCATTCCCTTCTTATTATCAACATACTCGGCGAAGATTGGAAGAATGCTTGACAAAGTGAATGAGTCAGGCTTCAGACCAGCCACGCCCATCTCCTTGAGCATCTCCAAAGCTTCCAGATACATCCCGTTCTCTGCAGCTCCTGCAATCAAAGTGTTCCAGGACACAACATCTCGTTCAGGCATCTCATCAAACACCTGTCTGATAGTCTTCAAACAATCAACTGGAGGCCGCCTATCTGAAAAAGATGACACCTTTGTCGAGGTGTTATTTGCGGCGTCTGCACCCATCGTATGAGTAGGTGAATTGCTGCCATCGGCGTCGTCCTCAGCATGGCAGAACTTGCAGTACATGTTCATGAGTGCATTGGCGGTAAAGAGGTCCGAAAGCCAACCCGAGCGGATCAAGAAGCCATGAACGGCAAAACCAAGGTGGGGAACCCTGATGGCAGCGCAGGACTTGAGGACGGAGGGAAGGACGGCGTGGCCGAGGGCAGCGCCGGAGGAGCGCATGCGGACGAAGGCGGAGACGGAGTGGACGAAGAGGCCGTGGGCTGCGGAGCAGCGGATGACGGCGGCGTAGCAGGAAGGGGAGGGAGAGGGGGCGGCGGCGAAGGCGAGTAGGGCATCTGAGACGAGGCCGAGGGCGGTGTAGAGGGAGAAGAGGAGGGGGGAGGGGCGAGGGTGGGACCTGAGGAGGAGGGCATGGAGCTGCTGGGCCTGGGACCTGCTTCGGATGGAGGAGGGGCATCGGAGCAGGGAGTCGATCGCCGAAGTGCTGTCGCGAGCAGCGGTGTGAAGCATTGGAGGCGGCGCTATTTTTTTGATGAGGAAGTTGAAGAAGCCGATTCCATAAGGTCGGAGATCTCTTACTAAAATGCCAAAATATTACTAACTTAAATTTTTGTAAATAAAAAAATATTATTTTTTTAACTCTGGTATTTAGGTAATGGTTTTTAGTTCTTTTACTTTAAAAATGGGCATCTGTGACGGTGATCCCATTTACTAGGAATCAAACAATGGTTCAATTGTTGGTTGACCTCATGGGAAGTCAAACGGAAAATGTTTCAATTGCTGGTTGGAGACCAAAGCATGGAATCATCTTCAATCAATAATGGCACTGGCGAGAAACAACATATTTGTATAATGTTGCAGGATTTTCCCTTTAAATGAGTGTTCATTTGAAAACAAAAAAATTAATATAAACCAGGAACGAAAGTTTTTCCTCACTTTTGAAACGTAAACAACTCATTCTGAATTAACAGATAAATCGTAGAGCAAGAAGAATGAAGCAGGCCGCAGCAAAAAAATTGTCGGGGAGCCATATTTTGCTCGCTAAAATACACCGTTGGCCAAGTTCTCATATCATAGCTCAGTCGAGCAAAGTTACTTTTTATTTTGGAGGATTCGTCTCCAAAAGCATTCATGAATCACGGTAGCCATCATAAACTTACTGAGCAGAAGCTTTGACCGCCTTTTCTGCTGCGTCGTCCAAGTCTTCAGCTGTGATCAAACTCATTCCACTATCCTGCAAATCAAAACACATGCCATGAGTAATGAGTTAATGCCCTTTTCACAGTTCTTGGTTTAAGGATGGACATCCATGAGGGCAGCCTACTACGTAAAGGAAATACCTTGAGAATTCTCTTTCCTTGATCTACATTGGTGCCTTCCAAGCGAACCACAACAGGTACCTTCAGAGAAACCTGATAAATACAAGTCTCACGTCAGCCATAATTGAAGAATAGTTCAGTAATAAGTTCTCGAGAAACCTAATAGTAGTCATTTTCATGCACAGATTATATATAATGGTAATCATGCCATTCGGATCAAAACAACGACAGAAAGTATTCATTCGCATGAACAACTAATAACAATATCTATGAGGCCAAGCTGATCATAAAACAATGATAACACAGTATTGGTTAAAATACTTGGTACTAGCACTACTAACCTGTTTGGCTGCATTGACAATTCCACTTGCAATCACATCACATTTCATAATCCCTCCAAATATGTTGACCAAAATGGCCTTCACTTTGTCATCGGATGTTAGTATCTTAAAAGCTTCTACAACCTGAACAGCAATTTAACAAAAAAAGTTAGAAAAAGAAAAACCACTTTCTCCTACCACAGTACAATTAATTTCATACTTTCCACATTTTACCAACTACAAGATATTTTAGAAACCCCTCGAACATAATATGCACCTGGCTTTCTGATGCATTGCCACCAACATCGAGAAAATTGGCAGGTGTTCCACCATGCAATTTTATTATATCCATGGTAGCCATTGCCAATCCAGCACCATTCACCATGCATCCAATCTCTCCATCAAGACCAATATAGTTCAGATCTGCTTTGGCAGCAGCAACCTGCACAACGAACAAGTTAAAGTTATAAATGCAACTCTGAGTGATCGGCAGCAGAAGTGTTATTTCTAGCATGCATAACAGAAACGTCACCAAATCCATGGAATCAACTAAATTTTTCTCAAGGTATACATAATAATAGTTATGGGATATATTTTAACCTCTCTAGGGTCTTCTTGTGTTGGATCTCGTAGAGCAAATATTTCCTTCTGACGGAAAGCAGCATTATCATCAAAGTTCAACTTTGCATCTGCAGCTACTAATTGGTTATCAGATGTCTCGGCAATTGGATTTATCTAGTCAACAAAAGGTGCAGACAGTAAGTATAGAGGATATACTAGTGAAAGAAGAAAAAATAGAATATTTAGAAAAGATGCTACAATACCTCTAATAGGGTGCAATCACATTCACAGAAGAGCTTGTAGAGTTTCTTCACTTGTTCTATTGAAGCATTTCTGTCTGCAACCGTAGGTGCCAAACCATCAACAACTTTGGCTGCATCTTCATCTGTGATTCCCTTGAAGACATCAATTGGAACCTTATCATTGGAAAAAAAAGAAAAAGGTTAAGATTTTGAAAGATAGATACTAATATATTTTGTTTACTTTTTACTTTATTTTTCAAAAACAATTTCGCGATTAACCATGAATGAAGAAAAGGATAACCTTAATAATCATGTCCGGAAACTTTTCCGCTAGGTCTTCAATGCTAGTTCCACCCTTTTTGCATGCTATGATTAACTGAAAGATTATCGTAAATAATCAGATAAAGGAATCTAGAACTGTTTCTCTACTGCAAAGCAAATTCACTACATGATCAAATAAAACTAAAAGAAAACAGTCCAAAGATGTACCAAATAGTAGTTATGCAAAACAAAATTAAGTTGAACTTAAATTACAAAAAACATACTGGGCCAGCAGTTTTGCGGTCAAGGGTAATAGCAAAGTACATCTCATTAACAAGGGATAGTTTCTCACATAGGTAGACCTGCAAAACCAGAAAATGAATATTTCATTGAAACAGATCTTTGTATGAGTCCCAGAGGAAAAATAACACTAGAAGAAACATTTACTGTTCATGAAGCAATAATTTTACGGCCATATGGTTAGAATTAATCTCCGGATGAAATGTAGAGAGAGGAGCATTAAGATGGACAAGTAAACAAGAAGTAGAATAATGGGACAAATTCCAAATTCTTATATGGCCCATGTTAGAATTGTCAACAGCAGCTTTGCAGATAAATACAATCTGGGATTTATTTCTCAATGAGCACAGTAGAGAGAGGACCAATGTTCATGTTATTATTGGTTAAACCTGGAAGTGCTGTCAATTGCAGCAGATAAGTACAATGTAGATCATTAAAAAAATAACTAAAAAAGATTTCATTTCCATGGGTTAAATGAATTAAATTTAATGCTATGTGACATGATGTTGCGAATGCGTAGAGGGATGAGCCACTTCTAACCTTGCTCACAACTTTTCCTTGAGGACCAGTTTGCTTGGTAACAAGAATCTGGCCAAGCATTTTCCCTGCATACAATATCTGGATGTAATTATTTTATACATTACTCAGCTTCAATTTATCCTCTAAAGAAAGATTAAAAAAAGCATTACAAACCATCTAATTCAGATATGCAACATAATAATCATTAGAAAATTTCAAAAGCATGAATGCTCAAATAGTCACAAACATCAAAGGGGCAACATTCAAGGTTCAAAACGGTCAATGAATGCAAATGTTAGTGTTCTTACACCTACTCAAGGTACATTTAAATGGATAGTTGTTATATAGCTTTACCAGTATGACGATCATCCTGTAATTACCATCAGCACTAAGCAATCAAAAAATTGTTTTATATTATTATATCATATAAAACAATTAGTGGTATATTTCAATCAAGTTAGAACCTGCCACTTAATGTGAAACCGATAAAAAAACATGTGCAAGAATTGTCAAGAAAAAGGTTTATTGCGCTATGTGAATATATGAAAAGAAAGACTGTGCTAGGTGAATATCAAATTCTGAGAAGATGTCCCTTACCTGCTATTTCCGGTACCTCCTCAGTTTTAACAATATGCACTCCACCCTTAAGTCCACTTTTAAAGGTCCCCAAACCTCTCCCACCGGCAAGAATTTGGCTTTTCACCACAATCTGTGGCAACACCATAAAACCTCAATTTTCTAAGTCATCCTGTTCAAAGGTTACCTATATCCAACTATACAATTGAGTCACAAGTGAAAACACCCTAATATATGAAAAAGATGCATCAAGCAAAGAAATTCATATGATCTGGCAATATAATTCCTTAGTCAGAACAGAAGATTTTACATTATAAATATGTATTCCAAAAAATGTTTTTAAAATAAGTTTGTCTAGCAAGATTTATCGGTCTATTGTATTATCTTGAAAGTGTGTTCTTAATGTCCAAAAATAAACTGTTGCAGAAATTTCTAACAAACATAACCTTTTGACATCACACCATTACCTTCCAAGACCTAGCACCAGAAAAGACAAACGAAAACTATGGTTTCCTAACTACAACATATATATCATGAAGAAACTTCAGATTCTTAAACCATATCAGTGATTTCATCTTGTAGATGCTCATTGTCAAGATGTCAAAATGTTCCATAAAACATGAAAATGAGCATAACGACCTGCTAAAGATTTTTTTTTAAATGCAGAATACAGAAAAATAAGTAATAGCAAGATCAAGAAAAGAACCCAAAGAGAATCTTAACACACCTCTTTCTCGTTGGGAAAAACTGATTTGACAGCCTCCTTCACCTCATCAATGGATGCAACAGCAACTCCTTTGGGCACATTTATTCCGTGCTTCCCCATCAATTCAGCGCCCTGCTCCAAGACCAAGAGGCCACAAAGGAATCAATTCAAAAGTTGTAGCGAAAAGCGGAGAAGACTGGCATCAACTTTACCTAGCAATTAACACAACAGATTCGATCTTGATAGAAAAAAGATCGCCGAAAAAAGAACGAGATCAAGGTAAATCATGAGGGTTTCAAATAGCAACACGAAGAATCAGGGATTTCGTTGCCAATTCCTTCGGTTCAACGAAAGAAAGAAGCTAAAAGATTTAAAAAGGGAAGAGTCAGAGCAAGAACAACGACAGGATCAAGAGACCTGGTACTCATGGATGTTAAGCCGCCGCAACTGCTGCTTCTGCCAACTCCCGGCTATGGAGAGAGAACCGGCGACGATTTTCCCTAGCGATCTCCTCATCCTTACTCCCGATTGACCAGAAGAGAACCCTAGAGTCAGATCTTGACAAGAAGAAGAATGGGGGAGGCGGAGAAGAATGCAAACCCTAGCAAGATTTGCCTTTTTCTCGTTCTCTCTTGCCTTCCGTTTTCCTTCCCTTCCTCGGGGAAAATTAAACAACCCTCGAGTGTCTTTATATTTAGTGGAAGGCCCCTGCTGGTGCTGATGCCGACGCCGTATATGCATCGTTGCTTCGCGTCTAACGTCGTGTACCGAGTCGTGACTAAAAAGTGGCGCCGGCATTTTTTATAACCAGCCTTTTAAAAAAAAATTAACAGCCTTATACAAACTTAAGGAAAATTGTTTTTTTAATCATTTTTAGAAATTTAGCCTGTTGAACGAATAATTACCGTAATCTATTAGAAAAAAATTAGTTATTCAATTTTAACTTCTTAATATTAGTATGGATGAAAACTTGAAAAGGTGGCATCTTACTCAATCAAATTTGAACACAAATTTGTCATTAGAATGTGACGTAGGTGTAGAGATAACCTAACCAAATAAAGATAAACAAAAAACATAAATACTAATTAAACATTAAGATTAACACTGAAGTTAGAAGTCGTCATGGAATTACAGTGAAAAAAAGTTAGGATATTTGAAAGTGAATATTTAGGACTAAAAATATCTTGTTCCAAAAAAATTGGAGGTCAGTTATTGTACTTCTGTCCAAGTTGTAATTCACCTGCCCATTGAATTATGATAAATATCCTCATCATTCTACATGGAAGAGAAGAGAAAAAGAAGATATCGATTAAAATTGGGCACAATTGCTTTTTGCAATCAAAGAGATGTTTATCAAGTTTTATAATATGTCTGTCTATACACAAGTACTAAGGAAAAAAAAGGGATGATCAATTACCTTGTCATTCCAAGGTTCAGCGTACCATCATGATTACATAATGTGTCGAGTAGAGAGAGTGCGTGCGAGATATTCTAGAAAGAGAGCTGGTGAGATCATTTACTGCTCTTTCTGGTGTTTGAGGGGATACATGTACAAGAGCCTCATTCATCTTTCAATATATGGCTTTTTTTCTCTCAATAGGGCTTTCCTGAAAAAGGAATGTAATTACGGCTAACATGCATGCTACACTTCAACTGTTGTTTTCCCTTCACAAACATCACAAACGGTATAGCCCAATCCGTCACAATATGGGCACTTTGCACCTTCATCAACCCACTCCAGAAACTGGATATGGCCCGAAAGAATACAGTTAGTAACATAAGAAAAAGGAAACAATTCAGTAGAAGCAGTATAAGCTACAGAAAATGGGAGAGAACGCACCTGCGGTTCGATATTTGGTTCACCAGTTCCATCGCATTCTGCAAAAAGATAAGGAAAAAGATTTTTTTTTTAAAAAAAAACATCGAAATGAATCCTAAAATTGGGCAAAGTGAAGGACATGAAAAGTTATGCGATACCTGTGTATATTATAATGAATCCTAAAATTGGGCAAAGTGAAGGACATGAAAATTTATGCGATACCTTTGTATATTATAATGAATCCTAAAATTGGGCAAAGTGAAGGACATGAATCCTAAAATCAATATTATAATGTTGCTGCATGAGATACCTGTGCACATTAGTCTACCTTCTCCACGACAGGAAAGGCACTTAGGAAGAGGTGTAGGCTTGCTTTGGTCAACAGGTTTGTCCCTACCAATGAGCCTTGATGGTTCTTCCCATCTGTTTTCGCCAAGAAGAAACACTCTATGCTGAGAAACATCCACTTTCGTATCACCATTTTCTCTTACTATTTTCTGTTGTATCTCTGTTCTTTCAGCTATAGAAGTGACCACAGCACCATTGACGCTATCCTACAGAATGTTACAACTTTCAAATTAGATTTTTGGCACAAGTATAGAGATAGTGCTATAAAAATATAAAGCATTGTGGAACTAGATCATTGAGACACTGTGGTATAGTTGCATGAAAATCCAGAAGAACTGTGATAAACTTAGGAAATAGATTCCTTGCGAAAGTGAGGAACTATTTAGTTCATGTTGAACGTGGAATGCAAATCATGCAAGCATAGATGTTTCTGAATAGAGTAGCTACTAGCATTTTACCTTAGAGGAAGTATCACCTGGTTTCTTCTCCACAAATAACCTTTCCAGGAGCTCTGCTGTCATGATTCCATCCTCAGGAGCTCCTAATGAGGCCTGCATGAAAACATCAGCTGATAATACAAATCAATAATGCCTCAAGGCTTCTGATAAATTTGCAATAGTTTTCTATTACACAGAACCTACTGGATATGAATGGTTTCTTTTGAACATCTTATTCCTACCGGTGCCATTAATAAAACCATCTAGCAAGTAACAACTAACCTGCCATGTTTTCACAGCACGCTCAGTCCCACTTGAAAAGTACGAGAATTCCATATCCTCCTCACCTGAATAAAAACCCAACCTCTGCAATGCTTCCTGCTCAATCAGCTTTATATGAGTAAAATCCACTAGCTAGTTTTGAAATTAATCTTATACACTGTTGCATGATTTGTTAACAAACTAGATCAAAGTGGAACAAACATCATTCATTTAACAATATTAAAGTAAAGTGCTGAGCTGAAAATATCTGGCTACTGAATATGGGACATTGTGAATAAACGAGTTGTTAGGTTAAACCTGTTATACATAGAAAAACTAGTTCAATTCCCAGAGCAGACACATAATGATCATACAAAATGTAATGACGTTAGTCTGCTTCATAAAAATGAACTAGATACAGCATGCTGATTAAATATCCACAGAAAGACATTTCTTTGCCAGTTATCCATAGAAAGACACACTTGTGGAAATGTGAAGATCCCTTCCATTTATTGATGCCCAGTAAGTTCTAAAACATCACAGATATGCTCTACATAAAGGAACACATGCCCAGCCCCAAATGACAATTCAAATTTTAAAATGGGAGCATACTTAATTTAAGTATTTTATTTTTAAATGTTTTCCAGATAAAGAAATCTATGCTCGGCCACTAGAGGAGAATTCAAAGTCTAAGACAATTATTTCATAAATAAACACATATTTATTGTTAATTGAAAATTTATAAAAAATTTAAAACCAGGCATATGCAGTTACAATGAGAGCAGCATTGCAGAGTTAACTCATAAGAAACATTGCTATGCTTTAAGTATCTTACTGAAGCAACACAGGAACCTAGTTTTTATAGAAGAATACCAGATCATTTAAGAGAGGATAAGCTAGCTTGCTCCTTATCTCTAGATGGTTTTACTAAAAAAACCACCCCTTTCTTCCTCTTACTTAATCTTATCGTTAGTCTCATCTAACAACATCTCTACCTTATTCGGCTCCAACTATGTTTCAGAGATTAGGTACAGCATTAATCTAATGTATACTTACCATGAGAACGAACTGAAAATATACACTCATAAACCTATCAAGACCTAATAACAAATTTCCCTAAAAAAACCTAAATAATTAAACAATTTTGTTTAGGAAATAAATCATAGAACAGCTGACATCAGACCGAATACAATAAGATAAAAGAGCAAGGAAAAGAGAAAAAAGTACAAATCGACCTGCATTGCTCGAACATCCTCTCCTTCTGAACCCGTCCTAAGCGTCTGCCTTCCAATCTGCTGCTTCTTCTTCTTCTTCTTCTTCTCCTCCACGACCACCACCTCTTTCTTCTCCACCGCCAATTCCGAGACCCTTGCCTCTTCGAGAATCATTTCCTTCACCTGGGCCTCCTCCACTAACACCGGCCGGGGAGATACAGCCGCGGCGGACCCTTCGCTCGCAGGGGCCGCCACGATTACGGCCTGGAGGCCCGACCGGTCGCGCTCCAGGGCCTCGATCCGCAGGCGGAGGGAGGAGATCTCCAGGAGCAGAGCCTCGCGTTCGGCGCTCCACCGGGACTCCTCCCGCAGCCACCGCTGCTCCTCCCGCAACCAACGCTGCTCCTCGCGGAGCCATCGCTGCTCCTCGCGCTCCCAGGAGGAAGAAGAAGAAGAAGAGACGGAGGCGGAGACGGGAGTTCTCGTCGAGGGTATAATGGTAGGGCTCCGACGGGGGGAATGGGAAGGGAAAGGGAAGGTGGATTTCGCCGGCGGCCGGTGAAGTCCGGGGAGGAGAGAGGAAGCCATCGGGGTGGAGTGAGGAGGCGGAGATGAGATGAGGCGGGGAATTGGCGACGGTTGCGATATTTCTCCAGGATTCTAATCGGGTTTGAGGGTTCACACATTAGCTATCCACATATCTTGAATCCGACCCGTTTATTGAGCGGACGATGTTGTAATTTTCAAGGCCCATAAATGGAACAAATTTGAAGTGGGTCAGATTGCCTTAAAAAGCCCGTAAGGAACTCAAAACTCTCTCTTTCTGTTTCTCTCCATATTGATGAGCCTTGAATTAATTTGAGTTGGTTCATCTTTCGCATCAAGCTACAGCCAAATTAACTTAAATAGGACAAGTGATTGAGCCTTCATTGCGTAAGAAGAAATGTATCACATTGACTTATCTTAGAATATGATGCTGACCTTGTAATGTAAGGGCAATGATTTATTTAAAAAATATAAGCCCTGCGATCAAGAATACCTAATATTTTATTTATCTATTAAAAAACTCAATCTGATCAAATAGCTGGCCTTGAGTTAGAGGGAAAATTAATTTAAAAACTCAATATTTTCTTAGTTGATGTCCTTTGAAGCTGAAAGGAATTGTGATTGCAGGTAGCATAAACAGCAACGAAGATATGATTGAATCTACAGGGTGGATGTTTCCTATTGACACGAAACATGTGCAATGATTGCATCAAACTGTAGCACGGGTTTTATGGCCAAACCTGACAACTCTAGGCATGATGTCAAAATAGGCAGTGCGGGAGTATTTGTTAGTACTAACTAATTTAAAATATTAATTAAATAAAATGACTAAGTAAAAATAATTTTTAACAAAGTGATCAAGTCAACATGCTACGTCGGATTGTTGACCATTTTTTAATAAATTTTTTTAACAGTAGTACCCTGACCTGGTCCATCTACCGTTCGGCCGTGGTCTTCCTTCCCATGTCTGCTTCGTGATCATCTTCCCCGCTCGATCATTATTTCTGGGGACCCTCGCACCTTCTCTTCCCCACACCCAGGCCTTATTTCCGGCGATGCTCATGAGTCCACACCTCTCCGTCGTTTTCTAGCTTTGATTTCGTTGATCAAAGTTGGAGGCGCCGAAGTTGAGCTCGTGCTCCAGGTGCGAAAGGGGGACAGCGGTGCCCGGGGGACGGGGGAAGTTGGAGGCAGAGAGGAAATGGAGGGGAGGTGACGGTGAGTCGGCGACGGATCGAGATGAACGCGAGGAAGATAATGGTGGGCGTGGGGAAGAAGAAGGTGGTGGTGCAGTCGGCGGCATGGGCGATGGAGGGGACGCGACGGCGAGTTTGAAGATGGGGAGGTCAGAGGCGGAGAGGGAACGGAAGGGAGTCCGGTTGAGCCCCGGACCGGAGTCAGGGGACCGGTGTTAGAATTTTTTTATTAAAAAATAGTCAACAGGCATCTTGACTTGGTCAGTTTGTTAAAAATTATTTTTACTTAGTCGTTTTATTAAATTAATATTTTAAGTTGATTAGTACTAAAAAATACTCGGCAGTGCGGCCACACAACGTGGATCCATTACACAAATCAAACCTTATCCAACCAAAGCTTAATGGGATTGTCAGGAATAAGTCCATATGAGATCAGGAAATGTTGATATCCTTACTGCTCTTTTATTTCTATCCCAAGTCAGCAATCAGAAATAGGGAAAACAGTCTTTGTCTGCTCCCAGCTCCCCTCTAACAGAGACAACAATAATCAACAAGATAGTAAATTAGATGTTGGAAGTTAAATGTCAACAACCAGACTTTTATAAAAAGCCGAATCAGATTTGTGAAGAGCCAAACAAGTTCTCTCAAGAGCTAAAACTATCTTGAAGTTTGCTAGCAAAAGCTGTCGACTGCATCTCCCTCCTCTTCAGCCGGAATTGAGTGATGATTTGGAGGATGGGCAGCAAAAAGACCTTGCCTGTTGTCCTTATCTTTCATTTGCTTTCCACGGTGGTATGCCTCAGGCGGAGCGATTTCCCTTCGTCCTTCCTCTTCGGGACTGCAACTTCTTGCTACCAGGTAAGATGCTGCTGCTTCGGGCTTGTAATGTTTAGCAAGTTCAACTTCCAGAAGAGGTCAACATGTAAAGCAAAAAAGAACAGAAACAATCTATTGGATCTGGCAAAGATATCTTCCTATTTCGTATTTTTTCCAAGCGTTGTAAAGGAGACCGGTTATATGATCACATACATCTGTGCATCACAGCAACCTAATTTGCAAGGTCATCTAAGTCCTGCAGCAATGTGCCAGTACTTCTATATAGGGATGGAGAGGCCCCGTAAGACTTTGAAATTTGAGTGGTTTCTGGACTTCTATACATTTTTTAAGGTACTCTCACCATCATGGAAGAAACTCCATGGCGCAAGTCTCAAAACTGCAGAAGAAATTATCAGTATTCATCAGAAACTAGGCCATTTCCAGTAAAAGAACAAACCAGTATTATTTCAGTGAAATGATTCTCCTTCACATCTTCTATACTTTGCAATGAGATTAGGGAAGACGGCAAGGATGGAGGATAGAGAGGACTAAGGACCTCTCAGCAGTTTATCTGGCAATTCAACTGCTTCCTTTTCTTTGACGAAAAGGAAGTGAACAGATTGTTCATTGCCAATTCAACTGCTTTTTTCTTTTATGAAAAGGAAGAGAACAGATTGTTCACTGCCAATTCAACTGCCTTTTTGTTTTTATATTGTGACATCTTTTGGTTACTTTCATTCCCTTTCAGATTGAAGGTGCATACCTAGAAGGCAACAAAAGCTTGAACAATTGGGATGTCTTCACTCACTTACCAGGTTGGCAGGCCACAATAGTTGTCAGTTAGACTTGGAAGTTCATGATAATTTTTATTAGCATGATAGATACAAGGAATATTATTTTGTAATATGAGATTCTCCCCAAAGACTTGGTTTTGCTACTTTGCTTAATTCGTTCCACAAGAATACATCGTTCTTGTGTGCACTGATACCAAAGGAAAGACAAACAATCCATCCAAAATGATGCACACACTTTCTTTCCAAAATCAAACTTTCTGACAGTACATTGATAAGCTCAATCAGAAACATCAAGAGTTGAGAAAAGAATGCTCAATAATTTAGGCATATTCCTACCTAATTTATGCCTCAAAGTTAACTTTTATTCAATCAATATTGGATGCTTTACACAATTTCCATGAAGAAAATGGCAGATCTATGTGATGACACAATCTATTTATTTCTTTGTTTACTCCCAAGATGTGTTCTTGCAAATTTCTAATGAACATCTCCCTTTTTCTTTTACCAGGAAAAATTAAAGATGGTAAAAATGGTGACATTGCTGATGACCATTATCATCGGTACATGGTAAAAACATCACCTCCTAATAGATGTGAAAGTGCTGAAAGAAGAAAATGCATTTGCTTACCGACTGTTTCATTGATACTATTGACCAGGAAGATATTGAGTTGATGCATAGTGTTGGGGTTAACTCCTACAGATTCTCCGTATCGTGGTCAAGAATTCTTCCAAGTCAGTTCTGTTTATCTAGTGATTCCATTGCAAAATTAGATAGATACTTATATAAAAATTTTAAAATTTTTTTTTGCTAATAGGAGGTCGGTTTGGGGATGTTAATCCAGTGGGAATAGAATTCTATAATAAGCTTATTGATGCCCTTCTGGTCAGAGGTAAAATATCCATCTTCATTGATGGGTGCATGAAATCTTCCAGTAACAGAAGAAATACGGCAAATTTAATTTTATGACTGCCATGAACAAAAAAATATACTTATCTATTCTTGTTTTGACATCTGACTAGGAATACAACCATTTGTTACTCTGCACCATTTTGATTTACCTCAAGAACTTGAAGATCGTTACGGTTCATTGTTGAATCCACAAATACAGTACAAACTCTCATACATCTTTACCTGCTACAACTTCGCTTTTCCTTGCCATCAGAATCCATTCATGGGCTTAGGCTTCATTTACATCTGTCAGGGAAGATTTTGGGCGCTTTGCAGAAGTATGCTTCAAGGAATTTGGTGATAGAGTAAAATATTGGATCACATTCAATGAACCGAACACTTTTGTGACTTTTGCTTATACATTGGGAGAGTATCCCCCTGCTCACTGTTCACAACCATATGGAAATTGTACGACTGGAGATTCTGAGATCGAACCATATATAGCTGCCCACAATATCATCTTATCACATGCAACTGCAGTCGATATTTATAGGAGAAATTATCAGGTGGTACTCTGTGCCTTAAATATCTATTGGAAATTCAAGATTGAAGTATGGCCTAAAGTTTCATGTTCTATAACCAAATGTCAACAGGAAAAAACTTGCACTAGTATTAGCACAAAATATGACTGACTTTTTCTTTTATTGGCACGCATGAATGAATAGAATTTTGCAAATTATTTTTGAAGGCCAAACAAGGTGGTTCCATTGGGATTGTGGCCAGTTCAAAGTGGTACGAGCCGCTAACAAATTCAACAGCCGACTTTTTAGCAGCTGAGAGAGCTTTAGCTTTTGAAGCTCCATGGTACCCTTTTTAACTAATAACTCCATGTTACTTATCCTGCTATCTTAACTGTACCTCTATTGTGGGTTAAATACTACAATGTGTTTACAATTGTGATGGTTTTAATAGAATATGTGTGTTTGCAGGATTCTAGATCCGATAATGCTTGGTGATTATCCCCCTCAAATGCTTGAAATGCTAGGGTCGAGACTACCCACATTCACCATTGAAGAAAAGAAACTGTTGCTGAACAAACTGGACTTTATCGCAATCAATCATTATGCAAGCAATTATGTGAAGGATTGCATATTCTCATCATGTGAATCAAATGACTACGATAAGGATGCATTATTAGTCAGAACTGGCTATAAAGATGGTCAACTTATTGGAGATGTGGTATGTTCATGCAAAAATAGGTTTTACTTTCAATTTATGTTATGAAATTTCAATCCATGTTCATGGCTAGTACAAGGTAGACAAGATTCAACTAGTACCCATAAAAGAGTGATCAGAGACCACATGCAGTCCAAGTACCATCCTTGGAATGAAAACCCCCACCAGTAGTTTTCTTTAGGATGTCAACCCATGTATAAATGTGCCTAATGCAAGCTTAGAGCTCAAATGATAATATTTATGAGCAGAGATTTTGGGGTTCAATGAATGTAATTCGTTAGCATGCTTGTTTGATCATGAAGTAGCTCTATAGCAATACCAAATAAACCACACAAAATAGAAAACCTTGCTGAGCTCACGTTCTCTTACGGACAGCCTTGCCAAAAAATCTCAGCTTAGTTTTTTTGTCTTGCAGACTGCCTTCTCCTCATATTGGTCTGTTCCACGCGGAATGGAACAAATCGTGCTGTACATCAAGGATAGATATAACAACACGCCTATCTACATCTCAGAAAATGGTATGTAGTAATCTGGAACAAGAACGACTGAACTAAAAATGTATCACAAATTTGGTTACCCCATGAATACAACTAAAGGTAGTTTGTTCTATGACAGCAAATATAGTTTCAACATGTGAGCTGGGTGGTCTTATCAAGAAAATGATATCTCAATTAGATGATGTCTTCCAGTTAGAAATATTATATTATATATAAGAGAGGTGTAACCTTGAGCAACATTATTTCAATGTTCCTGAACTTAACCTGGTTGTGTATTTATTTCTCCACCTTAATGCATATTTTTGATCATGATGTTTGGCCTTTCTATCTTGCAAGGTTATGCACAAGACGCTAAAGGTGCATCTATGAACGAACTAATCAATGACACGAAGAGGGTCAAATTTATAAGCTCCTACCTCTCTTATTTGTCCTCTGCCATAAGGTACACATGTGGATTTCCGAATTATAATGTCCTTGGAAAGGGGTAGGGGGATAATTGGCTTTGGCTAACAAACGTGTCTTGCGATGCAGGAAAGGAGCTGATGTAAGAGGCTACTTCTTTTGGTCACTTATAGATAACTTTGAGTGGGCGTTTGGCTACACTGTCAAGTTCGGACTGTTTCATGTTGACTTCCAGACACAGAGAAGAACCGAAAAACTATCTGCTAAATGGTACAGGAAATTTCTCAGTGGTGAAAAGCTGCATCTGAAGACGAAACCTCTACAAGATGTAATTTAAATCTTATTTCACGCTGAAGTCATTTGCATATCCTGTAAGAAGCTTCTTTCAGAGTGGTATATCATGTGAGAATCCTTGTGCATATAATGTGCAATGAAAACATCAAGAATGCAAATTTATGATTTTAACAAAGAAATATAGTTATTTATCGAAAACTTCATTTTCATGAGATCTGCGAATCGCATGAGCTAAAAAAAATAATTACTTACCATATCATCCGTGTTCCACCGAAACCCACTCCGCCGACCTAAACTTCTGTCAAATACGAACAAAATCCTAGAGCGATAGTAAAAAAATCTCATTCTCCTTCAGACGTTTCAAAAGAACAATAACCTTAAATGAGAGAAACGAAGAAGATGGAGATCGCTACATCGATCCACTTGGTATGTTCGAGAGACTGGAGCTTTGAGGCAAAGGGCGGATTAATAAATATTATCCCAGCGACGTACGCCTTTTGATGATGTTGGTATTTTTCACAATGATCCGTGAAATTTGCCAAACCCCCATTTTTACTTCCCCCAAAATTCCAAGTCCACTTTATGAAAAATATACAAAGTCAAACTTAAATAAATCAGTGATTACTTTAAGTTCTATAAAAATCTTAAAATTGACTTGGTGTGCCATACGAGTAGATGCCACTTTTTAATTATTCACATCGCATTACTACGCACCGCAATACATATATTGCTCCATTATACACAAAGTGGCAGCCCCATAATATGATAAATTACATATACCATCCACTTAGTGTTTTCTTTTGGGACATGCGCTTAATTTATAATTCCGCACAACTCCCTTGTCTATCTCAAGCCGGCAGTGATGGCGAGGGCCACCGCCGCCACCCGCCCGTAATCCCCATCCTCGCGAGCCAGCGGCGACGCGGCCGCGCTGGCGCGGACCTCCCTGAAGGCGTCCTCGCAGTTCTGCGGCGCGTCCGCGGCGGCGCTGAGGTACGTGACCGCCTCCCGGTACCTCCTGCCGCCGAGGCTGCGCATGGCGACGTTGAGGTGGTCGACGGCCGCGTCGTAGACCTCCGAGCAGACAGCCAGCCACTCCCGCAGCGAGGGGTCGGACAGCGGCGCCCGCGTCATGTTCGCGATCACCGACACGGCGGCGGTGGCGCGGGCGATTGACTGCCGCGTGGCGATCAGGGCGAGCCCTCGCCGGTCGACGGCCGCGCCGCTGGACGCGGGGTCGGCCTGCAGCGAGGCGACGCAGAAATCGTACCCTATGAGGGGCCGCGACCGGGCTACGCTCCGGCAGGTTTCATCCACAACGGTGGCGCCGGAAATGGGGAAGAGGAGGAGGAGGAGGACGACGACGATTGGCTTTGAAGACCGGCCTTCCATTTGGTTTCTCTTGTTAGTTGGTTTGGAGGGAGCGCTGCAGTTAAAAGACCCTTTAAATAGGAACGGTAACGGGTTCCTAGACCCGTTAAAACCATCCGCATCCGGGTTCAAAATGGAGGAGAATGACATATGCATGTATCTCCAGGTTCAAGTATCAATTTAATTGAAGTAGGAAGTCTCAGAATAAACTGTACTAATGGGAAGCACTACTTAAAAGACGTATCAGATCAAAAGATAGAATGTGCAACTGAGGCTTGTGCTCCAATTGAGCAAGTGGAAGCTTAAGCATATCCAATTATTTTTCTTCACCGACCAAGTCTTGTGAGGGTTGGGCGCACAATAATGGTGTCGATGAATTATTTTTTTTGGGTTTGTGGAGTCACAAAAGGGCACAAAAGAATAATATGGTTTCTTTGTGGGAGCATGCAATAGGCCATGTATAACTCTAATCATCTTAAAGCCTACAGCCCAATATCTTGGTGCTGCACAAAGTCTATAACAAGCTAGGTAGCACTATAAATATCCATCACAAATAATATTAAACATATACATAATGGCCCGATGCAGGATTAAGTTGAATGATTCGCCGAACACAAGGTCACAAGGTGAGGCAGCGTATGAAACTTGGAACGAACTCTAGAAGTGAGATGTTATGACATACCACTCGGATAAGAAATATATACAGTGGCTGCTAGGAAGAGATTGTTCTTCAATTAGAATATCTAACTTTGAAGTAGTATCTTTCTGCCCTCGATAAACCCATTTCTCATGAACATGTTGGATTAGAGGCTTGAACAATCATCCTATTTCTTGCAGGGACTGCTTATGACACATCAATAAAGTGAAATGAGTAGAGAAACCTTCAAATATTACATTGACCTACAGAGAACTAGACACAAGGAACAAATAAGAAAAGATCGTAGAGGATGAAACGCGCAGTTGGAATTTCCATTCAAATAAGATGCTGAATCTTTGTTCCTCTCGGTTAGCATCTCTATAATTCGTTCTACGAGAGAGGTGTCATTTGAAACACATCCAATTTGCAGTCGGAGATGCTAGAATATATTCATGTACAGCTCTTCGTATATGATCACAATCTTTTCCCAATCTTGGCAAACCTTCTTGCAACTCCAAAAATGAGAGCCTTTGTCAAGAGACCATGGTCGAGGCTGCAGGCAACAGCTATGGCGCCACCGACGATCATAAGCCTAGGAATGCTACTGGCCCAGCTCTTTGGTTTCTCTGCTTCAACTATGTCAGAAGATGAATCGGTGCTGCTCTCGAGCGCTCTCAACTGATCGGCGTCGAACTTGGTATTAATCTGGGACATGAATGCAAACCGTGACAGTGGCTCCTTCGACCTTCTGGCGATTTGGTAGGCTCGCAGACCAGGTTCAATCTTTTTAACACAACCCCACATCCCCTGTCGAACTCCTATCTTTGCAATCTCCCATGGGATGCCCATGTCCTCGTGGTGAAACAGAAGTACCTCACAGGCAGTCATCTGGCCATCTCTTTTTGATTCAGCTGAATGATATATGAGTATGAAAGATACTGTTATCTGATGTAAGGACTTCAAACATAATTTAATGCTAATATTTATCTACTCGCTTGGAAGGTTAGACAAATAAAAGAGCACAGATAGCTGCACACCTGCTCGAATGCACCAGCTAGAATAATACAGGTCAACACGTCTTGGTTTTTTGCGCCTAGGTACATCCGAGCATGGTACGCCCTGAAAGATTGTGGTTACTTGGGTCAGAGTAATCAATGCTTTTCTGCTCCTTTCAGAGGATGCACAAATGCCTATCTTTTGCATTCTAGAAGCCTATACAAAAGTAGAATTCAAGAAGCATAAAACGAACAAGAAGGCTATCATAAGTCTTTGTAATTTTTCTATATTTCACGACACTTCTATTATTATCTATATCTTTCCTGTAAGTAACACAGGCTTCTCTGTGTAACGAGTACAAAGGATTGAAAAGTTAAGTTGACTATAAGGCAAGAGTAAACATGGAGGCTAGATGAAAAAATAGCAAGGGATTACAGGAAAAAAAAATCCTGAAAGCTTGGGTGAGAGAACTTGCTCCGAAAAACATTGCTCGCTTGGGATGAAACAAAATAGAATGTTCCACAGCTAGTAATTCAACTATTTTTTTTAAAGAGAAGGAAAAATTAGTAATTTCACTTGAAAAGGTAAAAGAGCATTGGCCTCGAGATGAGGCCATAAGAGGGAGAGTAGAGAAAGAAAACTAGTAATCATCCCTGGATACGAAATAGGTGCTTCAGAAAACCTTGCTTAGAGATTACTAGGTTATGGGACCGAGCAATTTTAGATTTGCATAGTAAATTATGCTGACAAAAGAAAAAGAACTAAACATTTTCAATCTAGATATGCACCACATCATATTAATTAGATATCCACAATGATGGCTGAGAGAATGTATATTAAGTAGGTCGAACTTAAAAAAAGAAAAATAGGTAGGGCTACAAATATTCATGCATGAATAAACAAACAATATATCAACGTAGCATTCTGCTGAGAGTTGACTTATGTGCATCCACATATCCTGTGGCTATCTAGATGCATTAAAAAAATTTCTACTAAGAATGCAAACCAATCAATTAATCAGAATATCACAAGCAAGCACATTATATACTCACTAATTAATTATACGAACAAAAGTAAAGCAATTCCAATCAATTAATCAGAACATCACGAGCAAGCACATTATATACTCACTAATTAATGTGTGAACAAAGGCGTGATGGCAGATTTAAAATGCATGCTAATGGAAAAATATGCCGATACCTTTGTTATGCAGTAGTAACTTCTTCCTGACTCCCATATGCGGCGGCCAACGATGTACTCCCTATCACTGCAAAAGAAAGGAAACTGCAACGGAGGAAAGACAGCATGGAATTAAGACAAGCAGTAGGAATACTCGTTAAATACCTAAGAGAACCTATGATGAGATGTACCTTCCGGACCCATTGAACTACCATTGTTCCTGTAGTTGGGCATTCCTTCAGAGTTGTATGCTCGAGAAGCATATCATCCCAACCATTCTTGATCCGGAACTCGTCATCCCAAAAGAAGTCCCTCAAAATTTCGGGCGTTGCATCCTCATATATGGTGCTGCTGCGGTACTGCGGCGGACCAGTCTGGAGAGACATCCGAAATCATTTCAAATTACGACATGCAGACTCATTGAAGCGCTACCACAAACAACTAAATGGCGATTCATGGACACGACCGATGCTGTAACGACAGATGCAGCAGAGAAAAGCGCATGCACACAAGTCCAAGCCTTTTACCTCAGGATCTCTTCGCCAAGCTTGATAGGTCATGTTCGGAATGGACCTGTCCATCATCTTGTGCCACACCGGACCGCCATCCGTCTCCTCCACCAGCCGGAACAGGCGCTCCAAGTCTTCGTCCGTCACCGCCAGTCTCTCACTCCTACGAACCAAAAAAGAATTAATAAAAAAAATTCACTCCGATGATACGAGGAATGAAGCCATCGCAGCGTAACAAGCATAACTCGATTACTTCTCATCATCCACATCAGCCGCCGCCGCCGACGCCGAGGTGCTGCCGGATGAAGTTAGCAGCAGCGGCGAGGAGGAGGAGGAGGAGCCGGGGCTCTCCGCGCGGACGAGCCCGGAGGCCCACCCCGGCCGCCAGGCCCAACCGAGGAGCACCCCCACGAGGACGGCGATCCAGAGGGGAGCGACGAAGATGGCGAGCTCCAGAGCGACATCCGCCACCGTAGGCCTTTCCATTGTCGCGCCCAACGCCTCCAGAATCAACGCCATGGATGAGGAGCGAAGGAGGAGAAACCCTAAAAAAAGGAAAAAATAAAGGAAAAAAAAAAGAGAGGAGGAGGAGGCGGCGGACTCCTCAGCACGCAGTTGGGGTTGGGCGACGAATCCAATATGTGACGGGAAGACGCAGAACGGATAGGGATTAAGGAGAGGAAGAGGGTGAAAAGGAGATCAGGAAATGTGGCGGAGGAGAAGATAAATAGATAGTGTGGGGGATAAGGCGGGGAGGGTGGGAGGGAGAGCGAGCGAGGCCGAGCCGAGGCGAGCGAACGTGATGTGGACTTGACGTGGCGAGGACACTCGTTTCCTAATTCGTCGACGGAAACAACAAGGCGGTTAGAGCATTCAGTTTGGCCCCTGTAGTTCTGACAAATCAAATTTGGCCCCTCGTATAAATGATGAAATTATTGAATTTCATCCTTCGTCGAGGATTACTTTGAAATGTCAGAAAATTAATGACATGACGATAAGAATTTTTGAGGGTCAAGTTTATAATAGCCAAAAAAAATAAGGCTAAAGTGAAATTAACCGTCCAGTTAGAGGATAAACTTAAATATTATGATTTTGATTGGATGTAAAGCGGTAAGAATACCTCAACTGAGTACTTTATCATTTTAAGTTTTTAAAGAAAAACGTAAATACTATGTGAGAAAGATGTAGTAAATTAACTTTACTGTTTATTTCATTTAAAAGGTTAAAGTTTTGGGATTTTTCTAAAAAAACAAATGATGTGTATATATATATAACTCCAGCAAAAGTCTACTATGTTGTTCGGATTTTTTTAGAAAATAAAAATAAAATACAACCCCAGCAAGAAGAATCAGAACCACAATTTATTTGAACGGCTGAACAGGGAGGTGGAGGGAGAAGGATGATGCGCCTCAAAATTACCACGAAAGCAGGAGAAAAATGAGAAGCATAGCAATCGAGCAACGAATTATTGAAGACGGAAATCTTTCTCCTTGTGCGGTTTTTTTTGTTTGTTTTAGAAATCAAAAGGAAAAGATATAGCATGGTTGGATGATTTGTTTTTGCGCGGAACCACAAAGTTAGATTTGAGAAGGCGAGGACTACAAAATGATTCATGGACAATGGCTGTTTGTTCCTTAGCGAGGAGGGCGCACGCCATCGACTCTTTAAATAAACCCCTCTTTAATTGCGAGACGCGAAGAAATAAATCACGGCGTACCCCGGAGTTCGTTAAACGGGTTGCGGATCTGGGCACTGAGCCCATCGCCAATTCGTGGGCCAGCGTAATATATAATGTAAATATATATACAGATTGGACAAAGACGAATAAGTATATTTAAAATTTATTTTTGCGAAATAAAAAACAAACTTTAATGCTATTACCACGCTGGAAAATAATTTTATACATTCCTGACAAAAAGCCCTCCTCTTCTTCCCTGCAACTTCTTAATCTTCCTGGTAAAATTTTAAAAACCCCATCTGTTGCAAGAAAATAGTAAGCGCCCATGTCGGTCTGTCCGAGAAGGGAGACAAGACTTCGAGTTCATGTCCGCTTCTTCTCCGGCAGCGTGGGGTCTTATCCCACATGCACACTGCGAGCAGGCGCGTGCCCGCGGCAGATTCGGTTCATCCCCTCATCATCCCCCGCCGTTTCCGTGACCACGGTACGGTGCCGCCCGACGACGTCGAACGATCGATGGCCCCGACGAAGCCGCGGCGGAGGCCGGGAGGAGGGGTGATCAGGGCGAGCGAGGCGGCGGTCTCGCCGAGGAGGTCGTGGAGGATCTCCTGCTCCACCTCGGACGCCACGTCGCATGCCTCCTCCACCACAGAGGCGTGCAGCGGCAGCCGGCGCACCGTGGCCTCCGCCAAGTCGCCCGCCACGAGGGCGTCGACGTCGCCGACCACGCGACAGTCGGCTTCGGGGAAGCTCTCGATCCGCGCCACCAGCTCCCGCAGCAGCGCCTCCCCGTCGTCGGCGTTCCGGTTCTCGCATCGAGTGAGACTGCTGCCGGCAGCGGCGGCGGCGGCGGTGGTGAAGGAGAAGGAGAAATTAATATTGGAAGATCCGGCGAGGAGATCCGCCAGGATCTCCTGCACGAGATGAAACAGGAGCTTCCTGTTCCATCGATGCCGCAAATGGCCGAGAAGGCGGCGGCTTGCGCAGTCCTCTTCGTTGATGAGAAAGAAAGGGAACTCAAGCTCGAGGCGGTGGAAGACGACGGGGTCGATCGGAAGCAAGCGCGAGTACCATCTCCAACTGCGAGCTCCGGAGATCTTTGCGTGCTCAAATATTGTTTTTATATAACCGAACTCTGGATCTTTCTCCTTCAGAGCTCGGCGCTGACGGTTCTTCGTCTCGGTCTTCGATTCTTCCAAACCTCCTCCAAACTGGGGAGAGGAGATCAACAGCAAATTTATAATCGACGGATAAAATGGGATGCAAATTGTGCCTAAAGATGAGATTTTTTACCGGCGAATTGGGCGGCAGCGAGGTTGCTTGAGATGCTTCTTTTACTCTCGATGACGCAAAAATGGAAGGCGAGTAAATGGAGTTGTTCTTATCGGGGAGATTCCTCTGATCTGGTGGTGCGTGGGCAGGTTGAAACAGTGTCGCTAAAGTAGGAAAAGATCGAGAACCGCACGGTGAATTCGGCGTTTGGTTCTTTATCCGCCCCGTGAATCGCTCGTAATCTGCTTTCTTACACTTGCTGACAGCCACCTTGACGAGCTTCGCATCCTCCTGATCGCCGCCACCACTGCCACCTACATTTGAGGGCTTGGGAGGCGCCATTGATGGCCTCTTCTTGAGGTCGTCGTCGTCACTGCTGTTGGCGAATTCCAAGAACCTGATCTGAGGAGAGTAAATGGAAGATGGCGGCGGATCCGGCGCCACCGGCAGCTTTTTCTCCGGCGGCCTGGTTCTCCTCGACTTGGATTTGATTTCTTCATTGAGGTTTTCCTCCACTTTCTTCGCAGTCGGGCTCTTGTTCGCGACATTAACGTACCAACTCCCCGGATCCTTCTTCTTAAGCCTAGTGGAAGAACACGGCGCTGATGGTGAAGGAGGTAGAGAGCAATCTCCGACCACCTCGCAGAGGTGACAGATGTTCTCCTTGTTGATCTGCAGCGAAAGCCTCCGGTCAGCGTCGCAAGATCTGGCCGACGTCGATGTCCTCGGCGACTCAGGCAAGGAGCGGGATCCGACGTCGACGAGGACTCCGACTCGACCAGCCGCCGCCGAACTATTAACGTTGGAGGTTAAGCTCCGAAGCGGCTGCCGGGGTTGCAGCGGCGGTTCATTCCCGCGCTGATATTCCACGGCCGCAGCATTTATCTTCTTCGTCTGCGCCCGCAGCTCCACCCACGGCGGCGTCTTCGGCGTCGAGGAAGGAGATTGCTCGGCCGAAATCTCCAACCCCATCAACCGCGCCACCAGGCTCGGTGTCCTCGGCGTCTCAGCTTGGGAAGAGCAGCTCCTCTTCTTCTCCTCCGAGGACATCACCAACATCTTTCTGTTTCTGCTCCTCGACAGCGAAGCCGCCGGCGGAACTATTTCCACCGCAACCTACAGGACAGAGCACGCGCATCAGGTGAATGCTGAAATGCTGGGGATAGCAAAGGAAGACGAAACCATCGGGTTAATTTTGCATCTCACAGGCACATCTTTAAAGAACTCTTCCTCCATGGCCGACGAAGCGGAGGACGACGCTTTGCCTTCGTCGAGCTCAAGGCTGTTCCTGGGCGCCTCCAATCCTGCCAAAACAGCATACTCTCAAGCTCAGCGCGGGGATCAAATCCATTAATGGAGATCCGCACGATTTTTTTTTTTTTAAACAAGCATTCCGCTGTGCAAATTACCTTTCTGCTGCTCCTGCAAAGTAGTACGATCGATTGGCGGAGGCAGGGACGACGATGATGATGAAGAAAAAGAAGACGGCGGCGATGACGCCGAAGGAACTCTGCAGCAGCTGCTGTTGGCAGCGAAGAGCAAGTGATGGAAGTGCAGGTGGTGAAACACGCCGCCCATGCAACCAGGACTGCTGCTACTCTCTCTGCTGCAATGCCATTCTGCTCTCCCCATCTGATCTCCGCCTCTCCTCTTCTCCGCCACCCCGCGCTCCGCCATTAAAGACCTCAGAGTATTTATAAGTAAAGTGTCGGCACGGATCGACCTGTATCCGGTGCTTCTTCCAGGAACCAAACTAAAGCAAGGCGGAGTTGGGAGGGAGGGAGCGATCAGACGACGGAGTTAATTCGTGGGCACGGCGAGTAAAGAAGAACAATCGAGGGGGTGGACCAGAATAGCAGGAGATATAATGAAAGCTCGGGACCGAGCGGAAGGAAACGGATCGGCGAGCGGAGGCCTTCCCTGGAAACGGATCTTTTCAAAAGCTAGAACAGCGCCCCGTGTGTGCGCGTTGCAGGGTACATATTACATCTGAATAGTTGCAGCGGTCGGCTGTGGTGCCGTTTCTCCATTAATAATACCCCCAGACACGTAGAGCTGTTAAGCCGGGAACTTTGAAATCTGCTGTGATTTAAATTTTGATTAGTCCGGTGTAATATTATTTTTCCCGAGAGGGCTGGGTTAAGTTTGTCCTCAGCTTTATTTAAAATTTCCACAGCGAGGAGCCGTCTTGCTATCTATTTAATTTTTTTTATTCCAGTAACCAACAAAACTGGATTTTGATTGGAGCACTGTGCAATTTTAGTTTACTGTATAATAATAAAACCACTACTAATTAAGTGGATAGGGTTGTCTTCATCAGGCATGCCTCAAGATTCACGTCGGGAGTCGAACCGGGCGATGACGATAAGACCACGAGACCCCATGCGACGGCAGGGATATTTTAATCGACCGCTGAGCGCATGTGGACGCCGAGTTAATAATAATCTCAGAAACAACAGCAGCAGCAGCAGCAGCAAAATTAACCAACCCCGTCCCCGGGTGCCTGGAGATTTTGAAGGGCGCACACCATGTGTTCGGCCGCAGTCCTCAATGGACGCCCGATTAGTTATTTAGGCGTGCCCGTCCGTTCTTTTTGTTTAATCCTCCGGCGCCCTCCGCACGGACGCTGATTGAAATTTCAAAGTTCGGGAAAGAGGTCAGAGAGGGGTGCGAGCGAGGAGGCCGAACGGCCGGCCACATGGATGGTGCAGCCGGGGGAGGAAGGGTGGTGGGTTCGGGAGAGTTCGGACGCGAGGTGTTCGATGCGAGTCGTCCGGCCGGGGTATTAATTACGCGGCGGTGGTTGTACGACGGGCTGCTGCTGTGGGCGAAGAGGCCGACGCGACGATTGCGCTCGTCAGAGTTCCGAAGGGCAGGCGGTTCGTTAGGAGCTACATCGGACCTGGCGCGTGTAAATTTCAGTGATGATAACATGGTAACTTTTTTTTTCTACTCTTCGTTGGGGGAAAAAATAATTAAAGGACCCGACTCCGCTCCTTTACTGGGTTATTTGAGCAAAGTGAAACAGCAAGTAGGGAAGACAATAAATGGGCTCATGCAACCTGCGTGATGCATGCTGCATCCACATGCAGCTGGAAGTTGCAGACTTGCAGGGTCTATTCAACTGACCCATCTCCTCCCTCTCGCTGTCCCCCTCCGAACACTTGCATTTGCCTACTTCATCGCATCCTCCGATCCTTCAATTTGACCAGAAAAAGATATAGCCGATGACGTGATGTCTGGATTCATTTATTTTTCCCCCGTCCATCTTACCCCGTAAGAAGTGTGATGCGTTTCTTTTATTTTTACCCCCTGATAAAATAACTAACACGTTTTTTAATAAAAAAACGTCACTGACTATGAAATATACGTCACGTAGGAATCTTAGGAAGAAGGGTCGAGACATGTCTCGATCCCATCAATCGCATCGATTAATTTATTTCACTACTTAACTCGTACTTCGACCCATATTTATTTTATCCTCCTGACTCGAAACTAAAAACGTTTGTTTAAACCTTGATCTGCTCCTTTATAGGGGGAATCATCCCACGCCGCCTAGCAGATAAAAATACCGTAATAGGGGGGAGAACAGAAGAAAAATATATACCGTATGTTTAAAGCCTAGCTACTGTGCGTACCCTGCGTCGGACGCAGGAAGGTAGATTGAAGGCGAATTGAATGAGAAGATGACGTCTGATGATTAATTCCTCTCGTCCGTGGATGATAATAAATAGCTCTTTCTCTGCCGGACCGATAGCCGATGGCCTTTTCGATTAATTTGGATGATTAATTACGGCGTTACTAGTCGATCTTGTCTTCTTTTTAAATCATTAATTTCACCGGGGGGCAGCAGATCTGGTTGTAAAATTTATTATCATTTTTAATACGCATCTACTTTGGGTTTAATACGTCTGACGGCAGTTTAATTTGAATCTCGTAGAATATAAAAAGATGTTAAGAAAAAACAATATATTTTTGTTTTTTTTAACGTGGAATCCGGACGCCCGCTACAAGAGCACGTAGCGGTATCGTTTTATCCGCCTACCGCTATATATACAGCTATATATACATTCAAATGACAGAGCGGCGGGAGGACAAATCGCACCGACACGAAGCTGCGTATCGGCTCGACACGTACGGAGTTCACGTGATCCCGGTTTATTATCAGCATTTATAAAATATTAAATAATAATTATTATTAGATCATTTTTGTATATTTAAATTATAACCAGTAATTTATATAATTATCTTAAAGTAGGGGTTGTTTCGCTGGAATTATGTCTAACTAAAGAAGGGACTTTTTAGAGACGTGTAGTAGCAACACAGAACCGATTCCAAGCTACAACTTTAGAAAAAGTAAAATTATAGATAAATTAATCACTAGACTGCACAGTGTAATTATTAATTTTATCACCTCACGGTACGAAATAGTTTGACGATACAACGAAGTAGATATTTACTTAATATCTATTAAATTACACACATAAGAGTTTACAAAGTACACCGAGATATCTATTAAATTAATTAATTAACACGCATGGCAAGCGAGCTCAGACTTCGACGTGGCAGTCCGGGGTGCCGAGGAGCGGGACTTGGCCGGAGGCGCCGCCCTTGAGACCGACGAGCACGTCGCAGCGCACGTACAGGTGGTGCCAGCTGCTGTGGAAGGGGCCGGACTTGAAGCGCAGCCGGCCGAGGACCACCAGCCTCAGCGCCACCACCCCGTAGGCCTTGTCCGTCGCCAGTCCATTCGTCACGTCCGCCGATACGGGGATGGGCGCGGCGCCGCCCAGCACGGGGGAGACCGAGACCTCGCTGTCCCGCTCCTGGAACAGCGGCGGGAGCGGGGCCGGCGGCGTGATGGGCTGGCCGCGGTAGGTGGCGTAGGTGGCGAGGCGGTCGTAGTAGATGGAGGAGCGGCCGCCGGGGTTGCGGATGACGAGGGTGAACTGCATGGAGGAGGAGACGGCCGCGGGGGTGAAGCTGTCGGCGGAGGCGGTGGAGTTGGTTAGGGTGAAGACGGCGGCGCTGGTGACGGCAAAGCGGGGATTGGAGGGGCGGTAGACGAGGTAGAGGACGAGGGCGGTGATGCCGGCGAGGAGAAGGAGGAGGAGGAGGAGGGAGAAGAGGAGGAGGCGTGCGGGGTGGTGCTGCGGGCGGCCGGATCGGCCGTGCGTGGGCTTGGGCGGTGGCGGCGAGTCGTCGTGGCGGTGCATCTTGGGTGGGGGAGAGGGGGAGTGCTGTGTTTCGGACATGGTTTGGATGCTTCTTGAAGCCGAGGAAGGAATGAATTGAAGTAGAAATATTTAAATAAAAGTGAATAAAAGTTGTTCAGATAATTGAGAAAGACGAGGTTAATTAATACGTGGATGTTTTTGTTTTTTAAAACACGGAAACAGAAACAAGGATTGCGATCAAAACAGATAGCGCTTCGTCCACCCAATCGGTGTCTCGAAGCGGAGAGCTCTTTAACAGCAAAGAAGGCTCCGGCGGCAGCTTCCTCTAGCTCGACCGACATGGCTTCCATCGTCGTCTCTTCCGCCGGTGCGGTGGGTGCTGCAAAGACCGTCACTCTGAGGAGGCCGCCTCCGAAAAAGAGAATTTTATGCGTCGGTTGGGCAAGTCATCGACTTCAATCCCCCCTATTGCTGCTGCTTCTGAATTCTGATCCGTTTCCAGGACAACAATTCTTCGTTCTTTGATGCGTTTCCAGGACCCGGAGGGCATCCTCGGGCAGCCGCAGCAAGGCCACATCGCTCGGCTCGAGTTCAAGCGGCGGCTGGAGAAGGACGCGGTCGCCCGGGAGCAGTTCGATCGGCAGCTGCGAGAGGAGCGGGAGCAGCGCCGCAAGCGTCGAGAGGTAATACGTCTTCGCGGCATTTCCTCGAATACGTTCCGCGCTTCAAGCTTTGGCAGAAAACTTGAATACCGTCGTTTGCGCTGTGCATGCTTGTAGTCTCGGGTCGTGCCGGACACAATTGAGGGACTGATCGAGTATTTTCTTGACACTGAAGCACGGGAAATCGAGGTGGAGATAGCGCGATTGCGACCCAGGTGAGCTGCTCCGTTCTTCACCATGTATTGCGCTTATAGAATAATGAGATAAAATGTATGCATTCGGAATAGACGGCTTACCAAAGAGTGTTTTTAATCATAACTTCACAGTTTTCTGGGTAAATAATTTGATCTGCTCAGAGATTACTAGATTTTGATTTGGTTCGTAGTGAGTGAGAGGAACTGATGTTTTTAGTAGCTGTATATTTCACTAGGTTTACCTTGTGTAACGAATAAGTGCAGATTAAACAAAGAGTTCTTTGATCATCTGCAAACTGAACTTGGACAGCTCCGGTTTTCGATCAACAGAACAAAGGTCTTACTGAACAAGCGACTTCTCTTGATTCTGTAAACAAATGATGGATTAAGTTCGAGTGACATTGATTACAGCCGTATGTATGCAGGATATGGAAGACAGGATAATTGAGTTGGAAGCAATGCAGAAGGTCTTGCTAGAGGGCACAGGTACCTTTTTTTGACACGAGAACTCACTTGCAGCTGATTTGAACCCCTGCATTCCTCTAACTACTGATAAATGTTTCCACTCCATTCTTGTTCCAGAAGCATATGATATGATGCAGACAGATCTTGTTTCAGCCAAGGAAAGACTTGTGAAAATACTGCAGTCTAAGGACAGGAAATCGACGGTAAGATAATTTATTTACATCAAGAATTCCTGTATTTGTTACACTACAACTTCTTTTAGAAAACAAGAAATTTGTATTCATGTGAAAACAATACAAGGCTTTGAGGGAAAGCCGCCTTTACAGGGGGAAATAAGAAAAAGTTGAGAGAAGGAAGCAGAGCTTACAAGGAGAATAGGAAGAAGTAGGAGAAAACCTTGCTGACAGGATACATAAATAGGAATCTCCATTCGAATTGATACGCCTCCCGTTGCAGGCGATGTTGGTGTGTTGTCTCAGGCAGGGTGCGTCGCGCAAGGAAGCGAAGGGCTCTCACCAACCTAAAACCTATAATTTTGTTACACTGCAGCTTAACTATAGATTGGACCACTTTATAATAGTTTAAGTTGTCAACTGGAAAACTATTAACACAATTTGGAGCATTATTATCTGATTCTTGTTGGTTGAATTGCTCCTATGACGGCCTGTTCTCTGCTGCAATGCACTACAAATCTTATATTTAATTCAGGCAGAACTTTAGCAGGATAAACCGTAGCAATGGTGATTGATTTTTTTTCCTCTGCAAGCAGGTACTTGAGATGGTTGAGAAGAATGAGCTGAACAGATCCATTTTGGCGCTACTTGATGAGAACATTGCAAGTGCACAAAAGAGCAATCAGGTTGCGAGCCGTTCAGTATCACTTGTCTATTTGCTTTAGGTTAATCTACCAGGTGTTTGGTTAATTACCTGTTTGAAAGTTTCGCTTCGCAGAAAGAAGCTGCAGATTTCATGGAGAGTGTCCGTGCCACCATCGTCAAGTACATTACAGTATGATGTGCTAAACTATTTCTTCTGTCGGCTTGTTTCCACCTCTGTGTCGGTGCAAATTTATTTGCAGGGGGAAAATTAATTATTATTAACCTGTTCTTATCATCATAGAGATCAGCCTCCTCCCTGTCCTACAATTTTAATCTGCTAAAGTGTAGCTTGGCAAATAATGAGTTTGTTCCAACTTATTTTCATATTCAAATCTAATCCCAGTTAGTCCTCCTATCATGTAAGCCTAACTGTGCCTTATTGATAAGTGGCTAAGGTAACAAATAGGCTGAAATATTCTTACTGCTTGTGGTGACACATAGGATATGTTATCCTTAAGGCAAACATAGAATAAGTAAAACACACAGCAAAAGATAAATAAACAATCTCTCCAATATCTCCCAAATCATGAATACTTGCTTTCATAAGCTTGCACCATCAGCAGTGGGCAGCTTGCTTATGAAAATTATTTTGCTTATATATATATATACTTAATATCATCCAAGTGATAGAGAAGGACATCAGGAGTTGGTAGTTTGATGACACTCCATTATTGATGAGTTATCAAGGTCTCAAAGCAGTGCAGGCCGTCTAATTCCACTGCAAACCGAGGTGCTTCCGCCCTCTTCTTCCTCACCCCTCCTTCCACCTCGCTCTTCCCCGTTGCCTTCCTCTTTTCCATCTCTGCTTCTTCCTGCACTCCTCCCTCCTTAATCTGCGTGAGGCCAAGGGCATTCACCATCTTAAAGCATTGATTAGAAGAAAAACCGAAGAGGAAAAGCTAAGAAAATTAACCTTGGGGGACCCAAAGAACTGGAGAGCCATTGCTGAAGCAGGGGAAGCCGTACCTGCTGAATGCCTGATCAACTCCTTGAACCTCCTCCTATGTTTGAACAGGGTGTTTGCAATTGCAAACGTTTAAATAGGAAACTGCAAATTTTAGATGTTATCCTCCTATGTTTGAACAGGGTGTTTGCAATTGCAAACGTTTAAATAGGACACTGCAAATTTTAGATGTTATCCTCCTATGTTTGAACAGGGTGTTTGCAATTGCAAACGTTTAAATAGGACACTGCAAATTTTAGATGTTATCACAAGCTAAAGTTGTTTTGATTCCTCTGCTACAGAGAAGGCCACGTTTTGAGGTGGAAATGACCAAAGTGAAGGTTGCTTTTGTGTTTGCTGCGCCTCACGTTATATCTCCCTCATCTTCAGCTAAATTTGTTTTTTTTAATAAAAAAGTATTATCAATAATCAAAACAAAAATCAAAATAACTAATATGTAAATTAAGTTAAATTAGTACTAACTATGCCACACAAAAAAAACTGGCACGTATAATATAAACTTAGCTTATTGGGCTTTATAATGGGGCCATATGGACGTGGACCACTGAGAGCCCTCGCTACAATTTTGGGCCACTAAATCCGACGGCAGGATCTGCTCAAAAAGTGCAACCCTAACTGAGCCCTCCTCCTCTCTCTGCTATAAATTAAACCCGTTCGCCGCCGCTTCCTCAATTCTAAGTTTCCCCGTTCGCCAGCGCCGCCGCCGGAAATGGGACGAGTTATCAGAGCCCAGAGAAAGGGAGCGGGGTCGGTCTTCCGATCCCATACGCACCACCGCAAGGGGCCGGCCCGGTTCCGGAGCCTCGACTTCGGCGAGCGCAATGGTTACCTCAAGGGCGTTGTGACCGAGATCATCCACGACCCTGGTCGCGGCGCTCCCCTTGCCCGTGTCACCTTCCGTCACCCCTTCCGCTACAAGCTCCAGAAGGAGCTCTTCATCGCCGCTGAGGGTACGTACACCGGCCAGTTCATCTACTGCGGCCGCAAGGCCTCCCTCATGGTCGGCAACGTTCTTCCCATCCGCTCTATTCCGGAGGGTGCCGTCATCTGCAACGTCGAGCACCACGTGGGTGACCGTGGCGTCCTCGCCCGTGCCTCCGGCGACTACGCAATTGTCATCAGCCACAACCCGGATAACGGCACCAGCAGGTCCCATTTTGCATTTGATTCTTACCTATATTTTCTTTGTTTAATTATTTGGTATATAAGCTTCGGATCTTAACTTGTACGAACGGTTCAAAAAAATCCTTTTTAAATGATGATGGTTATGCTCTTTATCGTTTGCAGAATCAAGATGTTAGATCTATTGTTGGCTTAGTGTTTGTCCTGTGGGGGATTGAATTGTGTCTGGTATGTTAGTTACTCGGATGCAATAGGATACAAACCATATGTAATCTGGAGCAATCCTATCCAAATATGGGATAAGATGAATAGTTTCTTAAATAGATATAGATCCATTTTATTAGTTCGTCACCCTAATTATACAATTATTTAGGAAAGAGAATGTAGTCCTAATATGGTTCCTGTGCTATTGCGAGGTCTCAGAAGAGTTGAATTTTGTATCTCCATCTGTATATTACATCAATCTAACAGTGAATAGATATTGGACCATGAAAAATTTACAGTGTGGAATTTATTTACTCGGCACATTGCACTAATGGAATTGTTCTTATATGAATAGATATGTGCACAAACATTCATTTAGGAAACATTGATTAATGAGTTCAGATGCTCTCTGACAAGCTCTTTATTTATAAGTAGCTGAATTATGAAGCACAATAGATTTGCACTTGGGAAGAAATTGTAAATAAGGAAGCTCCAAACAGGTTAAATATATTCACTTATATATTGCTGGCACGTATTTGAGAGATTAACATGCATTATGTAGGCGTATCCAGGAGCTATGATATAAATAAGAGAGTACATTATTGTAATTCTACTGTTTAGATATTAATGCCTTTCTAATTTTTGTTCACTGCACTCGTTTGTGCATAAATATCAATGTGTGAAAAGTCCTGTAAAAGCTCGTATCCTCTGAGAAGCTCTATGTTGTCAGTTAAACCTTGTAGCTGCTTGATTGTTTTTCTGCTAATATCTGCTCCCACTTATTGTAGCATGATTCCTTTTCGTAAACGTTTGAGGTGGCACCTTTTTATTGTGTTCTTTTGGACAGTTTACAAGATGCTCAGTTATTTATATTGAGCACCTCATCGTCGTCATTGATCACAGCTGGTTAAATGCCTACTTACAATGTATCTGCTGCTTTCGGATTGTGTTCCAGGATCAAGCTCCCATCTGGAGCCAAGAAGATTGTCCCGAGTAACTGTCGTGCCATGATCGGGCAGGTTGCTGGTGGCGGTAGAACTGAGAAGCCCATGCTCAAGGCTGGTAATGCATACCACAAGTTCAGAGTGAAGAGGAACTGCTGGCCTAAGGTTCGTGGTGTGGCTATGAACCCCGTGGAGCATCCCCACGGAGGAGGAAACCACCAGCACATTGGCCATGCTTCGACGGTTCGGCGGGACGCTCCACCTGGGCAAAAGGTCGGTCTCATTGCTGCGAGGAGGACTGGTCGTCTCCGGGGACAGGCTGCTGCCACTGCTGCCAAGGCAGAGAAGACCTCTTAGTTCTCTACTCGCCAGAGAGTAAAATGCTTGCTGTTCGTATCTATCGGAGCTTTTCATCATTTGATATTGTTGGTAACTTTGTTATCCTTATGTTGAACTTCTTGGATCTTGAGATAATCTTCACTCTTTTTTTTTTTCCTCCCTTATTTTGGTTCATGTCTGCTACATGATTTTTTTTTTCCTCCCTTATTTTGGTTCATGTCTGCTACATGATTCAGTTAATTTCTAGACCCTTGAAAAGGTGTTACATTTGTTGCACTATTCCTTTTAAAATTTTTGGTTCATGTCTGCTACATAGTCCATTACTCCCCTTTCGCGGTCCCAATGCCTATGTGTATTATTTTAGAAAAATAGAGTCTACACTTAATAATTAGTTAATTTTTCAAAAATTCTACTTGATTTGTAACAGTTTCAATGACTTGTCCATGGAAAAGTCATACACTTAGCAATGATATTAATTAAAAAAAGAGAGGAGGATTTGAATAGGAGGGCGTGCCTTAAAAACCCATTAAAATAAAAAACTAATTTAATAAAAAATTAGACTAAACGAACCAATGATTTAATGATCGAATATTTTTTAGGACATTGATATGAGATGATATTTTCAATTTAAAACTAGGTTAAATTTGCTGATATTTCATCAAACGATCTAGGGATTTATATGAAATTCGAAGATACGTCTCGTCGATAAATCATAGTGCAAAAGTAACATTTCAATACTGCGAGCAGGAGAAAAATACACATTGAGAAACAAGATATGCGATAAAACATATCATCTTCTATCAGTGTAGCTGATCAAGGATGGATGGCAACAAATTTTCGGCAGTAAATCTAGATACAGACCCAAGTTATAGTTACAACAAAATAGATACAGAGCCAAATGGTGCCTATTTAAATGCCAAAACAGGTAAAACACAGCATAAAACAGCCGACACTCATTAAATTGTACAAATAAAATTACAAGGCAGAATTTACATCTCTTGAGTGTTCAAGTTATGAGGGTCTAGAAGGTGAAGCTCCAGAGGGTGTGCTCTTCAGTTTTGGTATCTTGAAATTAGCAGAAAACAATCTCGGGCTGTTGCTTTCTGGTGACATAGTCCTCGGCCGTTTCCCTCTAGAACATTGCTGAAGCCCCTGATGAGATGATTAAATCTAGTTAGGTTAGAGTATGATGCTTCACAGATATATGTCGAAACTTGCAAAGTTTTACAACAGGAACCTGAACACATTAGGAGAAAAATCTAACTTTACTAATATACTAAGTAAAGCTAAAAAAGATGTTTTGACAGCAGAAGTTAGATTAATGAATCTAAATGCAACAAAGAGGAAGGGAGATCTAACAGGTATTTGTTCTAGACCTGACTTATATAAGGAGTTATGTTTAATATAATTGACAAGGTAAAATGACTTAGTGTACGATCCTTGATATAATAAATCCTTTGGGAAGTCCAATCACGGTGCGGTTGAATGTGCCAGTGTACATAGGACCCTAAACATTTTTCAACATCCCATGTAAATATCTGAGAACTGCAACGCAAATAGTTTTATTGTATAAAAAATTATTACAAAAATCTATTCACAGCTTGGATATGTCTGGGGCACGATTAAACCAAAAAAGTTCAACATAAAAGCAAAAGATGCAAATTGGCAAGTCAAATTGTTGAGCCGTATTGATCCTGCCTCACCTCCATATAGGTTTGCTACGGACGTCAGGATGCATAAAGCAATTCATAGTAACGAAATAATGTGCTACATTTCCGATCTTGTGCTAACAAAGCTTATGAACCTTATCCTACACTACAACACAGGTCAAATATGGTAAAATAAAGAGAAACGCCTTCCACCTAGTAAATTGATCGATAAGGCCTATTACCCATTCTTAAGTGGCAAGAGAATTGAAAAAAAAACTCTCCACAAGGGAATCGACAGAGTAGCATCTACAACAATTAATAACAAACAATCACCTGGAGATAACAACAACTATTTCAGAGTAATCACCTAGAAAAATATTTCAGAGTATACGGTATTCTCAAATTTCATAATCTGAAGTCGAAATCTTATTTCCTAAATGTATAAAAGATAATGCAAAAGAAGATAACAACAACTATTATGATCCCAAACTATCAATATGGACAACTATTATGATCCCAAACTATCAATATGGAGAACTATTATGATCTTGAATCAACTAAGATTTTTCTTTGAACTTACATTAGCTGGAGAAGAGAGATGTGATGCAGAGGAGCCTTCGTAAGGATATCGCCGCCTTTTCACCCTGCTAACTTCTGCACTTTCTGAGCAACGCTTCCTGGAAGTCCTTCTTGGTTGACTCCCTTCTGGTGTAACTATAGCATCCTTTTGTTTTCTTTGTTTGTCTTGTTCTGTAAAAAATCTAGTCTTCCTATTACTGCATCCAGCAACATTCTGCTCAAATTTAGCTAGCTTACTTTGTAATCCTTCAATTGCCTGATCCTTCACATTGACTAATGACTGCAGCTTCTCCACGAGAAGCTGAAGTTTCTCTACCTCATGATTAGCCTTTTTGGCTTCCTGGGTGCAACTCCTTAAATCTGACTCTAACGTATCCCGTTCACCTTCCAATTTAACAATAATTTCATTTTTCTTGCTAATTGATGAATGCAAGCTATCCAGATTGGTTTGGAGCTTCTGTATGGTCTCATTAGATTGTTCAACTTCAAGTCGCTTGGCCTTGAGGATACTGTGATAATCACTCTCCATTTTGTTTAACTGGTTCCATACAAAATCCCTTTCTGATAGCAAAGCAGACACCTCAAGTTCCTTTTTTGAGCTAAAATTCTTGTAAGAGTGCTTCAGCTTCCGCAGCTCTTCTTCTAGGATGGTGGGGTTTTTGTTTCCCTGGAAAATGTCCGGTGGCTTTGAACGGGCAGGTGCATTCTTTAGTTTATCAGAATCACTATTTTTTAGTTTTTCCTAAACATAGAGGGAAAAAAGGAACAAAGAGCCAAATCATTGTCAACTTAGAGAGAACCAAAGTTGATTTTACGTTTATCAATGGTGACAAGAAGACAAGGGTACCTTTAGCTCAGCAATTTCCACTAACAAATCCTCCACATAAGCTTTGAAATCCTCCAAATCATTGTCAGTTTCCACTGCATAAAGAAGAATGTGTTAGGTAAAAATTTATTAAGAAAGCAACGGCTTCACGGAAATAAGCTTTAATATGTTAGGGCTCTAGTTAAGCAAGACGATCGTCATTCAGAAGAAGCACGGAAAAACCAAGCCAAGATCCCAAATTTAAGGATGGGGAAGATTTATAAGATGAGAAAAATCTAACCAAATTGCTTCTTGTAGCGCGAAGCCTCCCTCCGCTTCACCCCCACCAAGAGATCCAACGTCGCAGCTTGCACCTTCCGACCCTTCTTTTCCTGCTCCTTAATCTACGGCCGGAGAAAGAAACATAAGCATAAGCTCAAGAAACCCTAACAGATCTCCAAATAAAGAACACGGCCGCTTCAGGTTCAAAAGCTAAAGCCGAAAGCCCGCAGCGGTACCTGGGAGATGTGAGACTGGAGCAGTCCTGCCTTGGTGCTCCATCGGTCGTTCTGCATTTGGATGTACTGCTGGAGGAACGTGCGATCGTTGGCCAGGGTTTCGATCTGCGACTGCTGCGATCGCACCATCTCCACTAGGGCACCGAAGATACGCTGCCATTGGCGTCGATCCGAGCGAGGCGAAGGCGAATTCTTGGGTTGGCTCATCGAATTCCCGGAGCAAGCCAAAAGGAAAGCGAGAGAGAGAGAGGGATGAGAAAAATGACCGTTGCAAAATTTAAGCGAGCCGGCGGCTTCACTTCAATTATAAAGACCCGTTATGTTCCCTGGGCAAGCGAAGGGTTCCAAAATAACGTGCTGTTATTATCGCTCCGTTATGTCACCGACGATAATATTTTATTTTGACGCATTCACTAATATTATGTTTTTAGCTATCTTATTAAATAATTTAAAATATAACATACTGTATATATTTTTGGGGTTAGGATTATAAGATTACGAGTAGTAATTTTGATGAAAAATAGATTAATTATTTAATTAGGTTTATAAAAATAGGATCCATCAAAATAATTTTATGGGCTAAAGGGGGCTAATCGATAAAGGGTGACGAAATAACGGTCTGTTATTAACGCTCGTTATCGGAAGGTATAAAGGTCCGTTTTAAGCAGAGCTGGTCTGAGGCCAAGATTAGGGTTTTCGTGTGATCTCATCTCGACCCTCGCCGCGACTCCGCCCTTCTCATTTCGCAGTCTCTCCTGCTTCTCTCCGAGCTCGTCATGGCAATTCCACGCCTTTACTCCGGCACCAACACCCTTGCCTTCGTACGTCTGCTAATTTCTATTCTATCGCTTTGTTTCCTCCTCCTCTGATTGCGTGTTCGGATCTGGTAGGTGGTTCGCGTCTCGGCATTCTCCTTCGGTGCTGTCTATGGCAGCATGAAGCTCTCCTATCTCCAGGTATATGAATATCTCACTTGTTTGTTTTCCCCTCTTATGCCCTCTTCGTTCTGTAACTTGCATCTTAAAAATAAGAATTTTTTATAAAAAAATTGTTTTGCCGAAGTTTGGTAATCGATTGGTTGTGGCACTAGATCCTTACGAGAATATTATGCTTAGCTGTTTACTCCGGTCTTTTCTCTGTATCAACGCCGATATTTCTGGTTGTTCTCAGTCATCGAGTTAGGCTTCCTAAGTACGGAATGGAAGTTATATCTTTATCAAAATATGGATTCGTTTATAGAGCATTGAGAAATTTTCAGAACTTATTGAGCTTGCACAGTGCTAAGATTGAAATTAGATATTTAGAACAGATTGCACCTCTGGCTATCAACTTCCATAGTCCTGAACTTTTATTTTCTTCTCTGGTTCGTTTATCCTTTATTTGAGATGTAGTTGTTTAATTGACACAGGCTATTCATGGAGTAGTATGCCTTTAATGGAGTAGTTTTTTTTAACTTTCCGGGTAAAAGTTGGTATTGTTGAAGATGATTTCAGGTTCTTGTACTTGTTAAAATACAAATAAAAGTATTCCACGCTTAAACCTCCGTGTTCGTTCATTGATGCCTTGCTAATATTGCCGCCTCATTTTTACTCAGGCTAAAGCAAAACTTCGCAAGAAGGCAGAGGCCAAAGCTAATCAATGAGTAGAAGGATGTAAGGTGCTGGTGATTCCCCTTGGGCGAGCATCATCTTGATCTTTTTATCGGTAAACTCTTGTTAGTGTGTCTCAGCACTTTGATGCTGATTCAAGGTCTCCTTAACAATGTCACAGAAAAGGGAAGATACACTTAACAATTTCGGGTCCCCAATAATAATACATCTCTAGTTGTGACGGAAAACTACATTTCCCATAATTTCTGGTTGTCTCTCTCCGATCACCACATGCTGGTGCCAAGAATTGCCTTCGAACCAGGAAAGCATAGAAGGGGTAGTATGAAAAATAGCATGTAAATAACTAAATCTGGTAGGGCTATAATAGTCAAATCAGGTTACACTTGTAAATAAATGGACGAGCAAGGGCAGACATGGAATTTGATCAAGCACGTGCGCCACACGTGCACTTCAAGCCCTAGATCGGGCGAGCTCGCGACGCGCAATTCCTCTTCTCCTCCTTCGTTCTCTTCGCACTCTGCCGCTCCGGATCCCTCGCAGCAAGTTCCTCTCCTCCTCCTTCGTTCTCTTCGCACTCCGCCGCTCCGGATCCCTCGCAGCAAGCTCCGGATCCCGTTGATCCGCCACGCCGACGATGCCTTCGGTGATTTGAGGGCCGTCGAGGGCTGCCGACGACTTCGATCTGTTCGTCCTCCTCTCCCTATCTACCGACGCTGAAGGGGCTTAGATCTCGCCGTTCCCTTCGTTCGAATTTGGGGGTTCTCTGCACGCTGCCGTCCCTTACTTGTAATTTGCCGATTAGGATGGGGGGCTCTTTTCTTCATTCCGGTTATATTCGGAGAATAACATTATCCTTTGCTCCTTCGAATGATTCATTCTACTGCAAGGTAGGAGTTTCCGATGCCAAATCTGCTGCTCAAGACTTTCAACTCTTCTCCAGTATGTCACTGCCACACTGCAGCAAGCGGTGATAGTGCTGCACTATCATTGATTGCGAGGGAGATATGAGGAAGAAATGACATGCCACACTGCAGCAAGCGGTGATAGTGCTGCACTATCATTGATTGCGAGGGAGATATGAGGAAGAAATGACACGATCTTTGAAAAGCCCTTTATTATAATTAAATATTTATAGTTCTAATAAAATGTTTTTTTTTGGCAAATGAGTCAAATATTTTTTCTAATTTAAATTTATTTATAATCAATATTTGAAGCATGCATTAATTATTATAGGCGTAATCGTTTGCAATTAACAATCGGGATATGTGTTCAATTGTTTGTAATTAAAGTTGTAATCTGTGGGTTCACATGGCTCGTTAATTATTATGGCTGGGAGTTAGGGTTTGAAATGGTTAGCCAAGTTTTAGAGCCACTCCTGCAGTCTACTCTCTCAAATATTAATCTCCCTTGAACATATTCGTGTGCACTCCTGCAGTCTACTCTCTCAAATATTAATCTCCCTGGAACATATTCGTGTGCAAGTGTTTTCGACTTGGTCCAGTTGGTACAACTAGACTCCATGATGAAGCAATGGTACAATTGGACCAAGACGAAGACTCCACACATGAATATGTTCTTGGCATATAAATAAAGACCCACTTGGAAGTGTGAGAGCAACCAATTTATGAGATTATCCTGCTACCACTATCAGCATATGAGGATGCAAATTGTGAGGCAACTCTTATCCAATTAAATGTAAGTGTGGTGTGCCAAGGGAGGGGGTTGAAGTCAGAAGGGAGATTAATATTTGAGAGAGTGGATTGCAGTAGTGACAAAATTAATTGCTTTAAAACTTGGCTGACCATTTTAAATCCATGTGAACAGACAAATTACAACTTTAATTACAAACAATTGCACACATCCCTTGTTTATACCCCCGCACCTAGATGCATGCTTAGTATTGATTATAAATAAATTTAAATTAGAAAATAGGTTTGACATGGTCATTTGCCAAAAAAAACTTTTTATTAGAACTATAAATATTTAATTATACCTTGTGATAAAGGGTTTTTCAAAGATCGTCGTCATTGGCGTTCTTCCTCATAGCAGAACTAGTTATCGAGAGATTGTTGAGGCTGGTATAATCAGGATAACTGAATGCATGCGTGGTGATCTCCGGCACCAACTACTCTATCATCGACTTCCCAGACTTTTGCTCCGCCATGTTTCTGTCGCAATCACCTTCAGACACTGTCGTAGGAACAATCACAGCCGTAGAGCTCCTTCAGCCCCAGAGTTCGGGATACCCCTCCAGCCCTTGATCGAAGGGCCTGCAGGACCCAGACGCAGTACAAGACGGTGGCTCCGGCCGCGGTCAACAGGGAGAGGAGGACATGGGATGGTCAGGGCGCTTTCATCAAAGGTGCATACGGGGCGAGGGCCGCATCGCCAGGGAGGAGAATGATGGAACAAGCCGATGAAATTGAGGGATCCGAGGGAGAAATATTCGAGGCAAATGCTTCTTGCGGAAACCCCTTTGATCGATTTGAGTTTTAAGAGGGAAGAATGAATAGAAAGATTTCGAAGTAGCGCGCTCGACTGGAGGGGAAGTCTTGTTTCTTTCTTTTCTTTTTTATTAAATTTTAATTTTAATTTTTATAATCGGCGATAAGGATGTTTTAAATAAGAAAAAAATTTGGGGAGACCGAATCGAAAATTAATTTCCTCACTAAAGCATACGACAAACCCAAAATCCACTTGCTTGACCTATTATTTTTGTTTGTTTCTGTTAACTTTATGCAGGGTTCATCTGACGATAGTGGAGAACCATCTGGAGCTACTGAGAAAGGTAAGCGGTACTTATTAAGATCCTCGTATAGCTAGACAATTTCAAGAGTTGTCGTGTCTCGTCATCAATTCAGTTTGCCCAGTTATTTGCTTGACTCTTGATAGCTAGATGTAATTCAGTCATCATTTTGGAACTTCGTTGCCAGCAGCTGCAACATCCTCTGAAGGAAAAGGGCAGTTGACTGGAATTTATGATTTAGTTGCTGTGCTCACTCACAAGGGACGGAGTGCTGACTCTGGGCACTACGTTGCCTGGGTAAAACAAGATAATGGTCGGTCTATAAAACTCCGACTTTTTTTTATGCTTGCTTAAGGATTCTTATTCTTTCTTCAAATCTGAATTCATTGATGCAGGAAAGTGGATCCTGTTTGATGATGACAACCCAACCCCAAAAGGGAAGAAGATATCGCAAAGCTATCTGGCGGCGGTAAGACATTTGTAGGGAAATGACATCATTGTTTTGTTTGATCCAATTGTTTCAAATTATTCTTCAATTTCCTTCTGCAGGCTATTGGCACGTGGCATACCATATGAACGTATAAAGCTCGGGTGATATGATATGAGGGCAGATAAGACGAAACGACCTGTGGTGATAAACTTTATATACAAATGCCACAGTTTGTTGTAGGACTGCAATATAGAGGTGATTGTTTTTTTAGCAGCCTCTCGAAAAAGCACGCTACTGGTTTCTTTCCTGCATTCCTGTCAATTGAGGTTATTTATGTAATTTGCTCAAATTTGACTGACAAGAGTAATTTAACCTAAAGCATATGACAGACACATTGAATGAAATGCTTACAATTAATTGTTTATTTTCCCTCAACTCCCTTGCCGTCTTGGTGTAGTTCTCTTGAGGACAAACTTTTTTAACCAGTCATCGCTGTATCCATTTTGTCTATGGTATTCACAAAAAATTGCATTGAACTCTTACTGCGATGATACAACATCTTCTGGATCTTTTGTTGCGTGCTGTGGTGCATCATTTCAACCGGATGGATAATATTCTTGTTGTTGGCCCGAATGGATCGAGCAAGGTCACCCCTCTTTCTGGAATCTCCTCGTCGAAGAATTTTAGTTTTTTTATTAAAATTTGAATGTCATTTTGTTATGTCGAATAACAAATAAATAAATTATTATATCCAATAGAACGAACGATAAATTGTAACTATACTAATAAATAAATTATTATATCCAATAGAACGATAAATTGTAACTGTACTAATAAATAAATTATTATATCCAATAGAACGAACGATAAATTGTAACTATACTAATACGATATAAATGAATTGTGTTGTGATCATAGAAAGGTTCAACGAATGTGTTGCTCTATGATGCATTGACTGGTGTGTGGTGCTCTCTCAGCCTCCACTCAACGTCATACTTACAAACCCGAAGCCAAGCCCAACTAGTACTAATCCGTGCGCCCAACGCGTTGCAGCTGCATCCCCTTCCTCCTCCCTTCGCTCTCTCTCATCTGTCTCTTCCCCTTCACCTCCTCCCTCTTGCTTCGCAGTTCGCCCGCCGTCTCTATCTTCTTCCCAAAGGAGAGGCGCTTGAGTTTGCAAAGGGGAAGAAGTGCGTGCAAAAGGAAAAGCAGCAGAGGGAAAAGAGGGGCGGGGGAGCAAAGGAAATGGGGGCTTGGGAAGAAGCATTGGCACAGACGCAGCGGAGGCACCACTTTTTACTCTTTGTCGCGGCGAAGGAGTCCTCCTCTACAATGTTTGGGGGAGGGGGTAACTGCTAATTTTAAATTCAGTTATATTTTATGAGCTTAATCTCTCCTCTCTGGTATTAAAATGTCAAAAACTAAAACCCTATAAGCATAGAATATGTTCTTATAATAGAAATAAAGATCTACTTGGAAGTGTTAAAGCAATCCAATTATGAAATTATTCCCTACTGCCACCACTATCAGCATCTATGAGGATGAAAATTGTGAGGCAACTCTTATACAATTAAATACAAGTGTGGTGTGCTAAGGGAGGAGTTGGAACTACAGATATTTGATTATACCTTGTGGTAGAGGGCGTTGGAACTACAGATATTTGATTATACCTTGTAGTAGAGGGCGTTGGAACTACATATATTTGATTATACCTTGTAGTAGAGGGCTTCTTCATTGGCTGCCTTCCTCATAGCTGAACTTGTTATGGAGAGGCTTCTTCATTGGTTGCCTTCCTCGTAGCTGAACTTGTCATAGAGAGACTTCTTTATTGGCTGTCTTCCTCATAGCCGAACTTGTCATGGAGAGGTTGCATAAACTGGTATAATCAAGGTAACGGAAAGCACGCCTGGTGATCTCCGGCAACAACTGCTCTATCATTGACTTCTGCTCCGCCATATCTCCGTCGCAGGCGCCGTCGTAGGAACAGCGGCAGATCTCCTTCCGCGAGATCGGGATGTCGTAGGAACAGCAGCAGATCTCCTTCTGCGAGATCGGGATAGAAATAGCGCACTCGACTGGAGGGGGAAGTCTGGCGCTTGATCGAAGGGTTGATGAAGTCGAGGGATTTCGAAATAGCGCGCTCGGCTGGAGGGGGAAGTCTTGGCGCTTGATCGAAGGGCCGATGAAGTCGAGGGATTTCGAAATAGCGCGCTAGACTGGAGGGGGAAGTCCAATAAATGTTCAAATGATCACCACTAAAGAAATTACCTGTTATTTTATTTTTGGATGCAAAAGAATATAAAAGGTGTAAGAAACAATGAAGCCACTAATATAAAAGTACACAAGATAACCGGAACCTTCATAAGTATCCAACGGGTGTTAACGTTTGTGCAGATTCATTCATTCATTCCATCGGCATCATGATTCTCTTCATCTTCCTCACTAAGATCAAGGTCAGCAAACAAATCTTCCAATGGGACCGAAGGAACATCTTCCCCATCAACTGTAGATGCCATTTCGGATGGCTGATACTCCTTGTTACGGTACAAAGATATATCAGGGTTCTCTTCCAAATCCCTTAAAAACTCCTCATACTCAGTGTTCCTCTTCTCCTCATCAACTCTGCCCCTGGTAGCATCCACCTCCATGTTAAGGCTCTTCAGTTTCCAGGACCGTGCCTTTCCATGCTTCTTTGTCCGCTTCTCCTGAGGACCGTGCCTTTCCATGCTTCTTTGTCCGCTTCTACTGATAGCTCTTCTTTACCGCACAAGGCCTCTGCGCGTAGCCTCTCTCTCCTCCCCTCCTCCTCCTCCTCCTCCGCTCCTTCTTTTCTCCTCTGCCCTCGCCCTCCTCTTCATCCTCCTTCGCCCGTGGACCATGGGGCCGGGAGAGGAGGAAGGCGGCCGGATGGGCGCGGGTCAAGGGGTACGGCAAAACACTCGATCATAACATAGTAATATTTTTGACCGAGTGAGCTAAAAAATATGTACTTCTCTAAATATTAATGAGAAAATTTTACCTTCATCAATTACTTGACAAGAGAAAAAATAAATTATATATTAAAAATAGAATATTATTAAACTAAGGAAGAACATTGCTTTTCATATCAATCAAAATAGAACTGCATAAAATTTGTCTTCTCAGTTGTATTCATCACCAGTAGTCTCCACAAGAACAAGATCCATCTTTGAAATGGTGGAACCTCCTCACATCCCTGAGAATGATCTGCCTCCCGGCCAATCTCGAGATAAATTTGCTTGCCTCATGGCAATCGTTGCATACTCTAAGGTTCTTAGCAACCCTAATGGTGGAACCAGGAGCAGTGTTCAGCAAGCCAAATGCTATGGCTAACTTCTCACTGTGGCCGCAAAGAAGAATCTCCTTCTCATTTTCCTCCACATCATGTAGAACACAGGATGTATCAGGAACGTATCCTTCCTTCTTCATTCTATCCCACAACTTTTCGAGGAAGGAATAGATTTGTGCGCTTTGAGGATGCGATGAATCCCCGACCGTGAAGCGGTGGACATCATCCTCGACTTCGATCCAACTGCAACCCGGTTCCTTCCGAACACCCATCAGTTTCATGTTCTTGCGAACCGCCATGGATTTCTCCCATTGCCCAGATGCAGCATAAATGTTGGAAAGCAGCACATAGTGGCTCGCCTCATCAGGCTCCAGCTCAAGTAGATGCTTGGCTGCGACTTCTCCAAGTTCGACCTTCCGGTGAATTCGACAAGCACCAAGTAGGCTACTCCATGCTCCTACCTTGTTCCACTCGGCATCCATCGTCTTGATGAGGTCGTATGCTTCATCGAGTCTCCCAGCTCGACCGAGCAGATCAACTCCGCAGGCATAATGATCTGCACTCGGTTCGACTCCGAAATCCTCCATCTTATGAAACAGTTCCATGCCTCGGTCAACCATCCCCGAGTGGCTACAAGCCGCCAAAGCTGCGATGAAGGTAACCGAACTGGGCTTCGCTTCACCTTTAGCTACCATTAGCTCGAAAAGCTCCATGGCGTCCTCGCCCTGGCCGTTCATCCCGTAGGCCATTATGAGCACGTTCCAGGTGACAACGTTTCTTTTTGGCATTCTGTCGAACAATGCTCGTGCAAGGCCCAGGCAACCACATTTCGCATACATGTCCACCAGTGCACTGCCTGCTGCAACATCGGAATCGAGTGCGTGCCGGATGGCATAGCCATGGATCTCCTTTCCCTTTCCGAGTGCTGCAAGAAACCCACAAGCAGGAAGAACAGTGATGAGAGTGATGCTATTTGGTTTGCAGTTGAGACGTCCACCACCGACTTCCTCGCCAGTACTCGAATTCCCATCTCTCTGCATCTGGGTCACTAAATCGAATGCCTCGGAGTAGCGCCCGCAGACGATGTAGCCGGCGATCATGGTGTTCCAAGATACCACATCCCTGTCTTGCATTCCAGCAAAGATCTTCTGGGAGATATCCATCTTCCCGACCCTTGAGTACATGTCCATCAGCGCATTCTGCACAAATTTATCCCCTTCCATCCCTCTCTTCACCACGTACCCGTGTATGTCTTCTTTGCTGCGGAAAGCTTTGGAGCGAATGCAGGCAGGGAGGACGCTTGCCATGGTGGTTTCATTTGGAATCAATCCTGCGGCCACCTCCATCTGGATGAAAAGTTCCAGCGCTTCGTCGTCCAGCCCATTCTGCGCATAGCCCGAGATCATAGCATTCCAGAGACCAAGTCTTCGTTCAGATATTCTATCGAACACCTTGCGACCGTTCTCAACTTGTCCAAAGTTACAGTACAAGTCGACCAAGGCACTGGCGACGAAGGTGTTCATGAACAGGTCATCGTTTCTCAAGGCATAGGCATGGATCTCCTTGCCGGCGCTCAACATGTCGAGGTACGAGCAAGCGGGCAGGGCACTCGATAATGAGACGCCGTCGGGTTTGCTTCCGGCGAGCACCATCTGATGCAAGACAGCTATGGCGTCGGCAAACCGATCATTTTGCGCGAGAGAGCTGATCATGGTGTTCCAAGTGACCGTGTCCCGATCGTTGAATCGCTCGAACAGGGCAACCGAGTCGCCCACCCTCCCCAGCTTCGCGTACATCGCGACCAGCGCATTAAAGGCGAATCTCCTGCTGCTGCTATAAGCCCCTGTCCGCAGCCCGTATCCGTGGAGTTGCTTGCCGAGCCTTATCCCGTTGAGGCGGTCGAGGTTGGAGCAGGCAAGGGCGGCGCTGACGAGTGTGAACGAGCTCGGCAGCACGGACTCCTGCATCGATCGAAAGGCCTCAAGCGCGAGCTCCCATAGCTCGAACATGCAGAGCGCAGAGACCAGGGAGTTCCAGGAAACCTGGTCTCGTTCGGGGATTCGGTCGAACACCTGAAGGGCGCTGGCGATGTCGCCGCAGCGGGCGTACATGGTGACGATGGTGTTGGCGACGGTGACGTGAGAGGTGTGGTAGCCGTACTTAACGGCGGCAGCGTGGACCTGGCGACCCACGGCGGCGTCGGGTATGCCGGCAGCGGCCTTGAGGGCGGCGGGGAAAGCAAAGTGGTTCGGAGGTACGCCGGCGGTGACCATGTCGACGTAGGTGGCGAGGGCGGAGAGGAAGCAGCCGGCGCGGGCGTGGGAGCGGAGCGTTTCGATCCATGAGAAGGCGGAGAGCGGAGGAGGAGGAGGAGGTGGAGGAAGTGGGCGTAGGGATGCGCAGGTGAGGGTTGGGTTTGAAGGAGAAAGCAGAGGAGGCGAGGTGGGAAGTGCTACGGATGAGGCCATGGCAGTGGCCATGAGCGACGCTCACAAGATGCCTGACGACGCTCACATGATGTCCTACGATGGCTTCGGGTTTGGGACAATCTGCCCATACCAATCTGATGCCTTCAAAATATAGGGCGATTAGATGCTTGTAAAGATTTGAACCTAAAACCTCATCAGGAGATAAAAGCTCGCAGAGGCAGGCAGTGATTGGCTCAACCACAAAATTCTAAAATATTTATGACCTTATCCTCTCCAGCACTTGATATTTTTGGTAGTTGCCTTTGATGGTCATCACATCGATGTTGCCAAACCAGAAGACAAACGTAAAGTTGACAAAACAACCATGTCTAATACCTGGTCTTCTTCAATGATTGAGAAGACAAACATCACATTAAACTGCATGACACAGTACAAAATATTTCTTTGACAAACACAATTATCTGAAGCAAACAGACATCAACCGTGGATAGACACGTTAAAAGTATTTAAGCCGGAGTAAGATCAAACTCTCCGTCAACAAACCAAAGGAAGCAGCAACCCTTTTTTAGTAGAGTTTTGTGCCAAGAGATATGATCAATGCATAAAGCAAAAGTATCACCGTATCATCACATTCATGCCATTAACAATTTGTGTCTTCGCTATGCGGCATCAATTTTGGAGTGTACGGCTTTCCTTGTCGATATCAACCAGTTCTCAGTATAATGTGGACACCGCTGTCGGTGTCCACGATGTCGCTAATTTCGCCAACTTTGAGTGCAAAGGCAGCTTCTTCGAAGGGCTTCTGCATCTGTCCCCGCCCAAAACGACCTGCAGCATTTTGAAAATAATTTGATCAGTAGGCATGTGCAAGGGATAGCACTAAAATGACAAATGAAAGAAATGCTGCCGAAAGCAGACTATATTGCTTTAAGAAATTAATGTGAAAAACAACCCATAAGCAGATTAGCTTCAGAAAAAGATATGCTTCTGGAAATTTCTCTACAAATTGTGTTTAGATGAATTAGACGTTCTCAAGGAACATCTTGCCTAACAAGTATTGAAAAAGTACAATATTTAGCAATTTGAGTCAACATGGATCTACATCAGTAATGAAATTATTCATCAATCTATTATAACAAGAACTAACAGGCCAGCGTTTCATTTATAAACTATACGAGGAAAAAGTTTTTACTTAATGTGAACTTGTGCAACAAAGACCAGATCATATAGAACAAAACCTATGAAATTCCTTTACGTATAAAAACAATTTACAGCTAAAAAGAATGCAACTATCAATTGATAAGTTCTGAGCAAGTCTCTGAGTAAAAGGCCATTTTTTCCCAGCTGCTGAGCTAGGATAAAGCACGTATTAATCCTAGGAGGTTGACAAGCTGCTATATGGTAGACGTTTATCATCAGTAATATTCACTAGCATATACTTTAAATAAACTTGTATCGACATAATAAAGACTAACGTATACTCGAAATGAACATGTATCAACATAATAAAAACAATCACAGTATGACAGAACAATCTACTCTTGTGATCTTTCTAATGTTATCAGAGTTGGACAAATGCTATTAGACTATGCAAAGAAAAGAAAAATACAAAATCATTATATTACAAACATGAACAGACCCAAAAACTCAACTTAAGCATACAATGTCTCTCTGATGTTCATATGCAGAGAAAACGGACTAACATAAGATGTTTCATAATATTGCTTAGTAGCTCCACAAAACCACAGTCTTCATTTGTAAAAAATACAACTTAAATAAAACTGCAAAAATCTAACTCATCAAGATTTTATAGAATGCTTTGATGTCGAATGCATTAGATAGAAATGAATAGTATAATGCTAGCAGGGACATTTCTTAGTGTCACTTGTTTCAGTTATCGAAATCCACAGTCTAGACATGTAAAGATTTGGGATCCATCTCCTATCTTCGGATGCTGTTCAAATATCCTGTATCCATTAAATCAATCTCATCCAAATAAGCTTTTGACAAGGAGCATAAATAAAGATCAAACAATCTTAAATTAGATGAAAGAAATATCCAAAATTATCGAAGAAATAAAAGATCGAGACAAAAGGTCACAAAAGAATAGCAAACAGAACCCATCGCAAAAAGATTCGACGGATCGAATCAAATCAAATCAATTATTAGCGAGATCAAGGTCAGTACACAGCAATAATCAGAGTGAGAAAATAAACCACCGACGGTAGCCCTAGAAAGGGCGGAAGAGGAGGAGAGGACGGGAATCAGAACCCACCGAGATCGCCACCGCGCTTGGCGGAGCTACAGTCGGAGTAGCGAGCCGCGACGTCCTGGAACTGGGCCCTTCCGGAGACGATCTCCTCGCGGAGGCCGAGGAGCTGGCGCACGGCGTCGTCGCGGGTGGTGGCGGAGATGACGCGGCCCTCGGGATCCTTCCACGAAGCCTTGCGTCTCGATCCTTCGTGCTTGATCAGTACGTGGGACGCCCTCACCTGCTCGGCCGCCATCCCTCGCTCGCTCGCTTCGCTGCGCCCCTCTCGCTTTTTCTGGCTGTTGGTGGTTCCGTTGCCCTTGAGTTATCACCACCGCGTCGTACGCTTAGTTTTATAGATGGACATGGGTCATAAGACTTTTATTTAACGGGGTTACAAAAATAAGCATTGGAATATTTGAGCACCTTCCTGTAAAAACTCATCGATCGTATGATATCTCGCTAGAGAGAATTTACACCGTTTGATTCAGATCCAACGGCGGAATCGTCACCAAGCCTTCCCCCTATTTCATCTCCGCTGCTCTCCCTCCCTGAGCCGGGGAGCCCCTTTGTAAAACCCTCTCTCCAGCAATGGCGGAAGCGAAGGCGAAACCCTTGAGGAAGGAAGAGGAAGGCGATGACGAGGACGACGACCTGCCCCTATCCTCCAGATCTAGGGCTAAGCCTGTGAAGAAAGACGATCTGGATGACGAGGATGACATCCCTCTCGCCTTCTCCAAATCCAGGCTCAACAAATCCAAAAGTCCTCCTCTTAAATTTAAGAAGGAAGACGACGATGATAAGGATCAAAAGGTTTTTTTTTTCTTGGAAGAAATAGAGATGTTATGTGAATGATATGCGCTTTTCGATTTATGGAGGTGAATGATTTTGAAGGTGAAGAGCAAGGTGAAGCCTCTTTCCAAGGTAAAGAGAAGCGATGCGGATGATTCAGATGACGAGTTTCTTCAGGTTAATTGGTTGTACTTGTATTTTTATTCATTGTGACTAAAAATGATGTACATTTTGGCATTTGCTCTACTTTTCCATTTGACTGGGTTGTGGCTTGCTGAAGGACAAGAATAGAAATACCAAGACAACGATTAAGAGAGAGGTGAAGAAAGCTGGGGACAAGGGCAATGGTTCTGTTGCTAATGGGAAGGTGAGGGAGAGAAAGGTGTATGATTTGCCAGGGCAGAAGCATGACCCGCCAGAGGAAGTATAGCTCCTGTTCTCCTATTTCAACCTTCTGTTTTGTTTTGGGATAATAACTACACATTATGTTGTTAGTTTTTTTGTTTATGTTAATGTTCCCTACTCGTGTCTTTTTGTTGATTCAGAGAGAACCCTTGCGGATTTTCTATGAGTCGCTTTACAATCAGGTGCCAGGCAGTGAAATGGCTGCATTTTGGTGAGATTTCTCTTCTACAGAACCGTACTATAGGTTGCCTTTTTCCTTCTCCCATCAATTTTGGGTTTTAGTTGAAGGTATAATGGCTTAGCAAGTTGTATTATGATATCGTTGTTGAATAATTTGAATCCTTAGCATAATTTTCCTGGCTCCACATTGTCTCTTACATGCCTGATTATTGCATTGTCTTACTTGTGAATCCTTAGCTCGTCATGGTGCATTTATGCATGCTAGATAACCTAAATTGAACATTTCTTGGAGACATTACTGTCACAGAGCTTATTATACACAACGCCGCCATAATGAAAAGTAAGATCGTACTAATAATTTTCATTTCTAATACCAAGTATAAATTTGTGCAGCAGTTCTTTGCAGGAACCATATATGTAATTTGTACATTTCTAATGTTTATAAGAAAGCCTAAAACAGAGGATCGTTGTGAGAGATCTACGAACAAATAGTTATTGTCTTCCTCTAATATCTGAAGTTGGAAATAATGGCATGTTGTTTCATATATGAATATGGTACTTCCTTGTTTTTGCTTTGAGTTGTAAGGTCCTCTGCATATCAGAAAAGTTCAAGCTTATATTTTCTCCTTTTCTCATCATGTTTTGGTTAGTTAACATTTGCATCCAGGAAATAATTCATTGTTTCGGTTTTCGATCATATAGAGTTTTACTCTAAACCTATTAGAATTTGTTGCATCTCCTGTTGAATAATTAGAAATATTTATCTTAATTTCCATCTTGACCAGTTTATTTTTTTTAGAACTTAATAAGACTTGAACCTAGGACCTCACCATCCTTCCATATAGCCCAATTACTCTAACCAAAGGGCATCTTAACCAGTTTATTGTTTCACCTTTCTGTTAGCAAATGGTTATAATAAATCTTTGTAAAATTTCAAATATAAAATTCACAATCAGATAGTTAGCATTAATTCACAATGAAATCAAATGTTTAAATAAGCTCCATGCACTTCTAAAGGCAAAATCTTGTTTCTAGGATGATGGAGTGGGGCTTGCTTCCACTAGCTGAAGCTAAGAAGGTCTACGAGAGGAAGCTTAAAAAGGCAAATGAACAGAAGCTCCGGTCACCTGCGAAGGCTGTTGTCTCTGTGAAGCAAACATCAAGTGTCATGACTAAAACAGTTTCCACAAGGGACACCAGCGTTTCAAAGAAGCGGATGGTTAGTGAGTCTGATGACGACGATGATTTTATAGCGTCCAGAAAAACCAACAAACAAAAAGCTTCCAGCTAATCCGGTACATCATCCATGGTGCCCATATTCCTTCCATTTTATGTGCTTAAAAATTCCCCATTTGCTTCTAGGAAGAGATTCTAATAACAATTATTCCATTTTAGTGAAATTGTTGGTTACATCGAATTTGCCATGCTCCTTTTGACATTAAGTTATCAAATGCTCAGCTTCATCAGAAATCAGTGGATCATGTAATGGTCTGCAATGCTTTTGCAGGCAGCTAATGCCATCAAAGTGCATGTGGCTTCCATAACCACTCACTTTGCCGAAGACCTCTCCTGAATGTTTATTCGATCTGGTTCATTATAATTGTCGCTGGATCAACAGCTGACATATGTTATTTTTTCAATTGGATGCGTCCTTCGACCACACAAGAGTTAAGATAAACATCTATAATTACCTGCATCTGTACTAGCTCGCGTGTTAGATGCGTGTGAACGCGCCATATACGACAGAGAAAGAACTGAATAAAAGTTACAAATTGACTCCAACGCGGACGACGAAATGTGGAAGAAATTTTTTGATCGCGCAACATCTTGTACTCATCTTCGTCATGTATCATAGTTCAATTAGCTTTGTAGAAATGAACTCTATATTCAAGGTGTCCCAGTCATCAACATTTTTCTGTGTGCATATTACAAGCTCGCCGCGACTAGGAAAGATTCAAATAACGAACGGGTGAAAATACAACGTAATTACATAGAACACCCAACGACAAGTGCCTAGCGTCTGGCATAATGGCAATGCAAAGCAGAAAATTACAACACCTCTTGCATACAGCACCTAGTCTTTACTCCTGCTTCTCCAACTCCCCCATTCTCTCAATAATTGCCTGCAAGTTGGCATAATGATTTAATATGAAAAAACTAACCATTAAACTTTAGTAGTAAACATACAAGGCAAGCTCGCAAACGGCAATATTTTTTATCACAAAACTAGCAAATGAAAACTCACCTTCTTGCTTGTTTCTTGAATCTCGCCAGCAAGGATAAATTCATCCAATATAAGATATACCTGAGGAAGATTATAAGTACAAAACGATCTCATCATATCTTATATAAAATAAGTGGGTGTATTAGGTAGAGGTGGGAATATATCGTGTATATGGTTTGTTTAGTACAAATTATAACTACAAATTGAGGTGGTATACGGACTCCATGCTACATTACCTAAAAATTAGGATGGAATTAGACTTCATCCTATATTAGCTCATACCAAACGCATCTCTAGTAGAACCACTTTATTACTCAAGTGTTTGATAATTTCATAATGTTATGCTCTATCAACTGAACATAATACAAAAGAACAGCAGTATAGGATCTTCTATCAAAGTTAACGACATTGCACATGAAATACATATCCTGTGGTTATTAGTCCCTTTCCCGTCTTGGAACCTTGTTGCAGGTTTTTCATCACATAATACATCGATATTACATTGCAAATGAACCGGTTCATTTTGGTACTTCTGAATCCACCGAGACTTGACTTGTATACCTAAAACTTAGAAAACAGCATTGATAGACCAATCTTGATTGGGATCCATAAAAGCTCACTTGTGGAACATCCAAGGAAAGAAAACCAGTTGCTCTATTCATAAACAGGCAATGACCTTATAATATCTTAACATTGAAGCTGAAGCAAATGCCTATCGAGTTATTATTTCAAGCACATGTTGGATTACGGTAACTCAAAGGTTCTTAAACTCAGCATTACCATCAAGTTGTCATCTTAACGTGGAAGTTTTGTGAATTCAAGAGACGGATTATTGTCTTAAAGAGCTTTTAAGTCTTTTACCATCTAACATGTTGCCAACTACTATATGCTAAAATGCTCTCCTTTTCTTCCCTGTTCTAATTACAAGAGTGAAATAAATACAGTCTATAACTAAAATGAACTTCTCGAGTTAGGCACATGCTTAAATTTCTAACAGCAGGAAAACATTTTTTTGCATACATAATCCAACGTCTCTATGCACCTTTCAACCACCAAATATATACAGGGAATACTGACCTTGTGGAAGTTGAATACCAAATCTAGCTCGCACACATTGCTGAAGAAATGATCTAGAATCTCCACAAATAAGTGAATGCACTCTAAATATGCTAGCTCGTTATCAGTGATATCAACACACATTGAAAAGAAGAGTCCGGCATATCTTCTATAGATAATTTTGTGCGTACGAAACTGCACGAAGAAACATGTTTGAACTCAGTCACATCCATCACATACAAAAAGGACAGTTAATTGATTCACTAAATCTATCAAAATCCAGCATAATTGAAGAGCGAGACATAAAAATTTGATAAAATACAAACGGGGAGCAAGTAGTAGAAGTGATAAGGTATACGTGAGAAAGATCAGAAAAGTAAACTATAAACAAACACATGTCTAGTTAGATAGGACATTTATGAAAACTAGCAACATTAGAGAAAATAATATGAGAGATTTACAACTACAAGTGTACCAATTGACACTGCAAATGCATCAAACTAAGGGTCACAACAAGGGAGTTGAGATGCAATAGTTCGACAAGTAATAATTAATAAGTTCGTACTACACAATCGAGCATGGAGCCAAAAAATCAACTTTTCGTAGCCTCCTAGTTTGATGCTTCGGGCAATTATTATTGAACATATAAACATGATGCAGCCAAACTTTAGCCACGAAATGTATGTCAAAGAATTAAGATTACACTACTGATTCAGATCTATAAGAGAATCGTTCGTAGTTTTCCAATCCAAAATACTGCAATCACAATATTAATGTTGTTCAAAAAACCACCGCACACTGCAACGACGCCGAAAATGATAATCGGATGGTGTATTTCTATTACCTCGACAAAATTGGTGAATTTGGGATCCCTGTTGACCACCAGCCGATGAACCTACGTAGCAACAGAAACACAAACATTTTTCTCATCAAAGAAAGAAGACGGTAAAGAAGGAAAGAATGAATAAAGAAGAAGGGGGGGAAAGAAGAGCGCAACAAGAACAACAGACCTCGTATTCGACCTTGTGCTTCTCGGAGTCCTCGAGAGGAACGTAGTACTTGGCCAGCCGCGTCTTTCCCTGACGATTCTGCAGCAGTATGAACCGGATCTGCCCTCATCCGATTCGATACAATCAGATCAGAAGAATCAACCAAAAAATCGAGCCAAGGAAGAAAGGTTTGAGCAGACAAAGAACAGAAGAGAGGAGGAGGAGGAGGAGGAAAAGTCTACCATCTCGTCGTCGCCGGGGAGAACCAGAGAGAAGAGAAGGATCGGACGCGCACTTCCTCTCTTCCCTTGCTACGACCGTCGACCGATGCGGCGTACTCTTTTTTCCTCTTCAAATCTGGTTGGCTTAACTGATAATAGAAATGGTCCAGCAGTGCTGGCCCAATAAGGTTCATTTCTAGCCCATGTACGACCCGATCGACGAGCCCAATCTTAGTCGGATGACAAACATGAGTCCAACATGGCTTTGGTCGATGGAGGAAAAAGATTACACTGACACCAAACCCGGCGAAGGCACATGGGGCAGCACTCATTCTCGCCATCTGCCAACTGCATTACTACTGTCGAGGTGTCGAGCCCAATGCCTTACAATTACCGGGGGCGAAGCCGCCTAAAGTTTTCGTGTAAAATACAGCAATAACCCATAATGTAGGCCGCAGCGGAATTCAACTGGCCACAGCTCACCAGCAGTGCACCGACGTCGAAAAAAACGCGCTCCCTTCACCGTCCTCGCTGTGGGGATCGCCCGCCCATGTAGGGGAAAAATCCCATTAGTCTTTTGTGTTCAACGAGTTAATATGCTATCAATAGCCCCAAAGACGGAAGACCTTTGAAATCGAGTGGAAACGGAAAATATAGTTTCGGTATTTTACCCTTGGGGAAAGAAAAAAAGTGCACCAAATAATAGTAAATCCAGGTACTCCAAAATCGGTGGGCATCCCTTCCCGGCCGCGCCCCGATCTGCTCTCGGCTTCAAACACTTTTCCCTGCCCTATTTCTTTCCCTTGACTCTCCCTTCACGTTTCAGAGTTCATTTGCAAGCATGGGCTCCGAGATCGAGAACGTCGGTGATGCCCCCTTGAGCGAGGCCGATCCATTCCGGGTGTTCATCGGATACGACCCCCAGGAGGACGCGGCGTACCAGGTCTGCCGCCACTCTCTTCTCCGGCGCTCCTCCATCCCCCTCGAGATACACGCGATCCGGCAGGCGGACCTCCGCGCCGCCGACCTCTACAGGCGCACTCGCGGCCCGACCGAGAGCACCGAGTTCTCGTTCACCCGCTTCCTCACGCCGCACCTCGCCGGCTACCGCGGCTGGGCCCTCTTCGTCGACTGCGACTTCCTCTTCCTGGCCGACGCCGCCGAGCTGTACGCCCTCCGTGACGACCGCTTCGCCGTCATGTGCGTCCACCACGACTACGCCCCCACCGAGTCCACCAAGATGGACGGCGCCATCCAGACCGTGTACCCCCGCAAGAACTGGTCGTCCCTCGTCCTCTACAACTGCGGCCACCCCAAGAACATCGTCGCCCTGACGCCGGAGGCCGTCAGCACCCAGAGCGGCGCATTCCTCCACCGCTTCGCGTGGCTCGACGACGCCGAAATCGGGGAGATCCCCTTCGTGTGGAACTTCCTCGTCGGCCACAACAAGGTCAACCCCGCCGACCCGGAGCGCACCACGCCGAAGGCCATCCACTACACCTGCGGCGGCCCTTGGTTCGAGAACTACAAGAACTGCGAGTTCGCCGACCTCTGGAACAAAGAACTGGAGGATTGCAACGCTGCCGAGGAGAAGACGGAGAGCGAGAAGGCCAAGCAGGCCGTGCCCCATGCTTAGATCTACCATCTCACGGACGCCCAGGATTTCTCTAAAATGCTGCTTATTTTCTAGATTCTATGTATGATGTTGCTAATAACCTTGTCCTCCTACTATTTTTTCCTCTTTTTTTTGCAACAAATTTTCTTCAAATGCTCTGTAGGTATTATCTGATCTATAAATGTCATTTCATTCTACCCTTTTTGTTGTTCCCTGATGTTTTAATTGAATACCAACTATTAAGAAAGAAGAGCAAAAAAAAGCAATAAGAATTTGGAGTTAACAAGGTAGTTGATATACTCATGGAAAAACAAAGTACCTAGCGTCGTTAATAAGCATTTACGTGATATCAAGTGGAATACTTGGAATTCGCTGCTGCCAAAAGTGCTGCCCCAATGCCTGAACCATCTTTAGTGTGCTCTACGATCACATTCCTTGAAGCCTCCGCGTCAAGTAGCTCCGCCACGGCCTCTTTTAGGTGGCGTCTGTATTGAGGGTAATGCTCGTAAAGGCCACCGTCCATTGCGACCACAGTTCTTTTTCCTAGGATGCTTCCTTTGGAATCCTGCTCCAACTTCTGCAGAATACCCACAATTCCTGCCCCGGCCAGTCTCCCACCTCTCTTAACTATTGTACTGCAGACATCTGTGACGATTCTCCTTGCTGCGAGTGAGGAGGTAGTGACCTATTTGAAGAACAAAGTATGAGGAACTAGTTCTGAATGCAAATGAGTTGGGCATCAATGGCCGTTCATGACTTACACCGAGACCGTTGCTCAAGATAAACTCGACTCTGTTTAGGTCTTTAGTATCATCCTGCTGCATTGCACATAGATCAGGAGTCCTGGAATTTGCAAACAGGAGGTCAAAAATTTTGAAGTATATTCAGCAGAGTAGACGAGCACATGATAGCTTCATAGAAGCAGCTACGCGAAACATAATGACTGTAAATTACTGTGTACATCTCGGGAGTTCAATTAGATGTTAGTAGACGAGTTTGATACTTGGGTTGGTTTTCCATTGATTTATGAAAAAGTTCGTTCACAAAAAGTTTTGATAGCTACAAGTATGTAATTTGTTAGATGATTTCTCCACCTTTTTATCCTACAGCTTATTCTCCAGAGAAGACCTAAGATATAACTGCAATTAGCTTGACATAACCAATTCACATTTGCCCAAGGGTTATATTTTTTACATTTCCAAAATAAAGTGACTATATTGATAAGATGACTTGCAGAAGGCTTGATATTGAATTGCCTGACAGATAATGCCAGAGAGTGATTCTTTTAATGGACGTACTAATGCTTTCTAAGAAAATTATCCAAGGACGTAATTTATATGCATTCAGATAATTTAGCGCATAAGCGCTATTTTAGCATATACATATCGAAGAAACTTGCCTTAGTGCAAAGGGAACGGAAAGCTTCGCCGGAAACGGATCGCCGAACAAAGCAGAAGCTTCAGCCATCTTTTGCAAAACTTTTCTTACGATTTCACCCAAATACATCCCTGAGATTGCCTTCTCATATATCTGTTTCTCCGTAACAATTAAAAAAAACAGAGAAGAATAAGGTGAACTAAAAGAGTCGAAGATGAAGCCATAGGACAAAAACGGATATTATGTTAACCTGCTCTCCAGGATTGATACTCTCACTGTCCACATCTCGATCATATTCAGTCAAAGGTAGACCTTTCGAGAAAGCTCCCCATTCAGTGTTGATAATCTGCACTGACCAGATTCTCAGTAGACCAGGAATACTTTTCTAAATGCAATCAGATAAGTGAAAAGTAAATCTTACTAGGCAAAATTCATATTAAGTTTCATTTAATTTATGGTACATTGTTAGTCTGTGAGGTCTGTATCACCAACCGTTTTCCCAGATCGGTATGCTGGGCTCTTCATCTTCGGTATAGCATCCACACTCTCAATGTAACATGCATTTGTACCAGTACCCAAAATTACAGCAACCATCACATCCTCGTCCCAGTAGTGTGCCCCAGCTAGGGTACTCACAGAATCATTAACCTGTCAAAGGACAATATACTTGCTCAACGGTGTTCTCAGCATTATATACTTGCCAAGAATGAATGTGCAATTCAACTACCAGGGCGGATACTCTCATATCTAATCCCTGCCTCTCAAATGCTTCATTTAAGCAAGCAACAACATCTCGTCCTGCCTGCACAGCACTGTTCATAGTCAATTCAACTGTCTTATAGAAATGTCCCAGAGATTATTAGACATAAGGACAGCAAGGAATTTCAAATTGTGCAGTGTTAACTATAAAATAGAAGTATAAAACAATTGCATGTGTTAACTTTGCAAAAAGATAACTCATCAACTCAAAATTGTGAAAATTTAGAAGGAATACTTAAATAGATTTGAAAGTGCATATCTCAGTACTTGGAAGTGTCATAATGGACAAATGCTAACCGTTCCAGAAACTGCAAAACCCTTGGTCCATTTGAGCAAAATGCCAGAATCAATAGAGGTCTGTTTCACTGGAAAAGAGAATGAGAAACCAATCTCCCTTCCCGTCCCCTGAGCTAGATGAAACCTGTTGTTCTCCTTCTCGACAAACCTCACCAGCCCAGATGCAATGAAATCAAATAATTCCTGTTCATAGCTGTGCAGACGATCAAATGTCTAAACATAGTTTCCAACGAGATATGTCTAAACATAACACAAGAAGATTACGAAAAAAGAGAAAATTTTGACCTCTGTGGTGCTAAACATCAGCTCTGGAGGAATTGGAACCAGCTCGAATTCAGTGTTAAGGATACCCTTTTCCTTGCCTCCCAGATGCACCCTAAGCACTCGGAAATTGGTACCTCCAAGATCTAGCGCGTAGAAGAGGCCTGCTTCAGTTCTTCACCAAAAGAAACTGACCAATATTAGCTCCCCGGACAACCCACAATCTTATCTAAGTTAGGATAAAAAACAACTGAAAAAATATCATATTGAGACCGCTACTACGACTACAAAAGAACACGAAAATGATCCATAACGTAGCAAAAAACTGGAAGATGATCTACCCTGTGGGAAGGGAATCGACATAGCTAAGGATCATCTTCAGATCACTACCACCATCGGCAGCGAGTCCAGCTCTCATATCAGCGGTCATGGTATCGGCAACACGGCGGAGAACGGGAAGCGGGGTGGCGCACTTCATCTTCAGGTCATTAAGGATGGGGACAGCCGCCGCGACCGCAGCGGCGGAATCCAGAGAGCACCGCATCGGCACCGTCGGGGGCCTACGCCCCAACATCGGCGGCGCGGCGGCCGAGAAGGATCCGCAGAAGCCCGGGGCGGCGATTCCGGGCATCTGCGCTTTCGTTGTGTAGGCCGAAAGCATAAACAAAAATAAATACGTGTTGAGTGGCAGACGCTCGTAAAATAAAACGAGATTGTTTTCTCTTCTTTTTTGTTTTTCTTAAATCAAATCAATTAATAATTAATTAAAAATAAAGCGAGTTAATCTTTTAATTATTTTTTTAATTTTTGCCATTCCAGGTGAAGTATGAATAGTTAAATATTGGAGCCCAAGATAGCGAGGCGTCGACCGGTTCGGATCCGATTTGGTCCGTTGCCTACCGTCTCCGTCACACTAAACCGTTACGAACTGCCGCTTTCGAGCTTTTTCTTTCCCTTCTCGTATCGCTTTCTCATGTTACGTGTCCGTTTTATAAATGAGAAGTTGGACCGGGGGCCGGGTCGGGCTAAGTCGATAAGGATTCGGATCGAATCACAATCCGAACTATTCCCGCTACGCTTTAATTAGCCAATCCAATTAGTGGGAGTGTTCCTTTTAATTGCTTAATTCGTCGCTTTTATTATCTCCATCATGAGGCAGTAATGATTCTGCTTCCTCCTAATTATCATCTCGTCCCACTTCTCTCTCAGATTGAATTCTGTAATTCGCATTTATTTAGTCATAATCACAGTAGGAATTAGCCCCAATTCATATGAAGTTGGGAGTAGGAATAGCACTGATTAAGTTGAGTCTGCCATGATGCTAATGCTAACTTATGCCCACTAAAAAGTTACTTTTTTTTTTGGTTGATCTATCATCATCAATTCAAGTGAATGACTTCGGGGTCATCTCATTGCGTTAAACAAAGAAATAAATGCAGATAACTCAACTTTTTGGGGTGCGCATTCATTGCGTCTTAATCGATTAGCCTTCCATCAACCATTAATTGTAATATATGTTTATGTAGATGGGTACGGTGTTTGTGAGCGCTGGGAGAAGAGCTCGTGGATCGTCATGGATACTGAAGGGAAGCACCAGGGAAGAAACCCGATGCATGCGATCCAATGCATGCCGAGGCTTCGGCGGAAGATTACTGCGATGACGAGACCGCCGCCGGCCGCTTCCTCCTCGCCGCTGCAGCGCTTCCGCGCGGCGGTGTTCAAGATCGTTTGGCTCTCTTCCGCCTTCTCTAGATCAAGCTCGCGGGCAGGCAACAGGCGGCAGCGGTACTGCTCGGCATGCGGACTCGTATCGAAGGCAGGCGGTGGAGGACTGCATCGAGTTCTTCAAGCGGTCTTCGGCCGCCGAGGCGCCGGCCGAAGGGCGCTCAAGCGTCGCCGAGGCGGCGGCGGCGGCGGCGGCTTTGGAGGCATAAAATAATTTGAAGCATTGGGTGTTCACTGCATGCATGCATGCATGTTTAATTGTCTCTCTTTTGTTCTGCTGCAGACGCTGGAAGTGTACGTAGATAAAATTGAGACGTCTGCTTTTTTTGCTGCAAGTTTAATTAAGATATATTGAGCGTATTAAGGAGGCACGTATTGTCTAATTAAAATACGGGGGGATGATGCCAGGGAAACGCAAAGATGCCTTATTTGGTTTATCTAGCTCTATTTGTTTTTTTGTTGCCTTAATTCTCACGGAACTCTCGTGATGCATGAAAGGAACGCATCACTTGTTCCACCGGTTAATGGTTTGGTCTTTTCGATGCAATCCGCTAATACACGTAATTATCAGATAAACTATTAGATTTTATTCCAGCAGTGTATAATTGCTTTTGGCTTCTTCGAAAAATGTTTTTTTTTTCCGGAAGGCAATAACAAACCACAGCAACGGCAAGGATTGCAAGCAATTTATACGATGCGCACGTCATAGATTTTGGCGGACCATTAATATTTGCTATATTCGGATTTATCCTATATAAATATATATAGGAGGAACTAGGGAACAATAGGAGGAAATCAGTTCACTTTTTTAATATATAATTTGTCTTATTAAAAAATATTCTAGGAGGTAAAATTTCCGTTTCAACCCTCACATCAATTATATGATTTGGATGAATATGTATATATATATGTGTGTGTGTGTGCATCGGAACCATTAGAAGAGTGAGTTGGTGCCCTAAATTTTTTAAAAACATTCGGCGTTATCACTGCTATATACAGCGTTTGTGAGTTCCACCGATGAATGCCGAATAATTTAACCTATGAACATAACACATATCCGCCTGGCAGTAGAGTGGGCGGCGCACAGAACAGCTTCTTATTTCAGTGCTGGCGAATCCCACTGGACCTCGGTGGAGTTGTTATTTAACTAGCGGAGGAGGCTTAAGAATTAAGAAGAGGAAGAAGAAGAAGAAGAACCTTCACATGGAGGACAAGCCGAAGACATATTTCCAGGAATCCCAAGACGCCATTTAAATCCCAGACCATATGGATGGACGTACGGACGCATTATTTATAGCACTTGCATTAAGCATCAGCAGCTTGAGGGGACTCTCGATGCGGTCAACTGGACTCATTAATTTCTCAACCTAATACGTGCTTTATTTACTAATGGTAAGTTGTTCGGATCACGTGCCCCGGAATTATTAGGCAATAGTTAAGCGACCGGAGATGAGGGGCGAGGGTCTTTGGATCAGGAGACATGCGGTAGGTGGCCTGCACTGCAGCATGGGATTATTTTACCTGCCCTACATCCACTGCATTGCATTATGGTTTTCTTTTATCTTTTAGCTAGCATCGGGGCAGGTGATCGATGACCCTCCCCCTTCCATGTGTCAGGTAATTTAAGTTCAGCACTTGAATGATCGCAGGAATTCAAACGCACTGCAGAATGAAAATTACACGCATACATCACTCGAAGAGTTGAAATGTTCAGCAAAAGCAATAAGTTGGCGTTTAAGTTAGCAGATCTTCTTCTTCTTCTTCTTCCAAGTTTTTATAAAGGGAGAAGATGTGCCAACTACATCGATGAGCAGGCTGCAAGAAAGCAGAAATAAGACAAGGAGAAGAATCTTTATGTACATCTAAAGTAGAGGGGAGAAGGTGAGCTGCTGCAGCTCCTAATTTTTTGATGTCATCCATTCATGCCGTCACCATCGAAAGCTACGCAAACTTATTATATCAAATGATAACTCTTTTTTTTGTTTTTTAAGTTCAATCCAGGGCTCGATAGATGACGACGAAGCAAGGCAGGATGGCCCGCGGGCTGGCCACGAGCAGCTCCTCTAGATTCCCGTACCCGCCGCCACCGTTCCCGACCGCCACCGAGTCGTAGGCCTCATCCGCCGCCGCTGCCGCAGGATCGTCTGTCGGGCGCCGGACGCGTCCAGCGATGACCCGGCAGACCAGCATCGCCCGGCACTCCCCGACACAGCCGCTGCCGGCTTCCGAGGTAGCCGGGCCGCAGTCGTGCGCCCGCCCGCTGCTGGCGGTCGTGCGCACGCCGTGCGGGTGGTGGGCGCGGGGGAAGCCGTGGCGGATGACGGAGCAGACGCCGCAGGGGGCGGCGCTGACGGAGTTGGGACAGAGGGAGGTGGAGCCGCGGGCTCCTAGGGGGCAGGAGAGGGAGGTGCAGTGGAAGCGGAGGAGCTCGTTTCCGTCGGCGGCGCAGCGGGAGGGGTGGTGGTGGCGGGAGCCGGCGGAGAGGTGGGGCAGGGCGCGGGATTTGACCGCGGCGCGGTAGTCCTCGAAGCGGGCGATGATGCGGGGCGTGTTGTGGACCTTCAGGATGCGCTCGATCTTAAAGATCGGACGGTCCTTCTTCAGCCAGCTGGACTTAAAGATGATCTCCACTATGTTGCGTCCCGAGTCCTCCGGCCCCAACTCCGACACTGCGTATGACGAGTCGACGTACTCAGTACTTTTAATTCCTTTAAATATGTAAAAAATACTCGAACAGAGCTGAGAAAATAAACAGATGGGATTCCGATCCATAGAAAAATTAATTACGGAGTTTGTATTATACGTGTAATACGTATCAGCGACGGAAAGAAACATCAATGCTTCTTCTATGATCCACCAACCAACGTACATCTCTATATATATTTACTCTCAGTCGTCCTCTCGATGAATCGATCGATCACTTGGCTTTTTCTCCGAAAACAATTAGATGCGACTTAAATAATTATTTACCTGCATGCCGTGTAATTTGATGCGACTCCAGCGTCTCTGGTTTTGTGAACACCTCTCCGCACTCGGAGCACGCACACAGCGTCGTCCTCGGCCTCGGATACCTCCTTCATTCACCAGAATTTTGCATCGGTAAAAGATCCAAGTGATCACTGCGTGCAAGGAGGGGCAGCGGTTTGGGGGTACGCACCTTGAGGCGGAGTCGATCGAGACGGCATGGCACTCGTAGCAGCCGGAGAGCTTCGGCAGCGGCATCCCGCCCCTGGCGTACCCGCCGCAGCCCACGGAGGCCACCGGCGGGCGGTGCCGCTGGGCGGCGGCCGCCGCCGCGGAGCGGGCCGCCCGCGCCAGCGGGGCCGTCTCGTGCTGCGAAACGGAGCCGGCGTCGGAGGAGAGGTCGGTGTCGGAGCGGTGAACCACCCGGGTGTTGCCATGCACCACGTCGCGGATGGCGCAGATGGACGACCCGCAGGCCGCGCGGCCGAGCCTCGTGGCCACCGGAGACGGCCCCCCGCGGACGGCGACCTGGGAGGCCGCGGCGCTCCGGCAGCTGAGCAGGCTCTTGAACTGCTCCCACGAGGAGGAGGCCGAGGAGCCGGGCGGCGGAAGCGGCAGCGTCATCCTGGCGGGTGCCGGCGGCGGAGCCTGCGCCCTCTTTTTCTTCTTCTTGCTCCGCTCATGGCAGTCGTTTGAGTGGCGGTGGCCGGCGGGCGGGGCCGGCGGATGGAAGGAGGTGAGAGCCATCACCGGTGCACGTAGCAAATCAAAATCCTCCTCCCCCTCTTCCTCCTCTCCGCATCAACAGTTCTCCCTCCCTCCCTCCCACCTCTCCCTTCCTCGCTCCCTGCGCCCGAGTATTAAAAGGGAGAGAGGGAGGAGGAGGAGAAGAAGGCGTGCGGTGGATGGGGGTGGGGTTGATGGTGGGAGAGGGTGGAGATTTGTATTCTTTTTGGTGTTGTGTTGTGTTTATGGTCTTCTCGCTTAAATTAATACTAAACCATTTGTCATTCAGATGGATAACCAACACCACCTAATGGGGCATCTGTCATCATCTAATGATCTAAATATATATATAATTGAAGTCGAATAGGTCCGCCTCGGGTGGGGGCATAATTAATTGAAGTCATGAACGATTAATTGACCAGGGCAGTGATGCTCCCCTTCGCCCCCCATTCGCTGAAGTGGGCGCGTAAATTCTATATACATAAATATCTCGAAGTTGACAGGCGATCGGTCGAGCTCACCGCGGCCGACGGTAAAAATTAACCTCGTCGCATTCGCATTCACATCTCGCATTCACGAAGCAGAGCAAGAATTTAATGCGACAAGACTCATGCAAAGCTAAAGGAATAATTACTGTGCCGACTTGTCGATCGATCATTTTAAATGTCCAAACCTAACTCATGATTCGTACGCGTACGAAAATAACTCGATCAATTCCTCACTTAGATAAACTGCTGGGTTCTTCTTCTTCCCTTTTTTCCCCCCTTTCAAAACGACGGTGTGGCCCCATCACTGGTAAGTACTACTGACACGGCAAATTTAGAATTCAAATCCACTTTAATTGAACTTTAACTGCGGGGGTCCAGTAAAACTAAGGACGGCCGGCGTGCGTGACGGATGATTAGTTCATCCTTTGAAATGAATGCACCATCATCTCATGCGCCCGCGAAGTGCATGCTCTGTTGACTCACAAACATCGATCAGTCTCAGTTCCTTTTCGGAGATGACATTTGGAGGACTTTTTTTTCCCCCTTTTTTGGATCGAAGGACCATCCATGGAGGACGACGCCCTTCTCTTTATCGACACCGATTCCCGACGGGGGAAAAGATAAAAGTGCAATCAGCCAAAGGGGGTCGCTTGGAAGAACAGGGCGAGCAAAAGCGACCGTGAATTCATCCATCTCGTTTCTTAATTAACCTCATGCGTTTGAGTGCTAAGAGGGTGCATCGATGTATATACGTGGTTGTGGACCTCGGTTTTTTTAACTTGTTCAGATCGAGAGAGCCCAAGTTGTAAAGCTGCTTAGCTTTTTCCTGCACGATGATGATGATGATGATGGCAGCCATTATTAGGCGCAGCAGAGCAGAGTTTATATGGTCCAAAACTGGTACTATACTTGTAGGTCTTTTTCTTTCCTTGTCGTTGCATACATTCTCATTGCAGGATCAAATTGAATGCCGCCTTCAAAGAAACTTCTCGTTCAATGCATTGTTCATTGTTCTTGGAATCTGCCTATCATTTGGATGTTCCTGCCGATCAAGGGAGCATGCTGTCTATCCATTAATTTACCCTTGGGGTATTCTAGAAATATCTGATCCGAAACTGGTTAAATTTCGGATTTTGGTTAAGTTGACCGGATTTTAAAAAAAAAGATTTGATCATAATTTTGACTAAACAACTCCCTCGTGCATTCTGTCAACGTATGAATTCATTGGGTTGTCTAAGATGCCATGTGAACCTTCCTTCTTTATCACGAGGAGCATTATCAAATGCTATTAACAAACTTAATAATCAATTATCCATTAATATACTCTATACAGGATGATTATCAAATTTTAAGTTTAAGACTTATTAAGTTTTTTTTTTAAAAAAATACATTTCCATTTCAGAGTAATGATAAATACTGATTTAAAAATAACATGAATTTATTAAAAATAAATAAATTTGATAACTGAATAATATATAGACGTATTTTTTTAAAATTTATGGCAACTTGATATTAACTAGGTTTTTACGTAATATCCGATCAAAATTTGACCTGCATTCACCGGCGATGATGAGTATTTACTAGGTTTTTTTTTACGTAATCGGGTAATTGGATCAAATATTGACCCGCATCCAATAATCCACGATGGGCTTTTTAAATAGGCGGTTTGATATTGGGCCGTCGCCGGGGTGTATTTAAACCCCGGCTTGGCCGTTGCCCACTTCGGGCGACGGAAGCGGAGACTTCCAATTTCCTGCCGGAGAGGAAGATTTCCGATCGATCACTCATGGCGCAGATCCCCGCGCTCGACAACGCACCCATCAATTTGGCTTCCCTCAGGCATCCTCTGCTTCTCTCAAATATTTCTTTTCGGTTTCGGTTCCGTTTCGTTCTTGCTCCTCCCTCATCGATCTTCTTGGTGTGATGCTCGTACCAGGGAGCAGTCGCAGAAGGAGCTGCTCAACATCCTCAAGAATGTGTGCTGGCTAACGCCCAAACTTCAATTCATTGTTTCTTTCGTCCTTTCTCTTGATCGGAACTTTCTTGATGCTAGGTTTTGCTTTCCGCAGATTCGGGGAAAGAAATGCCTCGTCATTGATCCGAAGTTAGGTGGATCACTTTCTCTCCTGATACAGACGTCGCTCCTCAAGGTATCCGTTTTCTTGAATTGCTTTCCCTCTTGATTCAGTTGATTATCTTCTGATTCTTGCTAATGCGTATCACTGCGCCTTCTTCTTCCCAATTTATTCTGCTTAACTGTTGTTTGGATAATTTATTGTTTTCGTCGACGTGATTAGAGCGTTTTGTCGTACCGACTAGGAAAATGGCGTCGAACTGCGACATCTGTCCTCCGAGCCTGTTCAGACTGAATGCTCCAAGATTATGTACCTTGCCCAGCCCCAAATCAAATTGATGAAGTTTATTTCATCTAATATCCAATACGACATTTCCAAAGGGGTGCAGAGAGAATATTTTCTTTATTTTGTGCCTCGACGCACAGTTGTTTGTGAAAAGGTTTGGTTCTTGGCTGTGCTATTGTCAAGTTTTCATATTTTGCATTCTCTAGCGCATGCTCGAGCAAGTGATCACAGTTCTGATCTTGTATTTCTTTCATCTGCCTGGAACAACAATGACCTGCTAGGTCTATGGTATGTACGTATAGACGCACTGATGTTGGAGACCATGATGCTAATTTCTGGACTTATATGCTGTGTATGTTTATTCTCAAGGCAGTTATGGCCACTATGTTTTCTACAATTTCGCAGATATTTGCTTGCTGCAACCCTATTGTTTATCTTACTCCGGTGGTCATCAACATAGGTCAAATAGTGCATGTGTTTCCCTCATAAATTGATTTTATTGGAAAATTCTTGATAAAGTAGTATCAATAATTTTCTGTATGTTGACTTTATGGTAATCACTTACTTTAGAGCCATCCTCACCTTTCCTAAATGTATCTACTATGTTACCCTTCACTGGAAGAATTTAAAAGTGTTTATTTTGTTGTTCTGTTTTCTACACCTAGGCAGTCTTATCCTTCTGCTTCCTCTTTCTCCTACTAGATTACCATATAGTTTAAACCAACATATTGGATATTCTTGTTTTTCTGAGCTGTTTTTCATAATGTGATTACCATATGGTTTAATAGTATGCAAGTGCTGCGCAAGATTTGTTGATTAAGACTTTTGGTTGTTTTATGCATGTGTTCTTTTGTAGATTTTTGAAGAGGAAAAGGTTCATCAGCTACTGACTATAGGAGAATATCCCTTTTACATCTTGCCATTGGATGAAGATGTTTTATCTTTTGAACTTGACCTTGCATACAAGGTATACAAATGCATACTTGGTTTTTTTTTTGGTTGTCTTAAGTTGTGAAAATCTTCTCATTTGTTTTATGGATATTATAGGAGTGTTTCGTCGATGGTGACACAAGTTCTATTTGGCATATTGCAAAGGCTATTCATAAGATGGAGGTATGCTTCCAATCACTTATGACACTTATTAATGCATATTGGAGAATTTATATTATTAAGCAAAGGATATCTTCAAAATCATACAATTTCAAGACCAAGTGTTACAACATGGTTTGTCCTTCTTTTGATATCTACCGGAGATGATTATAATCAGATATTGCATTGCTCCATGTTATATCAGTTTTTTTTTTTTTTTTGCATTGCTCCATTTATATTCTTAACCACGTATTGCATTAAAGATTCATACACCAACAATTCTTAAGAATTTCTTTGTGCCCTTAGTTGTATGGAAAATTCAAACTCATCCTCTTCCTTCGATATTTAAATGACTAGGAGTACCACATTTAGATGTTCATGAGCTTGTTCATGCAATAACTTAATAAATGATAACTATATGATGATAATAATGAAACAGTACTGGTTGGAAACATGATTTTAAGAAAACAAGTAACAACCATGAACCAGACTATTGAAATTTTATTCACACTGAGCATTAAACTGCCATTTACCCATTTTTTTTTAAAATATTTTCTTAATTTAATCTTTTAAATTGTATACTCTGTTTTCTTTATCATTTCTTGCTTATATTTTATGTTTCAGTTTTCCTTTGGGTTGATACCAAATGTAAGGGCCAAAGGCAAGGTATCAACGAAGGTTGCTGATGTTTTAAATAGCTTACAAGTGGAAGAGCCTGTTAACTCAGCCGATGTAATAGTCATGTTTTCAAGTTCCTTTAGCCATTCAGATTTTTATAATTCATTGACGAATTTACTATTGTGCTGCAGATGGGAAATCCTGAGATAAATACACTTATTTTACTGGACAGAGAGGTACTTCTCCTTTCATGTTTTTGGTTTGCTGTGTATTAATAATCAGCAAATATTTGTCCATATACTTGATCGGCACATTTTGTCCATTGCATTTGATTACTGAATCAGGGAATTAAATTAGGCCAATACTTCTGCATGTCTGTTGCATTTGTTATTGATCAAATTTATTGTCATGATCATCATAATGTCCATGCCAAGCATGGTTGCAATTGCCTTCCTCATTGCCAATGATTATTTGCAGCTAAATATTATTGACGAATTACTATTAGACTAAGAAACCTAATTCAGGCTTTGAACTTGCTGGTGCAATTGTCCAACATGCTCTTATCTATTATTGACCAGCAACATTAAGCAGTGAACTTATCTTATTTCATTGGTCAGAATCTTTGATGTTTTCCTCCAATACTCATTTGGTTGCTCTGTTTCTTAACTTTTTTCCTAATTAAAAATTGTTCCTGACTCTGATACTTGCATTTCTGAGTATGATATACTTTATGTTTTTTGAAGGCTTGATGACTCGAGACCTGTGTTATTACTTCTCTGATGTCACGTGCTCTGCAGGTGGATATGGTGACACCAATGTGCTTTCAGCTAACATATGAAGGACTGATAGATGAGGTCAGTATTGGAGGAAACTTCCTAAGTTGGAGAACGGAAATGATAATGCTTTTTCAGTCTAGTGATTACTCAGTCTGTTTTGCAGATATGATTTTCAAATAATGTAACTGATTTTAACATTCTTGATGCTCTCTATTTCACAGACATAGTGCTAACTTTAGGGATTTTGCAAATTCATGTATCTTATACCTGTCTGCAGATTTTGCAAGTCGGTAATGGTTCTGTAGAGGTTGATTCCACTGTTATGGGTGGTCAACAGCAAGATGGAAAAAAGATTAAGGTTCCTCTTAACTCAAGGTACTTCATTATTTTATCGGCTTCAAGTTCACCCATACTGGTCTAGATCTGTAGCACAATAATCTTATAAATCCTTCGCTTACATTGTATGAATGCTTTTCATCTTCATATAAAAGTGACACTCACTCCTACGTTCTCATTCATGTTCTATTATCTGTGCTCTAGATGGGTGCTCTTTTTGGTAGAGATGGACAAACCTACTGTAGTAGAGAGAGAGAGAGAGAGGAAAAAATGACCTGTAAAGGAAGCATAATGAAACATCCTAAAATTGAAAATAAAAGTTGTTGGTATAAAGAACTATCTGGCTATTATCAATTATATAACCTTTCTTTTCAATGCTTGTATTGTGGTTTCTTGGTTGGGTCTTTGAGATGATTATCTGGTAAATAAAAGTTGACACTTTTGTTTTCTCCTAGAATACACGGCAACTTTTCCTGGATGCCAGGGATAATTTTCCTGCAAATTTGTCTTAATATGTGCATGCTTTGGATACGGAAAGATCTCTTGTAGAAGTAATTTATAATGATGTCAATCATGGTTAAGGATTCATGTTTTCTCTATGATTCTTTTCCAGCGACAAGTTGTTCAAGGAAATTCGGGACATGAACTTTGAAGTAGTGGTTCAGGTTTCTCTGTTTTCTTAAAATTCACATTCACATTTAACCTGTCTTTGAACTCATATAATCAAATATGTACTGCTGTTTCTCTGATCCTTGATAATGTTTGCAGGTTCTGAGGCAGAAAGCAACTTCCATCCAACAAGATTATGCAGAAGTAAAATCTACTGTAAGGACACTGCTTTTTATATTTTTTAGCCTATGGCTATGCCAATTCAAGGTCTCTTCGAATGAGGGGATGTTAGTTTGCTTACATCAGAACTTGCATATTTTGTGCAACAAAATGCTACTGATTGCTAATGTTAAGAGTACTCATTGGATACTTATTAAGAAACTAAACTGGCTTGTAATGCCTCAGGTCATTGTTTCTTTAGTTTTTGCATGAAACAGTGCTGAGACAATTCAGACTTCTTGCTTTGAAAGAAGTGAAATCATGTGTCAACATTGCTATTCTGCAATCTATGGCTAAAATTTCATCAATTATTATTTATTGCCACTATACAAATCTTAGTTGGTTTTTCATGGTATGTTATCAAAATTCAATTGATTTAAGCTTTTCTAGTATTTCTTGTATTCTCTTCTATTTTTTCAATAATTTAACCTTGTTTTATTAAGCAAAATTAGCTAGTTCTTTATTTATGGTATGAAAGAATTTAGTCAATAAAGAAATGAAGATTAGGTAAGACATACTAGTTAAAGAATGATATCATGGTAATTGGACCAGAAATTTTTTCCCATTTGTTAACAAATTCAAAAGAGGACTCACCATGTACATGTAAAGTGAGATTTCTGTCATGCAATGTTTGTGCATGTATTAGTGAAGGAATAATTAGCAATGGTATAACATCTCCCTTATAGTTAACAAATGGTTTTGATGGATGGTTTGTTAGAATTTTAGTGATTTATGATGAATCTGGAAAGGTGGAATGGTGATAAATCACGGTAGTATTTATCCTCATCCAGCCTTAGAATTTCTCAAAGTTTCAACTAGAACATACTCTATGCTTCTATTCAAACCTTTTAAAAAAAATTGCTCCTTTACTGTCAATGTGGACTACAAGCTAAATAAACCAGTAAGAGTGATGGAAGCCCCTTAATTAAATAAACATGCATTTGTTTTTTTGTTTTTTATCAAGAGTAGAAAGTATCTAATTTTTTGTTTCCTCTGATACTTTGTGAACTAGACACTCTTTTTGAATAATCACTTTGTGAACTAGACACTTGTTCTTGTTTCCGGTAATTTCTAGTATAGTTGTACTTTTAATCTGCATCTTGTCCACATATCCAATCAGAACGTACTTAGTAATGCTTTCCTTCTGAAGATTTTCTCTCTACTTGCTCCAAATGTTTTTTATTATTACGTTTGTTATCTGAAACATTATTAGCTCCAAATGTTTTGGACAAAGATCATTTATGAATTCTGTCATACTTATTTTATGGTTCACTCATCTATATGACAGTCGCAATCAGTATCTGAGCTGAAGGATTTTGTTAAGAAGTTAAACTCACTACCTGAAATAGCTGTAAGTTTTCTCTTTTCAGCCTTCTACAATTGCAGACTTTGCATGAACTTAATATCTTTTTTTTTTCTACAGAGGCATGTAAATCTGGCTGGACATTTGCAATCTTTTACTTGTAAGCCATCATTCCATGCTCGATTAGACATAGAACAGACACTTCTTGAACTTCAGAGTTATGAAGCGTAAGCCAATTCCTCTTTCCTTCTGTTTCTCAACATATTAGTTAATGATGAATTGTTAGATTGATGCACATTTCCAGTCCTTTTCTACATAATTTGTTTCATCTACATTAATTCTTCTCTCACTATAAATATACAATCTCCATAGTGTTATCTAAGATCAATTAATACAAATTGTCTGATAAGACTTTGGAGCCTAGAAAATGATTCAAGTCCTCTATGTTTCATTTTCTTTTTCGATTTGGTTTTATTGATCACCGATTAAAGAGTTGTCTTATTTTCCTATATTTTTTGACATTCTTTTGTTTTACTCCCAAATTAAAAAAGAAGTGAATCTGCCGATCTGATAGCAATTCAACAAAATCTCACCTTAGACATTATAGCATAACGGGTATCCTGATTGGAGTGTCAAGATGAGAAGTCAGGAAACTTTTTTATTGTAATTTGTATTTTTTAAAAAAATCTTCTTTCTATGTTGTATTGGATAGTAGTCCAGCCAAAACTTTGAGTTTCAAATGATTCATAATTTATGAATTTTTATGAACTTTTACTTTCTCATGACTATTCAATGTTTATCCTCTTATTCACCTGAGATATCATTGTCCTTTGCATCATGGTCTTGTGCCCACCTCACTCTTTGCTCTTTTTGTTATGTCTAATTGTATTTGCATCATGATGTATCCAAATGTACAGTTGTTTTGAGTTCATCGAGGAAATGATCCAAAAACAGGAACCACTTGTGAACGTGCTGCGGTTACTGGTTTTATTTTCCACTACTAATTCAGGCCTTCCAAAGAAACACTTCGATTATTTGAGGTATTACTTCGTGACTATATATCCTATCAGTTTATTTTTTTAATGCATCGTCTCATTTCTTTTTATGAATTATTGGAGCTTTTTCTACCAAATATATTTTAATATTACCTTAAATGGGCGGGCAAAAAATATTTTTGCCAAATTCACTCTTGTGCTATATTCCTTATCATTTTATTTTACTTTGTCAATTGCCAAGTTATGGTACTCATACAATGTATCTTCTTTCTGCTTTATGAATAAGGCGAGAGATACTGCATAGCTATGGATTTGAGCACTTGCCCACGTTATATAATCTGGAAAAAGCAGGTCTCTTTAAGAAACAGGTAAGTCCCATGCCAAGTAGAAGTTGAGGCAGTCAGTTTCGTTATGTTTATTTTCTTTGGTTATATGCTAAAATATTTCTTTTATTATTTTTCTCCTTTGTTTCCTTCTCAACATCAATTTTTTTGCTAAAATTGACCTGCTGTGCAGGAATCAAAAAGCAATTGGCTTGCTGTTGCGCGAGCTTTGCAACTGATCGTCGAGGACACTGACACAGCCAAGTATATATATACACATTTGAAAGTGTAGTTTTTTTTAAAATTCCTTTAGCTTTTGCCTTTTTCTCATCCTGTGTTTTTTTGCTTTAGTGAGTATACTTAATGAAGCAATTTCAATTTGGAACGTAATTTTTTAATTGCTTCTATACTTTCACTTTGTCATTATTCACTTTGTAATATCTAGAATTTCATTTGTCTTCATCATTCATTATTCTTTGGGTATGAAATGGAGTTCCTTGTAGGCCCACCATTGGGGGGTTGATTGAGAGATCCCCTAATTCCCCTATATCAAAGGGGGGCATGAGGAGTACAAGTGTAGTTGCCCTCTGGCTATGGAAGTCTGTATGATGTCTAGCGACAAAATTATATGCATGCTTATACCTTCTGACTGGTTTTTTCATCTGTATGGTATATATTGACTTCTCTAATCAACAAAACTCATCTGTACTAATTTTGTTATAGAGATGCTTATGCCAACGTAGCGAATTGTATCCCGGAGCTGGTAAAATGAATCCAAAACCTTTGGGTGTCTATTTGGTGCTGTAATTTCATTGCTCTGTGGTTTTCTGGGCGTTCATGAGAACTAATATGTTAATTTTGTACTCCACATTGTAGTGGTGCTTGATTTTTAATTCATTTCAGTGATGATTAACCATTCATCTTTGAATAATTGAGCTTCCTGATTGCATTTCAGACCCAAAGATATCTCATACATATTTTCTGGATACGCACCTCTTAGCATTCGGCTTGTTCAACATGCGATTCGATCTGGATGGTAAGTCTTGCAGACCAGTATTTTACTGCTCATATAATCGTATTGGTTTGATGTGATGTACTTATATAATACTTTGCTATAAAGTTTGATTAATTCTTTGATTGTGATTCTTTATAAAGATGATCTAAGTTCAATGATCTTTTTCTCTAAGTAATTTTTCAGGCGTTCTATTGAAGAAATATTGAAGGTATTGCCAGGACCTCATGTGGATCTAAAGAGGGTTAGTTTGCAAATTTTCTACCTAGCAGTTAAAGATGATTGACAAAATGGAACTCTATATAATGAATCCTGCTCTTTTTTGTTGCTGCAACAGGGTGATGCAAATGCCAGCTTCCATGACAGGTACAATCAAATTATTTGAAACACTTTCCTAATTGCGATCTAATACTTGCAATCCTTTCTTTAAACTGTTAATTCTTGACTAGTGTACTTGAAACACTTTGCCTTTTGATCTAATACTTGACTTTTAATTCTTTACTAGTGTGTGCTCCTCCATATCCTAATTGAATTGGTCTTGCGCGTTCATGTATAATCTTTATCTGATTTGTTAATCTTACAAAATATACTGAAGGCTTGCTGATGGACGCCGGTCCTTAGCTTTAGTGGTCTTCATCGGTGGGGTAACTTTTGCAGAGATCGCTGCTCTTCGATTTCTTAGTTCACAGGTATACTGCTTCACCTCAGTCACATTCTCGGAATCTGCTTCTGGAGAAAAAAAAAATCTGCAATAGGAAATATAAGAGATATCTACCTGACGTTAAATGCGGCAGCAAAGGGGTGTTTCCTGCACATGCATTGATATTGAATTTGGCAGTCCTATCTATCCCACTTGAGCTACAATATTTGTTATAAGATGTAGTGTTTCTTATTTTTGTGTGACGAAGTCTTTTCGTTTGCTCTCGTACCGCAGGAAGGAACGGGATTTGACTTCATTGTTGGGACTACAAAAGTGGTGAACGGAAGCACTATACTTGAAACTCTGATGGCGAACAACATTTAAAGTTTGGGAAAGACATGGACGATGATCATATGGAAGGTTACGGCTCTCCCAGCTGAAGCACTGGGCAGATGGAAAAGAAATGAAGAGAATGGTTCCGGACGGATTGGTAAGCCAGCGAGGTTTGATGAGTGATTTCATGGCCTATTATTATTATAATGGCACCTAAGCAGTTCTTCTATTTTGGTCAAGTTGGCATGCATGCTTGTTAGCGGCACAGGTTTTGTTTCTGACATACATGTATAGCTTGCTCATGTAGATAAGCCTGATTTATTTGTTATCATCATTTCAACGGATTATTGTAAATCGGCTGCTGTAAGCTCCGTCAACAAAAGATCGATCAGTTTCAGTTTGATCTATGGATTTTACAAATCACCTCACCCTCTTTCAACCTCCGAGTTTGAAAATATTTATATCCTCTAATTCTTCATTGCTCAGAGATCAGGATTCACGTGCCTGTTTCGATTTATACCGGGTTCACCGTAATGTTGAACTTTTTAAATTAAACTTTTTTGGTGTTATCGAGTTTATTGAGGGTTTCTTTTACTCGTGACTGACCAACTTCAAATCCACTAGCACACGCCGGCCCTTCAAACACTCGACCCACCTTTTGCTATTAATGGGTCATATATTGGCCGACTAATATGGTCCATTAATAGCTCTAATCACACCCAAGTAACATGTTCAAGCGCATCTATAAGGTCAATCCAACTACATATGATCCAAATGTAAATTCCAGTTACAGATATATCAATATAGACTACGAAGTTAATAAATAACTTGATGCATTTCTCTGGGGTTTTTAGTTGAAGCCCACTGTATCACGAAAGCTTTCTATGCCTTCGGCGACGCATAATAACATTCTTAGTGCGCCTTTAATCAGAGGGAGAAATGGCCTGCAGCTTCCAAGAATCCAAAAGGTTGCTTAAATTAGAGCACTTTACATCGGTTACGCATTATAACATTCCTTGCATCATCTATTCTGAAAACTAAAACAAGTAAAAGTATATATTTGGTTGGAATATAATTATAATTATAACTAAAACATAATTAAAATGGAAAACATGCTCAAAAAGCTCATATGAAATAATATTTTAATTGCAACTCTTAAGAATATTTTTAAATGAGAAGGTATTTAGTTAGAATTATATATATATTATTTTAATGAGTATTAAATTTAAGATCTTCTGTTTCTATATATATATATATATTTTAACTGAGCATTGTACCTTCTGTGTCAGTTAAAATTCTATATTAATCAAATCATACCAACAATACTCGGTACTAAATATACTCTAGAATTTATATGAATCAGGGCATTAAAGTTGTCTTTACCTGATTCAAAGTTGGATGACACCCCGTGCGTTCCGGCTCCTAACATCAACAAAAGTAGACTACCCGTATTGGGCACAAAAGTTGGAACTGTGAAGTGCTAGTCCGGTGAGCCCAAAAGACTCTGCGTCCGTAAGAGAATACGATTCTAACTTCTGAGTTCAAGCGCGCCGACCAAGAAAGCCCACGACAAGCCACGCGTATCTTTCCCACACTTCTGTGATGCGATGATGCAAGCGTAGTTGTATACCAGAGTCAAGAAGTCAAGCTGCCTTCAAAATATATCGGGTTTACTGCCTCTGGAAATTTGGCTTCGGGTCACATCACCTTTGCTTGCTCTTATTTTTCTGGCTTTCCACCGCTGCAAGAAGAGCCTGCGAGGGCGACTGCAATCGGCAGCCCCTGATCCCAGAGTGATCTCCGTTCCATGGATGAGTAAGTACATCTCTTCCTTTCTTCGATCGATTTCCCCTCTTTATCTTTGTCGAGGTGATCCTGCCATTAAGTAGAAAAGTGAGATCCGATTCGTCTTTTGCCCCATCTCTTCCCCTCTTTTACCTTCTCTTCCTCGAGCAGATCGGAGAACAAGTACGGCGTGGGCAGCTTCATGGGGAGCAACGAGAGCACGACGAGCATCCATGTGACGGCCCTGGACGGGCTGGTGAACGTGAACTCCCTCTTCACCATCGCCGTCTTCGTGGGGCTCTCCATCGCCACGCCGGGGCAGCGCAGCCTCGAGGGCCGATCGACCTGCGACGCAGGCCCGGACGTCGCCCGCTACCTCCTCGTCTTCGAGGTGGTCTCCTTCAGCTTCTTCCTGTTCTCCAGCCTCGTCGCGCAGGGCCTCAAGCTCGCCATTAACCTTCTCAACAGCAACGACGTCGACGAGGCTTTCCGGGCTCACATCAACGCCCGCGCGCTCCGGCTCGGCATGCTCGCCTCCGCCGTGGGATCCGTCATGGGTTGTCTCTTCCTCCTCCTCTCCATGGTCAATGTCATCCAGATCCGCCTTGGCTTGCTCTCCTGCGGAAGCCAGTCCGCCGTTCGCGCCGTCGCCGCACTTGTCACGCTGGTCACCACTGCTCTCCTCGTGTACATCGTCACCGTCTTCTACGCCTTCACCCACTAAGGCACAGCCTCCCTTGTTTTATCTAATGGATCTCTTGTTGCTGCATTGCAAATGTAACTTGATTGAAGAGAAAGTTATTGTATTGTTTCCCCCAAAATCCCAGTCTTTTCATTGTCCAAACCTTGCTGCTTTTTGATCAAAAGTGATCTAAACAGGTTTACAATTCTATAAGACTGCCACTGGATCTTGTTTGCTGCGTATATGTCTACTACGTAAACTAGGTAGCAAATTAAATATTGACTCTGGTCTAGGAAAAAAATCACTTGACTTGTTATCGACTGAATTAGATATTGTTCTTGCTTCTTGGTATTAATCCCAAATGCTTGTTGCAAGGATGTCATGCCCTTAGTAGTTTCTGACAGGTTTTAATTAGATTAAGTTTCCTCTTATCATACTCAAGTAATAGATAAAGACCAACAACTTATCAAGACCTCAATAAGACAAACTCCTATCTCGATTTCTTGTACTACTCTTGATTCAAGCCAGCTACCAGTTACCAAACAAGCATAGAGTATTTGGTGGGCTATGCATGGTTTAAATATTGCCAATAAACTGGAGTAGGGATTCCAACAGAAGATATAACAATTAACAAGTGGATAACAAAACGAGCAAGGTGACGTCACTAAATGTGTTAAGTCATATGTTAAAAGTATTGAGCAACTACTTGAGGAGGAATCACTGTATAACTGCCAATCAGTTTAATGCCTATCTATTATTATCGCTATTTGAAATTTTACTAGATAACTTGCAACCAGCTTAAAAGCTCCAACTGAAAGCTCATGTATGATAGCTATTCGAACATACAAAGAATTTTAAAAGCCAAAATAGCAACTTTACCTGCATTTAGTACCGATGCGAAATCATTCAGAGGTGATCCTTCTGTTCATCATAAAGGGAAAACCTTTTGTAACTCCAGAAGAACTAGGATGTGAGCAACAATAAATTCTCCACAATTGAATCTTTCTTTCAGCACATCGGCATGCATGTTCAAATTCCTGGGATAAAGTAGCTGAGTTCATGAACTTATCCAGAATACAATGATATTAAATGAAGAACATTACCATTGAGCGTTCATTGATATGCCTGTTCCAGTTTTATTGATCCTGGATGTCTCGCTCTTGTTAGGTACATGTCACAGCTCAGAAGTGTTCAGTAATGACAATAGTTCTTTAAGTTACAATCACGTCTCAAAACTGTTAAGGTTTGTCACCTTAAACTTCGAGGTGATGCAAGGATAACGTAACAAAGTGTTGTGAAAAAAAATTCATTTCGAGGTCATGTTTTGAGAAGTTTTTGTACATCTTAATATTCTCTATTCTTCAAAAACAGAAAAATGGTTTTTCCCTAACAAAAGGATCTTTGGCACATCTACACGACTTTGTTCTCAGATGTCCAGTGAAGTCTCACACGATAAAGAACCAATATGATGGGAGCACGTACCATACAGTGCTTTTAGTACTTCAACTAGCTACGACTCACCATTTGCTTCTCTGTCAAGCAGGATATCAAATTCTCGAGGGCTGATCTGGTGCCCCTCTAGTGGATCAACAGCAGCAAACCTATCAAATCTCCAAACAGGACAGATTTAAATGCAATTCCGGAATATAATATTGGTTATTGAATTGACAATCATGATCTGAAATAGAACCAAAATAATCATGTACCCATATCTCATCCCTATAATGATTATGTTGCTAGAATTAATTCACTCTGCTGCAGCTGAGCACAAGACATGAAATGCTTAATCTTAGTAGAAAACCCCTAGCCTGTACTCCATAAAAACTATACAATCATGCAGAATTCATTTAGCACACAACTAAATTACCACAATGATTTATTTTGGAAGCCTAGACATACAGTTTTTTTCATCTTCATCATTTCTACTAAAATGAGCTCAGAGGAGGAATTTAAATTCTTGCTGTTTACACAAGGCATTGGACCTAATGAGAGTGTGAATAGCCCAAATCCCACCTCGCCTGTAAATATGCAAGCTTCCATGATATTTCCATCATGATTATGGAAGTGCACTGAAGCATTCTACCAACAGGTCCCATGTTTATTAATAACTCATTTTCTGAATACGACTTGCATTCTACCAACATGTATACGTACAAGTAAATACAGTGCGAGAATAAATTTGCTAACTCTGTTTTCTAAATTGTCAGAAAGAAACCTCTTCCATTATACTGGAGACAACCGGTGATGATCAAAGAATAATTGAAAAAAAAGAGGAAAACCACACGAGATTGATCGAGCAGAGGCCCATCTCCAAACATTGGCGATAGACGAAAACAACATCAGGCGTTGGAGTGATTCACCTTTTCTCCATCTGAGAAGCAACGATCGAGATGAATCCTGGAAGCGGTAGCGGCCTCATGGGCATACATCTGAACAATCAATGAATCCGACCAGAATGCGCTTACCGTCTATAGATCGTGATCTCCCGGCTTCGCCGTCGCCCCCGCCGTCGGGATCCTCTGCCTTTGAACCAAACCCGCCCATTATGCAGGAGCTGGCAACTCGCGCGCCGGCGCCAGCAGGTCCTGCAGCTGGTTTTTTTTAGTTCCCCCCTTTGTATTTTTTTCCATTTTCCCATTTTATCATGACCTATTCAATTAACCAAATCTTTAACTATATTATTAAATTAAATATTCACTTCCCTATAAAAAAAAATTATAGCAGGTGTTAAGCCCTGTAAAATATATTATGATAATTCCTAAAATTTAATTATTATTTAAATGAAATGAAATTAATATCAAATTTTAGTGACTTAAAGGAGTGAAACTGTAATGGTGACAATTACAGGGGTGTCCTTGCAATTAACTCAAAATTATCCACTCCAACGAAACGGTCGACTCAAACGCGCTCTCTTCTCCAGCGGATTTCCATTTCCAAGTCCTTGGTGTATCCGTTCGGCTCACTGCTGCCTCTCCGCCGCCGCCTCCACCTCGATGGAGGTAGCCTTCTCCTCCAAGCTCCAAACACCGATCTGCTCCATCCCCCTCTGCTTCCCCCATCATATCTCCAGCCGGAGCCGGAGGGAGCTCCTTGGATTGTGCAGCAACCATCTCCGGTCCACCTCCGGCGTCCGATCACGCAAGCGATGCAAGAAATCGGGCATCCAGTTTACTTCCACCCGGTGCCTCTACCAAGACTTCTCCTACGAGGATCCCGTTCTTGCAGCTGCGGCGGTTGTTGCTGCCTTCACGGTTTTCAAGCTCATGTACGCGAATTATGGGAACAAGCGGAGGCGTGAATCTCCTCACGTGAGCAGCTCATTCTCCCTAATTTGTGTTTCTGGTGCTTGCTTCATAGTTAGGGTTTACCACTGGCTAGTTTGACACCTTTCCTGTTCAAGTACTTGAATTAGTCGTGAATCTCCTAAAACGAGTTGCTTCTTTCACTTCCTCCTATGCCAGCTCTTTCAATGTCCTTGTATACATTATTCTTTTCACCGTGATAAGTTTTTCATGACTTAATTCTTAGTGTTTACATGAATTTCTGCAACTGTTTTCTGTACTTATTTGGATGATTACCAGGTAATCCTGTCCTAGTTGGTTAAAACATGTAAGAATTGCTGAGCGTTCAGTTTGAATCTGTCTTCTTGGAATTTGATAACTGATATTTTAGATTTTTTTTGTTGTCAGTTCCTTCTTTGTTGATAGGATAAAATGTTTTTTGAAATATATCTGAGCCCCGTTCTCCTTAGGACAGAATGTTCCAGTAGTGAATGTTTGCTGACCTCTTCGTTGTTGCTGCCAGCAGAGCGAATTAATGCCTTATCATTAAAATTATTGGTTTACGTTTCCAAATTCAAGAAATATTTTTTATCACATAATCTAATTATTAATTCTTGTGCTGACCTGACAGTCTTCAGGTCCAGAAATTCATGATGGTATGGCGAGCTTGGAGTCCTGTAAAGAGTTTATGGTTAGTGAATACCAACAATTAATGCCCGAAGAAAATGAGAACACTTCTGGCGGGCCTCATGGATTTTTGGACATAGAGAAAGGTAAGTTTCCTTTTTCTTTTTTTGAAGAAACCAATTTACTGCTGGAAGGTTGGTTCATTATATGATCTTTTAGAATAATCTTGAAGAAACCAATAGACTACTAGACGGTTGGTTCATTATGTGATCTTTTAGAATAGTCTTGAAGAAACCAATAGACTGCTGGAAGGTTGGTTCATTATATGATCTTTTGGAATAGTCTACCTGACAACCCTTTCTTAAAATAATGCACAAAATTTATGATACACACTGAAAGGTTGGTTCATTATATGATCTTTTAAAATAGTCTACCTGACAACCTTTCTTAAAACAATGCGTAAAATTCATGATATATACTGAAAGGTTGGTTGCATCCTTGGTTGGTTAAGAATATGTTATATGCTTAAGTGGAAAAAACGATTGGTTCATTCGTCAAGCATGGGATTTGAACTCATACACCTTTCAGCACCTTAGACAAAACATTATTTTTTTAGTATATGGTTAGTTATTAATGGCGTGTATAATTTAGTTCATTTTCTCAGCCCAGGAGGAGCAGAACATGATCAATCAAGATAACGATTCATGTATGGCAGCCAGCGGGCAAATGAACTTGCACTCCAAGGATAATGGCCAATGCTTCAAAGAAGCTCTTGTTTGTGTTGAAGACGAACAGCTTGACTTTAGGTCTATATCATCTTTTCAGAGTTTGAGTGCAGAACCTCTTCAATTTGTTCTCGTAGAAAACAATGGTTCATGTTGTGAGCCAACTGATAGCCTGAATGTTCAGAATGTCTTTGTAAAAGGCTCTTCTCTTACAGGTAGAGCATGAGAAGACTCTCCAGTAACTCTTGTACTTATTTATTTGTATGACCACACTCTATGCTCTTGAGCCATTGCACTATTACATTTTTCTCAACTATGATTATCAAATGGCGTTTGTTAATTTCAGATCACAAGAAATGGCAATTACCTGTTGCATGCTTTAAGGAAGCTTCAAAAAGTGAAGAAAGAGTACAAAACAAAACACATAGACTTCCCATGGACAAGAGAAAAAACATGCAATCAGAAAAGAGTGGTGCATTATTGTCTAGATTCCCTCAGGCAAATGGGAATTCTCGGAAAAGTACAAGTGATTTATCATCATGGCTAAGAGCCTACGGTGATCTGTTAAGAGCTGGAAGGTACTAATTAGTTTTGACTGTCTTCCTGGATGATCTGCTTTAAAAAACTAGGATCTGTTTTGGGTATGATGGTGTTAAACTTTGCCGATTCCGTAGCAATTTCACCTTTTAAGTTTTTCTTATCCTCCCAATCTAATTAATCTGCACAAGGGAAGTATGTTTTGTTTGTCAGGTTGAAAGAATGCATTGGCCTCCTACAGGACATGGAAAGAATAGGATTGTTGGATATGAACAAGGTCTACAGCTGCTCTATATGTCTTGTTCTTTTGCTTAACTAATTCATGTTTCTTACGTGGATTGTTGAACATTTTATCTTTCCAGGTCCATCATGTGAGCTTTCTAAAGGTTTGTAAGAGTCAGAAGGCTGTTAAAGAGGCTTTTCAATTTTGCAAATTAGTCAAAAACCCAACAATGAGCACTTTCAATATGCTTTTATCTGTATGTGCAAGTTCACAAGATTTTGAAGGTGATTTCTACCTCTGAATTTGTTCGTTCTATATAATACTAAAAGTCATTATGTAGCCACTCTCATATACTGGAAGGTCCAATGCCTAGATTACATGTTTCTTTTTCAGGAGCATTCCAAGTGATGCTTTTGATCAAGGAGGCTGCACTGAAACCTGATTGCAAACTCTATACCACGCTAATATCAACCTGTGCGAAAACTGGAAAAGTTGATGCTATGTTTGAAGTATGGTTCCGTTCTCCTATATTTTATTTACATCAGAAGTTGTATTTTTTCTCCTTTCTTACTTATGGTTCAAGATTTCAACTTTAGACGACTACTCATCATTGCTGTGGTCTCTTGTTGTTCACCAATGCACCAGAAACTTTTGGGGCATGTCATAGTTCTTGAAACGTGGGAAGCTCCTTAACCATAAAAAATTAACAAGTCAATAAACTTTAAACCTAACATATTTCTGAGTAGATCAAATGGTTACACCACAGATTATAACTCAAGAATGATTCCTGTTAGAAGTGGATATGATAATTTTTGTGCTCTTACCCCGCATTTTATGATAGTTATAAGATGGACCACATTTAAATTCCCTCATCATTAGAAAAAAAAATTCCCCGGGGGAGGGGGGGGTCCAACTTCATATCATTGTTGTTTATTAAAATTTCATCATCTTTGACATAATTGCCCACATTATAATGGTTGAAGGGGTATCCATAGCTCATAGTTAGTACATCTGGGATTTTCTTGCAAGTGGAATGAAATACTCTAAATTACATTCACTCTTCCTTAGCTAAGCAGCCAAAAGTGAAGTTTACACAATAAGAATCCATTCAGAGCCATAATAATTGAATGTAAATTATTGAATAGGGTTTCTTGAATGCACTTCCTTATCTATATAGCATATCAAAAGTTGTCTTTGTAGGTTTTCCATGAAATGGTAAATGCTGGAATAGAGCCAAATGTCCACACATATGGTGCACTTATCGATGGCTGTGCTAGGGCTGGACAAGTGGCTAAAGCTTTTGGTGCTTATGGAATTATGAGATCTAAGGTATGGTCGTGAACATATTCTGGCTTCTTCTAATTGAAATTTAGGTTTTTAGATATGATACCCTGTAATTGTATTTCTATTATAAGTTATCTTTGGAAGTGTTCCATGGGAACACTGCTAGCCTCTTATAAGTTATTTTTTACTTATGATTTTTACTTTGTATCTGGTTGTTCTGTCGGCTTAACAAGGTTTTATATGCCAGTAGACCGTGCAGCCTGATCGAGTTGTATTCAATGCCCTGATCACTGCCTGTGGTGAATCAGGGGCAGTTGATCGTGCTTTTGATGTATTGGCAGAGATGAGGGCTGAGCCTAAGCCACTAGATCCTGATCATGTAACTGTTGGTGCTTTGATCAAAGCATGCAGTAAAGGTGGTCAGGTATATTGTTAACTAAGTACTGATTGTTCTGATAACCATGTTAGATGTTGGAACGCTATTGACTTGTGAACTATTTGACCTGCCTAAGGTTTCTCGTATTCATGAAGTTTATAAAATGCTTCAAGAGTATAACATAATTGGCACCCCAGAAGTTCACACTATCGCTGCAAGGAGTTGCAGCGAGACAGGTGACTTGGATTTTGCGCTGCAAATTTATGATAATATGAAAAGGAATGGCCTGAGACCTGATGAGGTAATTTCCTTCACCAGAAACGAAGCTGAGTTTTTTTAGACTAAGTTTATTAGGTTCCCTATTTTTGTTTCCGATTGTGATTATCTTTATTTATCATCTCTGTTATATTCTTGTAAGATGCTTTAAAGTGCTAATATGGTTGTCTCCTTAGATGGTCATTAAGTATAGATTATCATTTGTACAACTTAAGGTTTGGGATTACTAGTCATTGACCAAATTTAACATAGTATTGTATCAAGAGGTCTTAGGTCAAAATCTTGCTAAATTTCTTATTAAAAATTTATCCTCACCATTATTGAGCCAAAACATGTGTTGGACTTAGGCCAATCAAGTTTGTCACCTCCTATATGTAAGGAATTGATTGGTAATATTCAACATGCTGGACTGGACATTATGAGGCAGTCCTACTAATTAGAAAGCTTTCTGGAAAATATTAAGCAAATCTTTCTAAAATGGGATAAGGACTAAAGGAATTGTAGAAGAACGATGAAAATGTGTGAATAAAGAAAATAAAGCAACATCTGCACATACTCAGCCTTTTCCTTGTTGATTCTAATCATATGTTTTAACTTTATAACAATAGCTATTGTTACTGTTCGCCTTGTCACGTAGTATTTGACACACTTCCCCTTTGATACTTTGATGACATATGACTGATAACTCAGCTTTGTGGATCATGGTTGAAGATCACCATGTACCAGGAACTGGAACTTTCAGATGCACTCACCCTGATATCTTTCATCTTTCTAACTAGTGTATCTTTTTCCTGGTTGGTTGTGGTATTTGTTTCTGATTCTTATTAATGCTCATGCAGATGTTCCTCAGCACTCTAATTGATGTTGCTGGGCATGCTGGGAACGTAGATGCTGCCTTCAAAATCTTGCATGATGCAAAGACTGATGGAATACAAGTTGGAAACATGACGTATAGTTCCTTGATGGGAGCTTGTTGCAATGTATGATGGTGAAACAAACAAGCATGTCATATTAATGCATGCACCACTTATTCAATATACTGAAGCTGTAGTCTGCTTTAAGGTTAATCATTAATTTTCAATAGCAACTTTGCTTATCGTTGATTCCATGAACATTTTAGGCATTCTGATTTTTGCTGAATAGGTTTTTCACTCACTATGAGAAAAATTAGGGCTATAGTAAAAATGCTATATGCAATATATATTCAATACACTGCAAGCTAATTTTTTTCCTTGGCTAACCACAATTTATTCTAAAGTATCGACTTTTCTTTTTGTTCGTACCATGAGCATTTTATGCCAAATTTAAATGCAAGTTTTCCATGCTGGAATTATATTTGATATAACTACCAAATAGTTGCCATATTATGGATCCTTCTCATTTTCTTATTAGATCATTAAAGTTTCCACATTCTCAGGCTAAGAACTGGAAGAAAGCACTTGAGCTATATGAGGAAATCAAGGCAATAAAATTACTTCCAAAAGTTTCCGTGTTGAATGCCTTGGTCACATCGCTATGTATGTCTCTTCTTAATCACGGGCGTGTGTATTGATAAGCTCTTTTTTCGTTTTTTTCTTCTGTATATACCATTCACTTTCCTTTGGTGCTCAGTATTTTATTTTACAGTTCGTGCAATTCTTTTCTATTCCGTGATCAACCCTTTTATTTTAAATTTTTAACAAGTACTTTGAGTAATTGTCCAAAAATTGCCTCTTCTGTATGCAAGAATAAGGTCCTTCTTCTGTGGTCCCTTATGGGAGGGAGCTTCACACACTAGGACTTCTGTTCATTCCAAGTAATTGTTGTATGACCATTTTCTTTGATACTCTAACCTTCTATGAAGCTAAAAAATATCCATGCTAATCATCTTAGATTTGTACCATAGATAAAATGTATTGCAAAATCACATAGGAAGTTGAACTTGAATTCAACATCCCAAAAGAAAGAAGAAAATAAAAGTTGCATATTAACTTTACTGCAATCACATCAAAATGATGGCAAGAATCATGATTTTGATCTCTCTTTATTTGGTGTGATACACTACATTTTGCTGTCTTTTTATTGAAAGAAATAATATGATGTTTCTTGTGTTGTTTTTTGCTAATTATATCACTTCCAGGTTTTACTTTTTTTCTAGTCATGCTTCAACTGGATTTTGTTGAAGGCATGTTCAGTTTCATCATATGCTGGTAGACAAAGATTGGATAGCATGCAGATTAATTATGTGTGTAGAAAGAGCTAGTGTTTGTGGCTCAAGTTTATTCCATGGCATGAGCCTGCAATTCATGTCATGTGTCTTAATCTCTAAAGGATGCATATTTTCATGATAGAGTATTTGAAATAAAATTCAGAAGAAATATATTAAGTGGAATAGAAAGAAGAGCCTGCACTCATTTCCATTCTCCCATTTGAGAGCAATCAACACTATTGAGAGCAATCAATAGTTAGATTTAGATTTTAGAATGGTTATTCTTGTTCTCTTGTCAGTGTAAAGTTTATATATCAACCATGATAGCATTATAGAACTTTCTAGTTCTACTGCTTTGTTGAAAATGTCATGCCGTTCACGTTCACTTTCTTACTATGTGGTAATGAGAATTTATTAAACCGCAGGTGATGCTGACCAACTATTGAAGTCAGTTGAAGTTCTTGATGAAATGAAGCAAATTGGTGTGCAGCCAAACGAAATTACATACTCTGTCCTCATTGTAGCATGTGAAAGGTAATACTCGTAAACTTGGCTCTATTTACATTTAATGGCTTCTAAAAATACATTTTGGCTTTAAAGAAATGGTGAAGCAGAACTGGCGTTTACACTCTTTGGAGAAGCCAAAAGGGATCACATCCTTCCCAATCTCATAATGTGCCGGTGTTTGACTGGTGATTTCATGAACTTGCTGATCTGTTAATAAGATATTTTTTTTGGAAAAAAGTAATTGCATTCATTTCACCATTCTGAAATGAAACAATGTCATCCAAAAAGGATGTGATATTAATAAGATATTAACATATATAATAATATGTTTCTCTTATTCTCAGTCTAGGTTCTTTTTTTGTCATTGATTTTGTTTCTTTGTTAATTTAAATAACTGTGCTTCACCTACTTTGTTGATTTTAATGAATAAATCTATTAATTTAATGCTTCTCTTCTATTAGGATTATGCTTATATAGTTTCAAGAAGGCCTATTTACTTGGTGAGCCTGTTGTTTCTTTCAAGTCAGGGAGACCACAAATTGATAATAAATGGTACGTTTTTAAGTGCATATTGCTGTTTTAACCTTCAGAATATAATACATTGATGTCGTATTATTTTCTAAATTTCTTAGTTGTGCGACCATGCTTGCTAATTTATGTTGAGATACATGTCAAAAAATAGTAATGATAAAGTGCCCATATTATTTAATGGCAAATAGTGAAAGATTATGACCTGTTTGTTATTAACTTCTGATTTATGCCAGGACTTCACTAGCAATTATGGTTTATCGTGAGACCATTCAAGCTGGTGTCATTCCTACAATTGAAGTTTTTTCTCAGGTTCTTGGATGCCTGCAGTTTCCAAGTGATTGTTCACTGAGAAATATGTTTATTGAGAATCTAGGAATAATTTTTGATGCCTCAAAATTTTCAAATGTGAGTTCATTTCTAGATGGTTTTGGTGAATATGATATCCGATCCTTTTCCATACTAGAGGTAAGAACAGCAGCAGCAAATTTTGTTTTAGATTTATAGATCCATTAGCGTATTCAGTGGAAAAGAACTAATCTGATTCTTCGATTGATTTAGGAGGCTACTTCACTCAGACTAGTACCACGTGCATCGATGAAAGATAATCCAGTTGTTGTTGATGCAAGGAAATTAAAGATTCATACTGTTGAAGTGAGCATGCCCGAGATCAAGAATCTTTAGCTGTTTTGTTCCTTTTTCATTTTTCAAGTTTGTCACTTGTCTTTCCTTTATTAACTATAAGGAAGCAAGAAAAGTAAAGTCAAGGAAACTAAAACTATTACTTGATAGTAGAATGTTGCATAGAAGCGAAGAGCAAAACTTTACCAGAAAATTGTTCCTGTCTACACTCCAGCTGTTTTGCTGTGCAATATTATTTAATAATTAATTTTATCTTTTCAGGTCTATATCTTAACAATTTTGAAAGGCTTGAAGCATCGTCTTGCTGCTGGTAATTTTGCTTTCCAAACGCAATATGTAATTGTAGGCACTGATTTGGTTTCTTATTCAATATTTTAAAATTTTGTATTTCTGCATTTACATGCTTAAATATATTTGTGGTCAAGGCTTCTTTTAAATTATACATCATTCAGGGATTTGATTTTGTGAAGACATGATCCTTCCGATCTTATCTTTGATTTTTTTTCTGATTACTAGTTCTTGGTTACTTATGCAGGTGCAAGACTACCAAATATGACAATCTTGTTACCTACCGAAAAGACACAGATAGAATTTCCCAAAGGAGAGAGAACAATTAACCTTGCTGGAAGGTGAAGGATGTTCCTCTACTTTTAAAAATTAACCTATTCAAATTCCCCTCTTAAATCTATGCATTTACATAAACTCAACACAATCATGGGAAGTGATTCTTTAGAGTCATGGGTGAGATTGGGTGGTTTTGATTATTGTTCTAAGCTTTCAATTTCCGATATCCTCAAATTATATCTAAAATGTGTCATTCTTAGGAGAATGCCATTACAATAAATCTTAGGATCCTCAAGAGAACGTTTTAGGACTATAACTTCTGATATAAACACCTACCCACGAGTTAACAAATAATTAGGCAAAAAGATACATAATTGAACTTTGGCAAATAAAAGAGCTGTTTGCCCATGTGCATGTAAAGAATACCTGTCTATAAATAATGTGGCCTGAATATTCATACATAAACAATATGTGCATTCTATGGTAATTCTAGCTTCACATTTTGCACTCTTGTGTTTTGCACCTAGATATACGTTGGTAATTATTTTCTGCGTTTTGCACTATATGAAAGCTCTTGGTGATGTTAGTGCACCTGACTAGCACCTTTAAATTTGAGGTTGTGCTGGTATTAAGATGGCAGCTCCTGTTAATGATAGCGCTCATGTAAGCTCTTCTCAGGCTTTTGCATTAGCTTGGTGGTAACATGCATTTAATTTCCGGTTACTGTGTCTGTATCACCTTCCTAACATTCTAGCTGTAATAAAAAATTTGTAGTGTTCTGCTCTGTATGGTTTATCTTCTATTAGCCTGACCCATCTCCTGATCCAATATTCTCGATGTGTTGATTGTCGTTTGTGGAGAGAAATAATCTAATTTCAGTTGAATTGTTCTGTAACTGAGGTTATATGCAACGCAGGGTTGGTCAGGCGGTCGGTTCACTCTTGCGGAGATTAGGCATTTCATACCAAGGAGATGAATCATATGGAAAAATTAGAATCAGCGGTCTTGCTCTGAGGAGGTGGTTTAAACCAAAGGTTACTAATCCATCTCCAGCAGGAAGAACTACAGACATCGTCCCGGCTACTGCACGTTTAGCCAAAGGGATAGCTGATCAGCAGCGAAGCATTAGGATGAACAGTAATCTGTCTCTTGAATAACATGCTGCTGCTTTGCTATTCATATTAACCTGCAGAAGAACTTTCAGCCTGCAATATGATTGCCCATCCAGAAGTCTTGTAGTTTCCCTCGTTATCATCTGGAGCAAAGATGCAAAACGTGTACCAATCCAACATGTGAAGGGTTCAGTTTTTGGGGTGTAGATTCCATATTTAAGTTCAAGAATAATATGATGATGGAGGAACCAGCATTGCGGTAGATCGCAACAACTTTGAGCTTCCATTTAAAGCATGAACGGTTGCTGCTTCGTGCATCATATCACAAGGTCACTTGGTGGTTTACTAGAGTAAATTGTACTTTCGTACCGCTATGTATGTATACATATTGGTGATCTTAGAAGCTCTTTATTTGATTTCTGGCTTAATTTGCAAAGTTCGGTCCTCCTACTAAGTTCAAGTTGTATTTTCTATGCTATAACTAGTCGAAAATTAATGAACACTTGCCCTCAGTGATATGATTGTGCACTATTGCAGAAGATTTATTGGAGTTCCCTTTCCATGTTTGTTATGCATTTAGTGTACTGATTTAGTATTTTAAAATAAACATTTTAGGGTGTTTGAGTTTAAAATTTACTAAATTTAAGATTTATAATTATTTAAAACTTGTTTTTTTTTTAAGAAAAGGGATGCTTTACGGATTATATTTATAAATATAATGTGAAGCAGCTTGAAGGGCCGTCTATATTTTATTGTGTTTGCTTGTCCATATAAATATGGGCTGGGCCTCCGGCCCCCGTAAACTTTTCACCCGAAGCCAATGAAGAAACATCGTTGAAAGAAACTCCTCGAGCGGACGGAAGCGCCAAAGGAGCGAGCGCCGGAGAGTCGAGCCGAGAGCGTATTCTTTTTCCATCAACCCTTCTCCGCCTAGGGTTTCGGCTCTCGACCTTCTCTTTCTCTCCCCTCCAGGTTTGTGGATCTCCGTCATCTTCTTGCCTATCGAGCGGTTTGCGATTTGGTCGGTTGCTTCCTCCTCCTGCCTGTCTCTTAATTGTCTTTGTTTTTGTATTATGCTTTTAATGTGGACGATCTATTACGGGAATCAGGATCGCATTTGACATTTCACCAGTCTCCTTTTAGGATTTTCTATCTGTTTTTTTGGGTTTGGCCCTACTAGAGCAAGATCAATAATTATTACAGGTGTAGCAGATATGGCATAATTTATTTATTGCCTGGTTTGATTTGATGGTGAACGATGATAACTTCGTCTTACTGTAGAAAACTTCACTATGCAATTGAAATTGTTTGCGGATCAAACAATATGTTATCACTCTGTTTTCCACGTAAGAAAGGGGTGCTTAATTAAATAACAATAAAAGGGGTCATTGGACTCTTCAATGCAGAAATTAGCCATGAGGTTTCATATTGTATGAATCGTTTAAGCAATAGAAGCATACTTCAAATGTGTATGTCTATGTCTCTGTTATGCATCTATAGATTTATATTTAATATTTTTTCTCTTACAACAATAATATAAGCGAATAAACTTTGTAGAATAATTTTTTTGTAATAAAAAAACGGAATGATGTGAATTTCCAGTGTATATCTTTAAACAAGTGTTGCATTTAAGATTTTCTATTTTCATTGAATTCATGGAGACTGATCACTTGTTGTTTTGTGCAAAGAACATAAGTTTTCTTGATTATTTTAATATTATATTGCTTCCAATTTGTTGAAGATACTAATAGTCAAGCGCAGTGTTTCTTTTGAAGCTGGATTTCTGTTTTGTATAGATTAAATAATCACCTTGCCCCATATCACATATACAAAGAGTGGTGTGTCTTACTTCCTGTGCATATATACGTCGTGCCATCAACCATTTTGTTTGAACTTTCGAAGTAGGAAAAAAGGTAAGTCACCTTCTATGCACACATAGAGAACAGAGGATACATGCAAACTTCTCTTTTCAGGGGCAATTGTATTTCAAAAATGCAATAATGGTGCATTAAGTCTCCTCCTGTAATTGCGTGGAAACAAAATTTTCCAACCTTTCAAGTATGTTTCAAAATAAGCATAACAAAATGTACAAGTATAGACCTTATAAATGGACAAATAACTTATTCGAAAATTAACGGGAATGAAAGTAAAGTCTGAAAGGACGTGCTAATACCTATATTCTTAGTTAGTTGGCGTGGAGTCTAACTAGGTGATGTTTGTTTTAAAAGCTTAACCAAAGTAAAGCCATCCTCCGAAATTCTTAGGTAGTTGCAGTGTACTTTTCATTAATTTTCCAACTCATTGTTGTTATTATTTTTAATTTTATTTTAATTTCTTAGGTCTTATCACTGGTTGGCTGACTGAAACTTCCTTCGTTCCTGAGTAATGGATCGCTGGAATGGATGTTTTAAGGTCTCACTCAATCCAAGCAAAGCTACCTCCTGTGTTAAGGTTGCTGCTTCACTTATGTTCTCTCCATCATCCAAAACTCTTATGGTAATCTGTCTCTCTTTAGAGCTCCCATTCTATGGATTCTATCAAATGTTGCCGTTATTTATCCCCTTCTTTCTTTTGCTATTGGGAGCAGATGCCTTCCATGAATGCTATATTCTTTAATGGTGACAAGATCCAGGGCACAGGGAATCCTGTGATTGAAAGGTTATCAGATACTAGGAATATAGCTGAGTTGCTTGTGGCAAAACTGGGGTATTCAGTCAATGTCTGGGTAGTGGAGGCATCTACCAATAATGGCCCTTTTGCTGTCTACAAGGAATTTTTACAATCAGTGAATTCTCGGGGGGACCCAAAACGGTATGATCCTAGTGGATTTCCAGCTTCTTCTGCGATTGTTGCAATTTTATCCAGGTGCTTTGAACAGGTAAGAATCATTTTGAATTTATATCTCAATACATCCTTCTTAAGTTGGACTCACTACTTTTGAATTGGCATATTGTAGTTATACTTTGATGCAATTATACCAATAGCTTGAACTGTATGTTTTCCATTTCTGCTTAATCGTATCTTCTGCAATTCTGATCGACCACCTCATGCATCCAAAACCATCTGCCCAATTAATTAAATTCCCCTACTATCTGCCAATCAGCATCTACTGTAGATCATCGGGATCCCTCACATGTACTTTCCACATGGAAATGGTACGTTTGCCTTCAGAAGAGAGTACATCATGCTAACCTTCTAAAATAAGGGGGTTCTAAAATTGAAATTCTATATTAAAATAGAACTGAGGACAACCTTCTGAATAAGCAAATTATAAGAAAGTGGCAATTTGTCTCGCCCTGAATTGAGCTTAATTCGGGTCTGGCTTAAAATTTTCATTATATTACCGTCAACACATGATAGCAATGTATCATGTTGTAGTCCTCATCTTAAGTAATCCACCAAAGTAACAATTCATCTCAACTAAACAACAAAACACAAACTAAATATTTGAAATATTGAATAAGTCTAATAATGGCAATCTTTATCATGATAGCCATTCATCTACTCCCCTCTTGGAGAATAAGTCTAATAAGACTGTTGGGATCCCTGCCACACACTTTTCCGATCATGTAGGAGGTTGTTCTTCTGCCACCAACTGCAAGGTACAATCATGCTAACATCCACACAGCTAATTTCAAGTCACTTACGCATGAGTGTCTAATGTCTTAGACTTGGATTGTTCCTAGTATGTATTGTCATTCAACACCAGATGACTATTAGGCCACCTTAATGATAATTGTCACATGCATTCGAATTCATCAGATTGATGCCAATTCATCATGCAGCTCTAATGCAACAATATGTGAAACAACTAATTAATTCTCCACTTATTATCCAGTTAAAATAACTTTATAACTCCTAACTAACCTTTTGTACAGATTGAATAGTTTTTAGTGTATGCTTTATTTTGATTTTTAGGTCTTGAACCGACAAACTTCAGTGTCAAGTCTTACTGCTCTAACTAGCTGAGAAGCACTTGCTTCGCTAGTTTTTAGTGTTTGTGGGGCAGGTATTTCTATTTTAGCTTAATCTAAAGATGGTTGAGGTAACTGTACTTTGTGTAGAATGAAGATGTTGGAGTAATTATAAGTTTTCTTCCCTATTTTCCTTTTACATTCTTCACCGTGGTTCTGCGAGAAAGGGCACAACACTTTTTTGTATGAAAAAAAGGGTATGACATGAAGAAACATTATTCAGTCTTCATCGTGCTTGTAAAGCTTTATGTACTTCACAATCGTTGTTGAATTTCATATTAGAATAAATTTTATTGCTCAAAAACCGAACGAATAACATCCGGTTGTTGCTGTACTGGATTTATATAAAACCACTAGTGCTTACAGTTGAGAAAAAAGAAAGACTGCAATTCATTTTGTGGCAATATGTATATTTTTTTGGCGAGCAGGTGCCAACCTCTGTATCAGGCAAGCTGTCAGAACAAAGAAAAGAAAATACTCCTACACTGTCGCCAGCCCCTATACCTAAAACAATCATTTTGGGTTTCAGCAAAGGTGGGGTTGTAGTCAACCAGCTTGTAACTGAATTTGCACACTTGAAGGCTTCGCCTCAGTTTTTAGATAGAAGGCAAGGTCACTTCTATCCCATCTCAAAGGATGAACTCTTGCTCAGTGTCTCTGAGTTCCACTACATTGATGTTGGATTGAATTGCACTGGAGCATATTTGACCGATCGTTCTGTGATTAAGAAGATCGGTGAACAGTTGTTGCTTAACAATTCTAGTATTCGTTTCTTTATTCATGGGACTCCGAGACAGTGGTTTGACCATCATCGGCCATGGATCCGTAAGGAAAAAGATATGCTGCTGCAGATGCTTAAAGACGAGGCACACAGATGTGAAGGAAAACTGCAGGTGGCTGAGAGATTCTATTTTGTCAATAGTCTGCCCAGTTTGCAGATGCATTTTGAGATAATCCAAGTAATGAATATTAGTTAGTTAATGAGCAATTTGTATTAGCTCGGCGGTCGGTGAATATTGGGAAATGCATTCTTTTTTTCCTTTTATAGAGTAATTTTCTAGTTCGATTAGATATTTCAAGTTGTCATGTTGAAGTGGAACAGCATGATTCACTCGGTTGTCCAACTGGTTATGCTGGTTTTCTTCCTCATCTGTTTCGCACCATTTGCAGACAGTGCATCACAGGTTGTAGAAAAGAACACATTTTAAAACAGCATTCTCCATAAGAAAGTGGGTTGCTGTTCACCCAGCTATCTTTACAGGTCATTCCTTTCACCTTGGTTATCTCTTTAGCATGGAAACTTACGCATACGAAGTACATCCTTCACTTTTTTTGTTCCAATAGTAGCAGCTTTGTGGGCTTCCCTACGTCCTCTGTGGAGATTGTACCCCAGTGCAGTTGTCCCTACGTCAGGTGTAAAGTTACTTTGTCTAGATCTGAAGGCACGTAGGAGCTCTGGGTCTCATCACCTACTTACTATCAGGCATTTGTGTCATGTCTGGAACTGTTCTTACCAATTCCGTCATGTTGTGAGTGAAGCTGTGCTTCCTGGAAGAGTTCTGTATCATAGAATGTGTCTATCTGAAACAGTGCTGTCAAAACCGTGGACTTGGTTTTTTCTTCTTGTTTCCCTCTTGGTTTTTCTGCTGAGATATTTCTTTCACCGAAGCTGCATCTGTAGTTGTGGTAAGAAGGCCTCATGTACTTGTCGTCTTCCATTTGTCCAAAATCTTTTGCATCAAATACGCATGTTTTCGTTGTATTGATGATCCATATTAAAATACATTTTTGAGCAGGCAGCCAGCGCGACCCTGAGGAAGTTTTATAAGTCCGGAGGAAAGAGTAAAAAGGAAGGGAGAGGGAATGCGGATCGGAACAAACCCCTTTTAAATCAAGGTACTGGCTTTCCTTTATCCTATTCTCTGATTCAACTCGTCATATTGAGCTGAGTGAAACTGGACTACTTCCAGCAGCAGTAAAACAAAAAGGATCCAAATGGGGTGCTGTTCCATGAGTGCCCTGACACTGCCACATTTCAACTTGGCAGGATGACATGAATGAGCGAGCGAGTGGCTTTTACTGCCATGATCTCCATGGGAGACACTTGCAGCGGCTGGAAACCAACAAAGCAACATATCACTGTGGCAATTGCCTGATGACTTTTTATTGGAAACAACAAGTGTGCCCTCATGAAGGGTTCACGAGTGTGCCAAGAGAATGATTGAGTTGACCCCCGAGGAGTCCTTTTTTCCCTGTGCCTTCCTCCTCCCTCCAGTCGCCACCACCCTCACACGGACCCTCCATTTTCCTGCTCGTCCTCTCCTTCTCACGCACCATTCAACACGCTGCCAAAAAAACAACAAGCCTGGTTTGTTCTCTCCTTTTAAATCATTCCCATGTATTATCATTGCCTGCACAATGCCCTTAAGCACTGAACTATGTTCTTAATTCATGCCGTGTGCGCGCGCCCTCTAAAAAGTCACCTTTGCGTTGCTTGTCTCTATTAGGCGGATGGGTGATGCTGATTCAGCAGAAGATTCCAAGGAGGATGGGGGGGTAATGCCTGCACCCTACTCCTTGTCCTGATGCTGGGAGTGGGAGAAAGAAAGGTTTCCCTTCCACCCCCACCCCCATTTTTGGGTTCTTTCCAACGTGACAAGGCTTGCTCAGTTTGTGTGTGCTGGTGCTGGTGCTGGTACTGGGAAACTTGGAAAAGTCAAATCCCAGCTTATAATGTGTGGATCGATATAATATTAAATCATATGGCAATTTGCTTTCTCTAATCGATCCAAATTAAAATTATCCATCTGTTCACATGGAAACAGGGCAGGGGCGCGGCTGCTTCCCTCCACGTGCCACTTCTTCCCGCTCGCCTTCCGACGGCCCAGAACGGGCCACGTCCGCCGTCCCTCGAGCTTGGGCTGTTCGTTGAACCTTCTCCTCCCCCGGCACTCCACGTGTCCCACCCTCGACGCTCTCGTGACATTTCCCCGTCACCGAACCAGCGACTTCGCTGCAGCACGTATTCAGTGCACCGGCAAACTTACCGACCCCACCTCTCCTCCTCCGTTTCCATTATCATCCGTTTCATGGGTTAATTCCAACTATAGAAGTCTCTCTTAAATTTTTATAAATTTAAATATATATTTTTTTATAAATAAAAAACCATATAATATTTATTTATTTATTTTAATGATAAAAATGCTCTTGTTATGGCAGTAGGTGGACAGCTTTGTGCATCATCCCATCTTCCGATGACCACGACATGCACGCAAATTCTTGATAGCGTCGATCTTTTTTTCCTTTTTATGGTGCGCTCCCATTTTAGTTCCCCATGCGTCCCGTGACATCGAGAGATTTAAGAGAAAAGGAGGAGCCTACTCGACTCGATAAAGATGAGGAACCGACGATTTCTTGTTATATTTATGTGTGTAGAAAAAAGAAAAAGGTTTACCGACAACGGAGGTCCTGCTCGTCGGCAAATTCTATCCGATTACACGTCGAGCGAGGTCAAGAAAAGTCAACCAACAGAAAGAAGACGAATACGACAGGTCTACTAAATTAATCAGTCCGAGGGCTCCTCCAGTAACATATATTTACTAGCGGACTAATTTAAGGCACAGGGGCACGGTCAACGGTTTGTACAGGGAATGGAAGGAAGGAAGAGAGGGCGGGGCAGGCGGTCAGCGGGCGATGTCGAGCTTGGGGGTGTGGCCCAGCTGCTCCATCTCCCAGCTCAGCTTGGGTGCGACCCCGTCGTCCATCGGCACGTACTCCTGCACGCATCTGAGATATTTTATATTCATCTTTTAAAAATAAACTCCATCGCTGCAGCTTACGGCTACACCTTGCTTGGGTTTTGAATGAAATGGATCACCTCGAGCTTGGAGAGCAATTCGTGGGCAGTCTGTGCGGAGACGACGATGCGGCGGGCGGACGGCGTGATGAAGCCCTCGTCCACCGCCTTGTCGATGAAGCAGAGCAGGGAATTGTAGTATCCATCCACATTCAGCAGACCCACCTTCAGATAAAATACCATCTCTTATAATCTCACACACGATTGCCGATCGATATCGGTAACCATAAAAATAAAAATCCCTACCGGTTTGTCATGGATGCCCAGCTGCGCCCAGGTGATGACTTCGAGCAGCTCTTCCAGCGTCCCATACCCACCTTAATCACGGTCAATTCAGTCCATCAGTGACTTAATTTATCCACTCATACTGCGGAGATGCACTGCACGCCGTGCACCAAACCGCCAGATCTGATATATATATTACATATATAGTCTAATAGCAGGAGGAGGAGCGAGAGAGGATGTGTGATATGATATGCGCGCATGTGTTGGTGCGAAGAATAATAATTACCAGGCAATGCAATAAAGGCGTCGGCCTGGCGGGCCATCTCGGCCTTCCTTTGGTGCATTCCTGAGACGGCTCTCACCTCCCCGACTGTCTCCCCTGTTATCTGCATGCATGCATGTGCACCTTCCCAGATTTTAATCTACCATATATGATTAAATGCGGAGCCAAATAATTGACCGATGCGGAGGAGTAGAAAAAAAGTGCACCTCTCTGGGCATCAGAGTCCGGGGAATAACCCTGCAAGGTTAGCTGATCCCATTACCCTCTCAACCATGATCAATTAACTTGCCGCTGGAATAATTAAGCGAGTATATACACAGCAGTACGCAGAGGAAGACGGAGAGATATATATACGTACCCCAAGACATGGCGGCCGCCGTCGTGAACAGCCTGCGAGACGAGGCCCATCAGGCCGACGCTGCCCCCGCCGTACACGAGGTCTATTCTCCTCTCCACCTGCAAATTAGCAAGCAGAGCAGAGCAAGGGTTAGTACTACTCGATCGGATTACTCCCGAGGAGGAGGAGGAGGTGGAGGAGGAGGACCAGTTCGCGGCCGAGTTGGGTGGCGGCGTGCTGGTAGCCGGGCTTCTTGCCGGGGCTGCTGCCGCAGAAGACGCAGACTCTCCGGAAGCGGGAGGCGGCCGCCGGTGACGACGATCTCTTCGCCCCCGTCGCGCCCTGCTCTTCGCTTTCCATCAGCGATCTCTCTCCCCGCTCCCCTTCTTCTCTGTTTCCGTTTCCCAGCAGCGAGGAGGAGGAGGAGGAGGAGGAGTGCAGCTCGTTTGCCGGTCCAAATAAAACCCGTGTCCTGCGTCGGGTGATGATATCTCTTCTTCCATCTCTTTACTCCCTTTCACCCTATTTAATGAGGGGCAGATCGATGTGTGAAGGACACTGTTTAATTTTCTTTTCTTTTCTCCCCCTCCCTAAAAGAATAAAAATCAAAATAAAAAAAATAGACCGGACGGACTTTTCACTTGCAGTCAGATAGCTTTAACGATCGCTTTAGATTTCAATATTATTTAATCGGAAGAAGAAAGAAAGAAAAAACATATCAAATTCAATCGAAAGTTTAGTCGAATCGATTTCCCCCAACTTTAAAAAAGGGGGAAAAAAATTAGGACACAGCGGAGGAGATAGGTAAGTAAAGCTGTGGGGAGCCCGGGAGGCCCATCTTCCTCATTATTCATACTTCACACACATATATATAAATTAAAAATAAGTTGATGTTAAAAGTTGAGAGGAGAGGAGGCGTGGGCCATCGAGATGCTGGAATTTTACTCTTCCTCTTCTTCGTATTTGAGATTCCACTTCAATCCTGGCGCATGTCTCCTCATCGACTGGCAAAGGCGATTCCAAACGTGGCGCGTCAAAGTCTTTTTAAAATAAACGGACCATCACGGAATGTTAATTAGTAAAATTATTAGAATGATAAAATTATATATATATACAGTGGTGCACTCTTTTTGTATCACGTCGTGAGTATTATTTTTTTATTATAATCGTAAAGGCGAATCAAAGGTATTAAAACCTCCGCGTCGGATGGAACTCGGTTTCCGTCTCGTTTAAATAATGAATTAATTCTCGGCATGCTGATGCACGCACGTCCCTCTTATCACTTTCGGTGCCCAAAGCAAAGAGGGAGGGAGGGAGGGGGGGAATGAGAGAGCCGCCTCTCGAAGCCACTCCTTTTTTTTTCTCCCTTCCAACACCTGCACTTTATTTTTTCTCCTCCTCTTTGATCGATCACTTCTACGTTGTGCCTGCGCTATTCAGAGGAAGAAAAAAAATCTACCTTCCCTTTTTAGTGCTTGATATTTTTATTTATCACATCGGATGTTTTAATATTAATTAATTAACTCCTCAGTGTTTAAACTACTACTTCACGTTGCAAATTTAATTAATACAAAATATCGCGTCCTAATTAGGGTCCAATGTACGTTGAGGTGGGCTTAATTTTTTTGACCCAAACACTGGAAAAGACCGGGACATCGCACCAAAAGAATTTAAATCCGTTATCCGCTAGTGATTGGACTCCACCACCACCTGCACTGCGGGATCCGAAACTCTCGCGCGAGGCGAGCGTATAAATAATAAAAGCAGGCGTAAAGAATCGGATATCGGATCGGGTTGGTGGTAATTGGAGTCGGACTCCCTCTTTATATCGTCTTTTAGCGGTCATTTTCACGGTTCGATATCCCACCACCCGTCATCATCATCCGTTATGTTGCTTGGGGAAGCGATGACGGGGGGAAGTAAATATTAGAAGCCCACGAGGAGTAAAAAGGGGTCGGGGGACACGAAGCGGCGCTGCTCGGGCCGCTGCCGCCCACCACCACTCACCTCCCTCTGTCGTCCTCCTCCTTCTCCTCTCGCATCTCGCTCTCTCTGCCTCTCCTGGAGCCATCCGCCGCCGCCCTCCTTTCTGCCGATCGAGCCATCCCTCCGTGGTATCCGCTGTTTTTTTTTTAGATTATTATTTTTCCTTCGCACTCTGTCAGTCTTGATCCGCTCGCATTTCCATTCTTGGATTTGATGCCTCTTTTCGTTGCTGGCCTTTTGTTCCTCCTTTTGGGTCTCCGATGTTCTTGGATTTTTTTTTAATCTTTCCTGTTCGAAAACCCTACTTCGTGAATTCTTCTTGCTAGCATTTCCTTGGCATTGCCTCTCTTTTTTTTTTCAAGATCGTGGGATCTTGGTTGTTTGATGGTTTCCCTTCTCTTTGCTCTCAGGCGAGATCTTGGAGTTGGGATTTGCTTGGGGTGGATCGTCGATTCAAAAAATGATCGGGAGTTTCGTCACGAGAAGCCTCGCGTGAGTAACTTGGTTTTTCTTTTTGCCTCCCATTTTTCTTGATTACTGGGGCTGCGGAAAATGTGGCGCATTCTTGTCGTGACAGGTTGATTCTTGGATATGCTTACCCGGCTTATGAATGTTTCAAGACCGTGGAGTTAAACAAGCCGGACATCGAGCAATTACTGTTTTGGTGCCAGTACTGGTGCGTTCTTCTTCTTGCTGTGAACTTAATGGCAATGCTTTACCTCTGATCCAACCTTCTTAAAGAGAATCTGTTTATAGGATTTTAGTCGCTGTTCTGACTGTCTTTGAGAGAGTGGGGGACAATTTCATCTCATGGTAAGTGTCAGACCGAACTGATTTCCAGGGTAGCTGTGTTTTTCCAGCTTCTGTTTACCACTTTGCTAGCTGTTCCTGTGTGTGCATTTGCGAACGTCACATATTTCCTTGAAGGTTGCCAATGTACGGTGAAGCGAAGTTGGCTTTCTTTGTGTATCTGTGGTGTCCCAAGACAAAGGTATAAACTATACTGGCCGTTTTTGTGTATATCCTGGATAGTTTGGTTAAGCATTGCATCCATCTGCGGTGTCAGGGGACATCCTATGTTTATGAAACATTCTTCCGGCCATATGTTGCAAAGCATGAGAATGAAATAGATCGCAGCTTGCTTGAGTTGAGAACGAGGGCAGGGGATTTTGCTATCCTCTATTTCCAGAAGGTTGCAAGTTATGGTCAGACTAGGTTTTTTGAAATCCTGCAGTATGTTGCTTCACAATCAACTTCACAATCTTCAAGAGCTCGTCCTGTTCAGGTACTAATTAATTAGTTGAATATATTTTTTCTCACATCAGTCGTCAGTCATATTTGCTCACTCAAATCATATGGCTTTTTCTATCCATTTGGATTTGTTTCGTTTTGTCATATAATTTTCCAGCAGTGGCTAAAGTAAGTAGCTGCTATGACATCTTACAGTTCTATCAGATTATGAATAGTTGCACGATGTGGAATATCTTCTCGTTATATGAACAAGCGTATGTTGGCTGGGCCAGTTTTCATTTTTAGTTTTAGTTATCTTTTACCTACCCTTCATGGGAAAATCAACATTTAATAATTCGGGGTCTCTTCTCTTGCCTTGTATCGGTTCTCGATCTTTACCAGCATCTTGTTGACTATATGCTGGTCCTCAACCTTAAGATATGAATCTTTAGTGCCTCCGCATGGCTTATGGATGTTCATTTTAGTGAATATGCGTGACTTGACTGCATGAGCTGCTAAGATTTGTCTGTTTGGCATAACACACCACTAGATATGACACAGAAGGATTAACAACACGATGATGAGGTACTCTAAAGTATAATTTGTCTTAGATATTCATATGATTTTTTGGTTTTAATCTTACTGGCCATTTATGTGAGTCAAATAGCATTCAAAATTATCTAACCTCTGAGATAGAGGCGGTTAGTTTTCTTTAAGTTTTCCTCCTTCCCTTGAGGACCTCTCATTTAAAAAATGTCAGTTTTTCCACTGTCATTTGTGATTGAGAGTGTAAGAATAACTGGATAGTGTTGCCTTGTTGCACTCTTGTTACACTAGTGAAATCATTTGTGTTCGGAGATGAATTGATTATTACTAAAAGGAATGGGATTGTGGTCATTTCTGAAATAATGACACCTGGATACTAGGGTATGCCGAAGTAATAAAGAAATCCTATAATAATTTATGGAGTCTATTTCGATATTTTGACTCAGAAGGAAGTATTATTCATGTTCGTTTAGGTCAATCTTGATTGACTTTTTGTTACAAAATCTCTTGCTTAGCCGACATTGAAAGTGAGCACCTTGATCTCTGTGTATGGGCGGTGTTGGAGATTATTTTTCCCTTCAACATCAACTACCAGACATTCTTGGCATGTCTCTGGTAAATCAATTTTAGTAACTTGTTTCCGAAACGTGAAAAAGCTCACTTGTCCTCGTTTTATGTCCGAAGATATGTTTCTGATACATTCATCTCTCTTTTGGATCTTACTGCATTTTTCATTTAATCTGTTCTTGATTACAAAATTATATACATGTGTGTGTCAATTTCAAGTAGAAACATGGTGCTTTCAATGATCTCAAGTACTCTCTATTATTTTTCTCATATTAAATCTTAATTCATCATGAGAAATCTCTGGGTGAATTGGAATCGGAACATGTGTGCGCGCATGCTGCTTCAAGTTAAGTTTCTTAGTTTGGTTAATATTTGTATATTTTGTTTATGTAGCCGCCACAGAAGGTACCACCTCAACGTCAACCATCGCAACAGATACGTCGAACCATTTCACCACCAGTTGCTGGAGAGGTGGCCGAGCAAGCTAAGCAACCCAAAGGCGGGCCATCCAGCCCCACCAGGAGCCAGCAGCTTAAGGAACCCGTCAAGGCGGCAGCTGCTCCTCCCCCATCCGATATCTCATCTTCATCCAGCACCGGGAGCCAACCAAACAACACGGATCCACCACCAGCACCCCCAACAACTGCTGAGAAGGAAGTGCAGACGGCGGTGGGCAATGGCACTGACAAAGAAGCAACAAAGGTGGAGGACCCTAACTCCCCTCCTGCTCAGGAGACGACGACGACACCCATTGAAGATGCCATCCGTGTGACTCGTGCCAGGCTCAGAAAGCGAGCTACCGCTGCAGGCCCCTCTGCCAGGTAGTGTATTTGCTACATTCATATCCTCTCCGTTTCGTTCCCCCTACTAGGAATTCATTTCGCTGGGACCAGTTTGAAGCCATCGCAGGTCGCCTGTAAATAACGTAGGAACTTGTTTGAGTTTTGCTTTTTTATTGGACTATTCGATTGTTTGTCTTCTTTTCATTATCTTCATGGAGTTTTTGGCGTTTAGTAAGATTGCATTGCTTTTCTGGCTGCTCTGCCGACAGATTAAATTTAGTTTGAAAGTATAAAAGCAATTAGAATAATATTCAGGGAAGTGATTAATTTTTTTCATTGTATTCGATTTGAAAATGGAGGGTAGATTGCGACTCCCAATCTCTGCTTCACAGGCAACAATTATTCCCTTCTCTTCAGCCATTTATTTACAAACTAAATAGTTGAGTTATAGCTAGACGACTTCTAAAAGCTGAGTTATCAATCACTACTCTCACCATTCACGACACCACTGTCAGTGAGCCAATACAAATCGTGCAAGCCTTCGCCGAATGGTACAAGAACTTGTGGAGTTCACCAGCATACAGCAATGTCACTCAAGAACTCCATTTGCTACAGTGGCCTGCACAAAGATTCTTTCAGCGTCTATATGAACTCAATCCTTCACGTACATAATCACATAGAAGCATTATATACCCCATCCATCGTTGTGCACTTCACAAAAACATTTTGGAAGAAATGGAACCCAAAGTTGACAGCGTAGGATAAATTTCTATCAACGACTCAATTTACTGCCAAACTAAATTGGTAACGTGCCAGCAGCCCAGCACTAACCCAACAAGGTACAAGCACAATCTACATGAGAAACACGTACTAGAAAGAGTTCCTTCGAGATACTAATTGATGTGAGGTCACTAAATAAAACGGAACGATGCACCGTTGCATATTCTGATGCAAACATATGGAGTTACGGTCAAAATTGCATCTAGAATATGATCAATTAACCGGTGCGTCACTGTTGCATATTCTGATCCCACTAAGAGTATAACCACCAAAACTACTCATTTGCATCATCGGATGAGTTCGAGCAGGAAGAACCTGTTCCATCACAAAGGTTTAATCAAAATACAGCCCCCCGACTTTAATCAAAGTCAATGTAGTTATATACGTTAACTAAAAAGATACAAACTTGATGATACTCACGAAGTATATATGCTACCTAAAACTAAGAAAACTTGCCGTTTCAGCGAGAGAGAACTATACCTGATACTCACGAAGCCATGGCTCAGAAAGTTGCAAATTGATTGCCATTTTGGACGTCTGTAATCTGTGCATGCATGTTGCAAGGGGCTGCAGGTTTCCAGTCAACAAGTAAAATGATCAGTATCCACTACGGCTATCATAACAAGTAGGCAAGCCAAGATGCATGATATCAGTTCCCTTCCAAACAGGAGAATAATTTTAAAAAAAAAATATTAGCAAAGGAAACACGGTTGCAAACTAAACAATAAATGTTGCTCACCTGAAGATATTGATGATAAATTACGAAGGGTGCAGAAGATGACAGAAGCGGTAGGAGTTCTTCAACCATCGACACCACGTCTGATTCTGGTGCAGCAACTATCAAACTGCACAGAAATGTGGAGAATCAAGAAAACAGTTTAACCAAAGTACAATACAAATCTCATCAGTTTACCTGCTAAAACCATTTGTCTTCCACCACGCCATGGCTTCTGCTGGCACTTGCCTTTCCTTATTGACAGGCTTGTCGGCAGCTACTGAATCATTATTCTCATGTTCGCAGTCCATGGCTGTTGAAGAACAAGAATTTAAGGCAACATGTTCAGCTGGTTCACCGTCGGCTTCAAGAGATGATGCCTCACAATTGCCAGCTGATTGCTCCTCTATATGATCAAATTCTTGGACATTTGGCTCTGCTGACAAATCTACTGCATTCTCACATTTAGCAGAGTCAACAAACAGAAGGGGCTTTTTACCATTTAATTCTGTTTCCAAGTCAATCTGCTCGTGTGATTTGGAGAGACTGGAAAAAGGAATATGCACAATCCTGCATGACAAAGTACGCGTGCAACACAATCCTTTATTTACAGCACAGGTACACAAGTATCCTTGATTACAGCAAAAGATATCGACAAGAATATGTAGAAAATGATAGTAAAGGGCAAGCAAATAAATATCCTAGATATCAGCATGCATTTTTAGTTTAGGATTAAGCAGCATCATGCATAGAAACAAGCTGTTATTTCACCTGCCAACAACGGGTTTATACAGAGATTCAATATGTGCAAATTTACCATTGCAAGTGCATTCATCTCCCAATTCAAACTGTGGTTAACTAGGTAGTAAGGGAGAAACCTTAGTGCCAGCAGTATTCTTGCGCAAAGATAGGATATAGATTTTTGTCATTTGAATACCTGAAACCTCAAAATGCATGATAACCACTTGGTCCAAAAGGCTTGTTAGGCAAGGTGCCAAGGCAAAAAGGTGAGTAACAATAAAACACTAGAACTAGATTTATTCTTCTATACATTGAAGCAGACAGTTCTAGGAAGAGAAATGTTGCAAGTAGCATTTCTTAGGAAACAGAATTCTACCTACTGCGTACATCAGCAGAAAAATTGAACATTCCGACAATATCTGATGGGTAAGGAGCTGCTCCAAAATAAGTGCTGCACACATAGCCTGTACCTGCCACATAAAAACGTAACTTCAGTTGAGTTTAGCTAAGATGGGTACTGATGAAAGAAACAGAAACTTCAATTTGAAGTAACATGAGTTGACTCACTCATATTTCTGAACAGAATATTGCAAAAGTATATTGCCATATATCATTGAAAAGAAGGTACACTAGGAAAAGTTTCTGAGTAAGTGGAGGATTGCTTTTCATCAGCATGTTTCCTAATAGACAAGAAACATATTGGACAAAGCGAGCATAAAAATTAAAATCACAGGAATAAATCTATTGTGTGCCAGAAAAGATATTCAAACTACAAACATCGAAGGGCATGTCCCATACTCCTTACTGTGATATGTATTGGGCAACAGCAAGGCTGCTCACTATTCACCTGGTTGTCAAGGGCCACATATCCTATATACTTTATATTAACTGATACACCTATATAACTCTTAAATAAAACCTGTAATCATTATCAGAGTTAAAAGAAACCAATTTCTGAATCTTACATGTACAATTTAGAACAGGAATATGAGAATGAGTCTGACATGAGTGTAATTGGAGATAATTTCAGCAAGGTAATATTTCCATAAGCTGATCCAAAGGAGTACCTCCTAGACGTTCAGCAACAGAACCAGTAACTATTCCTCCAATCATATCTACCACAAGGATGTCCGAGTATGCTCCTACATTAGCCATGCTGAGGAGGAGAGACAGTGTATCGACTCGCAAAAATCTATCAGTAAAAGAAAAGAGAGGTTCATATTGGTGGGTGATGTCAGTCCATGTGTACAAAATCAGTAAATTGCTACTATGACAATTAGCAATTAGACTACTATCTTCAAAATAAATAACAATTGAAATCTTCGTCAATACTCAAAATTAGTCATTGTATTAAACATAATAATAAGCTGTATTAAGATGAGATGCTCAACAAAGTTTTTTCGTATAATTATTCTTTAACCAAAACAAATCGTCTGGAGGTTCAGACAAAACAAGTTGGCACTAGGAAAAAAGTAACATCAGAGAAGCATGACGGCTACGGACAACATTTTTAAGTAGAAAAAGTAACACCTAGGAGTATGTGATACAGATAAAGAAAAACATTTATCAGAACAGCCAAACCTTCTATGCTAAATTCAAAGGAAATGACAGAAGAATCCAAGAAAACATAATGCCGTAAATTTGTTCTTAGTTCATGCTGTTGTATTCTTGGAAGGATAATGGAAAAGTTAAATACTTCAAAGAAGCAATTAAGAAAAAACATAGGAGATACGTTTAAGACAAAAATATTACCCTGTTCGAACAGGATGTTTCTTGAAATATGTATCGCATATACTGCGTAACAACAAAAGGAGGAAAAATTAGAATATAAAATGAGCTTCAGTCTTAAGTTGCAATAAAGATAATGTATCACCTTCGAGCACAAGGTCGCCTCAAAAGTACCTTAGGTGCATATTTCTTTTGTTTTTTGCGCTTGTATTTCTCCTGTAAATTAATAGATTAACAAATTCTCAGGATGCCACTCAGAAATAACAGAATCTGAGGACACTAAACTTACCTGTGAGTACACAGTCTTTTTCTCAAATGTCGAACTATTAGCAATTAGAGCTTCAACAATTTCATCACCAGTAGCACCAGCTCTGCAAAGCCAAACAATATCCAATGCCTCAATAACCAAATATGGCATTGAAAATTCTACAATATTAAATAAAACATTAAGCTCTTGAAAAATAAAATATCATTCACAATAAACATTACAAGAAATGATAACAGAGGTTATATGCATATGACATGCACGATTGCAGACAGCGTAGTTAAACTATTACATGGTTTTTAATAGTTAACATATAAGCAATAATGAAGGCAGAAAGGTTTTCATTGTGTACATACAGAAAAGATATATAAACATGGTCTTATAACTAACCTCCTCATTCCTTCAATGTCATCCATGGACAAATTTTGAGCTTTGTTATTGTCAATTAGTAGCCGGTTGTCTCTAATGTCTTCCATTGCGTTCCCCGCCTCATTTTCTTGAACATTGTTGTCTGTAAGAAGACAATGATGATTTAGATCAATTAATATGATGATCTACTATCATCGCTATCGATGTCTAATACAATGGCAAAAAAGGCCAAGGAAAGGAAACATCAGATCTTACACATGTCAATTGGGAAAGCCGAAAAATACACGTGAAAATTAATATATGTTAACTCGAAAGCACAAACACAGTCCACTGTGTACAACCAAAAAATACGCATACGATGAATCCGCTAGCTTGTAACTTGTTCTTCATCTGAATAATAAGAAAATAAAGCAACAAATAGCGAGGCACTACCGCAAGTAACAGTACCACAGTGAGAGCAACGTGCAAGATGTGGGCCGCCGGGGCCGTCCTCCACCCGAAACAGAGAGCCGAAGGGGCAGCCCACCAACGGGCCTAGAGAGCACTTCTTCTTTCCGATCTTGAGAGTCCTGCGCCCAAAACAAGAGCAGGAAAAAGATCGAGTAATGTCAAAACCCTAAGGAGACAGAGAGTGAGGGAAGGCCAAGCGTAGGAGGAGGCTAACACGGCGGGATAGAGTCGGGCGAAGACGAGGCGGTCGCCGTCGTTGATGTCGAGGAGAACGCTGCATCCTTTCCACGTCGCTCTCGGGTTCGGTGAAGTCGCCGTCGCAGCGGCGGAGTCCTGATGGGCGACGATGCCGCCGTCTTCTTGAGCCATCGAGGGAAATGAGAAATAGGGGTTTTGCGGGACAACGGGACGATGGACCGTGGCTGGTTGATGGACTTATATATACACGGCGGCGATTAGGAATGGAATGTTGAACTGTTTGGGCGATGCTGGTGCTTCGTGCTCGTGTTGTGCAAAGCGGAGGCTGTTAGGTTAGCCACGATATTTATTTATTTATTTTACTCAGGTCATGTGGACGACGTGGAGGTAAAAATTAAGAGTAATTTTCTTTTTGAAAAAAAATATTCCTTCGGGGGAAGTGAGAGACAGCACCGTCGTCCTCGTCGGAACTAAAGCAGAAAGGAATACATTTTAAAACTAGAGTAGAAATGACTCTGAATGTTTTAATCAACCTCTACCTCCCCAGCAACAGCAAGTTTTAATCAAATCAAATCATAATAATTTTTTATTAAAATCTTATTATTCAAACTACGATTGAACATTATGAAGACGTCCGCTTACAGCAAGCTTGTTGACTCACTTACTACGAGTTGGTATTTGAATTGTACTGAGACTTTCACTTCGATAGAGCACTGAGTTCCGCATGAAAAGCTATACTTCACGATTTTTAATGTAATGCAATTTTATCTCAAAATGTTACACACATCAAATGAGAAGAAGATAAACGAGTGAGATGGGCAAAGACGAGCCGAGAGCTCTGAAAAGAAAAAGGGCGAGACAGGGGAACATTGGATGGTAAAACTGCAGTTGGAGTTTCGGAGACGATTTCTCTTTTCTAATCGACCTCTTCCATCTTGCTCTCCTCGTTTCCGTCCTCCAAGGCGGGCATGTCCGCGTCGTCGCCGGCGGCCTCGTCGTCCTCGTCGATACTGAGCCCCAACTTCAGCATTCTGTGGATCCTCCCGGCGAACGTGTTGGGGTCGTCCAGGCTGAACCCTGACGTCAACAGAGCGGTCTCGAAGAGGAGTAGAACCAGGTCTTTCACGGACTTGTCGTTCTTGTCCGCCTCCGCTCGCTTTCTCAGCTCCTCCATGATCCCGTTCTCTGGGTTGATCTCCATCGTCTTCTTGCTCGACATGTACGCGCCCATGCTACTGTCGCGCAGCGCCTGCGCCTTCATGATACGCTCCATGTTCGCCGTCCACCCGTACTCGCCCGTCACCAGGCAGCAAGGGGAATCCACGATCCTGTCGGAGACCACCACCTTCTCGACCTTGTCGCCGAGGATCTCCTTCATGGTCTTGCACAGGCTCTCGAACGCCGCCTTCTTCTCTTCCTTCTTCTTCTTTTCCTCCTCGGTTTCCTCCAGCTGCAGGCCCTCCTTGGTGGCCGACACCAGCTTCTTGCCGTCATACTCCTTCAGCTGCCCCACGGCGTACTCGTCGATGGCATCCACCATGAACAGCACTTCGTAGCCCTTCTTCTTCAGCCTCTCCAGGAACGGGGAGTTCTCCACGGCCTTCTTGCTCTCGCCGGTGATGTAGTAGATCTCCTTCTGCCCTTCCTTCATCCTCGTCACGTAGTCCTTCAAGCTCGTCATCTCGTCGCCGCTCTTGGTGGAGTGGTAGCGGAGGAGATCGGCTATTTTGGCCCTGTTCTGGCTGTCCTCGTGGATCCCAAGCTTCAAATTCTTCGAAAACGCCTCATAAAACTTGTTGTAGTCCTCCTTATTCTCGGCGATCTCCGTGAACATCTCAATGCACTTCTTAACGAGGTTCTTCCTGATGACTTTGAGGATCTTGTTCTGCTGCAGCATCTCACGGGAGATGTTGAGAGGGAGATCGTCGGAGTCCACGACGCCCTTCACGAAGCCGAGGTACTCCGGGATGAGTTCCTCGCAATTATCCATGATGAAGACCCTCCTGACGTACAGCTTTATGTTGTTCATCTTCTTCCTTGTGTCGAAGAGGTCGAAGGGTGCTCTCTTGGGGACGAAGAGGATAGCTTTGAACTCGAGCTGCCCTTCGACAGAGAAGTGTTTGACAGCCAAGTGTTCCTCCCAGTCGTTGGTCAGACTCTTGTAGAAAGAGGCGTACTCCTCCTTGGTGATCTCCTCCGGCTTCCGCAGCCAGATTGGTTTCTGCTTGTTGATTAGCTGCCATTCATGGGAGACCTCCTTCACCGTCTTCTTCTTTGATTTCTTCTCGTTTTCCTCGTCAACTTCTTCAACGTCGCCTTCCTCTTCCTTCTTGGTGTCCTCATCTTCGTCATCGCTGATCTCCTTCTCAGTTGTCTTCTCGGTCCATAAATAAATGGGATAACTGATGAATTCAGAGTGCTTCTTGACCAAGTCCTTTATCCTTCTTTCTTCAAGGTACTCCAGCTGCAATTTTAGTCTTTGTCCTCAGAAACTGTTTTAATTTTCTCATCAGGTGCGTACTCTCGATTGAGATCATAGCAGTAAATGTACCTGGTCCTCTTTGAGGAAGAGGGTCATTTTGGTTCCTCTGCCAAGTTGCTCGCCATAAGTATCCCTGGCGATGGTGAAGGAACCACCGGCCTGCGACTCCCAGATGTACTGCTCATCGTCATTGTGCTTGGTCGTGACGATGACCTTCTCTGCAACCAAGTAGGCAGAATAGAATCCGACGCCGAATTGACCAATCATGCTCACATCAGCTCCGGCCTGGAGTGCTTCCATGAATTCTTTAGTGCCGGACCTAGCAATGGTACCGAGATTGTTCACCAAGTCTGGAGAGCATGATCAGACACATAACAATATTAGAGAAATTATTGGCATTCAAAGCAGAATAGCATTCTGGAATGACCTCAACTAAAGATCTTAAAGCACAGATATTAATTAATAAAAGCAATGGAAGTTCTTCCATAAAATGCATGTAATGAAAACAGAGGAAAACATGACGCAGAAACGCACCAGCTTTGGTCATGCCGATGCCGCTGTCGATGATGGAGAGTGTCTTGTTAGCCTTATCAGGGACGAGGCGGATGAAGAGCTCCGGCTGCGCATCGAGCTTGCTCTTGTCGGTCAGGCCCTCAAATCGAATCTTGTCCAGCGCCTGCGCACCCCAAGCAAACGCACAATTCCCCGGTCAACCGCATCCAAAGACGAAAATTCACCAGGAACACCAAGAGAACAAAACACAACCCTCGCATCCACCCAAACCAGGAAAAGAGAAGGAAAACACAAGGCTTACATCCGAAGCATTACTGATGAGCTCGCGGAGGAAGATCTCCTTGTTGGAGTAGAAGGTGTTGATGATGAGGCTGAGGAGCTGGTTGATCTCCGCCTGGAAGGCGAAGGTCTCCGACTCGCCCATCTGCACGTCCGCCATCGCCGTTGGAGATCAACAACGAAGAACACAATGAAAGAGAGAGAGAGAGAGAGAGAGAGAGCTCGAAGATTTCGGATGCAAACCCGCAGGACGACTCAACCGTGGGAGAAAGCGAGGCGAGAGGGAGGGATTTTTATAGGAGTAGGGAGCTTCTAGGAGGTTCCGAAGACCATTAAACCATCAGTTGCGCCGAGGTGGTTCTGGAGACTTCCTCCGACCTTTCCGGTTCTAGGAGCTTCTACTGGTGAACTCGGGCCACCGGCCGGGTCGACTCGCCATTTAAACATTCACATTTTTAGTGCTTACGAAATTATTTTGACCCCCCAAAAAAATTGTTTTAACCGTTCCTTCTTAAAAATTTATTATGTACGACAAATCATATTTATTATAATTAAATCCTTCTAAATAATATTTAATTGTATATTTATACTTATCTATATTTTATTAATCATACTGATTTTTTTAGATTTTCAATATATATTTATACTCATCATTAAATTTATTAAAGTGATAATTTTTATAATAATATTTAATATCATATTACTACAATATCTATCAACAATTATTAATATTAAGTTAGTACAAATTTGTTATTAAATTTAAAAATTGGAAAGGCGTTTTCGGGGTCCATTTAAAAGGTGGCCCATTTATTTTCTAAGGCCCCAAAACGAACTGTTCTTGATGGGAAAGCCCCAAAATGAACTTGTTAATTGACCGCCCCACGATCAATAGTTGGCAGGCGGCTCGTCGGACTCGTCGTCGAGAAGAGGAAGGGGAGATAGAATGGAAGATGGACGGATCCCGCTGGAGACGGGGCGAGCTGAGCGCTCCGTGTGGCTGATGAAGTGCCCGCCGGTGGTGTCGCGGTCTTGGCAGTCGTCCGCCGCCTCCGCCGAGTCTTCCAACCCTAACCCGGTCGTATCCAAGGTCGTGCTTTCCCTCGATCCCCTCCGCCCCGACGACCCTTCCTCCCTGCAGGTAATCGTCCCTCTGCCCCCTGTTACTTTTTATCTTTTTTAATGAGTTTGGAATTATACTGGTTGAATTACTTTTGTCCCTATTGGTGTAGACCTCATCTCTCGCTATATGTTACATATTCTCTCAACTTGGAGAGTGAAATTTCCTGTATTAACTTGCTCAGTGGATCGAATTTAAGAGTAAGTATGAGAACAGTTCGATGATCGTAATCTCTGTGCTGTGCTTTTAAATTGAGTGAATTCTTTCCTCGGCGTAGAGTCTTCTAACTTTTATTCAGAATGTAGGCTTTACTTTGCAATAAGTTGTAAATTCTCCTCAAATTCAACAACTTTTTTTGTGGTAGCATAGTCTTAGGGGGGAACTGATTTTTGTGTTTATTATTTTAGCTTTCTTCTTCTCTTTTCTGGATAAAGTTTTTAGTTTGATGCAGGAAAGACACTTTTGTGCATGATACCTGAAATTCTGAGATAACATGTCAGTAAACACAATGCTTTCTTTTAAGAAAAATATCTGTAGCAAACACTTTATCATGGTTTAACTCACAGATTACATCTGAACATATTTCAAATTACGTTCCATCATGACATGGATGTGGGCATGATATAAGTGTCGTACATAGGTGTCTTATAAATCTTTTATGTTAAAATTATATAATAGTAATGATCTTCAACAACTTGTTGTTCATTTCACAAATCTCTATTTATGTTAGGCAAGGCGGTGATATTCAAAATTCATCAGTAGTAAAATCCAGCTATCCATGTGACTTTTTCTTACCTAAGATATCATTGCCAAGTGTTTGTTGTATCTCCTTGCAAGCTCAGCTACTTCAATTTGCAGCACTTGTTCCAAACCCATGTAACTGTTCTTTCATGTGCTTGAACTTTAAATCCTATACTATCGTTCAGTTCTGTAACCTATTCCCTGTGGTAATTTTATGCCTTTAATTGCAGTTTAAGATGGAAATGGCTCAGACTGACGCTGGTAATACACCCAAGAGTTACACTTTGAATATGTTCAAAGACTTTGTTCCGATGTGTGTTTTTTCTGAATCTAACCAAGGTAAAGTATATTAGCACATTTCTTTTTGTTTTTTGATTTGCAATCTCTATACGTTCTCTTTTGATAGATTGTAATACAGTTGATTTTGTATTATTCCTGTAATAATTTGTAGGTCATCTGTAAGTTCAAAGACTTAGATGCTTGAATTTTCCTATTGTATGTTTGGATACATTTGTCAATATGGAGCATGTTAAGATGTATTTGTTAATGTGGTAAGGTTGGTTGCACACACTATATGACACTTGAGCTCTGAGGAAGTTGACTCCTTTTAACACTTGTTTTCCTGATTCTTCCATATTTCCACCAATCTTATCGTACTGTTTGAGAATGTGTGTACGACTGCTTTCTCGTATTCTTCTCATGCTTTAGTACTCTTTTAATGGATTCTTTTGTAATATAAATTATCACATTTCTACATAAATTAATTTCTTGTGCAGGAAAATTTTCATTGGAGGGGAAGGTGGAACATAAATTTGACATGGAGCTACATAGTGAAAATTTTGGGGATTATGGGAAATTGTGTCGTGAAAGGACTGAGAAAGCAATGACTAAAACTAGACATGTGAAGGTGTATGCAATTTACTTTTTGTTCTATCATATTTTGTTCTTTTCTATTGGAGTGCATGTTTCTTACTTTTGGTTTCAGGTAATTGACAATGACCGTGGATCCCTCATGAGGCCCATGCCTGGGTTGGTTGGTCTTGTTCCATCTGGTTCAAAGGTAACATTGTTCAGTTTTTGAAGGTCCAATCGTTTGCTATTGTTCTCACATCTCACTATGTCTACTCCATGCTCCATCTTTTTTCTATACTACATATTTGCCTGCCATTACATTTGTTTCTGGAGATGGTTTTCAACTGCAGTTTATTTTGACCCATTTATTGAATTCTTTCAGTAACCATTATCTATTTATAGTGCATAGGGAATTTGATAGGCCATTACACCCTGCTGATATCTTCATCATTTTAGTTAAGTAAAGGTTCTTGCATGTGGCATATCTGTTGGAGGAATTTCAATGTTTGAATTCAAATTAAAAGGAATACATCACGTTGGTTATCAGCAATAAAATATTATCAAATACTGCTAAACTTGCCTTATCTTGTTATGCACCAGGACAAGAAGAAACTAACACCTACAAAAGGATCTGATGCGAAACGAACACGTAGAGATCGTCATGAATTGGAGAATATTATCTTTAAACTCTTTGAAAAACAACCAAATTGGGCGTTGAAGCAATTGGTCCAAGAGACGGATCAACCTGAGGTCTGTGCTTAAACTCAAATCAATATATTTTTTGGTTGAAGATTCTTAGCTGCAATGCATGAAATTGTTTTATATTATCTTCTCCTTCAATATAAAAGTAGGCTGCTTGGTGCTGATAGTGTCAAAGTTCTTACATGCCTGTTGTTAGTTGGCTACTGCAAAATAGGAGTGGAACGGTTAATTCTTAGATATGTACGAGCGGAGCTGGCTCCCTATGTTCCTAGCTTATTATATCCAGTAGCTTCTAAGGGTGAAAATGATTTCTTACAAAACTATTTTTCCTTGGAAGTTATTTAATTAAGAATACAGAGTTTGGAGACGTAGTAACAGTTGTAATGTTGTATCTCATTAAAAATGTGAACAATGTAAAGAGTCATGTAGGGGAATCTTTATTTGGTAGAAGATAATATGGCAAGGATTTCATCCCATATTTACCTCATACAAAATAAGGCCTAAATGCTACCTATTTGTACAAAGCAATCTGTAATGTTTGTGCTGGCACTGTCAGGAGATATATATTCTTAGCTTCTAGACATTCTGTGTGCATCATATTTAGATGGCGCTATTACCCATTATCACCAGCAGGCTGATTGCAATTTATGCTTTCCTTGCAGCAATTCTTGAAAGAAATATTAAATGATCTTTGCGTGTATAACAAGAGAGGACCGAATCAAGGAACCCATGAGCTAAAGCCAGAATACAAGAAATCCACTGAAGAAACAGACAACGCATGAACGTTCGATTTGCTGCTTCCCTCCTTGGATGTCTTGCACTTCTTGGTTGTCGGGCAAACATATTTTGCTGAAGAATGTGGATGGGTCAGATGCTGAAATTCTATCAGTAGAAATTAATTGCTGCCACTTCATTTAAGTTATTTTCGGCGTGTTAAAGCACAGGACGAGGGATTGTATCAGAGAGTTATACATTGTGCCAGATCCCAAGTCAGATTCGGCTCTGCATCGTCACTCTTGATCAGCTTTTCACGGCTTCTAAGTGTATATCTAGGATTATTTAGCATGTTTATTTTTATGTTGATGTTGACAACAGGACGACCTAAATATAGAAATTAAGTTAATCATGACAGGGTTAATTACCTTTATTGTTTACGCAAAAATTCTGTCCATGTTTGGTGAAACCAAGTGAAATAAGTGAGGATATGATATGCATCTTGACGCACAATGTGGTATGGAAATAAAGATGGTGAAGCCAGGTTGCCAAACTAGTGTGTAGGATGGGGGGCCATAATATAACCTGCAATGTATATTTAGAAGCTCTGATGAGATTTTTCGTGGACAGAGAAAAAAAACTAAGATGGACAAATGATCTTAATTTGCGTAGCAAGATTAGGTTGATGTGTTAAAAAAGCCTCATCTCAGATATTATTTTTTCTGAAAGTAATTTACTGATACAATAACTAAATTTTCTGTTCTTTATATAATGTTATGCATTTGGTAGGAGTTAAATTATATTTTTATTTTGATTTTTAAATATAAATTACCCCGTATTAAATTTAAAAATGCCTCGATTCGTAATGGGGCACGACCGGGAAATAAGGCCTTTTAACGTACGCGTCCGTCTCCCTGCACTGGGCTCATCGAGTACAATGACCGCAGACGAGAAGCATGAAAGATAGCCCCCGAAGTAATGAACTTTTGAAATCTTAAACCAACCGACGGTGACCAGATCCCAATTAATGGGCATCGTACGGACTCCTCTCGCACGCCATTCGTGCCGGTGACCGGCAACTTCGCCGCCTCCGGCGATGTTACGGCCACTGCCAAATCTTCCTCTAACCTGGTCGTCGGCGCGCGATCGCCGGCGGTGAAGGGTAGAAGAAGTGGTGGTGGTGAAGGAAGCGGAGTTCTCGGGGCGATGACGGGGCCCTCGGAGGAGCTAATGTGCAGGCCGTCGATGGGGAGGTCGGCGTCGTGGTGGCGATATGGATGCGACGCCATATGGTAAGTGATCTTCTTCATCGGTAATCTACAAGCCCTCGAATGCCTTGATGATCCGCTCATCGCTTGACGGCCGTCCTCACCTGTTCTCCCATATAGAGATGACTCGGAGTCGAAGGAGAAAGAGGCGTCTCCGATTCCGATCGCTCCTCCACCGATGACGACGACGACGATGATGGAGCTTCCAGAGAGCCTTCTTATCGGTGTGTTTGTCGCTTAATCCCGCTATCTCTGCCAAGGAATATTCCCCGGATCATTGCGGACGCGAAGCAGCTCCAGCTGGGAAGGTACGCCGAGAGGACAAGACTAATCTTTCTCGCCTTTTCTCCTGGACAGATCCCGCATAAGAAGAATGCATTGAAGTAGAGAATTCTCGCTCTTATGGATGCAATTGCAATGCATTTTGTCGTAATCTCATTAGAGTCGTTCTATGGGTAAATAAGAAGGACAGGCATGCTATAAATGTCGTAATCTCATTTTGGGTCTTTTGACTTCAGGGAAGTATAGGAGATTTCTTTTTGTCTCTCCTACTTTTATTTTATATGTTTTCACTTACTTGTGTTTAGTTTTCTTTTGTTTTACATACTACATCCTTTTGAATGATTGATTGTATCATTTCAGATTGGTGAAATGAATACAATATTTATCTTTCCAAAAAAAGGCATGCTATAAATGTTTTGGCAGGTGATATATATCAGTTCGCAGTGTTAGAGTTTCTAGTATTGGTTCTAAGAATTGATAGTTCTTCTTTGGTTCCAAAGGAAGGCACTGTGCATAGCTCAGCATCCAAATTCGACGTGTTTGTTTTATCATGTACACTTGCCCAAGATTCAAAGTTGCTTACATCGAGCTATTACAAGTAGGAAAATGATAAATTACTGCAGCTAATATTGGGATTGATAATCCACAACGTCAAGAGCCTGTCAAAGATTATATATGGAGAACTTGGAGACAATCACATAGAAACCATCAGGTCTTGGCTTGACAAAGAAGAATTAAATTGTGAAGATCTGATTTATAGAGGTTCTTATGACATAATAAAAAATCAATGACAGCATTTACACGTCTCATCCGTTCTTTTCTTTCAATGTAGAATAACAAATGTTTTTTTGTTTCATATATTAGGATCATTTTCTCATGCTATAAAGTGAAATAACATGTCTCACGTTATAATGAAACTGCATCATGTGAATTATTTGATCAACGTGTTGTGGATATGCATATAACTCAAATCCTTTGTTATTTCATATCAGGAGGAAAAGCTGATGCAGCACATACCGAGCATTTCTATAGCAGCACCAGCTGCACATAATCAACCAGCAGATGGCAGATTGCCAGATGCAAGTTCAACTGCTATCCTTCAATCAATACTAAACACTCAACATCAGATTCAAGGAGACCGAAACCCTTGGAGGTAAAGGAAAAGAAAACCTTGAATCCTGAAAGCGCAAAAGGAGCATGATCTTGCCAAAGGGAGGAGGGCCCTTAGAGTTTGGCTGGGACAGAGATGGATTTCATGGTGATAGTGGGAGATGATGAGGTGATTTCATTCTTAACAGTTGCAAAGCATTGAGGATTTTATTGAGGTAACGTTACCGTTTCAACTTAATTTTTTCACTCACAAGAGTTATATATTCTTACATGATACGAGTGAGGACATTAGGTTTCTAAATGATGTCTAAATGAATTGTTCTGCTTGGTGTGCAATTCAGTTGCCACATACATGATGTGTAGGTACTGTACATGTAACTTGTGAAAGATAATACCGAGACACATATATGTAACATGCAAGCCTGACTAGATTAAACATGGGAAAGGCTAGTTTGTATCTTAAGTTAGTATATTAGAGCCTGCCTTGTGTAGTGGAATCCGCCATTTTAGCAGGTATTTACAAGAAAATGCAGGGTGAAAAATAAAATTATTTATCTTATCGTCTAAATCTCTTATAAATGCTCACTAGTGTCCCATGGCCAAGTTATTCTCAGCCCTCCATATAATAAAAGAATGATACTACCTGCTTGTAGCACATATTAATTGGGTGGAGTGACTTGGTTTGATACTTTGATGATGTAAGTTTCTTTGATATAACAAGTATCAGTGATAGAAATAATTAAACACGGCTTTGAGAATTCTCAAGGCCTGTCTTCTTTCATGCCATCAAGATCCCATGCATCCACTTGGCTAAAAGTTAAAATTAGTCAGCCCCCACCTCTTCCACTTGTCTTTCGTAGCTTTGTCCAAATATATGCCATGCATTATGCAGAAAAAGCAGTCGATATGACAAGCTCTGCAACTAGGGAACAGAGTCCATCGAAACAACCATGATTTGGCAGGCCAAGATAGTTGGCTTCTTGGAGTGATTTGGTTTGATATTTTGATGACATAATTTTCTTAGATTGTCGATGACAGAATTAACTAAATACAACTTGAGAATTCCGAAGGACCATCGTTCTTCATGCTATCAAGATCCCATATATCCAATTGGCTAACAGTTAGACCAATTAGCCCCCATTTCGCAGTTAAGTTTTTTCTTTCTTCCACTTGTCTTTTGTTGCTATGTCCAAACATATGCAATGAATGCTCCAGAAAAAGGCAACCGACGTGACAAACTCTGCAGCTAAAAAACTGAACCCATCGAAAAAACCATGATTTGGTAGGCCAAATAGTTTTTTTTGGAGTGATTTGGTTTGATTCTTTGATGACACTAGTTTCCTAGGTTCTAACAAGTATCAATGATAGAATTAATTAAACGCAACTTGAGAATTCCCAAGGCCTATATTCACTCAAGCAATCAGGATCCCCACCCATCCACTTGGCTAAAAGTTAAACCATTTATCCCCCACTTCACGATTAAGTTTTTCTCTTCCACTTGTCCTTTGTAGTTATATCAAAATATATATACAATGCATGCTCCAGAAAAGGCAAACGATGCGACAAACTCTGCAGCTAGCAAAACTGAACATATCGAAAAACCATGATTTGGTAGGCAGAATAGTTCTTGTTAGTAGGATGAATGCAGTGTATAACAATAATAGGATGATAAGGACTTGAGCTTATGTGCTGCTGTACACACACTGTGCGTGCGATCTCTTTTGGGATAAGCAAATCAGTTGCTGTTCGTCCTGATACTTGGTTTGTGGTCCAGGCCAATTGGGCCATGTGAAGGCCATGTTCAGGGGCCTAAAGTTTTCCATTTCCTATCAGTGTACTTCCCAATCCTTCTCTTTCTTATATATATATGTGTACATGATTCCCTTCCTGGTTCATATTCCTCTCAATTATTAGGGAGACATTTTGCTTATAAAAACATAATAGATTTGAGCCCTTGTGTTTGTTAAAGGGGCAAGAGCACCGCTTCCTATAGAGCAACAGGACAAATGTAGTGGATTTTATATGGCCATGGAGCCACTCAACAACTCACACTTGAATGTGGCTGACCTCCTCCTTGTGCCAGTATGAAAGACAGACGTCCACACTAGAAACAGACAGTAAGGTGATGCAAATGGAGTCTCTACACACTATCATGTAGCAGTGGAGCACATCTTGGACTATTCCTTCAGAGAGAACATTACTAGGCATGGCCAGCCTGAGGGCCTTTTGGCTGTTCCTGCCAGCAACAGATCACTTCCCTAGGCTGCCCTAGGCTCTTGAGCAAATAAAGCTTCTATCAGATACGGCATTCCGTTCCTTTTTTTAAATGCACACCCAGATTTTATTAGATATGGAGTCCCCTTTAACTACATTATCAACCCAGATTGTGCCATCCAACTATTTCCGCTTGTCCAAACTGTTGCTGATTGCTATCACTTGTTGTATCGCAGGCAGTTGATCACCACAATTGCAGTTTGCTACTGGAAAAGAAAAGGCTTCTGACACCTGCACAAGGAGAAGAGGGAGGGAGGTAGATCAAGATCAAAGCCGAATAATTTTTTTCATGTGCTGACATAAACCAGCAAAAGAGTTACCGAAGCAGAAGATAAGAATTCTCTCCTTTTGTATTGTTTCATTAAACAACTCCACATGTGACGCTTTTTAGCAGAGAATCAGAATGAGCTTAAAGTGCCCATCTACAAGAGTTGAGGATTCTTTTGCTGGGTTCACTGAGCACTTGTTTGATAGCTGGTATCCATCCAGTAAATGCAATCACAATAGATTAATGAATGAGCCAATGCGGAGCTGAGCTTTGGGGATCCTATCAATCCCTGCAGTTGCATTCTAATGGGTTTCAAGACACAAATGTGTGGAGGTGACAGCAAGGGTGATGGGGATGCTTCCAAGAAAGGTAACCTCGGAGCAGACAGGATGGAGACTGTCCAATTGATGGGGACTAGTGGTGATGCTGGTGGATACTACTATTCGTGCATTTATCTTGCAGGTCTTAGGACGGCGATAGAGAGATAGGATAAGAAGAACAGGAGCAAAAGATGAAGAACATGCTCTTTGAGCCTGTGTGTGCCTTGTGGGCCGTGAAAGGGAAATGGAGCTCTTATTCCCTCCCCCGCCTCCCCATCTTGCCTGTAGCCGTTTTTGCCTGCAGTTTCAGTATCATCTTGGAGAGGCCGAGCCAATCGCTCGACACATCATTCCACTGTTTTCTTGGAAAGGCATCAATTGGGTCCCCTTGAGAACTTGTTAGTGTATTATGTGCATAGTTCCATGATAGTGAGATCAAATTAAGTCGCTGAAGAATTCTCAGCATGAATAATTACACTGCTATACACCGACAGAAGTGTACAAATCTACAATGAACTGGACCAGTCGATTATGTTTGAAAAGATCATTTTTGGTGCACCAAATATTATTTCTACCTGTGTATTTGCTTCACTGCTGAGAACAGAACAGTGATGTGGATTAAATTCTTGTGTAAACTTTTGCCACAGTGATGATTCTTGCCTTTGTTACTAAAATCCCGGTAGATGTTTTTGGATGGATGAAAGAATTCCATCACGTCGAAGTAGTATCTTTCACAGAAGACATGTTAAATCAGCATGCTCAGCTTTTTTTGTGCACATTAACCAAATGACATTGACCTGCCTCAAGCTCCAGCCCTAAGTCTAATTGAACTTCATCTCCTGAGCAAAGCATTGTATATATATTATTATCCTTATCAGTTATCTCCCTCCCTCTCTCTCTCATACACACACGCATACACACACAAAGTTTAATTATCATTGAGAAGGAAAGGGAAAAATATTAAGCCTCAGAGCTGCATTTTTCTTTCACTAATGGATGAATCAACAACGACGTGCCACATTGGAGGCAAATTATAATACTGGCAGTCTACTGCTACACCACAAAAGAGTTGCCTAAGAATTGCCCCCCCACATACAGTCAGAGTATGTACAAAAGTAGATAACATCATGTAAAATTTTTACACCAATAAGATATGGAATACTGCATTTGTACTTTGCTCTGTTTGGTTGCACACATGCATTTAACTATTGTTGCAAAGCGAATTAAAATAGCACATGATTCTAGATCTCCACATTTTAATGCCTTATTCTCTGCTCTCTCTTTTTTCCTGTGTGTGTGTGTGTGTGTATGACCTGGATCGGCTGTGCTCATCACAACAGCAGTTGTGCACCACCTGTTGTTGGATTGGAAGGTGGATGATAGCCTGTGACCTGATGCTTCCAAATCTCCCTCTCTCCTTCTCACTATATAAACCCCTGGGAAGAGGATATCTTGCCATTGAATTGAATCCTTGTTCTCATTTCTCCCTCTCTCTCTTTCTCTTCTTCTTCTTCTTCTTTTTCTTCTTCTTCAATTCTCCTTCTTCTTCTTCTGGTTATTTTGGAGTTTGAATCAGAGAGAGAGTAGCGGAAGCGATACGTGGATTCAAAGTAGCAACTTGACATGGTTTTGCGCACGCTTCCCCCGCCCAAAGCAGCACCAGCGGACGCGAGCGAGAAGCAGCAGGCAGCGGCGGGAATCATGACGACCGAGCCGCCATTGGTGTTCGACGGCACCGTCCTCAGCCGGCAGGCTGAGATCCCGGCCCAGTTCGTGTGGCCGGAGCACGAGAAGCCGACCCCCGACGCGCGGGAGGAGCTCGTGGTGCCCCTGATCGACCTCGGCGGGCTGCTCTCCGGGGACCCGGCCGCGGCGGCCGCCGTCACGCAGTCCGTCACGGAGGCGTGCGAGCGGCACGGGTTCTTCCAGGTGGTGAACCATGGGATCGACGCCGGGCTGCTGGCGGATGCCCACCGCTGCATGGAGGCCTTCTTCGACATGCCCCTCGCAGAGAAGCAGAAGGCGCAGAGGCGTCCCGGCGAGAGCTGCGGCTACGCCAGCAGCTTCACGGGCCGGTTCGCCAGCAAGCTCCCCTGGAAGGAGACCCTCTCGTTTCGCTTCTCCCCCTCCCACCTCGCCGGCGACACCGTCGAGGACTATTTCGTCGCCAAGCTCGGCCACCCCTTCCACCACTTCGGGTAATCCAATCGTCGACTAAAATTAATAAGCTCGCCGTTGATGGCGTGCGATGATTGATCATTAACCAGCATCGATCTCGGCAGGGAGGTGTATCAGCGATACTGCGAGGAGGTGAGCAAGCTGTCACTGGAGATAATGGAGGTTCTGGGGATGAGCTTGGGAGTGGGGAGGGAGCACTTCAAGGAGTTCTTCGAGGACAACGACTCCATAATGCGGCTGAACTACTACCCGCCATGCCAGAAGCCGGACGTCACGCTCGGCACAGGCCCCCATTGCGACCCCACCTCCCTTACCATCCTCCACCAGGACGACGTGCACGGCCTCCAGGTCTTCGCCGACGGCCGGTGGCGCACCATCCGCCCCATCCCCAATGCCTTCGTCGTCAACATCGGCGACACCTTCATGGTATGTTACCTTTAATCAATTATAGTTAATCCCACTGCAGAGAGGAATTAAGAAGAAGAAGAAGAAGGGAGTGGTCATTAATGGCGAGTCGATTGGTTTTGCAGGCGCTGTCGAACGGGAAGTACAGGAGTTGCCTGCACAGGGCGGTGGTGAACAGCGAGATGGCACGGAAGTCGCTGGCGTTCTTCCTGTGTCCCGCGACGGACAGGGTGGTGCGGCCGCCGGCGGCGCTGGTGGACGCGGAGCACCCGCGGGTGTACCCGGACTTCACGTGGCCGGCGCTGCTCGAGTTCACCCAGAAGCACTACAGAGCCGACATGAAGACGCTCGACGCCTTCACCAGTTGGATCCTCCGGCGCGCTGCCGCGCCCAAGACGCAGTGAGGGACGAGGACGACGACCGACCTTCGCCTCTGGTTCAAATTTTGGCCCTTGCTACGTAGTACCAGATCAAATTAAATAACAAGAACCCCAAGAATTGAATAAGAACCGATTAATTAAGCAGCAGGAACGCGGAGAAGAAGAAGAAGCACGCCCTCCCTCACGGTTGACACCAATTGGATGTTTAAGAAAAGAAAATTAAAAAAAATGAATCAAACACCCTCCCCTGAAATTGATAGAGAGAGAGTGAGGATAAGAACAGCTCGGAAACGAAGACCACATTTTGCACTCAAAATGAAGGAGAAGTGGATATAAATGGAGAGCTAGCGATGGGAATCCTCTCTGCGAAGGCGCAATGTAACCTTTTTTTTTCTCTATTGTTAAATTTCTTTCTTGCCATGTCGTGCCGATTTTGGAGGATTCTTCCTTCAGACTCTTGCCTTGGACTTATTGCTGACATTTAAACGCCGGAATAAATTGCATCCTCACGAACACGCATTTGCTCATGGGATAAAGTAAAAAAGGGAAAAAAATAGAACAGTGGAATTCAATTCCCGAGTGAGAAAAAAAACTTTTTAAAAAAAATTTCCTCTTGGATCTTCATATCGTCGTTGTCGTCGTCTTTTGAGTGAATGGATGAAGGGATTGGATGGATTGTCGTCTTCCTCCTGAAATATTGGTGCTGTAAAATGGAAGAGGAGGTGGAGGAGGAGGAGGAGGAGGAGGAGGGGGGAGGGAGGCAGGCAGCCGCCAAGGCAAAGGACAATACGAGCGATCGGGGCCAACGCAGGGCCTTGCGTCACATGCCACCATTTTTGTTGCTTTCATTCTCTTTTTCCCGCAGTGCACGAGCGAAGCCCCCCTCCCCTCCATGGCGGTCAGGAGTCCGAACAAGACAGTCCTGTTGCTGTCCTCTCTCTCTCTCTCTCTCTCTCTCACTCACTCACACTCTCTTCTCTCTCACACACGCACACGCAAACTTTCCTGTTCCTGTCCTCTCTCTCTCTCTCTCACACGCACAAACTTCACCTCCAAAAATCATCTCATCCTTCGTTAAAGGAGCTCGAGCAGCTGAGACTACTTACGACTGAGGACTTAAAGCATGCATGCATTTGAAAGAGCAATTGAACGAAGCAGAAGAAAGCAAAGAGGAAGCTGAGGAGCAACACAAGGAGGAGGAGGAGGAGGAGGACCGGCAAAAATCCCATCTTTGGGATGAAACATAGGAAGGAAAGAAGGAAGAGGAGATGGGAGAGGGAGTTTGGAAGGTATCCAAGGATCACTCAAGGGAATAGAGATACGTAATATCTTATTTGGAAGCTTCTTCCCTTTCCCTTCAACATGCCGACAAATTGTTAATCAATTATCTTCTGCTGCTGCAGCAGCAGCAATTTTATCACTTCACCGCATTAGACAATGAATTCCCAGCCTTTTATCTCGTCCGGAAAAAAGATAAGCTCTCACCTCACCTGCTATGTCGCTGATCTCATTCTGACTCCTAATTACTCCGCAGATACTCTGTTTCAATCGGATGAACAATAAGGCATCCTTCGAATGAAACAAATAAAAGCTCTATCAGATATCAAAATCCTACCTACATGGCACACAAGTAATACGTGCATATATGAATCAGATGATTGAGTCACTAGATATGTTAATATGTATAATAATAACTATGTATTATCAACTCAGTGCTTACAAATCGAGATATTAAGATTTATCGTGTTAATTACTGAACAATAAGAATGATAAAAAGAAAGAGAGATAGAGAGAGGGAGGTACTCAGCGTCTAATAATTTAGTAGTTCAGTGCTGTAGTCTGTCAGGTCATCGGTGTGTCACCCTACTCTGGACCACAGGCAGGCAATTGCTTTCTTAAACAATTAAGGGTTGGATCAAAGTGAAGCATTTGAATTAATGATAATAATAAGGACAAGAGTTAGAGAGATGGGGAGGGTTCTAGTACATTATTGATGATATATTCTTCTCCTTTATTTTTCCACAGCAGTAAACAAAACCGCAGCAGGACAAAAGCAAAACTGGACAGAGGAACAAACAAACAGCAAGGATAATAACAAAAATTATAAACAAATAAATAGGAGGCTGAGGAGGACCTGCGGATTTCAATTTTCAAAAACGTGTGTGGTTGAGTTGTTTTTTTTATTTTTTTTTTATTTGGTAACTAAAAACTCCAAGACTCTCCAGAGCTTTCATGGGGATACCACACACACAGATACACACTATAAAGATAAAGATAGCACCATCATCACAGTGCACTGTTAGTTCCAAATCCAATCAGTAGTAAAGAGTATTCAGTGTTATTACGGAGGTTATCTTTGTGTAAATAATAGTTTAGGTAAAAATATATCTATTCAGCTATATATAATTAATTATATTTTTTTTAAAACGAGATTATTTTCTTTAATAAAAACAAGAGAATATATATTCTTATAAAACACGATAATAATTAAAAATGATAAACACCTAAAATGTACAATAGATTCAGTGTTTCTATTATTCAAATAGCAGGGTAGTTAATATTGGAGAAAGGGTTTTAATGGGGGGGGTGGTGAAAAGGACGTATGCTTGTTGACCTGGTTAGGGAACAATGAAGAGGACAAAGCATCATCGATCCACACATCGAAGGCACGCATATGTTTGAGTTTGTCCTGTTGGGGTTTGAGGCCGATGGATGGATCGTATGTCGTCCAAAGGAAAACCAAAAATAAAGATAAATGGGAGAATATAATGGATGAGGGAGGGAGGGAGGGGTGGACGACAGGAGGGTTTGTGGCATGTAATGCCAAGTTGACAGTTCCCAGCAAACTTTTCTTTCTTCTTCCCCTCCTCCTCTCCTCCTCTCAATCATGTCCCTGGATTTTGTCCAAACCCCATCTTTAATCTGATCCATCCTCCTGCTCCTACTGCTCACAAGTTACAACGCGCGTATTATTAAAACATATCCAATTGTATACGAGTGCATCGTCCAATTTTAAGAATTATAAATATCACGAAAGTGTTGAAGTGTTTTCAAAAAATGTAATATTTGGAAAAAAGAATAACTATGTGAAATAAGTAGAATGTGAAGTCGTCGTCATCATCCTAAGTCGTAACACCTTTTAGCAAAGAAAGAAATAATTAAGTGGGAATGAAAGGGAAAAGAGAGAGGGGGGGGGGGGGATACATACGAGAGTACTTGTGTAAAAGTCAACTAAAAGAAGGGTCAAATTAGGTCGGTAGGTCCATCTCTTCTCGTTGCATGGACCCAATTAACTTGCCATGGCTGGCTGTCTGGATATATGGCAGGCAACGCAATAATTAGGTTATTACACTGTTTTAAGTAGTGGATTATTATTATTATTTCGCATAACATGATCTTTATGAGATCAATCTGCATCATCATCATCATCGGAGTTCAATAATTATTAACTGAGAACAGAGGTGGATTTTAAATGTACAGTCCTATAATTAATTATAGGCATTTTTATACCCGAGTAGTACTTTTAAAAAAAACCCTTTTAATTAAATTACCAGCATTCATCAGTATATATAAAAACATTCATCTTTATCAAGTCGAGGTATGTATATATATAGAGAGAGAGAATGGAACTTGTGGCTACGGTGGAGGAAGAACCGAAACCTAAACTGAAAAGAACATTTTCCAAATATTAGGAAGCTTTTCCTCCCTTTTCCGGTGGTGAGCAATTAGGCAGTGATCAGCTCAGCACATGCTGCGACAAGGTAGAGGTAGGAGGAAGGGGGGATGGCTTCGAAAATAATGGAAGCGACAAAGTAAGTGGGCGTGGGATCGAAGTAAAAAGATCGTCTCAGGAAAGCATCAAAGTTTGCAGTGGTGGGAGGAAAATGGTGGTGGTGGCCGGAGATGCAATAGAGTCGGGAAGGGAGACGGTCTCGTAAAAAGGAAGAAGAAGATGATGATGATCCAATCCGAATGCGTGGTCTAATGGTCCCTAATTTTGGGTGTAAATGGTGAGAGATCAAGTGGGAGCTGAATGGCTCGGCCGAAGCGAGCACACCACCGAGTCGTTTCCGATTTTAATCGGCACTTGGAACAGCAAGCTAAGCTAGGCTGCTTTAAAAAAGTGGTACTGAATAAAAGGGCCTGAAAACAATGGGTTAGGATTTTATTTCCAACAACAGCACTGCACTGTCCGGTACTGGTTGGGGGGCATGAATCAGCGGATGTACTGGTCGGGTTCGACTCGACAATGATTTGATATCATTACCAGGAAGAGGAAGAGGAACGATGACGACGGTGATGATGTACTTTGAGTGGGAGTGGCTGTTGGAGTTGGGAGGACCGAGATGGGGCCTGGAGCCTGGCAGTGGCCACTTTGGGAGGCCGAAGAAGGCTCTCGCCCCCCCCCATCTCCTCTCTGAAGTGGATCCAACAGCGTCCTCTCCTCCCTCACTCGCTGTTTCCTTAATATGGCATGTCAAATGTGCACAGATTAGGAGATCGCACCGCATCCTGCATCCTTTGACGCCTCGCTCTTCTGCGTCCTTTTCCCAACACTCTTTTGATATCACATAACTACGCAGAGTGGCCGTCAATCACCCAAAAACAATGTAGGGTAGCCAAACACAAAACCCCCCTGCGTATAAACTACTGCTACACCCCCCCTCCTCCTTTTATGATATGATTTCTACCCAGCGTTCAAATCAACTACACACGTAGTTTCCATCAAATTGGCTGACGAATATGCTCGGCGAAGGAGGAGGCACATGGGGAAATTAATGCACATAGAAGTTGTTGCTACTGGACGACCACATGGGCGACGCCATAGATGACCAGGCCCAACAGAGGCGGCGTAGAAGTTGCAACAGAGGAGGCATATGATGCATAATAATTTACTTGGAGAAAGGAAAAAAAAAAAGAAAAAGAGAGGTTGGCATGCTAATAATGGTGATGTGGGATGAGCACAACAGGAGTTCCAGTAATGGCAACGAAAGCGACACACTTTTTGAATGGATTGGAGAGGAGGGCAACTTGGTTGTCGATGGAAAAAAAAAAAGCAGGAAGAGGGGAGGGCAGGCAACTTGCCTCAAATGCCTGCGAGTGTAGATGCAGCGAAACGACTATTTCTGATATAACCTTTTTATTGTTGCTGCTTTGGATCGATCTTTGAAAGCCCTCGATGCAGTTTCGAAGGAAACAGGTACGATGCGTCCTTTCTTGCATACCGCCACCACCACCACCATCCAATGAGCTGCTGCTGCAGCTGGTGGCGGATCTCGGTTATCTGCGAGCACATCATTGCGCCGATAACCAAATCCGGTTCGCACTCCCGATCCTTTTTTTTAAAATATGCGTTTGACGGTGAAACCCAAAAACCTATTTGGCCCATTTCTTGCTGCAATTTAATCTAGAGCGGATCCGACCCAACCAAGCATCAGCCGCAATAATGCTTAAAAGATGTGTTGTGCGTCTTCCTAGCTGATGAGTAGTAATTATCACAAAACAGAGAAATAGTGAACATATATTATGTCATAGAACTCTAGTTTTTGAGGTATAAAAAATTTAGATGCTCCCTTTCAATGAAAAAAAGAAAGAAAGATGGATTCATTTGCAAATGAAAGATGCCTTCCAACTCCTCTATCTAAAACGATGGATGAAGGAGCAAAAATAAATTCTAGGAACTAGGAAAACAAAGTTGAATAACATAAAAGACGGCATATCAGATCTAATCACAATATTTTCCAGAGAGGACGGTGAAAGAAATGCAATAAATTTGTTTCTCATTTTCTCCTGATGTTTGTCTATTTCTTTAGATGATAAGATGTTCGTTCTATAGATTACATTGAAGAGAGAGATGATATGCCACAGTTACGAGAAAAAGTGACAAATGAAATTCTCAATTTTCTTTTCGTTTTCGAGGAAAAAGAATAATAACAATGCATTGGTTTTGCTTCTTACAAATAGGAAGATATTGCTTTCTAAAATACATGCCTACAAAAAGGAAATGGGGTAGTGGATCAAGAGAACTATAGTATACAAAACGCATTATATTATTTTTAAACTCCATTAACGGAAAAATGGATCACGTATTACACATAAAAAAGGAGTAGCGGAAAGGCTTAATTTATGTGATGACGGTGGGCTTCTCTCTGCCAGTGAAGTCCCTTAGCTTGGAAATGGACAAGGCCAAATCTACGAAAACGATGAAATGAGATCGTTTGCAATTAATTAGGAAGGGAAAAGAAACGAAAAGGAACTACTAACCTATCAAAGGCTTCAATGCTGTTTGTGCATCCACGTCATGTTTGGATGCGTCGGGCTCGAATTGTTCGACATAAATACGGATCGTTGCTCCGGCCGATCCAGTGCCCTGCCAAATATGATATGTCACAATCAATATACATTGCCAATTTGATTCCATTCTCGAAGAAAACAAGGTCCACGGGGAAAATAACTAGTTACCGATAGCCGATATATGATCCTTGATCCGTCAGTGAAAACGAACCGAAGGCCCTGCTTATATGCTACACTTCCATCCACCTTGTTTGACAACGTTTTAAAACATTATTGATTTCGCCAAGAACTGCAATGATCGAAGTTGCATGTACGATAAACACGAGCTGATTAAGTGAAACTTACGGGATCTCTGTAGCTGAAATCGTCAGCAAATTGTAGGGTATAATTTCCTGGAACAACATGAAAATAAATGAGATGGAGAATGTACATAGACCATATTCTTCAGCTTATGAATAAATACCATATTTTTGGCCAGACTTTGTCTTAGAGATCACGTCTCTGATGTACTCCATCATTTTATTGGCTCCTTCTGATTCACATTCCTAACAACGAGAACAAAGTTTACACCCACGTCATAAGAGCGAACTCAGAATTTTATTTTAAGATTCAAACCTCGTAATCGTATCTAGAAAAGAAATTTCGGCCGTAGGTCGCCCAATGCTCCTTTGCGATATCTGCAACTGAGATCAACTTCTCCCCAATCTTCTTGTCCTTGTTTCGGTAGGCGATGATGGAAAGCCAAGCCAGAACAGCCCTGAAAAAACAGAAAATTAATGAAAAAAGAAGATGCAGCTGAAGCCCCAGCTCTAAAATAATTATTTTGTTTTTTTTAAAAAAAATCAAGTTGCGGAGACATGATTAAAATCAAATTCCATATAAGACAAGTAGATGCTGAATTGTGAAGGATCCAAGAAGAAACCATCCAAGTCCTGAAAAGAACAAGTTTGCAAAACTTACCATATCCCATCCTTCTCCCTGATGTGATCCGATCCTGTTCCAAAACTTTCTTCCCCGCAGATCGATAACTTCCCTGCATCCATCAGATTTCCAAAAAATTTCCAACCAGTTGGAACCTGCATGTTAAAAGATCATCAGCTTTAGACAAGCAATACAGTACACTCTTGCATATGTGCATGCATGCTGAAATCAAGAGAGGGTTTTCTCTTTTTCTCTTTAGACCCGACAGTATAGGCAATGGAGAGGCATTTACAAATTAGAATGAACCATCTTATAACATGGAACATGGGCTATTAAAATTCAAGGGCATGAGATTGCTTGAGTATGATGCTGTGAAACCCTAAGAAACCATGTTCTTGTTCCTCTTAATACTGCACACGTTACTGTGAAGGACATTTAAGGATTTGAATAATATCACAAGACAAAACCTCAAAAAAGGGAAGGTTCAGTTTTGATGCAACACGGTCAAGAGCTCCACTTGTGGGCATAGACCGAGCAAGTCCCTGGATAATAATGAATATTTGTGAGGTAGGAACCATTGGGGCAGTAATTAATAAATAAAATATAGTCATGCTTCATTTACCTTGGGACCATCTTTGAAGTAGGGGATGGTTGCCTGTGAATTGGCTGCGATAATTGCAACAGAATCTGATGGCGTGATGAAAAAGCCTCTTCCAAGTATCATATTTCGATCGCCATCACCTAAGTCAGACGAAAATTTTCACTACGTTGGTGTATAATTTACTAACATCTTCTGTATAAGGTGGAGACTTTATTAAAATTCAAATATGGCATGCTAAAGATAGTCTTTTCTCTTTAGTTATAAATTAGAATAAACTCTTTCAGAATCGAAACTAGACAAAATAGAAGTCCTTTATCTAGTAGTTCCATCACTAATTACCATAAATTACGTATCTGTATACTAAAAACAACGAGAAAATAAATTTGAAAGCTACACAATGCCAAAACTTCAATCCAATACCTTAAATATCAAGAGGTAACCATTAAAATAAATAAATAAATGCCAAGCTTTTGTATGCCAAGCTTTTTTGCATTTGAATAAATAAATATAAATGTTTAAGGAAGAAGTATGGCCTTCCATTTTCAGGTGGCAAGAGTGATACAACAGCATAGTTATAGATATCTATTGAATGCTATTGCAGAAATAATGCACATATTCACATACCATCACTTGCTGCTCCTACATCAGGTGCATCATCAGCGTACATGATCTTAACAAGATCTTTAGCATACCTGTTAGGTTGCAAGAGAAGATGAATGTGCCAAAGACACAAGTGATAAGCAATCAAATTGTTCTCTTACGTAAGATTAGGATCAGGATGACCCCGCCCAAAATCTTCTGAAGGCACTCCATTAGAAATGCAAACCTTCAAAAAGAAAAAATAGCAACATTCAGATTGCAATCAAAGTGTGGTCTGGTACTATGAATCATATGAACAACAAAATCACAAACCGGGCTAGCTCCAAGGTGATCGACAAAGATAGGCTTGGCATATGCACCAGTCACTGCATGCATTGCATCAAACGTAAACCTGAAGAATAAGTTCAACAATTTCAAAAACCCTCTACATCTAAAGCTTATTTCGTGAGGCCCAATGGTTCAAAGAAAGATGACCATGTAACAAAATAAGAAAGTGATGGATTCTTCACAAAAAAACAATACTATAAATTTCAGCATTAATCTTGTATTAAGCATAATGCATTTCAGAAACCATTAATTCTCTTCTTTTCGCATCTTTCTTGTTTAAGTTGGCCAGTGTATACCAGATAGCGTCTAGTTAAAAATAGCTTGGAACTGACAGATCATTTCCAACTAGTCTAAAAAAATGATGATTTTCCATCCCGGGATTTGTGATAGGATGTAGTCCTGATTTGGTAAGAGAAGTTGCTTGTTGCTAGTATTTAAAGTAGAAAGGGGACAGTTAAGAGTAATTTAAATTTAACAGAATTTGAGATCATTCTAAATTAATCGACTGGTTCTCCTGCTAATTTGAAGACTTGTATAAATTATTTAGGATGAAGTTTTCACTGAAATCGTGTACCTGAAATTGGGCCGGGAAAAAAGATCCTTAATAAGCTGAAAATCAAACACATTCTGTAAAAGTAGTGAGGATAAGTTAGCTTGACTTCAGAAACAAAAACAATACAGATGAAGTTGCTTGTCTCTGTACTGATTTCTGGTTCAGCCTTTACCTCCATTAACTCCAAGTAATCAGAAACAGGGTCTACCACTTCCACCGTGAAGTTACCATAATTTACAACTCCATGAGAGGAGAGATCAACATCGGGAATATCTGCTATTTTTATCTCAGAAATCTGCAGCAAGAAAAGAAATGTTTGATCATGTTACTGAACCATTACATTAAGGAACGAACCTTAGTTCTATTACATATCACAATGTAACTGCTATTTCCTTTGCATTTCCCCCAAAGCTAAGTTGCTCAATTTTTTCCAAAACTTTGGTTAACTCAACAAGCTTCATAGTTTGAATATCTTTAGTTACCCTCAAACCAAAACTAATAAGTTACAGATGAAGTGAGTTTGAAAAGTGATGATTGTAACTTGGATCATGCTGGAATTAAGAAATTTAAGTTACTAGCAATGTGATGATTAACTTTCGATGAGATGGAACTATAGGAATAGCAGACATACAGAAAGTGTGTTCCCATAAATTTTGTCAGTAATCGATTCTGGTGCAGGTTGCCCACTGCTATAATTGAACTGCAATGTTAAACAAATGGCATATGAGAGAGATCAAATCTTCTAGTATCCAAGAATTTTTGCTTTCAGAAAGATGATGGGAATTATTATGACCAAATAGTGTGTATGTCCACCTTAATGCCCCAATCATTTTCTGGTCCACCGGGATTATGGCTTGCGCTCATTATAAAGCCACCATTAGCCTACTGGATTTTTAGTTAGCACAAACGAATAAGAAAAATAAATGCCCGATGATATATTTTTACAACGCATACCTTTCTTTTGCGAATTACTGCAGAAACAGCTGGGGTTGACAAAAGGCCATCTCTGTCAGGGCAACATTAAGTACTCAAGTTTATACCATAAAATATGGGGGATAATATCTGTTACAATTTTGTGCTAAAAATGAAAATATCACTGCGTTCCTACATTTCAGGTTCCTAGATTTGAAAGTGCGAACAAGAAATTGTGTAACTTGATCCATATGAACTCAAGCTTGAGGAATATCCTCCCCTTTATGCATTATACGGCCTACGTATTTAGTGAATATTATTCCATCAGTCGAGATCCATTCTAATAACAAATCTCAACCGTAGAAGCAGAAGATCACTCACTTGCCAACAAGTATCTTCCCCACGCCATTCCCTGCGGCAATCTTGATGATTATCTGCATCCATCAATTGAAGCGCAAAGTATTATCCACCACAAGCAAAAAAAGACAGCCCAATAGCTACTCACAAATACCCAGCATTCCCAGGCATGAGCAAAGTACCTGAGCAGCTTCTCGATTAAAATACCGGCCATCACCTCCCAAAACCAGCACACCCTCCTTGTAGTCCTCAGGGGGCAAAGAATTAAATAGAGCCTACGAACAGAATCACATAAAAAATTATTTCAACAACTAGTCACTAACAAAATTCCAGTTCGGAGCTTCCAATTATGCAAACCTGAATCCAGTTGGCCAAGTAATTCTCTTCTTGAAAGACCTTGACCTAAGTTCACAAAGATCCAAACTCAGCTCCGAATCAACAGTTACGACGACGCCGAAAAGAAACATTGAAATAAGGAAGCGAAAGAACAACCTTCTTTCTGAGCCCGCTGGTCCCGGTCTTCTGCCCTTCAACCGGCTTCGTGGCTATCGTTTTGATCTGCAAAGACGCATTAGCCACCGAACCAAACTAGAGGCAAAGGAAACAAGGCGGGACTGTCTACAGGCAAGGAGGGGGAATGAGCAAGAACCTTGAGTTCCTCCGCGGCGGGCGGGGCCGAGGAGGCCTTCACCGAGAACGAGGAGCTCCTGCGGGAGGTGAGGAAGGAGGATAGCCGACGGGGGAGGAGAGGAGACCTCAGAGCCGCCGGCGCCGGCGCTGCCGCCACGCGCAGCGCGCCCGTCGGATGGAGAATCGAGGTCGACGGCAACCTCGCCAGGGCGAAGGCACCGTCAACTCCAGCAGAGGAAAGCGCCATTGGCGACCGGCGAGCGAGTGATGTCCCTCCCTCTCTCTGCTTCCAATCTCTCGATATTTCTTTTCCCTTGGTTGATGGGAAAGCCCTTTTAAAAGGAAGAGAGAGTCGATGAACCGCCACGTCAGCAGGAAGAGCCAAAAGCACCGATCGGGGTGGGGGGGGGGACTTATCATCAAGCTATTGGAGGTCGACACGTACCTCCCGTGAGCACGAGCTCAGGCTCCGACGTCCACGTACGTAAACTTGCACCTCGATCCTCTACCGTCCGTTGGTTGTTGGGGCCCTCGGGTGAGGTGGAGTTGCGCGTCGCTATGTGCCGTCGAGACGGCTATTTTTAGAAAAATAAAATCCCACTCGCGGTGGGAATTGCTTGCGGTTTTAAATCGTTTTCATTTAATGGAATTATGGAATTTTATTTCTTATTTTTAACGACTAGGGTTGCTTTATATGATATCATTTCGAGTCGTAAATGTTTAGATACTTTCTTATGCTAATAAAGGGCATGTCATTGCCATCTATTTTGTTAATCTGTTTTATCAAAAGCATACTTCAAATTAACTATTTGGGCGAAAGGAAAATAAAACGTACGCTGAGAACAAAAACGTCTACTTTAATTTTATCATAATAAATAACCTTCGACTTCGTAGACTACGTATTTTACAAAAAAAAAAAATTCAAATTATTCATCAGCCGCGCTAAGCTATAAAATTAACTTTCCTCTCAAAATAATCATCGAAATTACATTAAAAACAAGTCACTCAAGTGATGACGGTGGGCTGCTTCCTGCCGGTGAAATCCCTAAGCTTGGAGGTGGACAATGCGAGATCTAGCAAAATGAGAGCAGCTCTCCTTAGTATTACACTTGCAAGTTCGTTAGAAATGAGCTAAAAGACGAAACGAGTTGACTAACCTATCAATGGCTTCAATGCTGTTCGCGCATCCATGCGATGCTTCGATGCATCAGGCTCAAACCGCTCGACGTAAATGCGAATTGTTGCACCTGCTGATCCAGTGCCCTGCAAAATATGATATATCGCAGCTCAATTAAACAAAGATTTATTCCGCTCCTCTGGAATCAGAGTTCCAATGACAGCTATAGGGTTTTTTTTGCTACCGATAACCGATATATGATCCTTGATCCATCGGTGAAAACCAATCGAATGCCTTGGTTGGGTGCTACATAGCCATCAACCTGGTTTGACAATATACAAGTAGTTTATATTGAGTGACCTAAGAGCAACAACAATCTACTTGCTCAACCGTCATCTATAGATCAACAATTACTGTGAACTGACAAATGGAACTTACAGGATCGGTGTATTGGAAATTATCAGCAAGTCGAACGGTATAATTACCTGAAACAACAGGGCATTAGTAAACATATAATGGAGGAAATTTAATTCATGCCAAGTATAAAACGTGTTGGGCTTATAAATGAATACCATATCTATCGCCGGACTTGGTTCGGCGGATGACCTGTTCAAGGTGCTCCATCATTTTATTGGCTCCTCCAGATTCACATTCCTAACAACAGGATTGAATTTGCATTAAGAGGCCCAATGCAGGATAATTCCTGCTTTTTAGAAAAAAGTTTTACTGACCTCATAATCATATCTGCAAAAGAAATTTCTGCCGTAGGTTGCCCAATGCTCCTTTGCAATGTCTGCAATGGAGACCAACCTCTCACCGATCTTTTTGCCCTTATTTCGATAGGCAATGATGGAAAGCCAAGCTAGTACAGCCCTGCAAGAAAATGCTCAAAATAATCTTTCAAAACAAGACACGATAGTAGCAAGGTAAAGGATCCAAGGAGAAACCACCAAGCTGGGCAAAGCTTACCATATACCATCCTTCTCTCGGATGTGATCTGAACCTGTTCCAAAACTTTCCTCCCCACAGATGGATAACTTCCCTGCATCCATCAGATTTGAAAAGAATTTCCAACCAGTTGGAACCTGCATGAAGGATCAGTTTCAAATGAGCCAAAAGAGAACTTACATTGTTGCGAAGATTAATAGTAAATAATTTTCACAAGGATAAAAACCTCAAACAAAGGAAGATCCAGTCTTGATGCAACACAATCTAGAGCTCCACTTGTGGGCATGGACCTAGCAAGTCCCTGAATGATAGTGGTGCATAATTAGTGAAGTGGACTTATTATTCCTAGAGAATAAAGAATATAGTGCAAGGTTTCATTTACCTTAAGCCCGTGTTTAAAGTAAGGGATTACCGCTCGTGCATTAGCGGCAATCATTGCAACAGAATCTGAAGGGGTGATGAAAAATTTTCTACCGAGTATCATGTTTCGATCACCATCACCTGTAAGCTCCGAAATTGCTTTTTTTGTTACAGCTTAAAAAGAGTTCACTCCAGAGTACACCCTTAGGTTTTAAGGTCATCTTCTTTATAGTGAATGACAAAACAAGGAAATTTAGGGAATGTATTACGTGCTACCACAATAATAATACAACATACCGTCACTTGCTGCTCCAAAATCGGGAGCATCCTTGGCGTACATGATCTTGACAAGATCTTTAGCATACCTGTCCGTGTTAAATGAGAATATGAACCAAGTATCAATGATCCAAATGAAAAGTAAACCTAAATTTCTCTTACGTGAGATTAGGATCAGGATGCCCATGCCCAAAATCTTCTGAAGGCACTCCATTTAAGATACAATCCTTCAGAATGCAAAACAATTGCATTCAGTCTGTAGAACAAAGGAATATCATGTAATGTAGCTCATGCAAAAGACTGAAACAAACCGAGCTAGCACCAAGGCAATCCACGAAAATTGCTTTGGCGTATGCACCAGTTACTGCATGCATCGCATCAAACACAAACCTGAAGAATTCAGTTCAATAATTTCAGATCGATATAATAACTGCAGTTACTAAACACCATGCTCCCTCCAAATTTTCGTATGCTTCAAGGAAATTTGAGTTTCATATTTTTGACAGAACAGAAACCATATACCTGAAATCAGACCTTGAAAGAAGAGACCTGATCAGCTGAAAATCAAACACGGTCTGCAAAAGTGACTAATTAGCTATATGAATTTGACAATACATGAGGTAGACGAGTTCTGGTTCAGCTTGTACCTCCATTAACTCCAAGTAATCAGTCACGGGGTCTATCACCTCCACTGTGAAATTGCCAAACTTTTTAATTCCAGTACAGGATAGATCAACATCTGGAATGTCGGCTACCTTTATCTCAGAAACCTGCAGTTAGAAAATGTATCACATTTCATGCTGAGATCATCGAGTATATATTGATATTGATTGTCAGCTAATAATGCAAGTCTAAGATAAGTCAGATATAGTAATAGTGATGACTAGCGGAGAGGGATCCTGGTCAAGTGCAGAGTTAGGATGTTAGCAAGCAATATTTTAAAGATAAGAGAAGTGGCCTAAAAAAATAAGTCACTTTGAAGACTGCTGGAAAAGCAGGCTGTAATTCTCCAGTGTGATACAATTGAGTGTATTAAATATAGAGATAAAAGATGCAATGGAATGAGGGGATAAAGAGACATACAGTACGTGTATTCTCATAAATTTTTGAAGTTATTGAATCTTGTATAGGTCGTCCGCCTTTGTGATCAAACTGCAATAACATCTTTTTAGAATTCAAGAATTCTCTTTACTTAAGTGCAGGAAAACTGTGACGGCAAGATTAGTACACGTTCACCTTAATGCCCCAGTCGTAGTCTGCGCCCCCAGGATTATGGCTTGCACTCATTATAAAACCACCATCAGCCTGCCAATTTATAGATAACATCAAATAGATAATACAGGTAGCTTCCATAAACCATAATTTTTGAAACATACCTTTTGTTTACGAATGACCGCTGAAACAGCTGGAGTGGACAAGAGGCCATCTCTGTCACAGATATTGAGAGTCAATTTTATAGCAGAAAACCTGGGGAGCCTTTTTTCCGTATATTATGATAAAACTAAAGACACAACGATCCCCGGGTAAATTCAATCCATGAGCAATGTCCCCTCCATATGCAGTCCTTCAAATTAACTATCTACTACTAGTTCAGACCCATTTGTATAACGAATCTTAATCTAGAAATACCAAATCACTCACCTGCCTACAAGCATCTTTCTCACCCCATTCCCTGCCGCAATCTTGATAATTATCTACATTTTCATAAAGTTGAGATTCAAAGAGCAGGTCCATCACAATCAAGAAACAAAAAATCGATCAGATAGTTCCGGCAGGAAAAATACCTGAGCTGCCTCCCGATTAAAGTACCGGCCATCGCCTCCCAAAACCAGCAAACCGCCCTTGTAGTCCTCCGGAGGTAAGGCATCAAAAAGTGCCTGCGCCCACAAACACCAAAATAAGCTAGCAATCCAGATATGGCCATTACCGATCTCTCCCAACTCCAATAAGTGGATTAGGCATACCTGAACCCAATTCGCCAAGTAATTCTCTTGTTGGAATACCTTAACCTGAATGCATCACAAATACAATGACGAAATTGAAACAACGAACGGGAGGCGAATAGGGAAGGGAAGAGCCGAACAACCTTCTTTCTCAGCCCGCTGGTGCCCGTCTTCTGCCCTTCGATCGGTTTCGTGGGGATCGTCTTGATCTGCAAAATGCTGACAATTTACCGACCCAAACGAGAGGAGGTAAAACAAACAGGAGAAGAAGAACGGGGATCTGCGGGGGCGGGATGGTGGGGATGAGTTGAGACCTTCGGTTCTTTCTTGCTCCAGTCCGAGGAATCCTTCGCGAAGAACCAGGCTGCCCTCGATGGGATGGAGGAGGAGCGGAGCCGACGGGGTTGGGGAGCAGGACTGGGGATCTTCGCCAGACGAAGCTCGTCGCCCGAACGGAGATTGGACGTCGGAATGAGCTTCGGCGAAGCGAATACCGCATCGAGTCTGAGGGAGACAGATGCCATTGGCGAGCAGTGAGCTTTCTCACAATTCGTTCCCTATTCCTCGTGTTGCGATGGCTCGGTGTCACATCTGACCTTTTTATAGCGAAAGAGCAGGGCGAGAGGCGAAGAGGAAGGTCGCGGTGCCGCGAGAGCCGCCGCGTCAGCGCCACACTACAAAAGTTTCGATCTGGGATCATCCCATAACGACACGTGTTTGCATCAGTCGCGAACCGAAGCTATTTTCTTTTTAGACCACAAAATTAAAAGATCGCGGGTTTAGAGAGAAAAGCCCGATAGCGGAAATATGCAATGTTCTTCATCCATAACATACATGGCTTTATTGCCATTAGATATCAAACGAAGCTTACAAGCTGCGGCCATGGAGGAGGATACATAACAGATAACTAAACCAGCCTTCACGAAAGTGAAGAAGTCAAAATACTCCTCCAAGGCTCCAACACTTTTGAGAGCGCCTTACTATTCACTTCTCCACCGCCGCCGGCACGCAGACAGGAAGGTCTTTGGCAAAGTTGGGCGGCGCCCGCAGGATCGGATTCCTCTCGAAGAAGTTCACCGGCTTCAGATCAAAGCTCGCCGACACCGTCGGCATGATGGGGAAGTCTTCCTGGCAGGGGACGTGGTGGAATCCCATCGTGTACCACAGCACGATGTCCTTGTTCTCGATCGCTCGATCCCTGCGACGAAGAGGACGACATATGAAGGGAGGAGGAGGAAGAAAGGGAGCTCGATCATGGTGGAAGCGTCCGTTGATTACCTCTCCGACCACGTCGCCAGCGTGTCGTCCCCTTTGCTCTGGTACACGAACAGCCCTCCGGCCCATTCCTCGCTCTCGTTGAACGGCGTTACCCAGATCTGCCATCGGAGGCATTTCATCAAACACGGTGTGGCCCGCGGCGAAGCGAGGGCAAGTTAAATCGATCGCCTACCTGGTTGTTCGTGAAGGCGCCCCGGCGCTGCGGGGGGTCGTCGAGATCGAGCAGGCTGGCGGCGGTGGCGCCCGGCACCACCTTGTAGCCAACGGGGTTGCCGACCTTGGTGGTCTTGGAGGGGTTGATCACGTGGAACTCGGCGGGCTTGTAGAGGTTGAGCTTCACCTGGGCGTCCTTCTCCGTCTTGGCGACGCGCCGGGTGGCCTTGAGGTAGCTCGTCCGGGGTGATTCGCTCTGGTCCGTGGTCTGCCGCGCGAGGTCGACCTTAACGAAGGAGTTGTTAGCACCGTCGACGTCCATGTCGAGGTAGAAGGTGATGAAGTGGTCATGGATGACTCCGACAATGTTCTCGGCGAGGATGGTGCCGTAGGACTCCTCGTTCCTGGGGATTTGGTTGACGTGAGAGTAGGCGGTGCCCTTCACCATGAGAATGCCGCTGAGCCCAACCTGTTTGTTTTCATGCCTCTTAAAAAGGTGATGGAAATTGGAAACAGTACGAACTATTCTAACTTTTAAAGGGAAAGCGAATCCTGCCAATTTGTCGATTTCTATCGGACAAATTCTTCAAAGGACTGCGGATTAATAGTGGAAGAAACTGAAGTAGAAAACAAAATTGATAGCGAGATGATTAAAGATGGTAGATTCGGTGAATCTAGAGGTGGAGGCAGAACGCAGACCTTGACACGGATGAGGCCATCAGTTTGGAATTCCCAGTCGATGATGTAGTCGTAGTTAGCCACCGACGCCGCCATCCTCACCACCAGCGTCACTTTCGGCCGGGCCTCCCGAATCTGCTTCGTTTTAGTGCTGAATTAGTAATGAAACAGAGGATTAATTTGAGGAGGTTGATCTATTGGGATCAGATCATCCTCATCCTCACCTCCATGCCGGTGATGGGGCACTCCGAGTGCCGCCACGCGATGTCGCCGGCGTAACTCTCGAAGACGCACGCCAGGTTCTCCCTGACGAAGGGGCGGCCGTCGGCCGCTGCGAATACGCCGTCGATGTAGTGCGCGTTCCGCGGGCAGTCGTTGAGCGGCACCAGCGCCATCGCCTGCAGCCCGAAGCCGTACTCGCCGGCGTCCATGTAGGTCTTGAAGTACCACGCCTCGGTCGGGTCCATGTAAGGCACGAAGAGCTCCGAGACGAATCCCTTGTTCATGACCCGTCGCCACTCGCCGCTCTCCGGGTCCCTGATCCCCGCCCGCGACACCACCACCCCGGCCCTCGCGTCCGCCTTCAGGTGGAGTTCCCACCCCGCCCAACGCACCAGGTGCCCCCCGCCGCCTCCGGTCACCTCGAAGCTAGGCCCCGCCGGCTGCTCGATCGATATCGGCTTCAGCCTCAGTTCCTCCTTGCTGCCGTCGACCCTCGCCATCGCCTCATACCTGTACTCCGTGCCGTCCGCCTTCGGGATGGGGATGCTCTGCCCCTTGTCGGAAATCTCCACCACCTCCAGCGTGTCGATGTCGACGAGCACGGTGAGTCCCTCGATCGGCCGCATGTAAAAGTTGGCCGTACCCTCCACCGCGTAGCACTGCACCTTGATCAGCCGTCGGCCCTCCTCCGCCTCGCCGTACCAGCCCGGGGAGAGGGGGAGGCAAGCCACGTCGGAGAGCCGCACGCCGCGGGCGATGATGGTGCGGTTGAAGGCCGCGTTCGACAGCGGCGCCACCGCCGAGGCCTTCATGTCGTCGATGGTCATCGTGGGGTACCCGGAGGCCGGCACGGGGAGGCTGGTCACGGCGCCGGAGTCCAGGTCGACCGCGAGCACGTACGGCTGGCCGCGGAACCGCACGACGGCAGAGGCGCGGCGGGAGGGGAAAGGGCCCCCGGCGGACCAGGCGTCGACGGCGGACTTGTCGGGCTCGGCGAGGACGAGGGAGTGGAAAGAGATCGCGGAGGGGGCGGCAGAGGAGAAGGGGGGACGGGAGAGGACGATGGACCGCGCGGCGGTCATCTCGCTCATCGTCAGCGGGTCGAGCGGGTGGGTAGGGGCATCAGAGGAGTGGTCGCGGACGGAGGATGACGACGTCGTCGACCGGGCGGAGGATGGAGTTTGCAGGCCATGGATGCGGTTCTTGGACGTGCACCGTAAGGAGGGACGGGAGCAGCCGGGGAGGTCAAGCTCGTCGGCGTCCGGAGTGAGGAGATGGAAGCAGGCGCGGGTGAGGAGGAGGACAGCGAGGGCGGCGAGGAGGAGGAGGAGGAAGCGGGAGAAGGAGGTGGATTCCGTGGCCATGGCCATGGCTGTGGAGCTCTGTGGAGAGGATTGATGGAATCTTGAGAGCGAGAGTTGGTGGCGGCGGACTTAATTTAAGAAGGAAATGGAGAGGGGACCTAGAATCCATTTAGTCTATTTTGGAATCTCATTTGATATTCCCTGATTTTTTGTATATAGCAAAGGCATCGGAGTTTTTAAAACGAGTTCTCAAAAATATCAAATAATTTAAATACAAAAACGACAATTATTATTATTATAATATAATATGGATATTAGATTATCGATGTGCATCCCTCGATTAGTCCTGTTTTTTCCAAACATAAACAAATATGCGTGGATAATATTAAATATTTTTCTATCTATTTTCTTTTGTCGCTTCTTCTCGTTGAGAAGTTTATAATAATAAACTAGGGGAAACAATTCAAGTTATTTTTCCTCCTCTAAACATGGGAGAAATGGTCGTTTCCCGTGTAAAGAAACTATTCTTTTGTTGGCGATGACCTGGAATTCAGAGTCTTAGATGCTGAATTCGGTAACGACGCTCTCATTTCAACGTAATATCCACTCAACTTATTCTAATTATTTACGTCGGACGCAACGCATGACGTTATGTTTTATGGTGTCATTTTCTCTAATAGCTGCTCCTGAAAACGATCGTTTTATTTTTTATTTTGCCCGGCTTCTTCTATCCATCCCAACTTGAGCGCCATGATAACTTATTTTAATCTGATCCTATCATTCTCATTACAACTTGGAAGAAGATGATCGGATCGAACTCAACAGTAGTCAATGCACATATTTTTTCCAATATAAATAAAGCTAGTGAAATATCAATGTACTTTTATGATTATAGAAAATTCACGTGCAATATTACATAAAAGTATATAAAAAAACTTTAGTATAATACTAATAAACGAATGAATAAGAAGGAACGCGAGAAGAAGACAAAGGGAAACCAAATAAAAAATAAAAAGGACGGAGGAGATTAATCAGCATTCCACTGAGCCGGTGAATTTGTTGCCACGTCAATTCTCCGAAGCTGGCATTCCAGACGAGCCGGCAGTGCACGTGGATCGGAGGCACCTGGGAATCTTGTCACGTGCTTCTCATTCTGATTTATTCTGAGCTCCTCCTCGTCGTTGGGAGTTGGGACTCGTAAACACGCGCACAAGCGTCATTAATATCCATCGTTAAATATATGTTATCGTCATTGGCTGCTTCCGTCTTATTATATTATTGCTTTAAATTTATCACCGTTATATATAAATATATATACACAGTCTTCAATGATTAAGGCGGGGGGGTTTAACTTTTAAAACTGTGGGGTTTGAATTGACTCGAACCGGCATCGGTGATGCGTGCGGGATACGAACTTGATAAAGCACTCAATCATGCAGAGCGAGCACTGATCGATTTGAGGTCGAGGGCATCCATCGATCTGACGTTATATTTATATTTATGCGCGTCTTATTATAATAATTCGCACGCAGTGTATATATTATTTTCTAAAGAAGACTTCATCTTTATAAGGAATCTTATAACGTAACCAAATTAAGACTATTCCACTTTATCTACTCATTATAATAAGAATATTTTTTTTAAAAAATAAAATAATAATACATATTTTCCATATGACAATAATTAATAGAAGTTCTAAGTATAATTATATAATAATTATTTAATATTTATAAAGATTAAACGGAGTTATTTTTTTTCAAAAATGGAAATATCTTTTTCCAGTTTTATTTTTTCTATACTGCTGCTTTATCGTAAATATATGCATAAGAACTAAGAAATATAAAATGCAGTGGCATTTCGGTAAAAAATGGAAGCCTTATCGGGAAACGGCCCGCACAACCAGCACTACCGACCTGATCCGTATTTTATAAGTTCGGATCCGTTTCGAGGCTGATAACGAGCAGCGAGGAGGAACACCGAGCCGATCCGAAAACCGGTTTTTACACTTGATACACCGGAAGCCCATTAACCCGCTAAACCATTTACCCTTTCCCTCTTTACCTCGCTTGGCCTCTCTGGAGGCACTCTTTCGATCCCAACATCGCCGCCGCCCCTCGCCTCCGCCCGTCCGCCCTCCTGCCTACACCTCCGCTGATCGCCGTGGGGAGAGTCCGATGCGTGGAAGCAGTAGCCGCTGCAGCTGACGATTCCCTTCTGCGGGATCCTTCAGTCTCCGACCGCCGACGCTTTCCATTGGGCTGCTCTTCTCATGTTATCTGCTGAGTTGGAGGGTTCGTAGCAGGAATGATGCTGGGGGCGTGCATCCATCACGTACGGTTATTTGCTCATTAGTGTTTTTTTAGAGAATTATTTGCTCATTGGAGTTGAACCTTATTCCACTTATCACTTTGTTTAAGTTTGCGCCTAAAACATATTTGATTTTTTTTGTTCTATTTATTTGCATCTGCATTCTTCTGAGAAATGCTATTCGTTGGTTTCTTCTTTGTTCGGTCTAATGATTCTTTCTGTGTATTCTTTCTTACAAGTTTTCAACTCTGCTGCGATTTTAGAGGAAATCGCTTGCTGATTAGTTACCTTCTTCCAGTTTTATTTTCTGGATTTTTTTTTTTTAGGTTTATATTTTTGTAGTATTTCTCTTTTGATCTGCATTCGTTTTGTAGATTGGGATATTTAAATTTGTTAATAGCCATAAATTATTTTGGCTGCACATGAATGCCAACTTGCGGAAATGTTATAAGACCGTAGATGCTAATTTGTGACTTGTTTGTCCTCTCAACTCTTTTGCAGATTGTAAATAGACAATTGAGATACTATGACTTCACACCAAAGTTTGTCTTACCTCCCATTTATGTCACTGGCACTTCGGATGTCTTTTACAAACAAGTTCGGCCCTTTACGATGGAGGTACATTAGTGGAAATTTTTTATCTTTTACCTTATATTATTTTTATTTACTCACTTTGATCAATTTGATATGATTGTAAGCTTGTATATGTCATTAGAATGGTTGTTACATTATTCACTTCATTAATCTGGTGTAGACAAACACGACAATTGTCATTTTTTTAATATATTTATTCACCTTAGTTTAGTTTTCTTTAGTTATCAATACACGTTCGTTAATTATGTCAAAATTTATACTATATCAGAGCCAAGAGAACATGGAAGATGAAGGGTCATTAGAAGAAGCAAGAGATGAATCAGGAAACGCTATGGTTACGGAGACATGTAGGCTGATTGGACTGCGGCATATGTGGAATAAAAACCTTGAGGGTGAACTGAGGCACTTACTGAGGAGTCTCAATCCTCATCAAATTAGTTCAGTGCTCCAGTCCCAGTCAGATGAACGTGTTGCAGTGAACTTCTTCTGCTGGGCTGATCGACAGTGGAGGTATAGGCATGCACCTGAAGTCTACTACACAATGCTCGAGCTGTTGAGCAAGACAAAACTGTGTGAGTATGCAAGGCGAGTCATAAGACTTATGATTCGTCGAAGGATTAGTCGTCGACCCCAAGACTTTTGTCATTTGATGGTCTCTTATAGCAGAGCAGGAAAGCTCAGGACTGCAATGAGGGTCTTGAATCTGATGCAAAAAGATGGGTGTGCACCTGATCTATCCATATGCAACACTACAATCCATGTGCTTATAAGGGCTGGAAGGTTGGAGAAGGCTTTGAGGTTCTTAGACCGGATGCAACGGGTTGGAATCTCTCCTGATGTGATTAGTTATAATTGCTTGATAAAGGGGTTTTGCAATGTTAAGAGGGTCGACGATGCTCTAAAAATGATAAGGGAGATGGGTAAGAGGGATGTCTCACCAGACAAGATCAGCTATTACACGGTGCTAAACTTCTTATGCAAAGAGAAGAGAGTTGGGGAGGTCAAAGAACTTATGAAGGAGATGGAAGTGGAGGCTAATATCTTTCCGGACCAGGTCACTTACAATATGTTGATTCATGTCTTCTCAAAACATGGACATGCTGATGAAGCCCTTGAATTTCTGAGAGAATCAGAGGAAAAGAGATTTCGAGTTGATAAAGTTGGTTATAGTGCAATCGTACATTCCTTTTGTTTGGATGGTAGGATGGACGAGGCAAAGGAAATTATCAATGAGATGATAGCAAAGGGCTATCTTCCTGATGTTGTAACATACAGTGCAGTTGTGAATGGATTTTGCCGTACAGGGAAGATCGATCAAGCAAGAAAACTGCTTAGGTACATGTCCAAGAATGGTTGCAAGCCCAATACTGTCACGTATACTTCTTTGTTAAATGGATTGTGCAAAATTGGATCCTCAACAGAAGCACTGGAAATGCTGAACAAGAGTGGACAAGAGTGGTGGACTCCTAATGTTGTGACATACAGCGTTGTGATTCATGGACTGAGGCGGGAAGGAAAATTGAAGGAGGCTTGTGACTTGGTTATGCGGATGCTGGGCAATGGTTTCTTTCCCACGACAGTTGAGATTAATTTGCTGATTCATGCTCTCTGCAAGGAGGGAAATGCAGGAGATGCAAAGAAGTTCATGGAGGATTGTCAAAGCAAAGGATGCTCAATTAATGTCGTAAACTTCACTACTGTGATTCATGGCTTCTGCCGGGTGGGTGATGTAGAATCTGCTCTCTTTCTACTGGATGATATGTACCTCACTTATAAATTTCCTGATGTTATCACCTATACAGTCATTGTGGATGCACTGGCAAGGAAGGGAAATTTTGAAAAAGCAAATCAGCTTATAAAGAAAATGCTCCGCTTGGGTTTGATTCCTACACCTGTTACTTACAGGACGGTCATCCATAGGTATTGTGAGAAAGGTAGAGTGGAAGACTTAGTGAAATTATTGGAGAAAATGATCGCAAAGCAGGAGTTCAGAATAGCATATAATCAAGTGATCGAAAAGCTTTGTGCATTTGGTAGACTTGACGAGGCTTACAAGTTATTAGGGAAGGTATTGAGGACAGCTTCAAAGACAGATGCTAATACCTGCCACATTTTGATGGAAAGTTACCTGAAGAAGGGTCTTCCTCTTCAGTCATATAAAGTGGCCTGCAGAATGTTCTACAGAAACATGGTACCGGACATGAAGTTGTGCCAAAAAGTCTGCAACAAGCTAATTGCAGAAGGACATAACGACGAGGGAGGAAAGCTAATGATTAAGTTCGTCGAGAGAGGACATAGTTTACCCCAGCCTCAGTAATATATTTTTGCCATGCTACGCTCAGGTGTTTCGCATGCGAGCCATCTCCAATTATGAACAACCTCAATGGGAAGACCTCTGTCGCGGGAAGTCAGATATGCGTGTTTGGCGGAAATTTGCACCATTCGTCAATCGAAGTTTATTACTCGTCATACATCCCAGCATCCAGGTGCGTATCACCATAGTTGCTCATATATCCCATCTACACGGCTCACAATTTTTTGCATCATATCATTGATCGTCGATTGATCTCAATATATTCCTTGGGATACTGTAGAATGTTATTTATAGCCCATGTGAAAAAGCAGCCAGCTCAATAAATTTATCCTTCTTTTGGGTTCTTTCCCCTTGTGTGGATTGTGGCACATGGCAGTAGTAATATTTTTTGTAGTGTATTCTCGCGTTACAATTTTGATTCATCTGTATTGCCTGCCCTTTTGTCATCAATGCTCCTAATTTCTTCTTGTCTGCATTGCTTGAAAGGTGGCAACACATACACATGCAACCATGCCGAGTTGGCAATCCTGAGTAGGAAGGACAAAAGCTTCGATGCATAGTTATTGTGCAGGTATTTGCAACACAAACTGCTTCCCTTGATGTATTACTGAACTGTAACGTATCAAGATGCATAGTGTTGAAGGTGAAGACATGCATTGACCTCGATCAAGAATGCAAATATATTAGTTGAACCTGCTCGGCCGAGGTGAAAGAGGAAGAGAGGAATAGAAAAAGGACAAGTGCAGGAGGGGGGGAACATGAAGAGTTAATGCAATTAGAAAACAAATTGGAAAGTTCCCCGGAATCATGCCGGTCTCCTCACGTGCCCCCTGCACTTCCGTCGGATCCGCCGGCCACCCTGGAAGCTCCACCCCCTACCATTGGATCCTCGTCCCCATCATCTTGATTCCGCTATATATAGCGCACAGCAACAATGAAAAGGAAAGAGAGAAAGAAGAAAGCTCACTGCAGGAATGGGAGATCCGGTTGAGAGGCAGCGCCGTTATTTCTAATCCTACAAGTAGGCCGCATGATACATGCATGATCGATGGTAGAGTTCGCGGCTCGGCGAAGGTTGAGAGGGAACGAGGCGGTCTGCTTCTTGGTGGCGTTAATGGTGGTCGCTGTTGCTGCGTCGTCGGCGAAGGTGGCGGAGGCTGCGCGCGATGCTGCTTTCCTCGAGTTGGCTCCAGCTGCGATGGAGGCGGCGGCATTTGGCGGCCGTGATCAGAGCCACCACCACCACCATCACCAGGGCGGCTCCGGCGCTAATGTGCTGATGGGTGAAGACAAGCGGACGGTGCCCACCGGCTCAAATCCACTTCACAACAGATGATGGATGATAGTTGTAAAGAAGGATAAAGCTTTGATAAACGCTGCATCTGATGATGATGAAGAAGAACGAGTAATTAATTAAGGAGCAAGTGCAGGGGAACCAACCAAAACCAGAGATCATTGAAAGCAAATGGGGATTAATTATGCAGTTAAATATGGCAGTGATTTTTCCTTTTGTTGTTGGTATTCTGATTTAGAGAATAAATAAAATTAATTAGATTAGCTGCTAGTTTTCTGCCTCGATTACTTGAACTACAGGTTATAAATTATATCTAATTACAGCATAATTCCAATTTTCTTGAATTATTTACTGCTAATTAGTTTTTAGTTGTAATATGTAGTACCGAATCTAATTTATTAGTTTATTATTATTATCTCGCTCGATCCAAACTTACGCATCGGCGAGTAGTATTAGTTTAATAAATGTCCAAGTCTCAATGCAAAATATTTAATTTATTGTTCGAGTACCCATAAATATTAGCTGGCGTTTCTTTCACTATCTAGTCATGAACTTATAGTTGACAGCAGTACCTCCTACTCTCCACGTACCTTGAGCCAATTGCCACGTCACACGTTAATAGCTTATGCCTCCCGGCATTACATATATATACACTAACGAATTATTAATTAGCATGGGGAACTGCTAAGAAGCACAAGATAGAAATTGTACTTGGATTAGTTAAATGGGATCGATCAAGTACATATGAGAGACGTGGCCAACTTGCCGTTCTAGTAGGCGTCTTTCCTTCATCAAGATCTGCGATCTGCGAGGGCAACTTACTTTTCCCAGGGAGCTTTAAAAGGCGTGATCTCCGTCTGCAGGTGGATGTATAAAAACAGCATCGTGCATGGGAATCCGGATTCACTGTTTCAACTTGAACCGTCCTTTTCGAGGGAGCGGGAGAGAGATGAGATTTACGTATGAAGAGTGAAAAGGTAGCGTTGAATGTTCGCTTCCTTCCATTAATGATCATGTGAGTGTAATTAATGCGTGGGATAAAAAAATTTGAAGGGGACAGGAGAGAGTAATAAAAAAAATGAAGGGATGATTGAAATGGGGCATTCCGAGAATCGAACTCGGGACCTCTCGCACCCAAAGCGAGAATCATACCACTAGACCAAATGCCCTGTTGAAATCACATTTGGTAGAAATCATCTTAACGTTAATTAGACACATAGATCACCCAGTTAACAACGAGCTCATGAAACACAGTTTTGCAAAACAATCAGAATCGAGATTAAACAATATTAACTTTAGACCGCAAATAGAACATCTAAATACAACCCGAGCATTACAAGATGATTTCTACTCGCTTTCCAATAAATCAAAACTAATCACCATTTCTTTTAAAAAAAATACGGCTGCAGTAGCATCGGTGGGGCAAGAGAATGAAAGCACTTGGGACAAAGTGGGCAACTGCAAACAAATGCATTGTGGGGACTCCATAGTTCAATACATTCGCCATTTTTCCCCCAACCCGAGTAATCTATTAAAAACACAAATGCAGGCCCTACTTTTCTACAAACGGCACATACTAGAATTCACATGTTGTAGCGTCGTAACACTATCTCTGCACTCTGCGTGATCGGAGGTTTCGGGCTGAGATAATACATTCCACTCGTGCGGTACTGCAGCATTGCCATAATAAAAACAAGAGCGAAATCAGGAAATGCTGCCACACTGTCAATCTCTTTACTGCTCAATGAACTTCCTCCGATTGAGTCTTGATCGCTGGTTCCTGAAGGTTCAGCTTCTTGATGGGCGCCGGCGCCGTCCCCATCGCCTGAAGGTTCAGGTTGATGAGCAGCGTCGCCGGCTCCACTGTTCTTGCGTTCTGAGCTATCAAAATTATCTCCGCCTCTGTCCTTATCGTCGGACTTCTCATCGCCCTCGTCCCTTGAAGTTTCGTGCCCACCGTTAGCTGACCGCGCTTCAACTCCAACACGTCTAAGATGAAGCTGCCATCAAGGTTATTATGTTAAAAAGAAACATCAAGGTGCTCATCATCAGTAAAGAAAAAAAAAAGGTAGTACCTGAAGGTACAAGTTCACCTCGTCCGGACGAGATAGAAAGGGAAAATCACCACCCGTCTTCAAGATGGCTCGTCGAGCACCAGGGAATCTTTCACTCACTTGATCCTTCAGCTGTTGAGGGACAGCACAGTAGTCGTTCGTCTGCAACACATGGCGGCACAGCATTTTAAGCGGTACTCCGTGAACTTGCAAGAAGACACACAAAACTAAGAGGTGCATGATTTCTCTACTGATGCTTTCTAAAAGAAAATGCCTAGCCTGGAGTTCAGACACAACACAGCAACCGCCAATCAAATTTCTCTTTACTATTTGTATTCACCATTTATCATAAGAATCTTAGGGCATTCACATTCTAGACGTTATATAACAGCTTATAGTAAAGATGGGGGAGTGTTGAGATGAGACCAGCTTACATCCATGATTGTGATAAAGGTATCTGAGAGCAGAATAGGACCAACTGAAGCAACATTAACATTCAACTTTAATCTTGACGATAGATCATCACTTGACAACGTCTCTACCTGCACATTAAAATGTTTGTCTACATTACAAAGGAAACAAAACTAACAGAAGCTGAGTATTCCATTAGAGCGTGTTTACCAATATATGCAAGGCCGATAGAAGAGAAGACATGACAAGTAAACAAGATAAAATGACTTGGATATTATTTTTGCTCATATGATGAAAACAGTAAGTTCAACAATACATTTTACCAAGCCATGTATTTGTTCAGATACAGCTGAAAAAGTATACCACATTAAATTATTATCGTGCAGAACAGATAAATGAACAGCAAAGTTTGTGGAAAAAAGGAGAATGGATGACTAAGAAAGAGGAACAATGTCAGTTAGTCTAACTGGACCATATCATTTGTCATCACAATTTGCTTCCTTCAAAAGAAAATCTAGCAAGGGCACTGAGTTTCTCTGTCACATTATGCCTAAGGTTAATGCTCACCAGCAACCCAATCACATTATAGATACTAAAATCATCCAAGTTAAATCAAAAGGTGAGTGATAGCAAGGAACTGGAAGATTCAGGCTTAATGCAATTGGTTGTATTTCAAAAAAGATTTTCCAAACATACCTGGCCGACAACAAAATCCACAGAGTCAGCAATAAATGGTTCATGCGGACCATCACGGATTCCTGATAAGATGTATCGCTTCAGCAAAAAAGAAGGTGTCCAGTTAACACTGCAATATCAAAATAGGGAAGTCTATAGAGCTCTATATCTGAAAATGGAAGATAACATGATGTGTAAAATCATCAAATTCATAAGCAATTGGTAGCCAGGGATCAACATAAATTATATCATGCATGTAATAGAACTTCTTTGTCGAACAAAAGAGAAGTTACATAAATGACAATAATTTAGTACACAAGGAGAAGAGATTACTATGGCGTTTTACATAGGAAAATAAACACTTGAAACTTGATCCAAACTACATGCAACTTTTAAGCCAAGAAAACTTACACAGGAGACCATGGCATTGCAGCTGCAAACTTGTGTGTCTCCATGAACGCATTGGAGAGAACCAATGACTTAACACGCCTTGGCCGATGTTGAGCAAAGACTAATGCAAGGAACCCACCAAGTGATGTTCCATACATATGTACCTAAAATATAGTCATCAGTTAATTACATGAATCAAAAAGAGGTTTCAATGTAACAAAAGTATCGATTGCATACATACATAATAGATGCTAAGTGTGTCCAAGAATTTTTCAAAGGCATGAATCCACTCCATATGATTCCAAACACGTGGGATATCAACGGATATCACCCGGTAGCCCTGCAAAGAATTCGTTCTCAATTTCAAAGTGCCAACTAGTTTCTTGTTGGAAAAGCTATGACATTATTACCAATTTTAGTGATAAATCTTGACAAAGGGAACACAATTTTAATCTGATATTTCTATGTAGGATATAGTAGCTAAAATTGCTTACTACTAGAAGTTGATAAAGACAGAAAGTTATATCAAACAAAAAAATAGATAACAACAAATGGAGTAACATAGAGTTAAAAAATACGTTTAGCCATGACCTTCAAAGCACTGCTTTTGCTTGTCCTTGCCACAAGCCAGTTGGACAAGTAATCAAGCGACATGCAGTATTTTAGCTGAAAATAAAGTCTGTTGACATTTAGATTTAGAAACTCTAAATAATCTTTTAGCCTCTTCTCCATGTACTTTTATTTTATTTCAAACTAAGATTTTATGCTGCCTAACTAGTCGCTTGCACTTACTTATAGCTGAAGATATAAAATATATATACATATATATGTGCATGTGTATTATTAACAACTCTAGCGACAGAATATAAGAGAACAAAGAAAAAGGGAACAAATAGCACTATTACTTATATTACCTTCATTGAAAGAGACATAATCTGCTTATAATAGACGTCTGCAGTTCCTGCAATTCCTGGGATGCAAATGAGAGGAGGCACAGACTTGGGACCAAAATCATAGTATCTCCATTGTTTATTTTCAATCTGCACAAATAGTTAAAGAAGATGGATAGATGGATAACACACAAGCAGGCACCAACAAGTTTCGAGTAAAAGGATCTTAAGGTTTACAATCAAAATACATCTCCAGATTCTTTAGAAAATATCAACACATGAGAAAACTTCCAAGGTTTTGGGGGAATGAACAACAAAACATACTAAAAGCAACATTTAAATTTTAGATGTTGAATTAACTTTACAAATCTACTAAAAAGAACATACTGTCTCACTTTCATCACTGAACTTAAATCAACATTTCTAGTCACTCCGAAACAATCTTGAACAATTGTAAGCGAGCAATAAAAAGTTGTTGAAACTGATTCACAGAAAAAGGATTTATGATTACCATCACATGGTACACAATCTGTCACTAGGGGAGCAATCCAGAAGAACATCTACGACAACCAAATCCACTCTAATTGACGGTTATTGCATATTTGATTGGAGAACAATAATTTCATTCCATTGATAGGATACAAGATAAGAAACAATCCGAAATATGGTTGGATCTCATGATGATTGTAGCGTACTCTAGCAGCACAAAGAAGACACAACAAGTGTATCATTGTATCTTACAACACCTAAGAGTGAAGTCAGCCTATAGAGCTCCCGAGAACAAGATCCTTGACTAAAGGGCAAGGCTCGAGAATTAACGTATCGAGGAGCACTCATAGTTCTTGCGCGCGTTCCTGATTCAAGAAAGCAAAGCAAACCCCTACCAAGCATCAAGAACGACAGACTTCTAGCGCGATTCGACTGTTCTTGCGACAAATACGGACGAGATAGTTCGATTAGGGTTCGATCGAGCGACCGGGACAGCAGATCTTAAAATCGCAAACAACAATTAGAGAGAGATATGGTCAAAGATCGTACGGAGATCTTGTGGAGGGGGACCTGGGACTTGAAGAAGACGTAATCCCCTGGCAACGACGATGCGCCTCCTTTCATCTTGAATTCTTGAAGATCCCGAGCAAAAAATTGATACGTCGCGTCTAGACGCCAAACGACAAGTCCGCGCCACCGCCGCTCGCCTGCCAAGCAACCGCCCGCACGAGGAGAACGAAAAAGATAAAGAGGCGGAAAGGGGAAGAGGGGAAGGTGTCACCGGACGGCGACAGAGGAGGAGGAGGAAGAAGGCGGCGACCAAAGCGAAGACGGTGGATTAATCATCAGAGGGTGAGGGCTTATATAGGTGGTGAATTAAAATTAATTTTAGAGAATTAAAAAGCAGAGAAGAGGAAGGATAAAAAAAGAAGTAAGTGGTAGCTAATTGAGCTGCCTTTCAACTGACAGCTACAACTAATAGTTAGGACTTTTTAGAATTTTTATTCTAAATACATATTAATAAAATATACATCTATGATGCAACTACTACTCTAACAGCTAATTGTTGAAATTTATAATTTATATATTTTAAAAAATATTAATAATAATAATATTGAAGTAATATGAGGATATCGGTAATAATAGTAATCAGACCAAAATCCTTACGATAGAATAACATGCAACTTCTAATTGAAACTTTCCACCTTAAAATTTGCTTCTAATCTGCAAGAAGTGTGATTTGATTACGTCAAGTTGGTCCAATCCGTGGTGGAAAACGAGAAGACAACTCAAATCAGACAGCATTTAATTCAATCGGTTGAGTACAAAAGTCCGTAGTTGGCTCGGCCTAACCAGGCCGAGTCCAAAAATTGAAGAGCACGGGGTTGATAAGAGAATTAAATCCTCACGTGGCGAGCACGTACGCTGAGTTAATGCACTGCACTAACCAATCGCCCCAAAAGATTAATCAACCGTTGGAAGAAGAAATAGAAAAAACCCTGCAAGCATAGTAATTAAAATTACGTCATATAATATTTACTAAAAAAAAGAGGATATTATTTTACTCAATTAAAACAAATGTTAATTAGTTGTAGGTAATAAATTAAGCCCAGCAGGCCAACAGGCCTAGCTAATTATTTATTCATCTGCTTAGAAATGGCAGCTTTATAATCCAATTCCCAGGCATCCAATTTCTTCTTCTTTGTACTCCTCTGCTTGTTTCCTTTTGAAAGCTCGCTCTTATGCAAATTAGAACTGTTTTTTTTAGGGCTATCAGCTCAAAGAGCGATGAAAACGCATCACAATGTCTAAGTTTCTCCACTTTTTTAATGACCGAGTGATGCTCAAAAGTCTCATAAACTGACAGCGTGTATGAGGCCAGAATACTGCATCGAAGCCAGTGATGTTTTTACAAACACATCAGTGCTATGATCATTTTTTTATGATGTGCGTTGGATTATTTATTTAGGGAATGCAAAGGAATCATATGCCCTTAAAAGAAAGTGGGAGTGCAGAGAGAACCAGATTCCATTATAACTTAAAGCTGCATTTTTGTCAAGGAAGCATCCTATGTTTCGCATTCTTATTATGCAAGGTTAGATCATAGTATATAGCAGTAGAACTATCAGATTCAAGTGAAAATTAAAAAGAAAAAACATATTAACCCGGGAAAAGGGTGGATTTCACTCCATCTCTACTCCTGCTCAGTGTTAAGTTCATGTTTAAACGTTGTTAGTTTTACCAGCAGAGATAAAACCGGTTTAAAATTAACTCTGACACCATGGACAAGATCTACACCAAATCCAACTACTACTTCAATACACTCCTCTCTCTCTCTCACACACACACACACTCATTTGTGATCTTCTTCTTCTTCTTCTTTACCTCACTGTTCATGGACAAAAAAATTTATCTCCACTAGCTCTCTTTTCTCCAATAAAAATGTCCTCTTTTCTGCCATCCTTTGGCTTCTTTCCACAAAGCAAAAGAGCAAAGCAGGAAGAGCTCGATTCCTTCCTCCCCATCCCTTTTCCTCTCAGACCTTGACGCAGCGAGCAAGAGCGAGCCTTTTTTCTTCTTCTTCTTCTTCCGCCGCCACAATGAGCTCCTACGGCGTCCTCCTCCTCCTCCTCCTCCCGGTTGTCCTCCTCTTCCACCACGCAGCGCATGCGAGCAGCGAAGAAGTTCGAGCTCTACTGGCGCTGAAGGCCAGCCTGGACCCGGCGAGCCGGGTCCTCGCCTCCTGGAGGAGCGACGGCAGCGAGCCCTGCGGCGAGCGGTTCGAGGGGGTCGGCTGCGACGAGGCCGGCCGCGTGGCCAACATCTCCCTCCAGGGGAAGGGGCTCTCCGGGACGATCTCCCCGGCAGTGGCCGCCCTACGGGCCCTCACTGGGCTTTACCTCCACTTCAACAACATCTCCGGCGAGATTCCGAGGGAGATTTCGAACCTGACGGCGTTGAGCGACCTCTACCTCAACGTCAATCGCCTCTCAGGCCGCATTCCGCCGGAGATTGAGGGTATGGCCGCTCTCCAAGGTCAGTTGAATGGATAAAACTTGCATCTTGGCGAAATTTTAATGTAAAACATGCTCTCTTTTTTGTGCAACATAGGATTTTTTTTCATGCATTCCTTAAAGGAGAGACGTCTGTCGTCTTCCTTTTCCATTAATTTTGTTCTTTATGCGAAAAAAGTAACTATTTTTCCTGTTAATGAAGCATGCATTAATGATTATGCTCTGTTTTATTTTTCATCTCAGAAATCAGGTATATGCTTTAGTTTTTCTTCATCTCTGCTTCTTTCATCAGTTCTCCAGCTCTCAAACAACAAGTTAACTGGGAGTATTCCACCCCAGCTGGGGTTTCTCAAGAACCTCACCATGCTCGCCCTACAATCCAATGCCCTAAACGGGGCGATCCCAGCAACACTAGGAGACCTCACAAATCTGACATGGCTGGATTTGAGCTCCAACCATCTTTTTGGCTCAATTCCTGGCAAACTCTCTCAGCTTCCTCAGTTGACAGTCCTTAATGTTCAAAACAATCACCTCTCCGGCAGCCTCCCCCCTGGTAAGGATCAACTCTATCTATAAACACCAGCTAGAGAATTCGATTTCTAAACTGATGCGATCACATTTCTGATGCCGAAGAACTGAAGAGATTGGGGAAAAGCTTGAGGTACGAGAACAACACCGATCTCTGCGGAGCCGGGTTCGCTGACCTCAGAGCTTGCACTACCTCCGATCTCTCCGACTCCACCCGGCCGGAGCCGTTCAGCGCCGGCCTGACGCCTCAAGCTATTCCTCAGTCGGTAAACATCTCCTCGGACTGCGTCTCGGCTCGCTGCTCGGCCCCTCACAAGTCCCCCGAGCTGGCCGTCGCCGCCGCGAGCATCGCCGCCGTGGTCGGGGTCGCTGTCTGCGGAGTACTGACGGCCTTCCTCTGGTTCCGCCGCCGCAAGCAGAAGCTGGGCAGGCTGGTCGAGGCCGTTTCCGACGGCAAGTTCTCGTGCCGGACGGCATCGGCCTCTCCCCTCATCAGCCTCGAGTACTCGAACCGCTGGGACGTCCCGATGACCGAGGAGAGGAGCTCCCCGATCTGCCGGTTCAACTTGGAGGAAGTGGAGTGCGCCACCCAGTACTTTTCGGAGGTGAACTTGCTCGGGAAGAAGGGCGGCTTCACGGCGACCTACAGAGGCGTCCTGCGCGACGGGACGGCGGTGGCGGTGAAGAGGGTCAGCAAGACGAGTTGCAAGTCGGAGGAGGCGGAGTTCCTCAAGGGGCTGAAGCTGCTGACGATGCTCGGGCACGAGAACCTCATTCGGCTGAGGGGCTTCTGCTACTCGCGAGCGCGAGGCGAATGCTTCCTCATCTACGACCTCGCCGCTAATGGGAGCTTGCTGGAGTACCTCGATCTGAAGGGTGGCGAGATTTGCAAGGTTCTTGACTGGCCGACGAGGGTTGCGATCATCAAAGGCATCGCAAAAGGTATTCATTCACTCGTTCGTATTATTCTTCGATGAAAGATCGCTTGGTTAACTTTCCATGGCGAATCCGCAGGCATCGAGTATCTCCACAGCGAAAGGACGAACAAGCCGTCGCTGCTCCACCAAAACCTGACGGCGGCAAAAGTTCTCCTTGATCACCGATTCAACCCCCTGCTCTCCGGCGCCGGCCTGCACAAGATCTTCGCCGACGACGTCGTCTTCTCGTCCGTCAAGACGAGCGCCGCCATGGGGTACCTCGCGCCAGAGTACGCCACGGTCGGCCGGTTCTCGGAGAAGAGCGACGTCTACGCTTTCGGAGTTGTCGTGCTCCAGATCGTCACCGGGAAGACGAGGACCGCCCGATGGCGGACGGAGGCCGAGTCGGGGAAGCTCGAGGAGCTCGTCGACCCGAACCTGCAAGGCAACTACTCGAGGCCGGAGCTCGCGAAGTTGGCCGGCATCGCGCTGCTTTGCAACGCGGAAGCCCCGAGCCTCCGGCCGACCATGGAGGCCGTGCTGCAAGAATTGAAGAACAGCAGCAGCAGAAGCAGCAGCGGGAGATCTAAAAATTAAGTTCTTGGCTAATTAACTCTCAGTTGCAGTATTTGTTCACGGCTCATTGCATCTTACTGAAGAAGAATCTCGCTTGTCTTCTTCTCGGGGAAGAACGCAAACAGAATGAGCCAAGAATTTTCATCAACATGTGAATCCAAATCGAGCTGTGACCACATTTTGATCTTTCTGATTCTTAATCTGATGTCTTTGTTAGATTAGCAGACCCCAAACGATGAATAATCTCGCACTCATTAATTACTCCACTTCTGAAGAAGATGACGACAGTGATATCTAGAGATTAGCTGGGAATCAAAATCATTGCTCTGCCTTTTGCAGTTTAATTGCTCCACCGTTTCTTTTTGTTCTGCACTGTGAAAGGAAAAGTAAAAGGTTAAAAAAAGTGGCAGAATCTGATCAAACCGCGAGCATGCGTCTGCGTTCAACTGAGAAAACATGCCGGTGAAAAGTTTTTAATGCGCTCTTACTTTTCAGATGTGCCGAAAAAACACATCATTCATTCACCTAACATTTATTATTATTCTTAGGACTTATTACATCTAGATCCTCCTGTGTGGTATCAATTTCAGTATACTACCTCATGGTTTTAAAATTATAAAAAATATTTTTTATATTATAATCATCACCTCCTTTATCACCCCCCTTAACTTATAAGCAATAGTTTTATTTTTATTTTTATACTGCATCATGCAATATCACTAGTCTGAGTTTAGGGGTAGCGTTGACGGACTAAGTGGATGGGAAGTATGATTTACTCTATCTAGAGGGGTGGGTTAGATATAGAAGACCCTTACTATTATTAGTTTTCTCTCAGAAATAAAAGTCAACAATCTATAAGCAGACCCCTTAATCATTAAAAACGTCGATTAAAGAACAATATCTCCAACTTTTTATATTAATTATTCCGCTATCAACCCTATCAACTTGCAGACTACTTCGCCAATATATCAAGTTTAGAACGATAATTTTTTTTCCCTCTCGCGGTAACGTCACTGTGACATGCACATTACATAAAACTAAACCCTGGTTTTATGTAATGGACGAGGGGATGAAGGAATTAATTGCTTCATAAATAGAAAGCAGGTACGCTTTGATACGCACAGCATTCGCCAACAAATGAAAAGGTGCAGGTGCTCAGGCGTATATATTCCTCACGTCTAAAAATATGGGAGGATGAGGGGAGACACGTATGATCCACGTAGGAAGCCTTATGCCCTTACCCCTTTGAACCCATGCAAAGAATTAATTCCTAATTCTCCATCCCGTTCGATTCAACAACGCTTCTGGTCTGGATAAATATTATTTGCGTGGGTTTTCTTCCTCTTCAAGCAACTGCAGTTTAATTAATTGACTAATTAGATATAGCTTGAAGTCTCAGTAAAAGTACGGCCACGTTACGGTGGCGGCGGCGGCGACTTGTCCTGCGTCCACGCTCCCTCCTCGCTGTTCTTATCGTCGGCCAGGAAGTCAACTTCTCCTCCGTCGAGTGCATCGCTGACTCCATGTTTTTGTTTAGGTTTTCGAGATTTAAGAGTAATGAGGGTTGGAATTTTTCCATTTTGTACATCCACTTGTTGGAGAGCAGTGACATGCACAGTGGCACGTTTTTTAAAAGCGGCGTATTTACCTGACAAAAAGAGCCGAACTCGTCCGCACACGGCTGCGGTGTCGTCCACGTCATCGTCTTGTCGGATCGAGTCCGATGTCAACGCGACCTCCGTTATTTTTTTGAAGTGACGGAATCTTTCTAAGAGTCATTCGGCTTTAAAATCGAACCCATCTGCGTCCTCCGGCAACCATCCATTTGTTTACCTTTCTTTTTGTTTTCCGTCCTCCGCAAGCAAGAGGTTTCAGGAAGAGGAAGAGGAAGAAGGAGGAGATGAAGCTGGTTTGGTGCCCGGAGACGGCCTCGAAGGCCTACATCGCGGCCGTAAAGGCCCTCGCGGACCGCGGCCTCGAGGAGAGCAACGTCGCCGAGCTGATCGCAGCGATGGCCGGCGGCTGGCGAGCGCAGCTCGTGGTCGAGGCCTGGGGTGGTGGAGGCGGAGCCGCCACCGGCGTGGCGCTCCGCTCGGCCGTGGAGCACTCCCGCGGGCGCCACGTCTGCGTCGTCCCCGACGACGCCTCCGCGGGGGAGTACCGCGCGGGAGTGCGGGGGGAGGTGGAGATGGCGGTGGGGGAGGCGGAGGAGGCGATGCGGGAGCTGGAGGGGGTCGACCTGGTGGTGGTGGACTGCCGGCGGCGGGATGCGGGGAGGGTGCTGCGGGCGGCCCGGCCGGGGGCGCGGGGGATGGTGGTGGTCTGCAAGGGGGCCGGGAGGCGGCGCGGCGGGGCTGCCGCCCTGCTTGGCGCCGGGACGAGGCTGGTGCGGTCGACCTACCTCCCGGTGGGGAGCGGCGTCGAGGTTCTCCACGTCGGCGTCGGAAGGGGGCCGAGCTTGGCTAGCGGCGGCCGCGGGCGGTGGATCAAGCACGTCGACCGCTACACCAACGAGGAACACGTTTTCCGGCGGCAGTGACGACTAAGTTTTGTCACTCTCTTTAATTTATTATACGCACTCCTCTGTAAATAATTAACCCCATAAAAAACACTGTAATATGTTACATCGAACAAGTTTTTTTTTACACAAAAAAACGAATCACTTCGATTATTGTATATTTATTCAGCGTCCGTTCTGCGATAAGCTGCGAAAAAAAAGTTCAAGAGAAGGGAATGCAAATTTGGATGCGGCAACAGGAAAGATTTCATGAAATTTTTTAGAAGGAATTTTTTTAGAAAATTTCCAAAAAAGTTCTAATGCTGTGGGCGGAGACATGAGAATGGAAGGGAAGCCGCTAACTAATTAGGTTTGGATGAAGCGTCCGCATCATAAAAAAGCTTATTCTTATCTTCTCACCACCACCACCTTTTTCTAATCCACGGAGTTTATTTTTTTCTTTCCTCGTATGAAATGTCGAGAGGTGCAGCGAGCATGTTCGGCTGTCCGTTCATGTCCGCCTTGATTTGCTCGGCCGCGATCGCAGGCGAACGATTTCGTTTTTTGATTCGATGCCCAATTTCTCTTTGCCATCAATTTACGTCCTTTTCCTCTCTATTTTGGTTCATACGACTCGTTTCGAATCGGGTTCGGGCCGAGCCCCTTTCCTCCGATTCGGGTGCAGTGGCTCGACTTGACCCAGAGTCGATCCGATCACCGAAGGTGAGATTAAGGTTCGTAGAGGATAATGCGTTTGATTTTATTCTCTTGGCGCCCTAACGTCGGTATTGTCGATGTCCCACGAGTGGTAATCTCACCGGCAGTCACTTGACCGAGGTCCGCGCACCACCGGTAAGTCTAGAGCCCTCTTTGAACTTTGGAGTGGGCTTCAAAAGAGGATTAATAAGAAACCCATGGATCCGATATTTTGGGTCGTTTGAGGCCCCTCCTTGTTGTGGGTTATGGTACTCCGACCGGTGCGCCGTCTAATCAATAACAGGTAATGCTAATTAATGATTTTAATTTCACCTATCTAAAATATATACGCTTATTATTAAACAAAATTAAATGAAAATAAAAGTTAAAACCACTGCAGATAAAACGTTAATTTGAACATAAAAAGAATTGAAACGTTTTATGCGGCGGATTAGATCACGCAGTCAATGCCGATACCACTTCAATCTTCTAACTGCGATCGCAGCTGCCGCTCTCGGCGTACACGCACAGCACCGTGCACTTCACCACCCCGCCGTCGGGGTACACGTGAAACCCCGGCGCCACCACCATACGCACGCTGGCCGGCGTCAGCCGCCGGACCCTGTTGGCTGTCACGTCCTCCATGAACCTCCCGTCGAACTGAGCCCCTCGGCCCGCCCTCACCGCTGGCACCGCCGGGTGCACCGACCGTGCCATGTGGCCGACCACCCACGCCCCCTTCGCCGCCCTGAAGAAGGCCTGCAGCAGCCCCTCCGGCCACGCCCGCGTCGTCCAACCCAGCATCGCCATCACCTCGCTCATCTTCCGGTCGCAGAACCGACTTAGGCCCTCGCTGTAGTGCCGCGTCCCCTTGCTGAGCACCTCCTCCCAGCCCAGCCCCCGCACGGCCTCGTACTCCGAGCGGCTCGCTGCGCACCGGGCAGCTGGATCTACCACGCTGCCGTCCTCGCCGTCGTCCTTCAAGAGCGCGGCGTAGAACAGCCGGTTCAGTAGTGCCTCCAGGTAGAACAGCAGCCCCGCGGGGTTCCTCCGCCACTGAGAGGCGGCCCGGGGGTCATATGGTTGGATCAGCGCCGCGACGCGGTCGGAGGACCGCGGGGCATGCCGGACCTGGGAGATCAGCGATCGGGCGAGCTGCCGGCCGGCGTTGCGCGCGTCGGCCACGGCGAGATGGAAGTCCCCGGAGGGGAAGGTGGTCGGAGCAAGCCCTGGAGCAGCAAGGGGGGGTTGGAGCTCGGTGGACCGGTGGTCACGGCGGTGGGACTCGAGATGCTCAATCTTGCGCTCGAGCTCGGCGACAGAGAACTTGAGGCGGGACACCTCGAGCAGCGCCTCGTCGCGCTTCCTTGTAGTGTGTAGGAGCTTCCGCGAGAGCTCCGCCGCGACTAGGCGCCACTGGTCATCACGGATGGAGGCGGTCGAGGAAGACGACGCCGGCACGGGGGCAGGACTCCGGCGGGTGAGAGAGAAAAAGAGGGAGCGGAGGAGGCCGCCGGGGGAGGTAGGGATCGAAGAGGGATGATGGCCATGGCGGCTGCCGGAATCGACCGGCACAACCGAGATAAGCTTGTCGCGGGAGGTGGGGCGGCAGTTGTTGCAGGAGACGGAGACGACTTCGCTCTCCTGCGGGCCGCGGGAGCGGGAGGGTCGCTGGGGGTCCGCCTTGGGATCGGCGGCGGAGCGGTGGAGAGGCGTGGGGTTGTGCACGCAGGAAGAGCCGCCGCGCACTTCGACCTCTTCCTCCTCCTCTTTCTCTTCCTCTTCTTCCTCTTCCTCTTCCTCTTCTTCTTTCTCGTGTTCTGGAATCTGCGCATCAACAAATCAAACGATTTCAAGCTCGAATTAACCAAACTCGAAATCGGTCAAAGATAACGCGATCAGTGAAACTACTACTACTCACTGGTGTGAAGATGGGAGAGCGAGGAAGGGGAAGGGAGGAGGAAGCAGAAGGCATGAGCCGCTCCACTGCTTTAGATCGATCCAGAAGACGCTGCTTGAGAGCTGATCGCAATAATGAAGTAGCGAGGAATCTGGGGAAGAAGAAGAAGAAGAAGGTGCGCAGCGTATTAATTGAATGCTGCAGTGTCAAAAATTAAGCTTCACTTTCATGCAATAAATATGGGCGCTGAAGAAGCGTCTTCGTTGGTCCGTGAGGTGATCACACACGTCTTCTTCGCTTCCCTCCGCCATTAATGGCGAGTGGGGAGTAGCGAAGCGAGCTCCACACGTCCCCCTGGTGTTGCAGTTTCAAAACGGCAGGAGCAAGTCAGCACGGTATGATTCATCGTCTATGTATATGATATTTACGGGAAGAAATATTTTTTTATTATATTAAAATAAAAAAATAATATTCATTGAGATAACTTACCAATATCATTCAAATTTGTAATACTAATATATCACAAATATCAAATGACGTTGAAGCCTACGAATATTAAATTAAGCGGAAGCTCCTACAACAGATCAAACTTATCAGGGTTGAAACCTCAAGCATGTGGTTGCAAAGAAAAAAAAATACAATAATTGCCAAGACTATAATTAATTTGATATGACCTAAAATTAAATTAACTTTTTAGTTTATCACCATTTAATTAATTACATTAATGATATATCAGACAAAGTGGATGACATTGCATTATTAAATGGTTTAAGACGGTCTAGTAATTCTCTTCCTAATCATCGTTGAAGACTAGTGTACTAATTAATGCTTCATTACTTTCTTCCTGAATTGCAATCAGATAGAAAAATAGGATTTAAAAATTATGCTTCAGGATCCTGTAACAACGTAATATGTGGGAAGAGGGCACCGACGGGTCTCCAATAAAGGCACTGATAATTAATAAGTAGGTCCACCGTGTCGACGTCAGCACATTGATTACTTAATTGGAGGTTCCAGAATTTCCTCTGGGGTTAACTCAACGTCAACGAGTTAATTTTTATGGGGTCTCTTCGGATGGTAAAATTTTTGTGCTTTGCAAATAAATATTTGCTGTAGATTTAATAATAAAGGTAACTTGGATTTGGTATTGAAACAAGTCATATTCAATTTTGCCTCTACATCTTGCTTGCTTTAATTAGCTATTAAAGGATTTAAAAGACCTCTCAACTACCAGCAATTATGCATAGATTTCATGCTCTACGTTACTCTTTTTTAAAAAAAATTTCCCAAAAGATATCAGACCTTGAATCTGCAATAACTAGTTTAAGCATTAGCTAACAGTGCACAAATCATACTGTATTTGACATATTGCCTTCTCACTATCCATCAAAACCACTGGTTCGTTCGAAAATTGCTATAGTTGCCTTGTTCATTTATACATATATTCAGATACTTAGAATCTCACATTGTATCTAATATACTTGTACATAATCACTGGAATAAGAAGAGAATTGAAAGAAGCAATTTGCTTCCTGATGATCCACACAAAAAGCACAACGGGTTAAGCTATATCCTAACTGTAACACATCAGTAAACTAGCTAGTTTTAAGTAGCACATGTTTTTAAACCAAATAGTCGGTATCCCTTTGCCTGTTCTCTTCGGTCCATTCCAACCTCAATCCTTAACGAATGTTCTTGGACTGCTCCTACTTATTAAGATTGTTTTCCCTGGAATTTGTAGCTCTGGAATGTTTCACTGTTGGACTTGAATAAGTATCTGGTTTCCTTTTTTTGGTCTCACCAACCAGCTTATTCACATAGGCTATGTATCCGTCCACGTTAAATTTTCTTTTGCAACCTGCATAATTCATGTAGCGAATCTTTCCAAACACTGGTCGCTCCTTCCAGCCCTGCGATTATAGGAAATGCAGAGTAAATGCCATCCATATCCAATTTTTCACTTGGCACAAGAATCTGTTATCGAATATACAAGTCAATAGCGCGACAGAGAGTAGGTAACTTTATGGGCATTTAGTTTTGGTATACGAACCTGATCATGAACTCCACATATGGACCACATGCAGCCAACGTATCCATTTGGATCTCTACCATCTAGTTCATACTGCAAATGATGCGACATAAGAAAAGTGGAAAAACTTCATTGGGTAAACCAACAGGTATCAATCTGAAATAACTAAAGGTTATTTAACATCTGAACTGTAATGTGAAATATTTCTTGAAGATAACATCTGAACTGTAATGTGAAATATTTCTTGAAGATACACTGGTGAAATGACATTGTTCATTCCCAAATATCTAATCAAAAATAAATCAGAAGCTTCAGTTTGCATAAAGATACGAATTTAACTGTTGCAAACTGGCATTGTTTTTGTCATCAAATGACCTGTTCATTTGCCAGCTTTGGCTGTTGAAATGTTTTGTTTTTTTCCTAGAGGTAGCCCTTATATAGCTAGAGAGGGTTTTGCTTCCATGTGCTCTCATAAATATAAATGGAATGGTTCATTCTTCCTGCTTATAAAATATTTACATACATAAAAATACATCAAGATTGCTACAGTAGTTACAGACTGCTTTCTGGCGTCCAATGAATTCTTAGTTCTGGTGCTTTTAAGGGCAAACAAATAAGTACATCATATCAAAAAGAATCCCACGATGTTCCAAGAAAAAATCACTACCTTGTCATTTAAGTATAATGCAATTGAAAGTGCATCTTCTGCACTGCTGGTCCATTCAAGGATTTTCTTGGCCCAATACATCCTGTAAATCATGGTCATGTTACTACTACGAATAGAAAATTCCCAATGTCATGCTAGGGAGATGCTAAAATTTACATTGTTGGGATCCCAATGAATATATCTGATTTCTCACAAGTATGCATGCAAATAATATTCAATCCTGAAGGCATCTGAAGAGAATGTCTAGCAAGTGAGAAGGGCAAATCAATACACGGAATAAGAGACTGCCGAAGGTACGTCTCAAGTTTCTTACCGCATAAATCCATGCATTTTCCCACAGTGAACCATCTCAAGTTGTGAGGCATTCCAGAGCTGAAATTAGATAAGCCGTTTGCAAATTAAATGTATCTAGCTAATTCACTTAGAAAGTTGAAAATTCACAGGAGATAAGTAGTATGTAAACCTACGGGATCACCAGTTTTTGCTTTCTCCAGCTGGTCCTTCCTGAAATCAGGAGCTCAGGTATCATGAGTATGAAAAACTAGGAAAATATTGAAAACACAAAGTTTTCTTCAATTCTTAACAAGTAATGATGAATCGATTTAGAAGAGTAGAGAATAAAATTACGTATAAACATGCTCCCGTTTGTCTGCAGCATGATCCATCAAGGTCTTGCGAGCCCACGCCCATGCACCTTGTAGTGAATCATACTGCGGTTGGTAGTTGCAAAAATTATCTGCTAACTCCCTCCTCACAATCAACTCCTCCAAGAATGTATCCGTCGACTATGCAACATCCATTTCCAACATACAAATTGGTGACTATTCTTCAATTAGTTACCTGAGAAGGTAGTCTAAATTGCTGCAGAACAAGAACGTAAAACGCCCTAAAGCAGATCAACATAATTCCCACCCAAAAGGTCCATCATTTTTGCTCAAAACATTTTTAAAAATAAACTGTCGGCAAAGCAAACAATGTTTGCCTGTAGTCCGCATGGCATTCTATGAAATTTTAGTGTTATACACGAAAAGACCAAAAATAAATCAATAAACACCAGGAAACATTATCAAGCGTGCATCAGTACAATGTTACACTCATTAAACAAAGTCTACCAGAAAGAACAATATGGTAACTGGTAAGCATACCTTTGGGCAAGAACTTCTAAGCTTCCGAGCTTCGATGGCGCATCGCTGAGCTGATATATGACCAAAATGAAGGTAGGGCGAGAGACCTGACAGTGCCTTCGGCTTCACCGGATCGTTGCGATCACTATCGTAGCTCTTCAACCTCTTCGTCAAGAACCCATCTTTGCTTCCCATCAGCGCCTTCATCGCCGCTTCCTCCCCCGGTTCGCACCACCCGACCTCCGGTACTTCCCCTGCTTCCCTATTCGAGCGCCATTCTGGAAAATGTTAAAAAAAGTACAAAATACTCATTTTTACTGCAGTTTATTGAGGCTTTCTAGGGTAAGTCGAATTAGAATACCCGAGAACTTCGTCGATGAGCTTTTCCCAGTCGATTGCAGGCGGCGCCTCCCCTGCCCACGGCACCGCGGGCGGCGTGAGAGGGGGGAACTCGACGAAGTATTCCGGCAGGAGGCGGTGGATCTTGGGGCGGATGGTCTTAGCGCTGTATTCGAGCTTTTCGGAGGCAGCCCAGACGGGAACGACGTTATGGGCGTCGACCTCGTGGATGGCAACGTCGCCGGGGAGGCGCTCGCAGAGCGCGTCCTTCCAGGCGCGCACGGGGCGGAGGGGAGAAAAGTCAGTAACGAGAGCGGAGGCGCCGAGGCGGCCGAGAAATACCGGGAGGACGTCGAGGGCGTCACCGCGGAGGAGGAAGAAGGGGAAACCGAGGTCGGCGAGGCGTCGGCTAAGGGGGCGGAGGCCGCGGAGCATGAAGCCGAGCTGGCGGGCGTGGGCCCCGAGAAAGCGGTGGGAGAGGCAGAATGCGACAGCGATGGGAGCGGCGGAGCGGGCGGCGAGGTTGGCGGCGTGGAGGAGCGCCCAGTTGTCGGCGGCCCGCTGCTCGCGGAACATCCAGTAAACGACACACCCGGTGGGGGATGCCGATCCGGATTTGAGGATGCGGACGCGGCCCGGGTGGGTGGTGAGAGGGGGTGCAGAAGCAGGTGGGACGACGGCGGGCGCCATTTGCAAGGTCGATTTGAGAGGAGAAGCCGCAGAGAAGCCGGAGCGGAGCGGAGCGGAGCGATCAACGAAGTAATGAAACGGGCGGGAAGGTTTTCTTCTTGGTGGTTGAGAAGAGGCCACATCGACGGGAAGTTATTATATCAGTTGTTATGATGCCAAGTTTTCATTTACCAACGAAAAAAAAAACAATTATATCACATGATATATGTACTCAAATAACGGACCGTTATATAAGTTTTAGACACCACTGTTAAGACGTTAAAATACCGAAACTGTCCCTCTCTTCTTGCGTCTGCGATCCGTTTCACGAGTTGGATCGACTGGTTCCTCTCGAGCCCACGAAAAGAGTTCCCCATCTCCGCCCCCCATCTCGGCCGCTCCATCAATGGCGACGGCGGACTTCGCATCCTTCTCGGTTCTGCTCCTCTCCGCCATCGTCGGCGGGGTCCTCATCCTCCTCTTCTTCGCCGACTACTTCCGCCGCAAGAGAGCCGAAGTCTCCACCGTCGCCGCTCCCCAGCTCGCGCAGCGCCCTGACACCGCCAAACCGCATCCCTCTTCTGCCGCCCATAAGAAATCCCATCACCCGAAAGCTCACGCTCATTCTGCCGCCGATAAGGTTTCTCGATCTCTCCCCATCCTTATCTGGCACCGCTTGTTCTCGCGCACTATTCGTGAATCTGTCTTCGTCGTCTCTCGCAGGATCAAAACCGAAAGCACCATCATCTCGACGTCAACACATTGAAAGGCCACGGCGACGCGGTCACTGCGCTTTGTTTCTCCTCCGACGGCCGTAACCTCGCCACAGGTGGGTTCGTTTGTCCTCCTGTCTTTTTGTTCGTCCACTGAGTAAGTTAATTTACCATTTTCTAGCTTTAAACTTCCATACTGATGATTGAAGCTTATTGACTACAGCATGTGCCGATGGTGCGATTAGGGTCTTCAGGCTGGACGACGCATCCAGTAAAAGCTTCAAGTAAGAATTGCTTGGATCACTGACTAAAGGATTGCAGACAGATCTGGCAATCGTTGTGTTTATGTTTGCTTATTCTGAAATACCGCTGCATAGGTTTCTGCGGATAAACTTGCCTGCCGGTGCCCATCCAACAGCCATTGCATTCTCCGAAGGTTCTTCTTCAGTTGCGGTGACAGCTCAGATGCTGTCCGGTTCATCTCTTTTTGCCTACGGGGATGTAGGTGCCAAGCCCTCAGGCGATGGAAAGCAGCAGGCAAAGCTTCCTGTTCCCGAGATAAAGTGGGAGCACCAGAAGATCCATGACCTGAGCTCCGTGATCAATCTATCTGCAGTTTCTGCAACGTATGGTACTGCTGATGGGAGCATCATCATCGCTTCATGCTCAGAAGGTTTAGTGGTCAATAACTTTTAGTTTTTTTCTAGAACCTGTCTGGCAAAATCCTAATATATTTTACTAAAATAAAACGATTACAATATATACTCATGTTTATTTTCATCCTAAAGTCTTCAGTGTATGCTCCAAAGTCGTTGATTGAATTAGGGCTTTAAAGCGCTGAGGCAGCAAGAGCGAGCATACATGAAATCAAACTTACCTTTCGCATATGCATGTGTATAATGAGGGCTTGCATGCACAAATTCCTTCGGCCTTATCTTCTTTCTTCTTTGTGCTTCTTATCTTGGTTCTTATTCTACTAGTACTTCTACTTTTTCCTTTTTGAACTTGTTGCACATTGCATTATTATATTTGCTGTTTCTAAAACATGAAAATGTGAATAAGAATTTATATGCACATTTATCATTGAATTCGAGCCTACTACTGGTCAATTATGCGGGTGGCACTTTTTAACTTATAGGATCAAAGATTACTGGTCTTTTTTTCTATTCTATGTATCATTTTCGTTATAAATTAGTGAGGAAGTCATACTATTGGTGTGAGGAATTGAAAATGGAGCAAGTAAAGGTAGTATAAGTAATGGAGGTGGAGGTCTATATTATAGAAGGGGAAGCTAAAAAAGGGGCAGAATTGGATTTTTTTTGGTTACTGAATGCAAGTTTAACATTTTCTCACTTCTCATTCGAAGTATTGGATTTCAGAGTCGTTACTTTTTATATGCTACAGTACTAGGTCTTATTGTAAGTAACCAGAATTGTCTTCCATTCTATTCAAAATTTTTTATTGTGCAAGTATATTAATCCTATGGAATTACCTTGTTTTAGATTCTAGCATCAAAATTTGGCATGGAAAAAGTGGAAAAGAGGTTGGAGCTGTTGATACAAACCAGCTAAAAAATAACATGGCTACATTATCTCCAAATGGTCGTTTTCTAGCTGCTGCAGCTTTTACTGCCGATGTGAAGGTTTGGTTCTCTTAACTCTCTGTCATTTCTTAAATAGTAGATATATTCTCTTGCATCTTTCACCCTGATAAATTTCATCATGACTTTCTTTGGTTACTATTCATGATTTGTAGGTGTGGGAGATCATTTATTCTAAAGATGGTTCAGTGAAGGAGGTTGTTAAAGGTATGCAGCTCAAGGGACATAAGGTGAGAATTGCTGCATTATATAAATCTTTTTGGAACTGAAATAGCTGAGGTAACCTTCGACAGGCTTGTATTCTGAACCAACCAAAGCCATGGCTAGACTTTAAATGTTATCTTCTGAAAGATAAGTTCATAAAATATTATGCACGGCACCTTTAAATATATGATGGCATGAGGCTTAAAATGTTTTTTCTTGACATTTTTATCTTGCTTTATTGTTTATGAAACTTATGTATCTGCAAGGTTCTAAATGCTGTAACAGAATTAGGTGGATATGAATCATTTTATGAGGACCTACCGTTTTGTGTACTTTTCTACAAGGATTAGAGGAAACATTTTTTTTTAAAAATTTGAGGTTAGAGGAAACTGAGTGCAAACTTGAAATCAAATGCGTGAATTTTGTAGTAGAGAGTTAAAGAACTGATAAATTTGAAAGTCAATGTTGAAGTAGTATGTAGAATATTGTTGGAGAAGCAAGTTGCTGACGCATTGGACAGTGCTGAACAAACGATGCCAAACCATTGATGCATGTCCTTTCAGGTGGTACTTTAGATCTGCAAAATCTAGCCACTTGTAAGATTGTAAAGATGAAAGTGTTCCTGTAGCAGGGCAAGGGAATGGTGCCTTTGATGAACGTTTAGAATCCTTATCCAGGCAACTGCTACATTTTTAATTTAAATTTGAGAGGACATCTTAAATATTTTATTTTTTTAAGCTCCATCGGAACTAAACACAATAATTGGGTAGAGTTTCGAAAATAAATGGGCTACCCTGTTGCGTCAAAAAGTAAAATATATTTTTCAATGTACAGGGAAGTTTTGGTTTACCGAGTAGATAATCTTGATCACATTGTTTATGTCCACAAAGTTGGCTGTAAATTTAAATTGTTTAACTATATGCACTTTTTTTGTTAGTTTTATTTTTCTTGTACTAAAGAAAATGCAATTGTGGATGCACAGCTTCATAATCCTTTAAATTGTTTATTTTTTCCCGTCGTTTTATATATTTATCTTACCTAACTTGTCTAGCTCCTTGGAGCACATAAATAGACGTTGTCAGTGCAGTTTCAAGAACATATGAATTTTTCTTGATATTTATGGTAACAAGCATGTCATAACTTGTGTATCCAGAGTGCAGTGACATGCTTATCTTTCACTAATAACTCGGAGCAGATAATTACAGCTTCCAAAGATGGAACTCTACGAGTGTGGAATATTAATGGTATGTGTAGCAGATATTCACTGATTTTAGCTCCATCAGAAATTTTCACTACTACTGTCTCTCATCTCAAACAGTGTGCATTTTTCGTTTTAGTTAGCTGGTTGACATCTTTTTATTTCAGATGGAAAATTAATGATTTTGTTTCATAATTTTAAGTTCCTTTCATTTGATTTATCATGTCATGTACAATGTCATGTTTAGAACCCACAAAGTATCTACTCAATTTCAGCCAAAGGAAAAGTTACTCCATTAATTTTTTTGGTTGACCAATATTTGTAATATCACTGTATAATCTTTTTAAAAGATCCAATCTTCTTCCTACTAATTCCTCTCCTGTCTGTGCATTTTTTTCTTCTGAAACCTAAACATGTATAGGCTGCTATTTTGTTGTGTGTTTGTGCAACCCGTGCACATGTAACTATTTCTACATATGACAGGTTATCTGTCTATTAAGTCTCAACGATCACACAGTTTTTTCTGATGTCTTCCTTTTGCTTCTGCACTTGTTTTTTTTAGTTCGATATCATCTTGATGAGGATCCGAAGACCTTGAAGGTGTTTCCTATCCCACTTGGTGATTCCAAAGGGTCTGTTTCCACATATGACCATATGTGCATATCTCCTGATGGAAAAATTTTAGTAGCAGCTAGCGGGCCCACATTACAATGGTTGCATGCTGACACCGGAAATGTTTTGGATACAGCTGATAAAGCACATGATGGTATGCTAATGACTGACTATATGCTGAAGCATGGATCACACGAATATATTAAGTTTTATGTCCTATTAAGTTGTGTCGTGCTAATAAAAAATGATGCTGGCGTTTCTTTTCTTCAGGTGACATTACTGGTATTGCTTGGTCTCCTCAGTCAATTCCAATGAGTAAGAATAAATCTATCTGCTTCATGATCTTCTTGTCCGTGCTGCTTAGCTTATTCTTTTTAACTGAATTATATTCTGAACTTGGTGTTTCTGCATAAAATTAATAGCAACGTATTGCTTTGCTGTTTTTTTTTTAAATAGTTCATCACAAACTTATCTCCATCGTTATGTGTATCAAACTTAACTCCTCTTTTCACTGATGTTGCTATCTATTTTTCAGGTGGCACAGCTGCTATGATCTTGGCGACATGTGGCTCTGACAAAAAGGTCAAACTTTGGTTAGCTCCTCAAAGTCATTCCTCCTGATACTGTTCACAAGGGAGTTTAAACTTTATAAGAAAAGATTTCCAACCAGTTTTGCAGCAATGCTTCGTAACTTATAGCCAGTTCCATATCATACCCTGGAGATATACAGAAGGAGAACATCTAAATCTTGTGAAAAGGGCCTTGGTGCTGTCAGTTAACAATTTGCTTTAACAGCTCTTATTTCTTGTTCCTGACATTCTGACAGTTTTTGTGTCAATCAGAAGTTTCGATGTGTTGCCACCAATAAACCTTAGAAAATCTTTACCTTTGAGAACCATGTGTCTTGAAATGCTCATTTTTTTGGTAGACGCAATTAATGTTTTAGCTGGGGTTCAATTCTCAAGTGGGAACTTGTGAGGCTTCTTCCTCCAACAACCCCCCAATGGAAGTTTTGCATGTTCTCACAGAGAAGTGGACACAAGGAAAACTGAAGTTACGCTGCAACTTGATCATGACAAGAAATAATCTTATTCAAGGTATCTTGTTGAATTTTTTTTCTTTCAACTGATGATCTGCCATGCTTTTAATTTCCCTAGTATATTTTCACCAGTAGAAACAAAAGTTTGCCAGTACGTGGAATACATGACCTTGTGCTTATTCCTGCAGGATGCTTCCAATCCAACTTCACACATCAGCATAAGGTAAATGGAATGCTAATTATTCGCTGCTAAGCTGCGGCTAAAAGCTTATATTGCAAGCGCAAAAGATTCCTTATTACTCTTAATGTGCACGGCGGTGCGTATTCTTATTCTCCGCCGCCGTGACCCCAACCAGAGGTCGATGACTTGGCTCCGGGGCCGTCGGCCCTCTCCATATCGCAAGTTCCAATATTTCTCCGTTGGGGTTATATATTACATATCTTAATTTACAAAATTTTAATTTAAATATCAGTCAAATCCAGTTAAGAGATGATTAAGTTTAATAAAAATATATTATAGGTCAAAATGTTAATACTAATAGAAAATTTTTGTTTTCGTCTGGGAATGTGCTTAGTTGGTGGGGTTAAAAAATCTCCATCTTGAGGTTGGACTGCGATTATTATGAAAAACGTGACTCTCTTTGTTAATATATGCACATGAGAGCATTATTTATTTATTTTTTAGCCGTTCGTCATGATTACACCAGTGAACAACAATGACAAAAATGTTTCCTATTACTTTTTCCTGTTTTAAAAAAGAAGTTACTATTTGTCGAGGGAGAAAACTTCTAAAATATGAGTCCCACGTGGATGCAGCAAAGCAAAATGGGGAAAGCAATTGATCAGCGCTGGAAAATTAATTTATTATAAATGCTTGAAGGTGCAAACATGTTGATGTGAATGTTCCCCCTTCACCAGTTGGAACTTGGAAGCAGGAGCAAGCTGGGCAATTGTTTGGAATCAATCGCATTAATGTTTTAGTTTAGCTTATGAATTAAGCGATCTTTGTATTCCATGCATTCCATCACGAAAGGGCCACATGCTCAATTAAATAAGCCCCCCACCCCCCCCCCCCCACACAAAAAATGTCACAAGCTCAATCAACTACGAAGGACCCGAGGCCACTTTACTGCGTATCTCTTATAATCAATAGCCCTAAAATTAGCTGAATAAATGAACCCTATGAACCGTGTTTTTAAAGTAAAATGCAGCGCTAGTTATGAGCTCATCGTGCAACGCCTGAGGTCCGCTAGGAAGGATCAAAACAAAAATCAATTCTTCACCTGAACCTTCCGACTTCAGAGACTTTTGAAGAACAAGCATCGGTTGTTTAGTGCTAACATTTCAGCGCTGTCATGTACAGTGATCATACTACATACAGACAAATTACGTGCACTGATAGTACATATATAAATATATAGTATAATATAGTATGGTATGATATAAATGTGTGAGAGAAGCAAGAAACAAGATCCTTCATCTCCCTGCAGCGGCAGCAGTAGCTGGCACCAAAAGTTCCACCTCAACCACCACCACCACCACCAAACCCACATCTCAAGTCATCATCACATACCCCCAGAAAAATTTCAATTCCAAGCCACCAAACTCCCCGTTAGATAAAACGATTCAGCTCCATGCCCATCCCCTTCCCTTTCTTTCTTCTTCTGCCCGCATACGGCTCGAGCCGAACCCCTCCTTCTACGAGCACGACCGAATCAATCCCAGGTTGTAGAGGTTTCGCTTCACTATGCTTCCCAAGTAGAACAGTCCCCCGCCGCCGCCGCCATTAGCCTCCGGCTCCGGGGAAGGCCACCTCTGGCGGCACAACCTGTCGACGCCGATCCGCGCGGTGATGGCGTTGACGGTGCTCTGGCTGACCGGGTGCCCGCCCGTGTCGGCCACGTAGAACACGCTCCTCACCGTGCCGGCCCCGGTGGCCACCTCCGCCCTCGTCACGGCGAGGCCGTGCTCGCGGAATGTCTGCGTCACATCGGCGAGAAGGCCCCTCCGGTCCGCCGTGCACAGCTCCAGCACAACTCCCTGAAGCATGGAACATGGATCGACATCAGTAAAGATCCAGCGACAAGAGGAATCGGATTCTGGATTCGATTTCGCGTTGGATTGCGGGGGGATGGTTGAGAATCTTATCGTGGATCGGAGAAAGCTACCTCTGATGCTCGGCGTTCGATGGCGGCTTCCAGGCATTGGATCACTCGCTGTCGCTCTGCTTCCGAGCCGATCGGAGTTCCGTCCAAATGCCTTATGTAAAACTCCTGATTGATTCGAAAAAATAAATAATTTAAGAATCAAGATGACCTAAGCTTAGGAATCGATGCAATTTTGCCTGAGGATTCTGAGAATTGTTCTTTACCTGGTGCGCTCGATTGCCGTCGGTGTCGACGGTGCCGTGGAAGACGACGTATTCCATGTCCGTCAGCGTGCAGACCACGTCGAAAAGGAGCTTCGCCCGGTCGCGGCAGTCGACGCTGACGATGGAGTACCCCCGGTTCACCCAGTTCTGCACTGAGACCGGCGAAGCGACGCCGGAGGCGGTGCGCTCATAGTCGCGATCCGCGAACATCAGCTGGTGCATCCGGCGGTCGGAGTGTGCCGTCGACGGAGACGCCACGGCGGCGTCGGCGATCCGCGCGCTGTGAACGTGGTTGCCTCTCAGGACGTTCCGGAGCCGCGCCTCGACGGCGGACGAGCCGAAGCCGGACCGACCGCCCTCGACGGAGATGAGGGACGCGATTCGGCCGTTGTGCGTCCAAACTTTGGCCGCTACCACGTCGCACTCGAGGTCACGCAGCACGGCGAAGATCTCAGAGAGGAGCCCCGGGCGGTCGGCGCCGGCGAGCTCGAGCTCCATCCCTTCGTCCGATTCGACGCCGGCAGGGCCCTCAAGAGAAGGGGAGCCGGACGACGACGGGCCATCGTCGCCGCCGTCGTCTCCGCGGAGGGAGGCGCAGAGGGAGCGCTCTATCTGGGAGGCGAGGGACCGGTCGGCGAGCTTCCGCCCGCATCGATCGGTCACATGGAAGACGTTCATGAACCACCGGCCGTCGGAAGAAATGTACGCCTTGCGGATGGCGAGGTCGAGGTCGGCGAGCACCCGCACGGCCTCCAACAGGATGCCCCGCTCCCGGGCGCTGTCGACCTTCACCAGCGTGGCCGTCGCACACACGCCATTGTCGACCACCACTCTGCTCCCCACCGCAGCAAGGCACAAACCAAAAATACCAAAATTAAGCTCAACATCCCCAGAGCAGAGAGAAGGCAAAGAAGAAACCCAAACCCGGAGGTGGGTGGGATGATGAACTGAGAAACTTGCCTCGGGGTGTTCATGCGGATGATGAACTTGTCGTACTCGTCCAAGGCCGCCGTCAACTCCATCACTCTCCGCTGCAACAAGAAGAAGAAAAGAAGTAGAAGAAGCGTTCTGGGATGCAGCTTTTGCTCCGGCATATTTAAACTGGGTGACGACATGGGCGTGCGCGTCCAGCTCAACGACCTACTTCTCCCAACCCAACCACAACCAGCTTTGCTTCCGCCACAAGCCACACGAGCAAGTCGGCCGTGGGCCGACCCGGGCCGACAGCACGCCGGTCCTGCCTTCCCCCGCACGCCTTTATTATCCGTATAACGAACTAACCTTCACCACCCCGGCCGGCGGCGCGCCGCCAGTTAGCTCGGCCGCGATGGACGGGGGTTGAGGACGGTGATGGGAGGCGCCTCGGCGAGCGCCGGACGCACGTGTCGGATGAGAGCGGTCACCATGTGACGCGCCGTCAGAGACTGAGTGCTTCGCCTCGTAAGCCGTGACGACCTTTTTTTAATAATTATATTTACACTCCTGTATTATATTATTTCTTAACTTATGCAGTGACGGTGTATCTATTTTTCTTTAATTCAAAAGTTCAATTTTTAACGTTTAAAAAGAATTTTAGTGTAAATAAAAATATTTTAAAAAATTTAGAGTTTAAAAGGAGAATGGTTTAAATAAAAGAGTGTAAATGTTGTCTTATTGCTTATTCATACGATCACGGTGGAGAAGGGCTTGTTTCAGTGTATGGTCCGACTTATTTTGTCTTCGCATTCTCCCTTTTTTCCCCTCTCCTCCTCCTCCGTCCCTGTTACTCAAAACTTCAAATCAACCAAGGAAAAATATAATTAGTTTCTAAGTGTGGAAGTGACATGAATTAACATAAAAAAACGCTTCAAGAATGTCAAATAAAAATTGGATGAGATGGGATGAGTTGAGTTGACCTGCATGTCAGCGTCATACAGGACAGTAAGCACGGCACCGGAAATGACTGGACTTTGACTCGTACACCAAATCTCGAAGAAATCCACATGGAAAAATTCCTTCTTTTTTTTTTTGGCAAGATGTGAGTTGAAATCATCTACTCTCTGTTTCGTGCATTGAATGGTGGTTGGAAAAAGAAAATTTAAGAAAAAAATGGAGAGACAGCAGATGAGGATGAAAGCAGACATCTAAAACTCATGGGAAAAGCAAAAGAGCAAATTGTCCCCAGCCACCATAAAATTCCACCAAATCTTCTTCTTGTGACGCGTCGACGTCTCGAGATGGTTCGGCCATCAAGCTGCAAGAGTAGATGCGTGAAGGAATCGATCCCACCACCGCCTGCACATTCCAAAGGAAGCATATGACAAGGCAGCAGATGTCTCGACCTTATCACCATTTATTCCTCTGCACCCTTCTTTACTGCAGGAAAAAGGAGGCTCCGTCAAGAAACCATTTCACACATTGGCCGGGGCACGAGGAAGATTGAACTCGACCACCGACGGAGAAAAATCCTGGAGCAGCAAAATAGTTCCCTCTCCCCTCCAGAGGGGATAAGGAGCACACACATGTCAATTAACATTAAATAATAGCAACGATCACAGTGCACCACCTTGGTGATGATGAATGTAAAGACTTCATAACCTTTACAGATTGCAGTAGTCTGACAATGAATCAACAAAAGTTGAGAAGCAAATTACTAGAACGCTTCATCAATTTCCATCTTTGGCAAACCTTTTTGCGCGCAGATATGACTTCTGCTGGACATATCATTTGCATTTCACCACTGGCTGGGAGATCGCCTGCGATCAATCATATAAAGAAGATGCCAAATCTAGTTTCTTGTAACATTAGAAGGTAACATAGCGAAAATAGACGAGCAGCATCATTTGCGATCAGTTTCAGTAAGGAGTGTACGCATCATTCTAATCTAACTTCTGTGTGGAAAACGCTCTGTTGTTAATCAACTGTGATGAAGTTCAACCTATAAAAGTTTATGCAAACTTACCAATCGAGCACCTCAGGCAGTGATAGTCATACCTGCAAACATCGACAGGTAATGAGAATTGCAACTCAACTTGCACGAGCGATTTTATGGATCATGTCACAACACATGACATTTTTATTTTTATTTTTATTTAAAAAAAGCAAAGAAACAGTTTGTCGCGCTTGCAGCAGCTTCCGCGAATTCGGCACTTGAATAATGCTGAATAGTCCAGGCGCCTGTTCCGCCTAAAACAAAAAATCAAATGAAGTGTCAGTTAACCGAGATTACAGGATTCAAGCATGCCAACAATCAGCAAAAAGCTATAAACTCAACCGATCTTAACGGTTGCCCCAAGCCCCAGACAAACTGAAATAATCATGTACGATATACACTAATAACTGTTGGACATATGCCACATGGTTTAGGATTTAAGGTTTGCACAAACATGGTTCCTAATTCAAATACAAGAAATGAAAACGAAAACATAAAATCAAAACCCCCATAAAGCATTCTGCAGAAGAATTGGGTGCAGAATTTTTCTTGATAAGAGCTCAAGAGATGCAGCCGGTTCAACCACAATTTTTCTTAATTCTTAACTAGAGCCAGAAACCAGAGATGGCAAGCAATATTACAGGTCAAATTGGGTCAGAAATGCTGACATCGTTAGCTCAGTTTTTTGGCAGGCTCTTATGAACAAAGACGTAGCAACTAAAGAAGGATGGTGCCATCACAAGTAATATCAGCTACAGGTAGCAAAGAAAAATGGCAGCCTACCATAAAAGGCATTGGTGGCATTCCCCACAAGCAGAACAGAGATATGAAACCAGAAAAGTTCCTGAAGGATAAAAAGTACAGAAGTAGGATATAGCAAGGTCAAGAGTGCTATCACTTAAGATATATAGGTATTTTCCTAGATGGTACGTACCAGCTGTTCCTAGTACACTGCATGAGCAACGCACGCCATCATGCAACAGAACTGGCCCAAGAGAGGCAATGGAACAGGATCGAGCATATGTTTGCATGGATTGTCATTGAGAACGCAATGCCTCAATCCTTATAAATCAAGATATAGAGAGTTAAGTACCTGAGATGCACATTCGATGGATCATACTACCTATTCAGTGAAGCAATATTACTTGAAGATGGAAGCTAAATTAAAGATAAATCTGCAACATCAGAATGTGATAAAGAGAAGGCAATTCAAAACAGTCGTGAGATGACAAGTACCTCACTTGGCAAAACTGAGGATCATTACCCTGGAAAAAATAAGCACATAAATGAGAAAAACTTAGCAGACAGAAAGAAAGAATTTTTGTTCCAATCAAATTTTAGTTACAATACTAGTTCCATAACTCATATACTTAGTAAAGCAACAAATAAATGGTAACAAGATTATTATGGCACATGAGCTAATCAAATGACAAGCTCATCCACAGGCACAATATTCAATATGTACAATGCAGCTAAGAAAATGATACTGTTAAGTAAGCAAGCGAACTCATATGTGGACTAATAGTTGTAATCGCAGGAATACAACAAAGCGTACAGCACAATCAACCATTAAGGGATTTACACAAAAAAGGAAAAGAAAAAAAGAGAAAATGACAGAAAGATGATTGACAAATTTTTCATTATAGTCAGCAAGAAAAGTTAGAGCGATGAACATGTTGAATAGAAGAAGGCTACCTGTGTATTTAATGAACAAGGTAAACACAGGGAACAATCACCTGAGACCTACTCCTAGTAATAGAGTCGTGGGTCCCCATCTTTCATTTAGTATACAGAATTTACAAGACCTTCCCTTCCATCACCAACGAAAACCAAAACAAGCAAGCCTTTTTTTCATACAATTCCACCATGCCTAAAACCACCATCTACAGAATCTACACCAGGGTCCAAGCTACCTGGTGAATCATACCACTTGGTACTGTCGGAATAAAAACCATCCACCTGCATCCCAACAAGACTTGTATCTGCCAAGGGTTTTATCAATTTGGACTCGTCATCTTCACCACAGCTGAGGATGCTTTTCTCATCAAAATCACCACAGGGTTCCTTCAAAATCCACTTATCAGGCTTCATGCTATCCCTCATAAGCATCTTTCTATCCTGGCAATCTGTTGTCATCCTATCCCATGGCACCATGGTCCCAAGATCTGAAGCAAAATCTCTATGCTCTTGCTCAATCATCTCAGCATCCTTACTGAACATGCTATCATGCCTGTCAAGATGATGATTACCATCATTCCCCCACTGTACAATCTCATCGTCACCTATCCCCAATGCTTCCTCCAAATGTTGCACCCCTGCACCCAGTCCCCTCAATCTGTGCAGGATATCGGAAAGTTCCTGTGCCACTGAGCTCAATATATCAGGATCCATTTTCACAATTCTAGATTCTAATATGCCAGCCTCCACCTTAAGGTCCTTCACCAGCTGCAGAACCATGTTTCGTGGGTCCCTTCCAATGCTACCTTTGCTCATAAGGCTCTCGAATGACTCGGGCTCCATATCCTCCCTAACCCCATACATCTCTTGATCAAATTCAAAAGCACCCTTGTTCCCAACTGCTCGGTGGATGATTCTAGCATTCCCATCAAGTGGCCCAGGTTCGTGTCCAGTATGAATTGCATATAGTTTGAATATAGCATTGCCCTCCTCCTGATACACAAAAGTCTTCTCCTTCTCATTGTAGTTTGTTATTGGGACAATTGCCCTTATTCGGAACCCACAGCCGCAGCGCTTAGACTGGTACGGCTCCCTCTTCAACACTCTGGCTTTTTTTGCTGAACCAGTTGCTGATGATGGTTCCCCTGCACGATGGCAGGCATAGTCCTTCACCTCAGCCATGAAAGGCTTGTACCTTATATACTTTTGGCGGATGCAAAGAACTACTTTGTGCTTGGCTGCAAGCTGCTGAAGCCGTCGCTGCACATCCTTGGCAGGCACTTCAAAGGATTCAGTGTATTCAAAACGACGTCTTTTGGACCGTGACAATGTGCTGCCCCCAGCAGATGTCAAAGAGGACACAGAGGAGCAAAGCGAGCAGGATGATACACAAAGACGGATGAATGATTCAGGTATGCCATAAAACTTGGCACCAACGGTCCATGACTGCTTAATCCTGTCCACTGTTTCCTTCAGCCCAAGGTGTCGGAGAAGGTCAGGGTCGGAATGGGCAGCGGTGACGATGTCCTGCCACTGGTCCACGTGCGAGACTCGCTGCACCTGGTTGTTCTTGAAGAAGAGCGCTGGCAGGCAACCGTCCATGTGGACTTGGAGCTTGTCCTGTATGCGCTTCCAAGCAGTGAGGTATGCCGTGTCCTCGTTCCGGTCCTTCCACACGGTGCGCCACGACTTGAGCACCGACCAGGGAGTAGCCGCACGGATCTCCTCAGGGGTGGCGAGCCGGCCCTCGAGGATGCAGCGCACCATCAGGGCGTGGGAGTCGCGGTTAAAGGTGTAAAATTGGGAGGAGACATGGGGGCTCGGATCGATGTGAGGCGATACCTGAGGGGCAGTGGCGGTGGAAGTAGAGGACGCTTCATCGAGAGAAGAACTAGGCGGCGGTGACGGGACGGCCGCCGCAGACGAAGGCGCCTTGCGGTCAAGCGCTCCTCCAACCTCGATTTCCTCCTCCTCATCGGGTTCCTCGTCATCGTCCTCGTCGTCGTGGAGGAGGAGGGAGGAGAAGGGGGACCGAGAGTGCGCTAGGGTTCCGGAGGAGCGTGGATTGGGACCGTCGCCTTCGTCGTCCATGAGCAGGGATCGATGACGGTGGTCGTGGTGGAAGGAGCGGAGGAGATCGACGTTCCCTTCGACATCCGGCGCGGCGGAGACGAGAGGCGTCGGAGGGGGTGGGTGATTGGGGGTTAGGGTTTGGTGAGAGAGGGACTGCAGGGGGTGTGATTTGACGGCAGGGTTCATGGGAGTCACCGTCGGCGAGGGAGACGACGACGTCTTCGGCATCGATCCCTCCTCCCTCTTCGTTCTTCCCCCAAATCCTTCTCCTCCTCCCGCTGCTATAATTCTGATGAAGTTTTTTTGGGGGCTTTTTCTACTTTTTTTTCCTTTATCCCTGCCTCTTTTACTCGAGGGCATTAATTCTTCAGAAGATGAGACGAAGGGACGGATTTGCGCCGACCAGTGGAGCCCGCAAACACCAACGGTCAAGATGGCAATTTTTTCCTGGCATTGCGAGCGTCGTCTTCTTTATCATAATTATATAATATGTGAAACGTTAATCATCAATAATGTATGAAAAATACTTCTGCATATTTAATCAGCAGTTGGGTTTTAAGTTTTATAAGGAAGATAGATCATGTATTTCATCGAAAATAATTCTTTTCTTTCTTATAAACTCATATGGATGGAAAGGTGAAGACTGGGTTCGCTTCAACTTGGTTTTTTACTGAAATAGCTAGCAAGCAAATCCAACCACCCAGGGAACTAAAAAAAAATAGCATCAGGGACCATAAATAAAAACCTACATCATGGGTAACAACGAAAGAAACCAAAGACTGAGACTTAAACCAGTTGCATGCGTCCAGATGAGATTTTGTTCTCTGTACCTTGAGTCATCTTGAGCCATCCCTAGCAATAAAATTCTGTCAAATCCTGCGCCTCCTTCAAGCAACAAACCTACCTTGTTTTGTAAAAAGTCTGTTCATCAGAAATGCGTGCGAGTTATATGAATCATGGATTTTTTTTTTTCCTTACCGCATAAGTTTTATTGAAGGATTTGAAAAAGGTTGGCGATACCCAACCTTATTCCTACTCCTTTGTACCCTTCTTTCCTGCAAGATACCATCATCATACAATGGCATGGGCAGTCCTGGTCAATGGAACTTCTGGGAATACCGAGTGCAGCAAGATCAACCACGTGGAAATGTCCTTCTTCAAGACAGTTCAGGCAATAAATTCCCTGGTGGCTTGTCTGCAAAGATTTCTTTTCTAATGCTTGCTCAATCTGTTCTCAATTAAGTATCAAACAGAGTTGATTCAATGACACATATTCAGAGAAATAAAATCTATAATAACGATACATTTTTCGCCCCATATTTGTAACAAAGCACGAAATTAGGAAAAGTTAACAGAAAAAAAAAACCTGTCATGATCGCAACCAGTTTTCTTCAAAAACATAAATAAAAACCCGGAGAAAACTAGCAGTAGTTCACTTACCAACATAGCACATAATAATATCACTATATATAAGCACTGAAATAAAATAGATTCCAGTAAGACGCAGCTACATTGTCGAGAAGGGACCATATTTTTCCATACTAGAAATGAGCACCTACAGGGAAAATTACTATAATTTATTCTGATGCAAACATGTTACATAAACGAAGGCATTGGGATGGAGAATTACGTTAATCTTTATAAAGCCATAGAATTCAAAAACAATCATTTTGTAAAGAGTATTGATACCGAGACGTGTAAAGAACACTCTACCTGTTCTTTGTGTCCTTGTTGTTCTCGTGAGGTCCGAAGCCTACTATCGCATGATTATCCAATCTACAACCTGAAAGTGAATCGACCTCCATACGGGTGAATTAGTAGTTAATGAACTTCTTACTTCTTCATTGTGTTCACAAAATATTCAATCATGATATAGGAACCATGCTCACCAGTCAGATGATTCAAATTGACCCCGACCAGGCAAGCAATATAAGATCCCATCTTAGACATAGAGTTGCATGATATGATATAATCTAAACATTTACCATGACGTCAAGAATAAGTGAGTTTACCAAATAACATAGCAATGGGAAACTAATTACATGGAAGATAAGCAAGCATGATAAGCACTTAATTTGTCATATATATCGCAGAATGGCAATAATCAGCATTGACAGGAGATGCAAAACAATAAGGCACTAAAACAAGTATAATTCTGATTTCAACATGTTTTCAAGGGACTAAAATAAATAAATATTAAGAGATGCAAAAGACTATTGCGCCTAGAAGCATTATGTTGGCACATTTATGCCAGAATATTAATAGCATGTGCTAGGTTTTATTGCGTTGAAAATGACAATGTAGGTCATGTTTTGTATAAACTAATAGAAAAAAAAACAGAAATATAGTATAGTAGAAGGTACAAGATATAGCAAGGTTCAAGTGTCAATCATTTGGGATTGAGAACTCTTTATCAGAATGTGCACTATTGTACAGGAGTGTGCATCTCATAAGGGAATTGAGAACTCTTTGTTCGAGATAGAAAATATGGTAAGATGAAAGAATCATACACAAAAATCGAGAGATTTAAGAGTATATATGTAAAGTTTGGCCCAATAAAAGAGAATGATGCATGATTTGAGATGCGTCTTCAAGGATCACCGCTCCACAATTATCCTCAAACCCTCAAATGCTAACTTAGATGGATTGCACTGCCTTTTTCAATTGTACAAGAGAACTTGCAGGAACAAACCGTGGAAGCTAAATTAAACAGCAATCTGCAAAATCAGAACCGTATAAGCATTAAGGTATTCAAGATCAACCATGATATGACAAACATCTAACTTGGAAAAAATAATAGGCATCGAACCTGGATAAAACCATGGGAGGAACAACATCAATGAAATAGCCATCTTAGGTAATTGTACTCACGATACTAGTAGCACCAAAACTAGTCGAATAGGTGGAGCAATTACTTTATAAAGCAACCAGGGCAGGTAGAGCAATTACTTTACACAAGCAAAGCTTTCATTGTAAAGCATGCAGCAGTTACTGATAAAGCAATTAAACAATCAAATGATTCGTGGGCCCATAGTTAGATATGAATTTGATCGTTATGAGAAAATCATATAGCACAATCAACCATTACTATATGCATATAACTACAAAAAAAAAGGGAAATTGGATAGAAAGGTAGTAGGGAAGTATTCCCTTATCGCAAGCAAAAAAAGTTAGATAAACATTTTTGGATTGATAATGCAACTTGTATATTTAACAAACAAGGAAACTGCAAGGAATATCTATTTTAGATCTAGTGCTAGTAATTAAATGATGGTTTCCCAACTTTCCTATAGTATACATGATTTATATGTCATTTCTTTCCATCTCTAATGAAGGGAATAACCAACAAACCCTCACTTCAGACAATTCCTCCATGCCTAAAATCATCTACAGAATCTGTGCTTGCATCCAAGCCACCTGGTGAGTCATACCACTTCGTGGTGTCAGCATAAAAACCATCCACTTGCATCCCAACAAGATTTGGATCTGTCAAGGGTTTTATCAACTTGGACTCCTCATCTTCACCACAATTGAGAATGCTTTTCTCATCAAAGTCACTACAGTGTTCTTTCAACATCCACTTATCAGGCTTCAAGCCATCCCTCATAAGCAACTTCCGATCCTGACAATCAGCTGTCATCCTATCCCATGGCACAATGGCTCCGAGATCCGAACCAAAATCTGTGTCCTCTTCCTCAATCATATCAGCATCCTTGCTGAATATTCGATCACGCCTGTCGAGATGATGATTTGCTTCATTTCCCCATTGTTGGATCTCATCATCGCCTACACCCAATGCTTCATCAGAGTGTTGCACCCCTACACCCAATCCCCTCAACCTTTGCAGGATACTAGACAATTCGTGAGACAACGAACCAAGTAAATCAGAACTCAATTTAGCAATCCTTCCTTCTAGCATGTCAGCCTCAACTTTAACCTCCTTAACTAATTGAAGAACTGTGTGCCGTGGATCCCCTGTGTCATCCTTGCCCATGACGCCAAAGAATGACTCAGATTCCATGTCCTCTCTAACCCCATAGATCTCTTGATCAAAATCAAAAGCCCCCTTGTTCCCAACTACTCGGTGAATGATCCTAGCATTCCCATCAAGCGGGCCAGGTTCATGGCCGGTATGAATTGCATATAACTTGAATATAGCACTTCCTTCCTCCTGGTACACAAAAGTCTTGTCTTTTTCATTATAGTTCATTATAGGAACAATTGCCCTTATGCGGAATCCACACCCACAACGTTTTGACTGGTATGGCTCCCTCTTGAGAACTCTAGCTTTCTTGGCGGAAGCAGTTGCTGATGATGGCTCTCCTGCACGGTGGCAGGCATAATCCTTGACCTCAGCAATGAAAGGCTTGTACCTTATATATTTCTGGCGGATGCAAAGCACTACCTTGTACTTGGCTGCAAGCTGCTGCAGACAGCGCTGCACGTCCTTTGCAGGCACTTCAAATGATTCGGTGTACTCAAAACGCCGCCTTTTTGACCGTGATAAGCTACTGCCGCCAGGTGATGCTAGTGAGGATGCGGAGCAAACTGGGCAGGAAGACAGACAAACGCGGATAAATGATTCAGGTATGCCGTAGAACTTGGCACCAACAGTCCATGACTGCTTAATCCGGTCCACCGTATCCTTCAGCCCAAGGTGCCGCAGCAGGTCAGGATCGGCATGGGCAGCAATGACGATCTCCTGCCACTGGTCCACGTGCGAGACCCGCTGCGCAGGGTTGTTCTTGAAGAAGAGCGCTGGCGAGGAACCGTCCATGTGGGCGTGGAGCTTGTCCTGGATACGCTTCCAAGCAGTGATGTACGCTGTGTCCTCATTACGATCCTTCCACACCGAGCGCCATGACTTGAGCACCGACCAGGGCGTCGCGGCGCGGATCTCTTCGGGGGTGGCGAGCCGGGCCTCGAGGATGCAGCGCACCATCAAGGCGTGGGACTCGCGGTTGAAGGTGTAGAATTGGGAGGAGACATGGGGAGCGGGGTCGATTCGAGGGACGACCTGAGGGACGGTGGCGGTGGAAGTGGCGGAAGCTTCATCCAGAGAGGAAGCAGCCGGCATGGTGGCGGCGGACGAGGGGGCCTTCCGGTCCTCAATCAGCGCTTCCTCCGGCTCAATTTCCTCCTCATCTTCAGGCTCCTCGTCTTCGTCATCCTCGTCGCGGAGGAGGGATAAGAAGGAGGCCCGAGAGCGCGCTAGGGTTCCAGAGGGTAAGGGATTGGGCTCCTCGTCCTCGTCGTCCATGAGGAGGGACCGGTGGTGGTGTTCGTCGTCGTCGTGGTCGTGGTGGAAGGAGCGGAGGAGATCGATGTCGTCCTCAGCCTCCGGCGGCGCCGAAATGGGAGGCGGAGGTGGGAGAGGGTGATTGGGGGTTAGGGTTTGGTGGGAGAGGGATTGCAGCGGCTGGGGCTTGATGGCGGGGTTCATGGGCGTGACGGTCGGCGAGGGAGACGATGACGTCTTCGGCATCAATCCCTCACTCTCTTCCTCCCCCCTATCCTTCTTCTTCTTCTTCTTCGTCTTCGTCTTCGTCGTCTTCTTTTCTTCCGCTGCTTTATTTTTCTGGGTATTTGTTTTCGGGCTCTCTCTCTCTCTCTGGAGTCGAGTGCTTGTGCTTGTGCTTGTGTTCGTGTTCGTGTTGTGGGTGGATGACGGAGGTTTTTTTTGTCTTTTTCCCTTTTTATCGTTTACTCGTGCCGTGCTGTTCCTGAAACCAAGGGTCGGATTTGCGCGTGACGGGTGGAGCCCTGGAAACGTACGGCAGGGAGCGGCTCAAAATACGTCAGCGTGTAGTGTCACGGCAGGCTCAGGCTTTCGCCGAAGCGGAACATGTGGCGTCCACTTCTGTTCACTTGCACGTTATTTTTCTTTTCTATACGCTCTTCCTAAATTTTGACTATTTTAAAAAAATCAATAGCAATAAAACTTTTTAAAAAAACTTGAACATCTTAATAATTAAAATCTATACAATATAATATTGATAAAAAATAAAAAATAAATTTTTTTTATTTTTCATAATTATTAAAATAATAATTGTAGGTCTAAACATTATATCTCACTCTTATCTTCCATCAACATAAATCCTAAATCTTAGAAGGTTTAACAAGTGAATGAAGGTTGGATAACAAGTGAATGTGAGTTATTTTTTTTTTATTCAGTTTTATTTTTTTAACCGGAAATTAGTTAATGCCCCTTTGGATAAATCGGCGGATAAAATTTCAATTCTAAAAAATAATATGTGCAATAAGAGAAAAATAAAATTGATAATATATGTATAAAACTGCAAAGAAGTAGGTCGGGTTTACTTCTTGTACTCCTCATCCTCTCAGAACGCGAGCAGCAGTCGCTCGCCTCGACGCAGCCATGGCGGCTCGATGCCTCTCCCTCCCTCCAATTGCCGTCGCATCCGTCGCCTCCCTCTCGCCGCCGTCCCACTCCCGGGCCACCCTTCGCCTCCGCCCCTCTCTCCTCGCCGTCCCCATCCCCCTGGCCGCGTCCTCGTCGATCTTCCCGGTCCCAACCCGCCGCTCCGCAGCCGCCGTCGTCTTCATGCTCCCCACCGCGTAATCCCTTGCTTCCTTGCCTATATCTCGTCGGATTTGTTGTGATTTATCAATTCATTGCCTATCGTCTTGGATCATGAACAGGAAGCGGGCGTCGGCTGAGAAGACCCCTAGGTAGGCTGCCGAGGTTGTAGGTTTCGGTTTCTGGCGTGGATTGGATTGGTTTTGTTTGATGAGGGTTTTTTTTGGGTAGTAATCGAGGTGGTAATGAATCGGGCAGATGGTCGTCGAGGGCCATAAAGTCGTTCGGCATGGCAGAATTGGAGGCGCGGAAGCTCAAGTATCCCAACACGGGAACGGAGGCCCTTCTCATGGGCATCTTAGTGGAAGGTCAGTTGGATCTCTGTCATCATTGTTCGTGTTCTTGCTTTCTTTTTATTTTTAATTAGTTGAACAATGCACTCCATAAATACAGCTGAGACAGTGAGATGCAGATGATGAGATTTAAGGGTTAAAATAAGAGTACAAGAAATGGACTCGAGATATTTTATTTTTGCTATAGCACATGCTACTCCGATCCTTTGGGTTTTGGACATAATGGACACCAAGAGAGTAAACTTTGCCTATCCGGAAAGTTAAATATTCTGACCATTTAGATTAGTGGTTAATGTTTATATGAAGCCTTGCAACACCTATCAAAATTAGAGAGTTATTCAGGGACGTTTTTGTTTGATTATCGGGAACCCTAAGAACAAGTAATAAATGTCTTGATTGATTACTGAAAATAGATGCTACAAGACACTCATTGGCGTTGAACCTGCCACTTGGTTGTCCTTGAACTTAATCGATACAATTCAGAACTGTGAAAATGAGAAGAAAGATGAAATATTGACGCCCATAGGATCCTGATCAGTGACCGTCTAGTTAATTGAGCATACAAAAGCTTAGTTTCTTTCAGCCAGTGGATTTAAACCTTGTGTAGAATCTTGCCTCTATCCATCATAGATTTCTGAGACACCATGGAAGCGAGACATTATGGATGTGTTTCAGCTAGACCATTAAAACCTTGTGTAGAATCTTGCCTCTGTCCATCATAGATTTCTGAGACACTGTGGAAGCGAGAAATTATGGGTGTGTTTCAGCTAGAGACTATGGGAGCTCTTAAAGCAAAGAATTGTCATTTAAGATTTTTGGTTATTCTTTGGATAATATTTTCTAATATCAGAATTTCTGTTACATTTAAGCATATGATCTACTATTATTTGTTTGTTATCTTGCGTAAGAAATTTGATTCCTGCAATTAGAGCTTCAGAAATGGAATTGATAAGGTGGTCCTGTGGTTTATGCAAACCAAACCATCATCCAGATGACTAAATTTTACTGCTTAGTCTTATTCGTTAATCCCTATTTGAAGCTGCGTTTGCAGGTCTGAACTATTATCCCATCAAATGATGCATGCAATATATGCCCTTTTCCAGTTAGTGGCATTAGCACTTATTTAAAAAATGTTGACTGATTATTTCTTTGCAAAATAATGGTTATGTGGGCTATATCAGGAACAAGTGAAGCAGCAAAGTTTTTGCGTGCAAATGGAATTACTCTTTTCAAAGTGCGTGAGGAAACTGTTAAATTATTAGGTAAATCAGACATGTATTTTTTCAGCCCTGAACATCCTCCTTTGACTGAACCTGCACAAAGGGCACTGGATTGGGCTGTTGATGAGAAATCAAAGTCAGGTTAGCATGTTTCTATGAACTTCTTTTATTATTTAATCCTGTGTTATTCTCTAATTCTTTGCATGCCAGTAAAGCAAGCCCCTCGTTGACACTTAGAGAATCTGAGGTTAATACTGAGTGAGCCTTATCCGTAGGCTTCATTTGAGTAGATGTTAATCCAGATGATTTTATTCTTTGACAGTATAACGACTGAAACTGAATGATTGTGGCTAACCTATTAAAACATGCAAACACATCCTATTGGAATTGCTCCACAGTTTTCTCCGTAGATTTCTCCTCATGTTTTATTTCTCAAGTCCTTTATATAGAAAATAACGTAGGGTAACATTTTGAGACAACTTGTGGTACATGGCTCATGAGTTCTGTACAGTATTTCAGTAAAACAAATCCTTTTCTTTTAATGGAACTATTTTTGCCTTCTACTGCATGTCTGATCTAGAGCCAAAGTTATAGGATTCCATTTCACATGCTTATAGATAGAAGGCAAAGGTTATTATGCATCTAAACTAAGAACATCTTGTTAAACCATTTATATCTGGTCTTCCATAGATCAGGCGCTTTATCTTACATGTTTTGATTAATCAGATCATCATGCAACAAATACATTCTCTATTAGGTAATAGATGATTTGATATTCATCCAGATATTGTTAAAACATATGTAAGAGGAAGAAGCTTCACGACTGATAAATGATTTTTTATTCATGAACAATGTGTGTCTTGGAAGGAGCTACGTGGACCCTTGTTTCACAATCTTTGCATTATTGGATTTAATATATTGTCAAAAGACTTAAGAGCAGTAAGCTTCTATGATGCAGATATAAACATTGCTTGACCAGGAAAGGATGGTATATTTTTTGTTTGGTGCAAAGTCAGGGTTAAGATAAATGCTTCGTTTAAGGAGCTTCTACGAGTTACTATACCAGCAAAATTGAAGTGTAGTGTAGTTTGTTCGTCACGTCGATTTGAATGTCAACTTCTCTGTTTAAATGAGCTAAATGTGATGTCATTGCCTTATGGTTTGGAACTGTAAATTAATAATTACATAATTTCCAGTTCAAAATCTAATCAGTCTTGGGCAATCTTTACTTGACGCGATGGTAACAGGTGAGGATGGAGAGATAACAACGGCACATATGCTTTTAGGTGTGTGGTCTGAGACAGAATCAGCCGGTCACAAGATATTGGCTTCCCTAGGTTTTGATGATGAAAAAGCAAGTGAGCTGGCGAAATCTGTAAGTGTCTGGGCTGCCTTCTTGAGAGAATTGTACTTTAGTAATTTGCTTATAAATAAATTTTGTTTTCTTTCAGGCCAATAAGGAAATTGAGATGAAGTAACGAAAATGATATGGGACCTTCCATCACAATTTTATGTCACGCAGGCCAACCAGAATATCTTCTTTGCTTGGCGCTAGTTCATTGAAATTCAGTTTAACATGGCCTTAACTAAAGAGGTGAAAAACATGGCCTTCTCTCCTGATTGTGGTGGTGCCTTTTTGCAGATTTTGAGTTTTTAGTGGATGCATCATATCCTTTTATTCTTGTTCTATCAGGCATGCTCCTCAACCTTTCTAGATTGTATTTGGGCTCTAGTGTTGTTGCAGGATACAAAGAGTACTGATCATGACTTAAGTCTCCGTGTACTCTCACTTTTGGTGATTCAATTTGAAATTTCAATCTTTAACTGCTTGCTGTTCCTTCTCATGTTCTCTAATCACTTCTGCTTCCAAATAGGCTTATTTTGGAAAAATCATGAAGCGTTTTTAGATAATAGATAATTAATAATTACCCTATTAGTCCGTTGGAAAAAAAAATTTTTGCCAGATCATAAAATCGTGTTAACGAAGGTCATTGGGTGCTAGGCGATACCATAACCCTGTTGGATCAATTCGATCGTGATTTGGTGAGTTAAGATAGCGAATACAAGGGGTGTTCAGAATCAATATGTTGTATGCCAAAGAAAGTACACAGGATGTAGGGTTTTGGGTAACATTAGAGAAAATTATGACCTTTTAGATCAAAGATGAGAAAACTTTGATTTGCTGAAGGGTTTGATCGAGATGTGGATCTTATGCCAGACTGATCTGACTTATATCCAATCTGACCTCCTGCAAGTACAAACCTTGTGATGATTTCCTTATATAAGCAAAGTCCATCGGAATTGCTTTCTTTAGTTAGCAACTAGTCATTAAAAAAAAAAGATTGACCGGCACACCGTAGGAAGCAAGTAGTTGTAAATTGCCTTTGCATGATTTTTTTATTTCTTCTTTTCTTCCATTTACTTTTCTAGCACCCAAATCAAGCAAGCTAGCAGAGAAGGCCCCGGTCCCATCTCCTTGATACATTGTCCACCAAAAGGGTAACATGTTCCCATCCCTCTCTCTTTATCTTCCTCATCTATATGTCTACGCATTCAAGGAATATGAAGAAACATCTTTTCAAAAGCCTCAGGATGATGCAACGGGGGGTGAAGGGCGAGGACTGAGGAGGGTAGGCAGTCTTCCCATCATTGCACTCCCACACTCGCACAACTTGATGCTTAATACCATAATATTCAATGGTGGGATCTGAGCAATGCCCACGAAGGTCCTCGTCAAGGCAGACCTTCGGCGACCGGCATCAAAGTGGAGGAATGGCCCCATTCCTTCATCCACCATCGCCACCTTCTTCCTCCTCCTCTACTGTTACTCTCTTCTGCAGTTCTTGTGGTTATTAATTGTTGAGTTGATAAAGATAGCAACCCAGTGAGGGCGCGTCACTTTGGCCTTTGACCATTGAGCCACCTGGATTTCCAGAACCTTGAGAGATTTTTTTTTTCCTTTCTTAATTTTCCTTTGTCAACTCTCGCATCAACTTCAATGATCCAATCACCCTGCAAGCCCTTCCATGAGCTCCCTCTGTGTGCTCCCTTCCTTCTCTGGTCCCAGCCATGAGGGTCCTAGATATTATGGTATATGCATGTTGGCTGGAGGAATGCACAGTTCTAGAAAGTAAGACTTAGATATTCATTGCTTAACGTAGTTTGTATTGTTCATTTGGCTTGATATGCGCAGTAAGTAGTGTAATGCGGCAGCGAATGAAAGTATTATAGTTATTGGATGTTTGGAGTGTGGACCAACTGTAGTGGAGAATTGAAATAGAACATCAATTTGAAGTCATTCTATTTACTTCTATCTGGTGGATGAGTGAATCATGTTATTCTTTACTTCTATCCGATGGATGAGTGAATTATGCAATCAATTCTTTGTTCCATCATACCATTATCCGTCTGCATGTGTTGCTGTACTCAACTATATGAATTTATCTTTCTATGATGCGTATTGTTCGACTCTAAATTGTTCGGATTATGCCTTCTTTTTTTCCCTTGATCAGTTCCAACTCCAGATTTCAAGTGAGAGGCATAAACTCAATCAAGCTCACACCCTCTGCAGCAACAAAGGCATTTTTGCTGCAGTGTGCGTGGCATATCACATGCTCGTAAGCATCTGGTGAGCTGACTGTTGATCAACAGATTAGATGCTATACAAGTCAACCGGGGACTTCGACATGAGTGGGTCAACACAAAAGATTGTGGCTACTTGCAGAGCTTCCATCGAGTTCTTTAGACCCTTCTCTTTATGATCACTGCCACCGCTGCTTTATTTTTCAGTCAATTGTGCCTCAATAGCATCATTATTCGCAGCGCTTTAATGTTGAGCTAGGATTATAAACGCATTCGATTGAATTGAGTATTCGCCAAACTCAATCCGATCTACCTAAAAAGTAGATCCATTCTTTCGTAGTATACCGAATTATTCCAACGTGCCGATCGATATCGTATCGTTAAACGATAGTGTTGATTCAGTTAAGCAGTAGCTTATCTTGTTATATTTAAATCGTAGTGAATAACAGCAAAAAAAATAAAGAAGTCAAAGCACACGTCAGCTTCCAGACCTAAAACAATCCCTAGTGCTCGTCTACCGCTTGCCAACAAAACAACACTTTCATCATGGAGATGAGATTTATTATTATTATTATCATTATAGCAGCCCTAAAAAGCAGATCAAGTAGGAATAAAACCCTCGTGGACTGAGAAATATTAATGTGCCACATCCATCGGTCAAACACCCAGATCCCAAGAAAAGAGGGACATTGATGTACCCACAAGCCCACAGCACGTACGGTCAACGATAAAAAATGTTACTTTATACGTGCACATATATAATTAAGAAACTATGTGCATCCTCGAGATCGGATCGCATTGCTTGAGAGCTGTACGCATGACTCCATTGATCTTTATCTGCAAGGCACATTGGGTTTATGAAAACTAGAGCATCATTCTTTTAGAAGCACTTTTTAATTCTAATAACAGCAGCATTAATTTTCTCTGATTTGTAATAATTCTATTTATAATTTTATATAAACTACCTCGTTCATTTTAAAATGTGAAACATAATATATGGAGTCAAAGTTGTGCTTTTTTCTTTCTTTTCCAGGATCGTTGTTGTCCTGAAATTGGCAGTTTATTTGTTAATTCAGATCCCACGAACTCGCTCGTATTTATTGGAGATGGAACAAATCTTGACTCTGAAGAAAGAGGGAGGCGAGAGATGAAGGAAGCATTGAGTCAAAAGGAAGGTTTGATGGTCCTTCGCCATCACTAATTATGACACCAATAAAGGTTGTGGAAAGCTACGAGAATAGAAAGAAGAAGAGAAAATAAAAAAAAAAGATAGCACATGGTTTCATAAGATTCGTAGGATTTCTCCCATCTAAATTCCTTTATATAAAGATGATGTACAAGATCTAATAACTCATTTTTCTTTTTCTTTTTTTTTAGAAATTAAAAACCAAACGATCGCACTAATCCCAAAAGAAAAATCTAATCGATCCCGTCCACTTGATTTTAGTTATATATTATTTTTTAAGAGTTTAATTTCAGAAAAATGACATGATTTTTTTATGAACACGTTAGAATTTTAAAAAAAAATTCATATCTCAAAAATATTTTTATACAATTTATAGATCTCTCCTTTTAAAATTATAAAAAAATATATAATTTGGAATAATTATCTTTCATCCAGATATATCCGTAGATCCTCTTAATCTGATAAAAGATAAAATGTCGGTTAATATCAGATTTGTCCCCTAAGGTTGACTTGTAATGAATCAGCCCCCACCCTTTTTTTTTCAATTCAGACGATGTAGAGAATTGAGTAATAAGCTGAAACATATTGATAGTAGTAGTAAATAAATAAGATCTACACTAATTAAGTCAAAAGGAGATAATAATCCACTTCTTTTATAAGCCCTCTCTCTTCACCCCCTTCCTCTTCTCAGTCCTCCCGTTTTGTTTTTTTTTTCCTAATGCCCTGAGCTCAGCAGCGCCTCTTTCTCCTCGGCTGTCATGACCGCCATGGCCCTCGATTCATGGCTCAGTAAGGTCAAATCCGCCATCTCCGCCGATCGACGGAAGCTCTCGGCCGTCGGCATCCTCGCCTTCGAGGTCGCTGGCCTCATGTCCAAGCTGATCCACCTCTGGCGCTCCCTCTCCGACTCCCAGCTCGCCCGCCTCCGCCAAGACACCATCGCCCTCCCCGGCGTCCGCAAGGTCGTCTCCGACGACGACGCCTTCCTCCTCGCCCTCGCCTGCGCCGAGCTCGCCGACGCGCTCCGGCTCGTCGTCGATTCCGTCTCCGTCCTCGCCCTCCGCTGCGCTGACCCGGCCCTGCGCCGCTTCGGCCCGACCTTCGGCGAGTTCTCCGACGCCGGCCAGGACCCCAACCGGTGGGTCATGGGGTGGAAGGAGATGGAGTCGAAGGTCAAAAAGATGGACCGGCTCGTCGCGTCGACGGCCGCGCTGTACAAGGAGATGGAGGAGCTGTCGGAGACGGAGCACAGCCTGCGGAAGCTCGTCCACGCCGGCGGCGGCGGCGCCGTCGGGTGCAACCGCGGCATGTCCACCAGCAGGCTCGCCGTCATCGCCGAGATCCAGCAGAAGGTGTTCTGGCAGAAGCAGCAGGTAAAGTACTTGCGACAGACCTCCCTGTGGAGCTCCTCCTTCGACGGCGCCGTCTCGCTCCTCGCTCGGTCGGCGTTCACGGTCCTCGCCCGGATCAAGCACGTCTTCTCCGACGGCGCCGGCGAGTCGCATCCCCTGCCCCGAGCGCTCTCGGGCTCCGCCGCGGTCTACCCGTCCTCCGACACGCCCTCACCGCCCTCGAGGTTTTTGTCGGGGCCGCTGGCGGCGGCGTCGAAGCACGAGGAAGCCGGCGGCTTCTTCGAGACGGCCAGGTCGTCCATACTGGCCGCCCCGCCGCAGTCGACGCTGGGCGCGGCGGCGCTGGCGCTGCACTACGCCAACCTGATCGTGGTGCTGGAGAAGATGATCCGGTCGCCGCGGGCGGTGGGGGCGGCCGCGAGGGACGAGCTCTACAGCATGCTGCCGGCGAGCGTACGGGGGCAGCTGCGGGCGCGGCTGCGAGGGGTGGGCTGGGAGGCGGTGCGGGACGCGGGGCTGGCGGCCGAGTGGCGCTCGGCGGTGGCCCGGATCGCGGAGTGGCTTAGTCCGGTGGCCCACGACACCATAAGGTGGCAGGGAGAGAGGAGCTTCGAGCGGCGGAGCGCCGCGGCGCTTCCCCGTGGAAACGTTCTCCTGCTACAGACTCTCTACTTCGCCAACCGGAAAAAGGTGGAGGCCGCCGTGACGGAGCTCCTCGTGGGGCTCAATTTCTTGTGGAGGTTCGAGCGGGAGATGACCACCGCCATGGCTCTCGCCGCCGCCAGCCATGGAGAAGTCGTAGGACTGGAACAATAAGACACCTTCTTCTTCTTCTTCTTCTTGGGTTCAATTTGCTAATTTAACTTGATGATCATGTAGTACATGAACATAATTATAGTTCAAGTATGAGGAATGAAGTAGTTATTCGTGCTGCAAAACCATGCACTCGTTCCTACTTCTTGTTTCAGTTCTGCTTCATTTTCCATGTCTTCGATCCATTTTTTTTTTCTAAAACAAAAAAAATAACCCCAGGAATCAAGCACAAACGGCCAAACAAGTTGATCTCATATTTTAAAGGAGGAATCAATCCAAACCAAATACTTCAATATCAAACCTGGGCCACAAATGAATTATTTATTCATCAATGATTTGAACCGCCAACAAAAAAAAATACATTTTTTGCGGATATCTAAAGTTTTATTTTGCTAATGTAATAATAATTTATATTTAAAATAATTTTAACTTATACCAAACAAGGCCTTATGAGCCCATATAAGGAATGCAGGCTGAGCCATTTTAGAAATCTCAAGATTGGGACGCTTCAAGATTCGGACCCAAATAGCCCATATGATGAATCGGGATTGAATAGTTGTAGGAATCAATATGCATTGGGTCGGACCGAGATAGTTACGTATATATATAATAATAATAATAATAATAATAGTACTGTTAAAATCCTGCGACTTGGTTAGGTATTACTTTTTTTATTAATATGATATTATCTGACGTGAGCGTATACAATTCTAGTTTTCCACAAATTTACTCTTTCTTCCGGCAAATATTGTAATATAAATATTACGGATCATTCCACCAAACTATAAACATAATTAATAGAATAAATGATCAATTATCATAACTTCTCATTAAATAAATTACAATATCAATCATATTTTAGTATATAATTTTTCTTCCCCTATTAATAAGTCATTCAATAATTTTTTATATAAAAAATATAGTATTATTTATACTATGAATTATTTGTTTAAAAAACTAATAAAATTAGATAGATAGATATCCTTATATATTTCTAAGTTATTACATAATTTTAAAAAAAATCAAATTACCAACTGGACTAAGTTGACCAACTAAACTACTGCTTACATGATGATTGGTGAGATGGTGAGTAGTAGTAGTAATACATATTTATCTTTAAAAAATAACTGCTGCCATGTGCCATAGGGATTTTTTTTATAGAAAAAATATGGGGGTGTAATATGCGTGATTTCTAAACTTGGCTAACGATAAGGTTTTTTTTTCATAATGAGTGGTATGAGGAGGATTGATAAATAAGAATATTATATATATATATATAATTCTGAAATAATATGCTGTAGATTGTGCTTAAATTTATAATTAGAAGTCATAATTAAAAATACAGATCTCTGCTCGTTTAGTTGTTTTGGTTTGGCATTTTTGACGTGGGAAAGGAGACAGGCACCAGGGTCTCTCGCGATGCGTTCGAATTAGATCTCCTTCCTCCTCCTCCTCCTCTTTCTCCTTCCTCCACCGATCTCAGATCTCATTGACGGCCTCCCCGCCTGCCTCCTCGTCGTCGTCCTCCTCCAGATCTGATCGATTCGGAGTCGATTCGGGTGGGAATGGCTTCTTCGGAAGCCGATTCCCGCCTCGCCCTCGTCATCGTACCGGCTCTCGAGAAGATCGTGAAGAACGCGTCATGGCGCAAGGGCCACTCAAAGCTCGTGCACCAGTGCAAGGCGCTCATCGACCGCCTGACCCACCCGAAGCAGCCGGAATCGCCGTCCTCCAACTCGTCATCCTCCCTGCCCGGCCCGCTCCGCGACGGCGGCGCTGCCGTCTATTCCCTCGCCGAATCGGAGACCATCCTCACCCCCCTGATGGGCGCATGCTCCTCCGGGTCCGTCCGCGTCGCCGAGGCCGCGCTTGACTGCGTCCAGAAGCTCGTCGCTCACTCCTACATCCACGGCGAGGCCGATCCCGCCGGTGGTCCCGACGCCCGCCTCCTCGCCCAGCTCATCGAGGCCGTCTGCGGCTGCCTCTCTCTCGCCGGCTCCGAGGAGTTTCTCGAGCTGCTTGTCATAAAGACCCTCCTTTCTGCCGTCACTTCTACTGCCCTCCGAATACACGGCGACTCGCTCCTCCAGATCGTCCGCACCTGCTACGACCTCTACCTCGGTAGCAAGAATGCTGTTAACCAGGCTACAGCAAAGGCGTCCCTTATCCAGATGCTCGTCATCGTCTTCCGCCGAATGGAGGCCGACTGCTCCACCGTTCCCGTCCAGCCCATTGTCGTTGCTGAGATGATGGAACCCGTCGACCGCTCTCCCTCGAGTACCGCGGCGGACGTCAGCTTCGTCCAGGGGTTCATTACGAAGATCATGAGTGATATCGACGTGGTGCTCAACCCTTCGACAACGTTGAGCAGGACATCTTCCCCCAACCAGCACGATGGGGCATTCGAGTCAACTGCTGTTGTGAGCACCAACCCTGCGGACCTGCTGGATTCGACTGACAAGGACATGCTGGACGCCAAGTATTGGGAGATCAGCATGTACAAGACGGCGCTGGAGGGCAGGAAGGATGAGTTAGGACCGGAAGGGATGATGGACGATGACGTGGAGGTTCAGATTGGAAATAAGTTGAGGCGGGATGCTTTCCTGGTGTTTCGTGCACTCTGTAAACTCTCCATGAAGGCTCCTCCCAAGGATGCCATCTCTGATCCCACATTCATGAAAGGAAAGCTTGTCGCTTTGGAGCTGCTCAAGATCTTGCTGGAAAATGCTGGAGCAGTTTTCCGGACAAGCGAGAGGTATTTGCTTCTCGTTTCACCAATCAATTTTACATTTTGTTTCTAGAAGAAGAAAATCCTGAATTGTTATGTTTCTAAAGAACTTCTAAATAATTCACGACACTTCATCAAGGAAAATAGTGTCCAAATATTAAAAAAATATGCTCGATAGGAAAGATGACATTAAGTACTAGGACAACATCTGATTCATCGAGAAAACATTACTTGACAACTCAATGCTAAAAGAATTAGAGGCTAACAAGACTTCTAATAATAGAAACGACCTAATACTGTTATTACACTCAAAATAAGATTTTGCTCTGTCTAACATTGCTCTGTCTAACAAGGCTAACATTGCATGGATGATTTTGCTCTGTCTCCTTTGTACTTATAACACTGCATACATGGCAAAAATTGAAATTATCATGAAAGTTACCAAGAAGGTGCTTGCGAAGTTCTTTATGCGTGATGAACTCTAAATTGGAGAATGGCTTCACGTTGATATGTGCCCACTCAAGGGATTGAAGTGCTTAGGTACACTAGGCCAGGGCAACTGTACATGAGAATAGTTTAGGAAGGATGAAATACTTCATTTAACGGTGGAATTGTCTCAGCATCATTCGCTCTGAAGGGCATGTGGGTTAAGTTGGATTCTTTGGAAGTTTTGTCAATGTCAAAAGAAGATCCAGGGGGTTTAGCTGGCTGTTACCGAGACCAATTCTGAAAGTACTGAAGGTCATTGGAGTGCTATTTTCATGGAAGGGCTTCAGTTGCTATTACTTTCAAAACAAAATTCATAATCTGGAGAAGCAAATTACACCAATATAGATATGTATTGGCAATTAAAAATCCATAAAAGTAAATGAATGATTGACAGAAAAATAAGTCTTTAATTTTGAATCATTATACTAATTGTCAATGCAAAAGACGACCAACCAGCAATTACAAATTTAAGCTGCACTCTGACTTAATAACCTGTCCAAGAAGAAGTTTCTAGTAGGTTTATCTCAAGGATATCTTCACATTAACCATTGTTCCTTATGTGATTATCTTAGCTGATTGTGCTTTCATAACCAGAACTTATGTTGCTTAGTAGGTAAAACCCACAACTACATTTTTTAGAACTTGGTGAGTATTGAACCCACAACCTATCATATAGAACCTAATTATTTTAACCAAAGGGACGTATACTTTGTGTACAAAACCCACAACGAACTTTACCATTCTATCCATTTGAGAAATGCTTGTTTCTTGACTTAATAGGATAAGTTAATGCAGTAAGTTTATCTTATCTATTGTGTGGTGTGAGCATTGTTTTCTATAAGTTTATCCAACCCTTCTTATGCAGTAAAACAATAGATAAATTAATCAAGCATTAAGGGTAGATTTTGATGTATAGACCCTCAGCTCTTTGTAGTCTTCTCTTCTAGCTGTTTGATGGTAGCTACCATTACCAACGATAAAATTCTCTCAACCTCCCCCTCCATCATCAAATTAATTTCCTATTTTTCTACATCAAGGATTTAAATACCGCTTGTATCAGTCTGGGTTCAGGCAATATATAGTAATGCTGGTACTAGTCAAAATCAGTTGGTATCAGGAAGAAGGAGATGAAGAACCAGTAAGTGTTTAGAAGCAGCAGAGGAGAAAGAGATGAAGACTACATGATAGGATTACATACTCATATCAAACCTCTGAACTCGAAAACATTTAACTCTCACTACTATCATCTTTATTTTCTGTTACGCTTTACATATTTTATTTTATATATCATATCATGCTAACCAACATATCTGGTTCTGATGAAATATCTTTTAATTAAGCAGGTTTTTAGGTGCCATTAAACAATACCTATGTCTATCTCTTTTGAAGAACAGTGCTTCAGCTCATCTGATTGTTTTTCAGCTGTCCTGTTCCATTTTTATGAGCCTGGTATCAAGATTTAGACCAGGATTAAAGGCAGAGATTGGAGTTTTCTTTCCTATGATTGTCCTTAGACTTCTGGAAAATGTTTCTCAGCCAAATTTCCAACAGAAGATGATCGTGCTTCGTTTTATGGAGAAGCTATGTGTAGATTCTCAAATTTTGGTAGACATATTCATTAATTATGATTGTGATGTTCACTCTTCAAATATTTTTGAGAGGTACGTCTGTGTTTTATGACATGTTTGGTTATCTGACAAGCATTTCTGCCATACTTAATAAATACCGTCATAATTATTCTTCTGGACTCAAACTTCCAAACGAAACTTACATCTGTTTGATTTCCAATATATTTTCATTAGGATGGTAAATGGTCTATTAAAAACTGCTCAAGGGCCGCCACCTGGAACTCCTACCACATTGGTACCTCCACAAGATTCCGCAATGAAATTTGAAGCACTGAAGTGTTTAGTGGCAATTTTGAGGTCGATGGGAGATTGGATGAACAAACAGTTGGGAATTCCAGGCCACAATTCTCAAAAATCAGAAGCATCAGATATTAATTCTCCAAAACCAGAAGCAACAGACCATGCTTCTCAAAATACAGAAGCAGTAGATTCTCATTTTCAAACAGAAATACAAGATGGAGGGGGTGGCAATGAACTTCCTTTGGCAAATGGCAACAGCAGTGAGTCTGTTGAAGTAAGTGATTCTTATTCAGAAACAGCAAATGGAGCATCAGAAGTTGCATCTATTGAGCAGCGTAGGGCATACAAACTGGAACTTCAGGTGTCTATTCATGTTCATTTGTTTTTCATGAGGAAATGGTTGTTTATTTCTTTTGTCTTATGTAAGTTTAACATGCAGGAAGGTATTTCACTATTTAATCGGAAGCCCAAGAAAGGGATTGAATTTCTTATCAATGCGAAGAAGGTTGGTGGTTCACCTGAGGAAATAGTTGCTTTCCTTAAAAGTGAATCTGGCTTGGACAAGACCTTGATTGGTGATTATTTAGGAGAGAGAGAAGATATGTCCCTTAAAGTAATGCATGCATATGTTGATTCATTTGATTTTCACGAAATGGAGTTTGATGAAGCAATCAGATCCTTCTTACGAGGTTTCAGATTGCCTGGTGAGGCACAAAAGATTGATCGTATCATGGAAAAATTTGCTGAGCGCTACTGTAAGTGCAATCCCAAGGCTTTTTCAAGTGCAGATACAGCTTATGTCCTTGCTTATTCTGTGATACTGCTCAATACTGATGCCCATAATCCGATGGTGAAAAGTAAGGTCTGTCACCAGTATGCAAAATTCAATGTTCCTATATGTTTGAATTACTCTAGGTTTTGGGCCATAATGTTTATTTTTTTGTCAATGCAGATGTCACCAGAGGACTTCATAAGAAACAATCGAGGTATTAATGATGGAAAGGATCTACCTGAAGAATACTTGAGATCACTTTATGAAAGAATTTCCAAGAATGAAATAAAGATGAAAGATGATAATTTGGCACCCCAGCAAATACAATCTTCAAATTCAAACATGATTTTGGGCTTAGACAGCATTTTGAATATTGTGATACGGAAGAGTGACCCATCAACAGAAACTAGTGACGATATGATCAGGCATATGCAAGAGCAGTTTAAAGAAAAAGCTCGAAAATCTGAGTAAGGGCCCGAGCAAAAAACCAAATATTTTTGTTTGTTACACTTTGAAGTCCATGTCTCTCCTGATATAGCCATATTATTATATTGGATGTGTGCAATTAAGTTGCTTTTGCTTGTGAATTTTAGGTCAATATATTATTCTGCATCAGACGTGGTTATTTTGAGGTTTATGGTTGAGGTATGCTGGGCTCCGATGCTAGCTGCTTTCAGTGTTCCTCTTGACCAGAGTGATGATGAAACAACCGTAGGATTATGTCTTGAAGGATTTCGTTGTGCAGTTCATGTCACAGCAATAATGTCTATGAAGACTCAGAGAGATGCATTCATTACTTCCCTTGCGAAGTTTACATCTCTTCATTCAGCAGCAGATATCAAGCAGAAAAATATTGATGCTATTAAGGTTTGTAGTTATGTATATATATCTTTCCCTATTTTACATGATTATTTTACACTTCTTTGATATTTTTCTCTAACACCAGTCACTATGATCATCATCATCTGCACTCTTTCTCATCTGTAACAGCAGTATAGACTATTACATGTAGATACACTGACAATTTTGTTTAAATATTGGCCCTGGAAGTTAATGCTAGATAGTTGGCTGCATAATGATCACCTTGTGGATGAGAATAAATGCCAAGTTTGCCTTCGCATTGTTCCAACATGCCTTGAATTCTTGGACTGTGATTCCATTTACTTTATCAAAAGACTATTTTCACTGTTCTTTTAGTGAGTTTCCCTTCATTAAACATGTTTCCAGGCAATTTTGCTCATTGCGGATGAAGATGGTAACTACCTTCAAGAAGCTTGGGAACACATTTTAACATGTGTATCACGATTTGAGCACTTGCATCTTTTGGGAGAGGGAGCTCCCCCAGATGCTGCATTTTTCAGTGTTCAACAGGCTGAGAATGATAAATCTAAGCAATCCAAGTCATCAATTCTTCCCGTGCTGAAGAAAAAAGTACCATCTGCAGTTGCGAGAAGAGGTACCTATGATAGTGCTGGAGTTGGTGGCCATGCTTCTGGAGTTGTTACATCTGAACAAATGAATAACTTAATTTCGAATTTGAATTTGATGGAACAAATTGGGATTGCTGAAGTGAATTACATATTTGTAAGAAGTGAAAAGTTAGATAGTCAGGCAGTAGTTGATTTTGTCAAAGCCCTTTGTAAGGTTTCAATGGAGGAGCTGCGCTCTACCTCTGATCCACGTATTTTCAGTCTGACAAAAATAGTTGAGATTGCGTAAGAATCATATCCTAACTTTACATGGAAACTCCATCCTTTCAAATTATTTAATTATCTTATTGGCTTCCTTTTGTACAGACATTACAATATGAATCGTATCAGGCTTGTCTGGTCAAGCATTTGGAATGTGTTGTCTGAATTCTTTGTTACGATTGGCTGCTCTGAGAACCTTTCGATTGCAATTTTTGCAATGGATTCCTTGCGTCAGTTATCTATGAAATTTTTGGAGCGAAAAGAACTGGCCAACTACAATTTTCAAAATGAATTCATGAAACCGTTTGTTGTTGTTATGAGGAAAAGCAGAGCTGTTGAGATCAGAGAGCTGATCATCAGGTGTGTCTCTCAAATGGTATTAGCTCGTGTTGGTAACGTCAAGTCTGGATGGAAAAGCATGTTCATGGTAAATTTCCTTTTTCTGTTGAATTCAAAAATTACATGAAGCCAACCTGGCATTCATTTTTTTTCCCAATAATTAATGTGTTGTGATAAAGCTAATTAGTTAACTAAGTTATGTGGTCTGCAGGTATTTTCAACTGCATCATATGATGATCGCAAAAGTATAGTGCTGCTGGCCTTCGAGGTTATTGAGAGGATTTTACGGGATTATTTCCCTTATATCACAGAAACTGAGACCAGCACATTTACTGATTGTGTTAATTGTCTAATTGCATTCACTAACAGTAGGTTCAACAAGGACATTAGCCTCAATGCAATAGCTTTCCTTCGGTTCTGTGCGGCTAAGCTTGCAGAAGGTGACATTGGTGCCTCAGCAAGGTTGAAGGATAAGGAGGCTTCTGGCTTTCCACCTTTACCTCACATTGGGAAGGATGAAAAGCAAGACATTCCTTTTATCATTGACAAGGATGATCATCTACACTTGTGGTTCCCACTCTTAGCAGGTGACATGGATTCTCTGTTGTTTGTTCTACATTTTTGTTGCAAAATAGGAATTTTCTATCTGTTTCTTTGTACTTACTAGGCCCACGCAGCTAAGAAAACCTTCCTTAGCAGAGGAAATGCTTGCGTTAAAACAATTTTTTCTTACTTTTGCAGGTTTATCTGAACTTACCTTTGACCTGAGACCTGATATCAGACAAAGTGCACTACAAGTTTTGTTTGACACACTGCGAAACTATGGCCATCATTTTTCATTGCCTTTATGGGAGAAAGTATTTGACTCAGTGTTATTCCCTATATTTGACTCCGTAAGGCATGCTGTCGATTCCTCTGGGGAAACCTTGCAAAGTCAGGAGGTCGGAAAGGATACAACAGAGCTAGATCAAGATGCTTGGCTTTATGAAACATGCAAGCTGGCCCTTCAGCTAGTTGTTGACCTATTTGTGAAATTTTATGACACAGTAAATCCACTTTTGAAAAAGATCTTGACGTTGCTAACTAGTTTCATAAAGCGTCCTCATCAAAGCCTTGCTGGAATTGGCATCACCGCTTTTGTTCGTTTAATGAGCTGTGCAGGGTCTCTATTTGTTGAGACCAAATGGGAAATTGTAGTCGCGTCGTTAAAAGAAGTTGCCACAGCCACACTTCCTGATTTTTCATATATATCTTCTGGAGCTTACCTTGAGAATGCCACATCAGAAAATGGAAATTCTTCCTCGAGGCAACATAATGGTGAATCCCAAGGATCGGCAGATGATGATTTTGAAAGCCTGAGAGTCAGAAATCTATATTTTGCAATTGGAGATGCCAAGAGTCGTGCTGCCGTTCAACTTCTCTTAATCCAGGTACGTAATACTATTATCAATGCTGTGCTTATTATCCCTATATCCCTAAACTGAAAACATTGCTATCTATATGTTTAACCATGCTTCTTCAAGGCATGTCCTTATTCTTTCTTTTCTTGAATTCTCTTCTTTTGGTTGGGCGGAGGTGGGGATTTGGTTTAGTGCCTTCGGGGGATAAGCAAGAGGAACCAATATGCAAGTTTAGGAAACTACAGAACAACAAATGGGAAGGCATAAAAGAAAATTTCTAATCTCTAATGGAACCCAAAAAGGGATAGGTGTTATGAAAAACTTGATGCTGTTGTTTGCATGTGAACTCCAATCCCTAGTTTTACCTCCAATTGTTTTCGCTGGTAGACTTCGACAGCATGTCTTGCGTTTACGGTTTTAATGTTCATATACGTATATTCATATTTTATTTGGTATGTGAAGGAACAAAAGCAACGGTAATTCTGACGTTTCCTACCCTTGTCTAATCTATGCTTGTTTAAAAATCAGGATAAAATCATATTGATGTTGTTATGCACAAGTTAGGAATTACACAATATTGAATCCTTTCCCACTGTTGTGCACTTTGATTATGGTAGCAAGTTTTGTTCAGACACATAACTACCGCGTTCTGTATGATCAATTTATAGAGTCCTTTTACGATAGTTAATTTTGTTCGTATCCAGATAAGCCAATTTCGTTTCTATTTCCACTTCTTTATCAATTTTATAAATACTTCATGCACATTGGCATTTGTCTGTGGTTATCTAACATATTCAAAGTCGACACCTGCATCTCTGCAGATGTTATGCACACTAAACTTTCTGCTTCTCCTTTTCGCCATTCGTTGACACGAGCATAAACTTCCCCTGATGTTTTCTCACATTTTGCAGGCTGTGATGGAGATATATAATATGTACAGAGCACATATATCCTCAATTAACACGCTTGTACTTTTCGAAGCGTTGCATGCTGTAGCATGCCATGCTCACAAGGTGAACAGTGATAGTGATCTAAGATCTAGGCTACAGGAGATTGGTTCCATGACCCAGATGCAGGATCCCCCGTTGCTCCGTCTTGAAAACGAGTCCTACCAGTTGTGTCTCATCCTTCTTCAGAACATCGTAGTGGACCGACCCATTAATGCCGACTTGCAAGTGGAAGCGCATCTGGTTGACCTCTGCAGGGAGGTCCTGGAGGTGTATCTTAAAACAGCAAACCCAAAGCCCGGTGAAGCCTCCGCTGTTGCTCATCAATGGATCATCCCAGTTGGCTCTGCAAAGCGAAGAGAACTTGCAGCTCGGGCACCCGTTGTGGTGTCCACCTTGCAAGCCATATCTGGATTGGGCGACACCTCCTTCGAGAAGAACCTGTCTCAGTTCTTCCCCCTTTTCGCAGGTCTGATCAGCTGCGAGCATGGGTCGAGCGAGGTGCAGGTGGCGCTAAGCGATATGCTCGGGACATCGGTAGGTCCGGTCTTGCTTCGGACATGCTGAACACGGTATGATCGCTTGGTTGTGCTTCCGGGTGCATTGTTCACTTCCGTTTTAGTATGATGTTTTTTGCAGTCGGCCCTTCATTCTTTTTACTTCTGTTTTTTGTAGTAGTAATCTTTTTAACTGTTGCACAGTGTATCTAAAAGGCAGAGTAAAAGGTTTGATGTTGTATTTTAAGTTCCCTTTTCCTTATTAGGACGCACTGCTTCCTTTCTTTCTTTTTTACCACTTAGCTCATCTTCCCTTCCAATGGCTCTTCGCCTGAAATCCTGGCATCGGCTGCGCTTGGCATGGCAGAAGATTTTGGAAAAAGAGTTGCAGTTTTAGCTGTTCTCCATGGAAGACCAACACTTTAAGCAGTGTTAAAAATATGTAAAATATATTCGTCATTAAAAGTTGTGTTTTTTCAAATTTGGTTCTTAATAACACCACCAGAAAGAAAATGCAAAGTTTGTCCCAAAGCAGTGTTAAGGCATCAAATTGCTCCACTTTGATGAGAAAAGTTCCGGTTTCCATCTAATATTTTCTCTCGCTCTCCTTATTTTGAAACTCCAGATTTGGTAGTGCAGCACTTCATACACCGTGTATGGACTGTGGATTTAATACATACACCCAAAACGAACGATTAGAAAGAGGTGGGAACGATGAAATTGTGATAGTAAAGCTGAGTTAAAGCTACGTTATCATCTATCAGGCATTATTATTTTCCTCAGCCGCTTTGCCAGCTAAATCCTTGGCCTTCCTCGCCTCCTCATCCCAATCAATCCGCGCCACAAATACCAACAGCAGCACGGCGCTCGTCATGACGCCCACCAGGAAGCTCAGCAGCATTCCCACGAGCCCCAGCCTCGCCCTGAACCCCAGCGCCACCGCCATCGGCAGCGCCACCAGGTAAAAGCCTCCCAAGCTCGCGTACATCCCCAGCCACGGCCTCGCCGTCCCCCTCACTATCCCCCCGCACGCCGCCAACGGAAAGTTCACCACCTCCACCATGGCCATCACCAGCAGCATCCTCTTTACCCCCTCCACGATCCTCTCCTCGCGGCTGAACAACCTCCCCCACTCCCCCCGCAGGCTCGCCATCGCCGCCCCGCCCAGGAACCCGGCGGCGACGCTCACCCCTAGCGACACGTACGCCGCCCGCCGGGCGGCGGTCGGGTTCCCCGCCCCGAGCTCGTTCGACACCCGGACGGACGCGCACGTCGCCAACGAGTACATCACCGCGTAGAGCAGGTAGTCGAAGTTGAAGACGACGGCGATGATGGAGACCATGCGCCGGGCGTCCGGGAGCCGCCCGGTGAGCAGGACCAGGATCTCGTAGCACCACCATTCCAGGCACGTCGTCAGGCAGCAGGGCGCCGACAGCCTCAGCAGCGTCTTCCACTCCGCCAGGCTCTGCTCCCACCACCTCCGTCCCCCCTCCTCCTCCTCCTCCTCCGCCGCCGCCGCCGCCACCCCCTTCACATTTCCACCTCGCCTCGTCCTTTCCGTCACCGCCACGTACAATCCCATCATGATGACGATGCTGAGGTCGGTGATCCAGATGGCCATGGCGACGCCCTCCGCCCCCCTGGCCCTTGACAGCAGCACGTTCAGGGGGACATGGAAGGCCAGCGCGGCGGTGGAGGTGAAGAGCGTAGGCAGCGTCACCCCCTGGGAGTTCAGATACGACTTGAGAGGGTAGAGGAAGGACACCACGGCCAGCTCCGGCATGAGGCACATCACGTACTTCCTCGCGACGCCGGCGATTTCCGGCTGCTGGCCAACGCGGACGAGGACCCAGTCGATGTTGAGCCATACCAAGGCAATGGGCACCGAAGCCGCCAGCAGCAGGACGGTCGCCATGAGGAGAGTCTTGTGCAGGAGCTTGTAGTTCCCGGCGCCGAAGGCCTGGCCGCATATGGGCTCCATGGCGGCGCAGAGCCCGGTGAGGACGGAGAAGCCGGTGAAGTTCGCGAAGGTGAATCCCAGCGTTCCACCGGCCAGTTCGAGCTCTCCCAGCCTGCCGAGGAACACGGTGGTGATGCCGAACTTGCCTAAGCACGTCAGGTTCATGGCGGACAAGGGAAGCGCGATGCGGCTCTGCAACCGGAGCTCCGGGACGACGGTCTTCTTGATGCCGGCAGCCCATGTCGCCGCCTGCGTCGGAGGTGCCGCTGCCGCTGCAGCTGCAGCTGCCGCAGGCGTTTCTGCTTCTACCAGCGGAGAGTCCGATGGGTGATTCATGGTTACAGCTTCCAATTTCCCAGCGATGAGCTGAGCGTGGGGAGCGCGTCCGGTCGGTTTCCTCCTTTCCCCCTCTTGTAGTAGCTGCAGCAGTAGCAAGTTGATACGTGGAAATCTCGTGAAAAGAAACCTCCGTGCATGGGAATCGCGAATTAATAATAACGTACAGCTTTGGAATCGTGTTGCTTCCGACGGAGAAAGAGCCGCCATCATATTGGTCGGATGCAATTATCTTCCGGCCACAGAGAGGTATTGCTCTGGTTTGATCGAAACAATTTGAGTAGAATTAGAACCATGATGATGATCCATAGTTCTCCTAACAAAATAAATGGACTCACTCAGAAATAATTATGTCAGAAATAAAAACCGTTTACCTTTTACACTTTAAGACTAACATATATATATATATATATATATATATTCAGTAGAAACAATTTTGCTCTGTTAACATGTTTTTTAAAGGTAGATGAACTGACAAGGGAGTGAAGTGACGTAGTGGTCTGGCTTTGCCAGGGAAATCCTCTATTGCTCTTGCCGTGTATGTCCACTATGAATCTTAAAATAAAACGCATCTTTCTTTTCCTTTTCTGATACATGATAAAAAGACAAAACTCCCACTTCAGCCACTTAATTGCTGCCGTCTCTTTCCAATCCCCTTTCTTATCCCACTATTGATTGAGGATTAATCGATTAGTCCCACCGAGGTGGTAGTTGATTCTAATTAATCCCCGACGTTGGACAATGAGAAACGTATCATATGTTCTTGCCCAGAATAATCTATCATGAATCTCCAGTACACAGGATTATTAACAGAGGAAGGGAGTCTTATTGTATCACCTGCATCAGCCACTAAATTTTGTTGAGAGGAGAAATGGCCATGTGGGATCTGCTGCTAGGTTTCTTTGCTTTGCTTTGCTTTTCTTTGCCTTGTTTGCCTTTATATATAAATTTCTTCTCCCTCCTTTCCTCTCCTTGTTTGGGCCCTTCTCCTTTTCAAAGTGCCTGAAATCAATTTCTTTTTTAATCCGAGTCATTTCCAACAAGTTCTAAATTGATTCAACCAAAATAAAGATCTGATCGCTAGGTTATGAAATAGAACTCAAATTAGACATGAGATCGATTTGGAAAACACTGCCCAACTATGATAAAGCTACCTATCAGCTACTTAATTTTATTCCTGCAAATCTCAATCTAAATATTCTGGATCAGAAGTTCAAAATACCCACGCAACTTTGCTGCTTTAGCTTTTGATCCCAGTGATGATTAAGTAGCTACTGAATGCAATGGAAAAGCTATTGTTGGAAAGTTGAAAAGGTCGAGCATGGTGAAGCTGCATTATTGGTGAAGCTATTTCTCTATTATAAAATATTGTGCTACATTTGAGTAGAAGGAGAGCATCTTTAAGCAACAGATTCCCATTCTCCTAGGGGCCTATGGAAGGATCAGATGCATATAATTTTTTACCTCATGTGCACAAAATCTGGGGGTGTCCAGAAATATGAGTAACCCAACGCAACCTGAAGAGTGAGGACCTTTTGAGTTGGTTCAAGTTTTATTGTATCTTTTTTTTCAATTAACCAAACAAAACTTTGTGTCAGTTTGGTTCTCAACCCATCTCAAATGGTCATGAAGAGGATTAAGAGGAATGTGTAAATATTCAGTTCTATAGATTTGTTTATGACCTTAGCCTATCGAAGAAGCTTCACATTCTAATGGAGTATGCAGATTATACTCGAACAAGTAATGGAAGGGTGTCATTTTTGCTAGATTACCTAGATCTTTGCATAATCGCTAGCTACGATCATTTAAGAGCATTAACCGTATGGGAAAGAAACAAAAGTACCTGGAACATGCCTGTTAAATTGTAAAACTGAAACTGGCTGGCCTCAACTGGCTATATGCCGTCATGCTCCTTGTCTGACATCCGTTTCTACCACTGATTCTGGAAAGACAAATTTAAAGTTTTCCCAAGTGCAACAAGGCAAGTGTTTCATTCTTGTCAGTTGGCAACTCAACCCAGCCTCTAGATTAGCTTGGGTGTGTAGACGGACTAGCTGATTGAATATAATTCTTCATCTTACTTTGGTTTATATATCCGTTACTGTGGAAATATTGACTCAAACGCTTTCATCTGCACTGACTTCTCCAGTCCTGCACAAATAGAATCCTGACATACCTAATTGTCATATATGTTTGGCAGAGCATTAACGCTAGTCTTCTTTAAACCATCAGACAGAACATTGATTTATTAGCATAAGCTTTAAAAAACTAAATACAAAGCCTCCGTACAAGAAATCACTGAAGAAATCTATACTTCATTAAAAAAAGGAAAAAGAAACTCATTGAAGACATATTCGATCAAAAGTGAAATAGTAAAAGAATATTCATGTCCAAACAAACACCTATACAAGACATGAAAATTTTACCTACAAAGTTGCACGAGGCTATTGATTATTGAAGGTGAGAACACTGAACCTGGTAACTGTATATCAAGCTTCGCACATGCCACTACGTCGCGGCCACAAAATTGTGCATATGTGCCTGCGACTGTGCGCATCCTACATAATAGCTTACAGCACAGATGCTTTTTTCAGAAGTACCAAGGACATAATCTTTGATTTGCTAGTTCAAAGGCAACAGTACCTGGGGCAGAACTCAAGTTGTTTAGAGATGACACCTGGGTGCTAATCGAGAGCATCAAAATGGTTCACTATTAAGAGGAACTGTTTCTCCATGATAAGATTCTTGCTAGCAATTACCACACTCTATCAAAATTGTGCACGATGCTATCTGTTTCCTAAGTGAAGAGCAACAAAATGTTTGACCTAGTGATGGAATATAGTAATTGAAAGCTGCCAATCACAAGGCTCCTTTTTGATTCTCTGCTGTTAATAGTTCTGCTGATTGATAAAGTACCATCAAGCATTGTGCTACAGAGACAAACAAATGAAGCACAATAACTCTTTGGCCACGCCGCTAAGGTTGCAGTTGGCTTTCATGACAATTTCAAATGTGGCATGCATAGCATCATTCGAACCATCGCCAAAAGATTGCTGAGATGCATCAGCTCTATAGAAATCTTGACTTGCATTGGGAAGAACATAATAGTTCTGGAACTGGACGAAATATTGAGAAGCTGAATCTTTCTCGCTACTGGAAATGTCATTAGAATTTCCATTCAGATCGTCAAATTCGTCATTTTTTCTCTTTGATGTTGCAAGCATAAGATGATCTATTTCGCACAGGAAATGGGCTCCGACGCTCCAAAATTCTTTCATGAAAAATAGATCTAAATATCCAAAAGCCCAAACCATGTAATTCCAAAACAATTAGGAGAGACCAAAGTCAGTTTTGTCATCCCCAGTTCAGAGTCAGATGTCTGCATGTCACGTGCAACTTAAAATAATTAAGGTCTCACCAATAATCTCCACATGAGCAGATGCCGTGTTCAAAATGGTGAAACCTGTTAGTATCCTTGATGATGATTTCACGCTTAGTGATGCTTGAAATGAGCTTAACAGCATGATGGCAATCCCCGCACATACGGAGGTTCATTGTGATCCTGATTGGTGTCTCCGAAGTAGTATTTATCAGCATAAATGCAATGGCAAGCTTTTCACCATGCACTAAAAGATGTCCTTCCTTGTCTTCCTCCTCAACATCATGTAGTGCAGTCCCCGTCTCAGCAACATATCCCAACTCCTTCAGCCTCGCCATTAGGGAATCCAGTTTCTCATATATTTCTTTAGATTGAGGGTGTGACCTCTCACCTATATGGAAAGTGTGCACCTTATTAAAAAGCTCAACATTACTGCAACCTGGTAATTTTTTAATTCCTTTTTCTACCATCATATTTCTGACCAACATAACCTCCTTCCACTTGCCAGCTCTAGCATACATATTGGACAAGAGCACATAGCAGCCAGATTGTTCTGGTACTAATTTGAATAAATGATCTGCGGCAATCAACCCGATTTCCATATTTGAATAAACACTGCAAGCACCTAGTAAAGCCCCCCATACACTCTCGTTTGGCTTTATGGGCATCGTCATAACGAAATCGTAAGCCTCGTTGATGTTGCCAGAACGACCTAGCAGGTCGACCATGCAAGCATAATGCTCAATCATTGGAACCAAATGGTAGCATTCTGTCATACGATTGAAGTAGTATTTCCCCTCGTTTACAAATCCTGCGTGACTGCAAGCGGAGAGAAGTGATACGAAAGCTATGGAATCTGGTTTGATGCCTGAATTTTCCATCTTCTCAAAAAGAGCAATAGCATTTTTGCCATGTCCATGCATCCCGTAGGCTGAGATGATAGAGGTCCAAGACACCAAGTCCTTTTCTTTCATACCATCAAATACTTCCCTTGCAGCCTTCAAGCATCCACAATTTGCATACATGTCCACGATAGCGTTCTCGAGCACCAGATTGGGGCGCATTCTTTTCCTCTCAATGAACTGGTGCATGCGCTTTCCTAGGGTTAATGCGGACAGCTCACCACAAGCTGGAAGAACACTGGCTAGCGTAACTGCATCAGGTTCTATTCCTGTTATCTCCATCCTTGAGAAGATTTCAACCGCCTCAGCTGACATTGAATTATTTGCATAGATAGCGATCATGGCGTTCCAAGAAACCAAATCTTTGCTACTCATTTCATCGAACATCTTCCTTATCAGATAGATATTGGTCTTCTCGGTGTTTGACATTGCAGGCAAGATGCTCGCCATCGTACCACCATCAGGCCTCGGCTTCCGAAGTGCCACCATCTCCCTGCATAACTCAATTGCACGGGCGAATTGACTATTTTGCGCATTCGCGGCAATCATCGCGTTCCAAGTTACGACGTCCTTGTTCGGCATTCCGTCGAACATCCGGAAGGCATCCGGCAACTGCCCACACCGCGAGTACAACGCGATAAGCGTGTTACAGACGAAGAGATTGGAGTCGAGGGAGATCTTGGTGGCGGCTCCATGGAGCTGGATCCCGCCGGCGAGGTGACCTGAACCGGCGCAGGCCTTAAGGACGCAGGGGAAGGTGTAATGGTCAGGCCTCACGCGATGACGCAGCGACATATCGGCGAAGAGGCGGAGGGCGTGGCGGTGGAGGCCATGGTTAACGTAGCTCCGGATCATAACGTTGAAGAATATGGCAGTCTTGGCGGAGGCTCCTTCGAAGACGCGGCGGGAGCCGTGGGGGTCGCCGCACGCGGCGAGGGCTCGCATGAGCTTGATCTGGAAGGCGGGGTCGGAGAGGAGGTGCGGGCGGTGGAGGAGGAGGCGTGACTGGAGGGAGCGGAGGGCCGGGAGGGCGGGCGGGGAGCGGCACTTGTCCAGGGATCGGATGAAGGAGGCGTCATCGTTCTCGTCGTCGTCGTCGTCGTAACCGCCGCCGGCGTCGACGAGCTCGTGTGAGCGGCTGGATATGGGGCGAGGAGGAAAGGGAAGGAAGCGGAGGGGGTCTTGGTGGGTGGCCCTTGTGGCTGCCCTGAGAAGGCCGTGAGGAGCGACGCTCTCGGCCCTCATCAACGTGCCATGAGCTTCCCCGTTCCACTCTGCTCTCTCTGTGCATAAATAGAGAGAAGCAGAGCGGTTTGAACTTTCAATATTTAAAAATCCTCTTTATATATGTATATTATGATGAAAAATCTCTATCACACTGTTTAATAATATATATTTTTTATATATTTTAAAATTGAGAACATATATTCAATAATCTAATATGCATAAGTAATAGATGAGGTGTTAAAAAAAATAAAATCATACCTATTCCGTGTAGACCATAATTGCTCTAATAAGAGTGATATACATATTGTGTATAATTTAAAATATTCTAATGCATATTAGTTCTCTCTTAAATATTAAATATTGAATAAGTTAAATGAAGAAAAAAATTGTATACAATTATGTAATTGCATTCAAACCCTCAAGCAAGTTATACATAGAGAAGAATTTGTATTTTATTTTATTTTAAATAATAAATAATAATGACCTATCACAGCGCAAAAATGAGGGTATGGAGGAGGTGGTCTTGTCCTGAGAGAGGCAAACAATGGCCGTGAATCTTTTTTTAGCCCGGCATTCCATTTCGCTAGAAGGAACTCCCAGGCCCAACATGCATCGATCGCTTGTCGACCTTCCTTGCCCCACATGCTCTTCTTCTTCTTCTTCTTCCTATAAATGCATATAGATATATATAGATGTGTGCTTCCCCCCCTCGAGCTCGTCGTCAAGTTCAAACGATGGCGATCAAGAAGGCGAACAAGCTCCCCCAGGCGGCAGCGCTGAAGCAGATGCTCAAGAGGTGTTCGAGCCTGGGCCGAAACGAGCAGCAGCAGGCGGAGGCGCCGCCGCAGGACGTGCCCAAGGGTCACTTCGCGGTGTACGTGGGCGAGCGGCGGAGCCGCTTCGTCGTGCCCATCTCCTTCCTCTCGCGATCGGAGTTCCAGGGCCTGCTCCGCCAGGCCGAGGAGGAGTTCGGCTTCGATCACGACCGCGGCCTCACCATCCCCTGCGAGGAGGTCGTCTTCCGCTCCCTCATCACCTCCTCGCTCCGCTGAAAAATAACAAGCCAGCAGCACCACCACCACCGTTTAGCTCTTCGCTTCCTTTCCTTCCTCCTCTCCTCCCTGTCGCTGTCGTATCTGTAGGATTTCTTCGATCCAAAGCACAGCATTTGTACATGTTGGAGAAGCCAGCGACACTGCGAGTCCAAAAGAACGAGAGGAGTTCAATATGTAGAAAGAATAAAGCAGAACAATTCGTCTATTTCTTATTTATTATCTCGTATATCTGCGTCCAGTGTCTGTTGGAGGATGTTCAAGTCGAGCAGAGTTAGCACTTATTTGGGCTCACTTTTGATGCTTCCAAACTTGTTCCTTTGTAGGTCCAACAGAGAAGAGGGGTTCGATTTAACAGGCAGCATAATAATGTATACGCAGCACAGGAAAAAAAGTAACTTTTGAATCCATAATTTACACGGTGAGGACACGAAGGAAAGCGAGTCGACCAAACGATTAAAAAAAACACTGAAAGATACAAAGTTGCAGAATGCTGGATATCAATTAATTCGGCAAAGTTTGGCCCCATCACACGTGGACAGCTTCAAAATATTCCGAACTCTGCATGTGAGCCAATTAATTCTGCAGCGGATTGAAGATTAGAGTGTCCCCTTTTTTTCGGTTAATTAAACTTGCTTTTGTTCCTACGATCATCCTCTTCGGAACTTGAAAGCCGAGTAAAAGATCGCCGAGTAAGGCTCAACAGTGAACAAAAAAAAGTACTTGTTGTTTAGAATCCCAAGCATGGAAATCCATTCCCCCTGTATCCTACCCCGTATCCTGGCCTTCAATGTCTCCTCCATTCCACGTTCTCGTTGCCCGTTCCGGAGCATCGAAAGCTGAGCAGCTCAACGTGTGATCTCCTGTTTCTTCTTCCACTCGGCACAAAATGCATAATAGAGATATCTGCATTCAGCTTACTGTTAAAGATTAATCATCCATTAATCTTGTACTTTAAGTTTTCCAGAACTCATCGAGGAATTCAAACCTGATTCCATCATCATTCTTCCCACTGCAAATGCCCTCAAATACTTGCTAACGAAGAACACATGCAGCGCAGCAGCACGCATAAAACATTAAATTAATCGAACAAGTACAATGGAAGCCCATTTTCCCATGTGGATCTTTCAGTCAGAGAGGCCTCTCTCCATCGCCGCTGAATAAAAAAGAGGGCAAGTATTCTCTGCATCGCTTCCTCCTCCTGGCTCTCTCGCTCGCTACGTGACAAATGAGACACTTCCACTCCACAACCACTCCATCTTCTTGCCTCCAATGATTGCCTCATCTTTATCTGCTCGCAAGAGTTCATCATCGTGTGAAATAGTTGGACGCAACTCGCAGCGACTTCTGTTCTGCAGTGAACTTTTCCACCCTCCTTTGCGTCGTTCTCTCTCCAGTTCAAACAAAGTGACTTCTACCGGATTTGAACTCCCTTGATGGGTTTGAGGGTTGGAGGCGTAGTAATAAATAACTCAGGGAGCGTACGCATCGAAAGGGAAGGGGCACCCAACTTGCTTAATTAATAAAGGGCATGAGATGCCCCTAGCTATCAAGTGCGTGCCTCAGGGCATGGGACAAAGGCACGGGCCACGAAGGGTAATGGAAGGTCCGCCCCTTGTGCCCCCCACATGGCCTTGCACCACAAAGTTCACCACCATAAAGGCGTGCCACTCTATTATTGGAAGTAGTATTAGTTTTATTTTAAATCATTGAGAAAGTGAGTCTCATTTCAGTGGTGATTAAGATGATGTCCAGAACAAATAGTGACGACACGGCTCGTGTTGGATTCTTCTTCTTCAACTCGTAATTAAACGCAGCAATCCGTCTCCTCCAACTTCCTCCTCCTCCTCCTCCTTCTCCCTGTTTGGCTTCGACAAAATTTACAGTTCGCAGGTCTCCCTCGTCGCCTTATTTGGTCCCCCCAGCGTAATGCACCTTCTACGGCCTTCACTTTCCATCCCACTGCTAATGGCGAGATAAGACGGAGTCAGAACGAAGCTCCAGCGCTGTCATGGCTGCTACAATGGCTGCATTGGCCCCCCGGTTGGTCTTGCTCCTCGCCGCCCTCGCCTGCCTTGCTACTCCCTCAGCGACTACGTCCTCCTCCCTCGTCGGCGTCAACTACGGCCGCGTCGCCGACAACATCCCTCCCCCCCAGAACGTCCCCCACCTCCTCTCCTCCATCGGCGTCGGCCGCGTCCGCATCTACGACGCCGACCCCACCGTCCTCCGCGCCTTCGCGAACACCGGGATCGAGGTCGTCATCGGACTCCCCGACCGCTGCCTCTGCCCCATGGCGGCCGATCCCAACGAGGCCCTCGCCTGGGTCCGCGCGAACGTCCAGGCGTACTGCCCCGCCACCAAGATCGCCGCCGTCACCGTCGGCAACGAGGTGCTCACTAATCCGAACGACACCGATCTGACCCTCGCGCACTGCCTCGTCCCCGCCATGGAGGCCCTCCACTCCGCCCTCGCCTCCCTCGGCCTCGACCACGACGTCGCCATCACCACCGCGCACTCCCTCGCCATCCTCTCCCTGCCCTCCTACCCGCCCTCCGCCACCTCGTTCCGCCGCGAGCTCCTCACCTTCCTCTGCCCCCTGATCGCTTTCCACGCCCGCACCGGCTCCCCGTTCTTCGTCAACGCGTACCCCTACTTCGCCTACGAGCAGGAGCCCTCCGGGGTGGCGCTCGCCTACGCCCGCCTCGACCCCGGCGCCTCCAGCATCACCGACCCCGGATCCGGCCTCTGCTACACCAACCTGCTCTACGCTCAGATCGACGCCGTCTACCACGCCATCGCCCAAGCCGGCGGCGACGCGGCAAAGCGGGTCGAGGTCAGGGTGTCGGAGACCGGGTGGCCGTCCGCCGGCGACCCGCAGGAGGTCGGGGCCACGCCGGATAACGCCGGCAAGTACAACAGCAACCTGATACGCCTTGTGAACAGCAACAAGGGGACGCCGCTGATGCCCGGGACGCCTCTCCGCGCCTACATCTTCGCGCTGTTCAACGAGAACCAGAAGCCGGGTCCGACGTCGGAGAGGAACTACGGGCTCTTCAAGGCGGACGGCACGCCGGCCTACCATCTCGACATCACGGTGCCGCAGGAGGACGACAGCTCCTCCGGCGGGGGCGGGGGCGGCGACGGCAGCGCGGGGGGAGGCTCCACGACGGGGCCCGACGGCGGGCCCTCGGGGTACTTCAGCTACTCGGCGGCGGTAGGTCTCCGGAAAACCTCAGCCCGTAACAACTTCACGTCGGTAAATTACAAAGCTAAGCAATAATTCGAACTGCGATCGCAGGAGGAGCGGCGACCGTATTGGCGGTGGTTGACGGCGGGGTCGGCAGCGGTCATCCTGCTTTGGTGACGTCGACAGCCAAAACGGTGCAAAAGAAAAGGCAACTATTTTTTCAATTAATCTTAGAATCTGTAGTTGCTGTGTTTTAATTAGGACGATTTGATGAACATTCTTCATGCAGTTGTATTGGAATTTAATTTTAATGTTTTAGCCTAAATCCAAAACTACTTCTTCCTTCTTTTACTATTTTTCTTTCTTTTACTATTTTTCTCTTCTCTGTATCATTAGTAAAGACATTTAATTTTAAACCTATTTCTAACGAAGAAAATTTTGAAACTTGCGTTCGTGAAAACTGATGCTTTGATTTCATTGGTCGAATAATTAATCCACGTGCATGTGACTCGGTGCGATTTCGAAATTGGAAACTGCAAAGTGGTCGGCTTTTTTTGTATATATATATATTAATATTTACAGCTCCGTTGTGCTGGCATGATCGAATCCAATCCCTTGCATTCGAATAAAGTAATGATGAAACCGTAAAAAGGAATAATTTATTCTTTGATCTAATTAAGGCTTTAATGGCAAGTCAACACAAGTCAGTGCACCTAATAATTTTTTCACACTAGCCTCTAAAAAAAAGAAAAAAAAATCATAGAAACAGTATATTTAAGATCCACCAGAATATTTAAAGAAATAAGTGAAAATATGTGAACAGTAAAAACGTATTAGCTCTAAGTCATCTCCCTGAATGAATGATAAATAGATTAATTTGCAGCACTTAAACTTATATTAACCAACCTAGTTTTTTTTTTGGAACTCAATGACCACAGAAAACTTAATTGCTCTGATGAGGTGAGCATGCTTTGTATATTATTAACCAATTTATTAACATATTTATATACAATTTTATATTTTATTTGTAAAATTATATTTCCAATTATACTAAATATATGCAAAAAAAATGTACGCTCTTTTTTTAGAATAATTGGATTAGAGTTAAAAGTTTTAAAAAAATTTATATTAAATATATTTTTTAAATTTAATAAGTATTAAATTTAAGATCTTTAACCAACAAACTAAACGGTTAGGTTAGTTTTTAGGTTATACGTCCGTGGGCCTTAGCCCATGTGACATTATTGTGAAAAGTTTAGGATTCAAGGACTAATCTGTAATTGGAGCTAAAAGTTAAGGATTAAAATACAATTAACCAACATAGAAGATTATAAGATAAGAATTATGAAAAGTGAAAAGAATAGGAGGACAATAATAAGTTTTAAATATATTTTTAAAGAAAATAAACAAAATTTAAATGGGGAATAAGTCGGCGGTTCGTTGGCACTTCCCACCTCGCTAGGGTTTAAAAAGCAGGGCTTTGCCCAGAAAGCGAGGTGCACATAGTGAACCGCCTTCTCCGACGAGGCGATGGCGAGCTCCGGGGCGGAGCCGAAGCCCGTCGACGAGTCGCTTTGGTGGGACTCCTTCGTCTCCCTCTTCGGCGAGCTCGACAAGGTGCCCCCCTCGGAGGGCCTTCCCGACCACCTGGTACTCAACCCATCATCCCCTTTCCGCGCTCTCCGTTTCGTTTGGAAGGGAGGGAAGGTTTAATCGCTGGTTCCTGCAGGCGGGGAAGCTCGGACGAAACCACGATTGGTTCCTGAACTCGGTCACGCTGTTTAAGCCTCCGGACCACGCATCTAGACGCGCCCTAGATTCTCCCGAGGTAGTCATCGGATCACATAGGCTGGTTGTGAAGCCGGAACTCAAGGAGGCCGCACTTCGAGTTAGCGAATTCCTGGTACTTGCTTTGTTTTCTCCTGGTGTGATTGCTCGTCTTCGATGGTCCATCCACATTGACTGTTTAGACTTCTCATTGACTGTTGTTTATTGATGAACACCCAACGCATCGAACATATTTTGCTGTAAACCGACTAAGAAACTACCGTGGACTCTAAACTATATTGATATTCTATATAAATAGGTTTTATATGTCTTTAGTACATTGATTTCGTGAGTGTTTTTCACAATAAGTGGCTCTGCAGTATGCGCCGAACCTAACTAAATTCTTTGATGCCACACAGTAGAAGCATATCTGTGTAAGTTTTGCAAGTAATCATGTCAAAGCCTGTTTGCTATTAATTTAAAATATATTTCTCCTATTAATTTTCTATAAAGTGTAAATCCTGAAGCAATATTATATGGGACTCTTTAGTGCCTAAACGAAGTGCAGTCCTACATTCTGATCCATAGATCCTCCAGGAACAGTGATGTGTTTGATGATGGTGAAGATAAAGAGTTTCTCAATTCTGTAAGTGCTTTTCTTACGTATTACTTTGTTCTTTCATCCATTAGCTTTTAACAAACATCAGTTTTGGATTTTTTTTAAACTTCATTTTCTGTTGCTGAACTGTGTCAGTTGCCAAGCTACTAAAGTAATGTTCATGAGTAATCTACTTTATATTTTCTGCAACTGGTCATTCTTTGCCTTTGTCATTCTTTGCTGAAATTAACTGACTCATTATTTCTTCAACTTATATTTGCTTCATGAATATTGGTGTTTGTAAATGCCATAATTAGTTGGCCTCACTCAATACTTAAGATGTGATCTAGAGTTATTGAACAGCTTTTGAATGTGAATATATGAAAAGTAAGTATGGCATAACAATCTATGCAAAATTCTGCTGATGGTACGAATGTGATTTATATTTTTTTAAAAGTTTTGGATATATGAAAATAAGTATTGCAATAATTTATGCAAAATTCTGTTGATAATAAGCTAGGTTCTAAGTCTTGAGGCATACTCAAATCCTGTCTAATGTAAGCTTGAGGTGTACTGCGTGTGCATCTATCATCATGTTTCTGCATGTGCTGCTTGAAGCTTTGTATTTTGCAATTTTCATTTCCTTGCATAGTTCATTCCATGGAGTCTCTCAGACAATTGAACATTTTATCCTGCATCTACACCTTAACCCAGTTATATTACATGATGTGATCATTCTTTATTGATGTGTCTAACTACACCTGCAAGTGGAGTGGACAATATGGACAGAACACTACTGATGTTGGGTTCCAAAATGTTGCTAGTGAATGCTGATAATGTCTGTCGTTGTTGAGTATTTATGTCTTACTTATTGATGCTTTAGTATATCCTCAGAGTAAGTTTTCAGTTATTCCCTTGGTTAATGCTGACCCCAAATTTCATCTTTGAAGATATTACTTGACTATTTTCTTGAGCGGCAATGCTTGTTGCAGTGCATCAGACGAATCTTTGTGAATGCTTGTAAGTTCTTGCTAATGCTAGAAGATCTCTCTATACATGCCTGATTTTTAGATATTGTTCTCTTTTTGTGTGTGTGTGTGTGTGATATGCTTTCAATAATTGAGATGTTCTTGTAATGCAGTACACACAATTGATGGATTTCCTTCAAATGAATCTTTTAAGGGCATAGCTTCCCAGTTAGTTCAGGATGGACTTGAAAAGAAGTTGCCATCTATCTTTGAAGATCTCATTTTGTCTGTATTTTCTGACCAAACTGTATGTATCCTTCTCAAGCCTGTATGTATTTTGGTTTTTCATTCCTATGAGTTTGAGTCTTCTTTAAAACTTTAAATTATCATGTTATGGTCTAATGTGTAGACATTTTATTGTTGGCATACTCCATTTACTTGCAAGAGTATTCCCATTGACAACAAATTACCTAACTTGGTGTTTGGTTTTAATTGTTTGTTACATGGTATGTTAGCCACTTGGTGTTATTGTTAACCCTTGCACTGAAATACTATTTCAAGACTAAATATTGAGAGTCATACAATTATAGCAACAAGTCATTCTGTGTCTGCTTGTGCTTACAGGATGTTGTCATTCCTGATTTGTACTGCATGTATGTTGCTTGTGCTTTGATTAGTCATCCTTCCACTCTGTGTCTGCTTGTGCTTACAGGAAGTTGACCTTAAGATTGTCTGGGTGGATGAGAGTTTGATTGAAGGAAACCTACTGATGGACATTCTATTCCTTGCCTACTATGATAGTTTCTGCAGTTGCAACATTGAGCAATGGAAAACTATTTGCTCACTTTTCAAGGTTAACTATTTTGGTTTCTATTGTAGAGTTTAAATTGGTATGAGTCATCCTTCTTAATGACCAATGTTTGCTACAATGAAGTGTAGGATGTATTATGTGGTGCACTTAACATTGGAAAAGTGGCAGTTTCAGTAGAAGCAAGAAATTCATTTTCTCATATGAAAGCAAAATTGCTTCTTATTCTTATTGAAACCTTGGATCTGGAAGGTCTTCTCCATACGGTTCATGATGAAATTCCATTCAGGTTCTTTCTATAACTGTTTTTTTATAAAAAAGGGCTCTTTCAATTACCTTGTTAAATTTCTCTGATGCAAACTTTTCCTTCTTTGAGCATAACCAAGCATGTATTGCTTGTTTTCATTTGCATTAGGGAAGGTGGTTCTGTATTTTCCATTGATGACATTAAAGAGATGGACGCCCAAGTGTCCAGTTTTTCTGATTTTGAAGCAGTAGAAGCAGGGCCTCTGCTTCTTGTATGGGCAGTATTTCTATCTCTGGTGTTATCACTGCCCGAGACACAGAATAATATTACTCTCTTGGTAAATTCATCAGATCTTTTCAGTTTATACTTGCAGTGGCCATTTTCAGTTTATGCTTGCATTATGGCACAATCTTATTTTATTCTTTTTATGAACATTATGATGTAATCTTTTAGGACATTGATCATACAAGTTATGTTCGCCAAGCATTGGAGGCTGCAACATTTGACTATTTACTTGAAATTCTTTGCAATGATACATTCAGAGACTCTGATGTGAGTTTTTACATCTAGCATTTACATAATAAGTAGACTGTATTTATAGTTTATTGTCTTTATTGGTTGAACTTTGTATTGCATCTTTATCTAATCTCCTATCAATTAAAATTGGCTACTTGATAGTTTCTCTTGCCTTATGTTCTGGATTTATTGGGATTTTGAATCCTGCCAAATGTTCCTAGCAATATCTTGATATGCATTTGAAAATTAACTTATGTAGTTTTGTTTGCAGGGTCCTGTTTCTGGTTTCTTAAGTGTTATGAGAACATTCTTGTCTGCTTTTATTGCATGTTATGAGCTATCTCATCAGGTACTTTATTGCTTTTATTTTTGGTTGCTAATGGATGATATTCAATTTAACTTGTGTCGAGTATCCAACTTTTAAATGGGAAACCAATAGGTTACCTTTCTGATAATTCTTTCCTTACCAGAAAGAAGACAATATTTTGGTCAAAATTTTGGATATCCTGTACCACATATACGATGGACAGGTGCTTATCTGATGCTTCTTCTCTTGATGGTATTGTTTTATAATTATAGACTACATCACTGATCATATCCACATTGTATTGCCGTATAATTTTCAGGAATCACTTGCCATGCAATTTTGGGATAAAGATAGTTTTATCGATGGCCCGATTAGATCTATCCTCTTCATGCTAGAGAAAGAGTACCCTGTTCATATTTCTGAATTTGTACACTTCTTGTCAGCTGTGTGTGAAGGATCTTGGCCTGCAGAGTGTGCGTATGTGATCTACTTCCTTTGTCGTTTACTCATGCCATCTATATATTTTTGTGACCCCTGTGTTATTGTAATATTCAGATCATTTGCGCCACATAGCCAAATTTTAGATATGGATGTTTGGCCAAAATGGTTTCTCTTTAGTATTTTACTATTATCTGTTGAATTTGAGTGTGATGTTTGGCCTCTATGTTTTCTCTTTAGTATTTTTCTACTGTTTGTTGTCATGTTCACTTCCTGTGTGGCTCTATGTATTCCATTCTCTTACCCTGATCAACAAGGGGACATGGCATGGTATGTCAATCTGTGAAAAATCTCGTCAGTTTCCTTTCTGAAGCCATAAATTACTTGGACATGCTACAGATATTAAAACTTGACCTCATTGTCTGATCTTGCTTCACTGTTCAGAAAAAAAAAATCCAAATCGAGTCTAATGCTGCAACCTGTCCTAGTTCTCATAGGTCACTCACATCATCTTACTCTGTGCAAGTGTGTGATAAGATCAACTCTGATATGATCCTGCAGCATGTCTTCTTCTTGCTCATGTCTTTGCATGGTGTTAAAATAGGCCATTGAATTGTTTACAGTCTGATAAATGTTTATGGAAATTTCATTTTTTTACTGGATCGTATTGCATCTCTAATATTATAGATAAATTTCAATGCTCTTGTGGCATTATTGTGCACAGTAATGCATGTGCTGCTATAACCTGTTTGTCTGTTGGTTCTTTTAACAGGTATAACTACCTGGATAACATGAGTGGTATAACTACGCCTTTTGAAGTCCCTGGTGGTTATGTCATCACAAGTGTTTCTGATATCATTGAAACTCAGAATCCTGTAGAAGTGCCTGGCATTGAAGGAGTTGTAATACCTAGTAAAAGCTATGGTCAAATTTTGAAAGTCCTTGCCCCAAATCTAGCATTAGTCCATTGGCAGGTAAATTTACATCAGACTTCTTTCCAATTATTTTGACCTTCAGGTAGTTGGGTAATTTTTTTGCCTATGATAATTTATGTTGGCCATGCAATCTTCCTTTCTCTAATCAATTGTTGAAAATAGCTGCTAAGCTAGGTTCAGTATGAGATTGCATTATTATTGAGGTGAGATATCAAAGCTTGCAACTGACTCATATAAGTTTTGTGGATAGAGTATCAGGCTTTAGGGTTGAGGCCATTGGATTAAGGTTTGAAATTTGACGTCATGTACAGAGCACAGAGCAAATATATAAAGGCAGAAATATAAAATCTAGTTCTTAATACATTATGTACTGCAAATTGTCTAATTCTTGGATTATGATTTTTTCTTGTTGGACCATCCAATTTCTTTTCTGCTCTTCCTTTTTTGTTGAGCATTTTCTACAGTGTTACTAATTTGCTGAGTCTCTCAATCAATGCCTTTATATACCTTGCAGTGTGCACATTCTGGAATTTTCCTTCTTGTTTTACGCATGACACAGGAGATTCATTCAGATAATATGGGAGATGTCTTATATACTATTAAACTTCTGTATCGGATGATTTCTTTCAACAAGGTACTTGAAATTCACTTGCCCTTGTAGTCTCTGATCTTATTTCCTAGTTGGAGCAAATTTAGAGCTGTGTTAATATATGAGATTCATTAAACTCTCCTCAATATGCTATATAAGCGTACACAAAGTGTATGTCCCTCTGGTTAAAGCAATTGGGTTCTATACAAGAGGTTGTGGGTTCAATACTCACTAAGTTCTAAAACAAAATGCTATATAAGCAAAAATGCTTGTGGTAATTTTTCCATCTAGGATTTAATGAACTTTCTTAAAAAAACTGTATTTCTGTTTCTTTAATATGAACTGTATTTCATAACACATTATTTATTTCCATCATAAATGAACAATGAAAAAAAAATCATCTTCAGTGTGCCGCCTAATTTGTTATTGTATGGGATCTCTCACTTACTTGGGCTTTTTATCCTTTAGAATCTGAAGACTGAGCAAACTTATATCCATCCATCTGAATTCCTTTACTGTTAGAAAGCAATACTTCCTTTGATCCTAATCAAGCATTGGTAAAGGATACTAGAAAATCATACTGGTGAACACTGACATGAGTTGTCTCTCTGAACTTCATGTGTAGGAGCTGTGACCTCGAGACACCTACATTGGTTGACAACTTTTAAATTATTATTGGCTTTATACAGAATATTCTTTGGTTTAGCTTGAAAGAGTATCATACCTGTCGTGTTTCTATCTTTCTGACGCAAAGGTATTATCTCTATAAATCACAATAATGGTTCGAACATTGTACTTGAATCTATGACCTTGGTATTTGCTCCTCCTAGGGGCATGCCCCTTGACCAAGTGATCTAAAACATGGTGGGGTATGTTATTGTAAGGACGACATTAGTACTGGTTAAACAGATGAATACTCCAGATAGGTTGATGATATAAAAGGGTGTTGCCTAGATCACGGTTAAAATAGTATTGTACCCATCATGTTTCTATCTTTCTTACTCAAAGGTCTTATCCCTTCAAATCACAATAATGGTTTGAACAATGTACTCATATCTATGACCTATGGTACTTGCCCCTCCTAGGAGCATTGACCAATGATCTAAAACATAATGGAGTATGTTATTGTAGGGATGACATTTTTACTGGTTAAACCGATGAATACTCCAGATATGTTTTTTGGTGAAAAGGTTGTTGCTTCCAATTAATTATGACTTGATGTTCATCCACAAGCATGAGATGATAGTCTGATATGCATGACCAGAAGAGTCCAACAAAGTCATCATTTTTTAATTATGGTGAAATTTAAATAACAATGTCTCCTTTTTTCATGTTTATGTTAAATAAATTATCATATTGTTATTGTGATCCCTGATTTTCCTATTACTGATTCTCTCAGTCATTATGTTTTGCGTTGATGGACATGGGCAAGTCATTACCTATTCAACAATCAAGAAATAATACACAACTGGATATGAACATGAGGTCAGAATACAAATTCAGCATTTGTCATGGAGTATGTACAGTGTACATTATCATTTCCTTATTCCCCATGTATTTTGTAGGGTTGATGTTGTGAAGATTTTCTGCACCTTGATCTTCAAATCAGTTCAACATATTCACCGTGCACAAATCATATCCATCTCTTTGGATATTTTGACTGAGATGCTTAAGTGGTAAGTTACACACTAGTCAAGCTTCATTCTGGTCTTGTTTGTATATTCATTAAACATGAGTTTAGAAAAATGATTAATCACTATTCTAATATTCTCTATAATTTCTTTTTAGTTACATTTCATTATGATATATGGTGCTGATGCCAGTATTCAGTGTCACTGCTTCTCCCACATTCATCTGTTTTTAAGGCTTGTTAAATGTGTTACTAAAAACTGACAATCCTACAATTTATGCTGTCTAAGTGCTTTTAAAATTGGAAGTGGTTTGCTTTTTCAACACGGTAATAATTTGTTGTTGTAAAAAAAAAATCATTATTGATCAAGTTGACTGTGAGATGATAAATGTATTTGTAGAGCAGGAGAAAATTAATAGTACCTAAATTTGTCGGATCATAGGTTATACATGATTGTGGTATTTGTTAGGGGCTTAGGGGGATTACAATACTTTTATGTGATCAACTGATTAAGACAGTGGTAATTGTATGGTGCATTTTCCAATTCTTGAGGGTTATGTGGAACATCAACTTCTACATTATTACAGGTAGTACATGGTCCAGATAATGTACAAACATAACTTGGTAGAGGTAAGTGGTAATGCGGGTTTTCATCCAATTCCTTGCTATCATTCTCAAGGTTTGTATCAGCTAAGCTATTGAGAATTTCTAATAAAATAGACTATTCATGCCCATGTTGCTTCAGTATGAACAAGTGCACTTCAATTCTCCTTGAGCAAGTCATGTTTGATTTTCCCTACTCTGATTGTTGGTTACGTGGGCATGCATTTGCAATGAGCTTTATTTTATAACTTCGCTACTAGTTCCCCAGCACCACTTTGAATTCTGAACATTCAAAATCAGTGCTAGGGCTTTGATTTTGTTCCATGTAATATTTTGCTTCCCTAGTACCTGCCAGACATTATTGGTATTGCATTTTATAGACCGGTATATGTGTCATTTACTGAACTTCAAATCCTGATTTTTTTATAGAAGTAGGGTCTTACACTTTCTATCAAGATTATTTTGAGGTGGTGATTTTGTTGTCTCCTTTTGGTGTAGTGCACCTTCGCATGTGATAGAGGCGGTGGTCGAATTGAATATCTTTGGTGTACATAGTAATGGTGCTTCAAGGTAAATTTATAAAAAATGCAATCTTATGAATATCTTTGTTCTTAATTCTAGTTGACCTTCTTTCTCATGAGTTTGGTTTGGGATGATTGATTACCATGTCTGGCTCTTCATTGTTTATTTGTTTTCAGTGGTGCATGGATGCTTTCAGGTGGGATTGCTAGGATGCTGATGGAAGAATCTCGGGAAAATGATGTTTCTTATGCGCTGGCAGCTTCAGGCATGTAATGCTATATGAAATGAATATAATTGGGTTGATTTGAACTTTACTTCTTTTGGCTTTTGATATCTTTAAACGTTGGTCTCTTTGAGAGCTTTGCTTCTGTATAAATATTTTGATTTGAATTTTAAAAAAAACATAATGCCTGTTTGCTTGTTATCATTTTATGTTGGAGTTGCACTTTTAACTTTTATGGTCTGCGTATACTTCATAAGTAGTTGACATGTTTTGTGGTTAGCTAAAATAAATGGTTTGTGAGACTATGAACTCAAGAGAGGGATTGGCTGGTTAAAAATGTATATTTATAGTGCTACTACCGGTTGTAATATGCACAAGCTACATCATTGCTAATAAGCAATAACCACCAAGCTTTAATTATCTGGATCCTTTTCTCAGTTTAATCATGCCTTTTCTACTTTTTGTGACAATTGGCAACTGAGTATGAAGAGCTTTCGTTCAAATCATTTAGATTGTTATTTCAAGAAGCCACAAGATCCTATTATTTGCAATCATCTGAACAGTTTTTAGCTTTATTCTCATGTTTCAATGAAGCTTTTTTCTCTGTGGTGTGATGAGTTAAAATTACTGTCATGATTAAGTGCATGCCATTGTGTCATTTCAGTTCTTGATTTCACAGTCCAGCTTGTGGAGAAAGGAGAAGATAATTTGGTTTCTGCTCTTGCTGTATTTTCGCTTCAATATGTCTTTGTTAATCATATGCAGTGGAAATACAAATCACAGTACTATCGTTGGATAGTGACACTGAAGGTTGATTCTTTTCTTCCTTTCTTTATGAGAAATGCTCTTACTATATTTCAGCTCTCAATTGACATATGAGCCTGCATTTGTCTTTTTCTAATTTTGCATGCTACATTGCTTATTTTTGTTCCTTCTATATAAGCTAAATTTATTCATTCTGTGATTTTTATAAACATTGTGCTGTATTGCATCAATCTTTGCTCCTGTCATTACATGAGGGTAATTTGCATATGGATTTTTGCCACATTCTGTAGGTTTTTGAAGTAATGAAGAGTTGCCTTAAAGCATCAAGGTTCTCGCAGAAGATCCAATTTATTGTTTGGGATATTTTACTTCATGATGCCTCTATCCTCAATACCCTGTGCCGGATTTTGTGCCTAACAGCAGAGGCATTGGTACGTAGCTAATGCTATTTCATGGTTTTTCAATACTTCGGTTGTTTCCTGCTTGTGACATTTTGTCCTTTGTGGATGATGAAAATTTTCAGAGGTCATACAGTAGTCATCATGTTGAATCAAAGGAAATTGAGCATTTTCAGAGTGCTATCTGTTCTGCATTTGAAGTGTTTTGTTTGATTATGGATAACTTACCACAGGTGAAAGAATTTCTGTTTCTCCTAATGCTTTTGTACGGATTTTTTGGTTTTAGTTGTTAATACGGAGTATCCATTTTGCTATAAAGCCTTCTTTGTTCAAACATTATGTCACTGTTTTTCCTTCTGTAATCTAAATTCTGTGCAAGTTACTGAGCTGGAATCTAGATTCTTTCATTTTAGCTTTGGATTAAGTTATTTTACTATTCGAATTAATTGTTTTATCTTGTTAACAACAATGATGAATTTCCTTGTCAGATAATATGATCACACTGAAAGTTTTCTTTTTTTGCTAATGCTTTATGCTTATAGATATATCTTCTTGTTTCACTTCAGTATGCTTGTGTCTGAAATTGCTTATGATCTAAAGTCTCAGGAACTTTCTTCAAATGCTGCCACTTTTGTCCAGATGATGTTTTCAACTTCAATAAAACCATTGCCTGTTGTTCAAGCAACAGTGTCGTTGATCTCCTTCTCTGAAAATCCGGTATGTCCAATGATGCCTCAGTAGTCACAAGGGGGTTGCTTTATAGCTGGTCCTGTTTCCTGCTTATATTTTGGAATTTGGAGTTTTCTAAGTGGTTCTTTCTTGTTGTTTCTTCAGGCGATACAAGTGGCTGCAGCTAAAGCTCTTTCCTTTTTCTGTTATATAGCATCCAGATATCAGTCATATACTGTAGAAAAATTCAGCCTTGTTGCAGAAGCTGTTGAGGTGTAGAGCATTTCTATCACAGATTCCTTTGCTCCTTTGAAGTTTTGTTGGAATGAAGATAAATTATATCTCCTGTTCTCATACACCTTTCTTTCAGATAAAAAATCTGCAGGTGGCTGTTTTTTGCATACTAGAGTTGGAAGTGCAAACAAATAAGAATTTGGCCACAGCAATATTTAATCTTCTTGCTGCTGTTGCCTGTTATCAGGTCCAGAATTTTCCACCCAGTTCTACAGTACAAATATTGATACATATTTTTTATTTCATTAGGAAATAACTTCACATGCCTATAGAGTAAATTTCTATCCAGGTTTGCTAGATTGTTTAATTTCTGAGAAGATTTGAACTTGATCTAACAATTTGCATTCTTTCAGCCTGCTCTCCTTAGTTCAATTTTATTGTTTAACCAAAAAGTGGAGCTTTCATCAGATGTTGCCACTGATTCCACAAGCCAGCTTGCTTCAGCTCCGGATAAACATAATCCTGTTAAAGCAATTCTGAAATATGTTGGCAGTTCAGAAGGTTTTCTGGATAGGTAATCTTCCGTACTTTCTAATAATGGGTCATGGGAAATCTCTATCTGTTCTAAATTGCTCTTAATTTTGTGAAATATCAGTAAGCTATCCCCCTCTCCTTTTGTTGGTAACTTATCCTTCTGAATTTGATAAATAGGTACTCTTTATTCTTTTACAACCCTTATGGTCCTTGAATAAGGTGTTGTTATGAAGGTCACTGGCCCTGGACGATGCATTAGGGGATATAGTCTACATGTTGTTAATGCATTGCTGTTATTATGTTCACATGTTTTGATTTGGCTTCATAATGCAAAATTTTAAAGTTTCCCTGCACTATCATACACCACTTGTTGATCTTTTTTTTAGATAATGTAAACTATTTGAATTATGCCTTTGTATTTACCTTTCTGCCATATTTACTGTTCTGTTTAATCTGATCCCATATATGGCCTGTTTGTTTGATAGATAGTATTACTAACCCAGTGGAAGTTCATGCGTTTCAGTGCTCCTTATCTATTGCTGAGTATACTTAACTTCTTGAGGGCATTATGGGAAGGGGGTGTCCTGTTTATGAATATATTGGAGAAGATCAGGTATTCTAAGGAATTCTGGGAACGTTTGTCATACTTTATCTCTTCAAAACATGTTAAGATCAATCAGCCAGTTCAAAACCCCAATGATCCAGAAATTCAGTGCTCATCACTAAGGTTCTTTCCATTATTTTATTACTTTTTATATCGAAAACCCTTCAACCCCATCAAGTTTTCAAATTAATTTTGAAGCTTGATGGATTTTCAATTATCTTGGTTGCAAATTGTTTTCACATCATCTGAGTAATTTACTGCTTTCTAGGTACCAGTGCCAGGCTAATGTTTTATCAATCTTTGCTCATGAATTGTTCTTTCAAGAGAAATTACGACAATGTGAAATACCTGACAAGCAGATGTCTACAAATACCGTCAATGGAGCATCTAGACATCACGATCTATATGCTGTAGGGATTCTCAGAACATGGTTTGATAGTCCTTTTTTGGAGAATTTAATCGTGTCTTTCTCTGGGATTGGATATGACAAAGATGTCATTTTCCATGCAAAGGTAAATTACTGGATATTTTAGTCGAGTCATATTTTTTTGGTCCTCTGTTCTCAATTACCTGCAGTTTGCTGATCAAAGATTCTTTTGTTCTAGGTGTCTGTCTGTGCTTGCATAGTACATTTAATGACTAAGTTGGCTACTGGTAATTCTTGGAGCTTGTCTGTGTCATTGGTTAAAAAGATTTTTGAGATCTATAACAAGGTAAACTTAATAGAAATTTCTAAACTTGGCTAAGTTGTTCTGGATTTCACTTTTCTCTATTTGCATGATTAGAAATTTGGTCTTATAATTTGCTTCATTAGTTTTGACCCTTAATTTTCTCCTTATTGTAGTTAAAAGAACATCCTTCATTTTCTTCTCTTCTGTCACAGTACTCATTGCGTGGTTACAGGTATGCTGATATACTCTCTTATTGAACACTTCTTTACTTGGAATTAGGTGTGGAATTTGGAACGGATGTGCTTATTAAATTTCTAAGAAATTGGTAATTCAATCTACAAAAATATTCTTGAGGTGGATATTACATTTCACGTTCTTGATAAGCCTCTTAGTTTATCACAATTCTGCATAGTTCATGGCTTTCCTTCTGCCCTAATGCCTTATTTATCTCTCTGTTCTGGCTCATTCTACATAGTCATGGCTTTCCTTGATAGTTAGATGTGTATATTGCTAGATATGTGGTTAATCAAGCTTGACTCCATCAATTATCAACATCTCCAGCTTTGATCTCATAGTGCACAATAATACTATTGAGAATATAATATTGGATCCTTCCCTCATGGTTTTAGTTTCTGGAAAAATTGATTATCTAATGAAATTCAGCATGATATCAGGAACTTTGCTAAATACATATTTTCCTTTGATTACTTGCGAGCTTGAGTAAGGATGCTCTCATATAATAGTCGATGTGTTGAGCTCAGGCAAAATGCTGCCATACTGGTCGCCTAGTTGCTACCATCACATTTGCAACATACAAGTAAAATCCTTTCACTTGATTAAGAGGTTATATTGATGTTTATGATGACTCGGTAAACACCAATCTCTCCTTTTTTAAAAAAAACTTGTGCAATACTTGAGCTATTTCAGTATGTAAGATGGCAGAATTTTTCTTGCCTGACAATTCTTCTTGGACTTGATCCTGATCATTCTGTATTTTCTTGCTTGTCTCTGTAATGGCAGTGAGGAGAAGGAACTAACTAATCTTATAATCAGCGATCTTTACTATCATCTTGAAGGAAAGTTGGAGGGCCATGAAATTACATCTGGTCCATTTCTCGAGCTATCAAATTTTCTACTTAGTTTGGGACTATTTGAAAGCGATGTTGAGAAGCATGAGAGGAATTTTTGTCTTCATCCTGAAAACGACAGCTTGTTTGACATAAGAAAAGTTAAAGAAGAGCTCGGGGCAGGGTTATGGGGTCATGCTGGCTTGAAGACATCCAAAGAAGTAGCTGAAAGAATGTTTGGGCATATGCATTTTGCAAACTTGTCTACGATCATTGCAAACTCCAAACATTTTGCTCTAGAAGCTCTTGTGTCTGTTATGTCTGTGTACAAAGCAACTGTAAGTTGTCTCACATCATCCACTATCAAATCATTTTTATTTTAAATAACTCTTCTAATTTATTGAATGACTAAAAATTTGACATTTTTCCACTGTACCACAGTGGAATAGTTCACTACTGACAGAGCATGATAGAGTTATCTCCAAGCCAGCTGTTGGAGCAGGCATTAAATATCTTTGCAATTACTCAGAGAAAGTGGCTGATATGCTAGTTCTAGAACCAAATCTGCCTCAAGGCTTTCTAAGAGTTTTCACAACGCAACAGGATTTATTGCTAATTCTCTCAATGATCTTATTCAAGAATAGTTCGGATAGGACAAATACTAGACAGTTCCTTCCACTTTCCATCCTTGTAACAAAATCAGCTGGATCAATCATTAAAGTCTGTGGTGATGTCAAGCCGTTAACTCCTGCTCTGCGTAGAACTGTGAAGCTTCTTCTCACGTTGCTGCTGAAATCACTTGAGTTCACCAGTTATATGGCTCATACCGAAGATAAGTCTGATTCTGAAGTCAAGCTGTTAACTGATGCATCTCTGTTAAGTGTCGGACTTCTACCTGTTCTTTGCAAGTACGTACATGATATGGAATGTTCTAACCTTTCTGTTGCTTCAATGGATATAATTATCAAGGCTTTGGCTCCAGATACTTGGTTGCCAATTCTAAGGAAGCATCTACCGCTGCAGCTTATTCTTCAAAGAATCCCACAGAGGGATGCTCTAGCTTCTGGTTCTGTGATTTTTAATTTCTTGTTGACTCTGGGACATACAAAAGGTGGGGCCGAGATGCTTTTATCTTGCAATTTTTTCTCTCCAATCATGGTGCTCTTAACCCAATTGCAGGTTGATAATACCTTCTCGGGTAATGTGGAAAAAAGTGGTATTGCTACCAATGATGAAGAGAAGCATGTACATATTTGGTTTCTATGTTTAGCAATTGTCATTGCAGTCATACAGTCTTCAGGAGATGACACCCATTATGGAGACATTGTGATCAGCGCTCTGCGTTACTTTTTTGCCGAGAAACCCTACATGCTCTCATTTTATTTTTCTGCAATGAATTGTCTTCCTGATGATCGTAAGAAAAAACCAGAAGATAATAATACTCGGATTTCTCTGCCTGGTCTTAAACTTACCGAACACACCCTCATGCTTTTATGCCTGCTCTCAAGATATCAAGCTTCATGGATTAAGAGCATGAAAGGGATGGACTCGCAACTAAGAGAGACAGTCATTCATCTTTTGGCTTTTATAAGCAGAGGAGCTCAGCAGGTTGAGGATTCACCGAGGTTGGCGACTCTTGTTTACCAACCGAGTACAAAGGATGAGGTTGCACGAAGTAGGAGGTCGCCGTTCATTGAAAGCAGACATGGATGGTTTAGACTCTCGACTACTAGTTCCCTGCCTTTCGGTAGCACAGATTTGTCTGTGGTGGCTCAAGATAAAGCTAATGCTGGTGGTTCTAATTTGGATTGCCAGACAAATTTATCAGACACGATTGCCATACATATTTATAGAATAGCTTTTCTTCTTCTAAAATTCTTGTGCATGCAAGCTAAAGTTGCTGCAAGAAGGGCATATGAATTGGAGTTTGTAGATCTTGCACATTTTCCTGAGCTTCCTTCGCCAGAGATTCTTCATGGTTTGCAGGTAAAGTGTTTCCTGCAGTTCTCATTGGTAAATATTAGGATATGCACTTGACTCTTATAGCTTTCTTTCTGCCAGGGTACTCATTGATTTTTTTTTTCTATTGAGGAACCATATTCTTCTAGATTGAACTGCAAGGGAGCACATACCTTGCCAACTTATGTTTCCAATGTTCATGTTTTGATGCAGGACCAAGTGATTGTTATCGTCACCGAGCTTTGTGGTGCCAGCAGGCAGAATTCCATTGAGGCAGAAACACAGAGTGTCTGCTATCTGCTCTTGCAGATACTGGAAAAATCATTGTATCTGGAATTGTGTGTTTCGCAAACTTGTGGGATCCGTCCAGTTTTAGGACGCATTGAAGATTTCTCCAAGGAAATTAAGGGGCTGATGTCGGGTATGGCCTCTTTATGCAAGCGAATTTTTTCGTTAATATATTTGCTATAGATTTAAATTGTTAGCTTTCCATAGCCTGACAACGGTTCACCTTCTTTTTCTTGTTACTTTTTTCTCCTGGAAACATTGCAGCGGTTGAGCAGCACGACAACTTCAAACAAGCGCTGAGGTCAGTAGAGCAGATAATTGCACCTTTATACCCCGGAGTATTGAGGAACAATTTCTTATGATCTACACATGTAAAATGTAGTTTTTTGGGGGGTATTTTCTTCCTGTATTAGAAAAAAGTGATATATATCTTTTGTCATACACGGATTAAATTGTTAGGATCGTCGCAGGCATAATGGTAAGCTTTTTCATAGCCGATGTTAGCATTTCATGTTTTCATATATCTATTCATTTACCATCTTCAATAAATTCCTTTCAAAATGTCTATAAAGCCAACATCGAGCATCAATACAAAGACTAGCAATCATAAATTTGACGAGCAATGAGTGCATACAACAGAAGACCGCTCACACCACTGAAGGAACGCACACTGCATCGGAGAAATAAATCCGTAAAACCAACACAGCGAAGAAGAGCCCCGCTCCGATCGCCACCCACCGTTCCCCTGCGCCACCGAAGCAGCCGCTGTCGAAAGGCGAGTTGTCCACCAGCGGCTGGTTATTGAACCCGAACGCACGGCTCGCACCACCCCCCAACGCGTGCTGCGGCTGGTCGTACGCACCAGAGTCCGACTGCGGCAGCGCCGGCTGCTGCGGCAATGCGCCGCCCGCTCCCTGCTGCCCGAAGGGATGATTGTTGGCGAACGGCCATGACAAACGAGATCCAGCATTCACCAGATGGGCAGCGAGGAGACGGCCAAGATCGATACACCGAAGAAGGCATTCCCTTACTACAACCACCATATCGAGATCATCCACCGTATCCAGAAACTACTGCAACCTGAATCCAGTAGGAGACACAGCAACCACCATATCGAGATCATCCACCGTATCCAGAAACTACTGCAACCTGAATCCAGTAGGAGACACAGCAACATTGTATCCGCGAAGTTCAACGATACAGAGAAGAGAGGCACAGCAACATTGTTTCCACAAACTTCAACGATTCAGAGAAGAAAGACAGCATTTTCACTATTAGAATTTCACTCGCAATGGAAGAGAATTAAACTAAAACAATGGAACTTAACCAAACTGCAAGTATATAGTTATCTTTTAACCAAATCCATTACAGACAACATCCTGTAAAATTAAATCATCATTGAAGCTCAAGAAACTTTTTGCTATTATTATAAAAGTTCATCACTAGAGTGTATGTGAAACCTACCGACGTAAACATTTAGTGAACTTGCAGTACAAGGTACCAAGTGTAGCTATCAAATAAGCATTCAGTAGCTTGTAATGTGACTCATTCTTCTAGGGATACTTAGACTCTGAAGAACCAAAAACAATCCTCGTGATATTTCTTACAATAGGAATAATGGCGGCTGGAGAAGGACGCGGTCGCCCGGGAGCAGTTCGATCGGCAGCTGCGGGACGAGCGGGAGCAGCGCCGCAAACGTGGAGAGGTAATACGTCTTCGAGGCATTTCCTCGAATACGTTCCGTGCTTCAAGCTTCGGCAGAAAACTTGAATACCGTCGTTTGCGCTGTGCATGCTTGTAGTCTCGGGTCGTGCCGGAGACAATTGAGGGACTGGTCGAGTATTTTCTTGACACTGAAGCACGGGAAATCGAGGTGGAGATAGCGAGATTGCGACCCAGGTGAGCTGCTCCGTTATTCACCATGTACTGCGCATATAGAATGATGAGATAAAATATATGCATCGAAATAGACGGTTTACCAAAGAGTGTTTTTAATCATAACTTCACAGTTTTTTGGGTAAATAATTTGATCTGCTCAGAGATTACTCGATTTTGATTTGGTTCATAGTGAGTGAGAGGAACTTATGTTTTCCGTGGCTGTATATTTCACTAGGTTTACCTTGTGTAACGAATACGTGCAGATTAAACAAAGGGTTCTTTGATCATCTGCAAACTGAACTTGGACAGCTCCGGTTTTCGATCAACAGAACAAAGGTCCTACTAAACAAGCGACTTCTCTCGATGCTGTAAACAAACGATGATTAAGTTCGAGTGACATTGATTACAGCCGTATGTACGCAGGATATGGAAGACAGGATAATTGAGTGGGAAGCAATGCAGAAGGTCTTGCTAGAGGGCACAGGTACCTTTTTTTGACACAATAACTCGCTTGCAGATGATTTTGAACCCCTGAATTCCTCAAACTACTGATAACTGCTTCTACTCCATTCTTGTTCCAGAAGCATATGATATGATGCAGCCAGATCTTGTTTCAGCCAAGGAAAGGCTTGTGAAAATCCTGCAGTCTAAAGACAGGAAATCAACGGTAAGATAATTTATTTACATCAAGAATTCATGTATTTGCTACACTACAGCTTCTTTTAGAAAACAAGAAACTTGTATTCATGTGAAATTTAGGGTGGCTTGGAGGGAAAGCGGACATTACAGAGGGAAATAGGAAAAAGTCGAGAGAAAGAAGCAGAGCTTACAAGGAGAATAGGAAGAAGTAGGAGAGAGAGAAGTAGAAGAAAACCATGCTAACAGAATACATAGATAAGAATTTCCATTCGAACTGATACGCCTCCCCATCGCAGGCGATGTTTGCGTGTTGTCTCAAGCAGCCTGCATCGCGCAAAGAATCGAAGGGCTCTCACCGACCTAAACCCTATAATTTTGTCACACTACAACTTAACTATAGATTGAGCTACTTTATAACAGTTCAAGTTGTCAACTGGTCAACTATTAACACAATTTGGAGCATTATTATCTGATTCTTGTTAGTTGAATTGCTCTTATGATGGCCTGTTATCTGTTGCATGCACTGCAAATCTTATAGTTAATTCAGGGAGAACTTTAGCATGATAAACCGACGCAATGATGATTGATTTTTTTTCCCTCTGCGAGCAGGTACTTAAGATGGTTGAGAAGAATGAGCTGAACAGATCCATTTTGGCTCTACTTGATGAGAACATTGCAAGTGCACAAAAGAGCAATCAGGTTGCTAGCCGTTCAGTATCATTTGTCTATTTCCTTTAGGTTAATCTACCAGGTGTTTGGTTACTTACCAGTTTCAAAGTTTCGGTTTGCAGAAAGAAGCTGCAGATTTCATGGAGAGTGTCCGTGCCACCATCGTCAAGTACATTACAGTATGATGTGCCAAACTACTTCTTCTGTCGTCTTGTTTCCACCTTTTTGTCGGTGCAAATTTATTTGCAGGGGGCTGATTAATTATTATTAAACTGTTCTTATTATCATAGAGATCAGCCTCCTCCCTGTCCTACAATTTTAATCCACTACAATGTAGCTTAAAAATGTGAGTGAGTTTGTTGCAACTTCTTTTCATATTCAAATCTAATCCCAGTTAGTTCCCCTATCATATAAGCCTAACTGTGTCTTATTGATAAGTGGCTAATGTAACAGATAGGCTGAAATCTTCTTACTGCCTGTGGTGACACATAGGATATGCTATCCTTAAGGCAAACGTAGAATAAGTAAAACACACAACAAAAGATAAATAAACAATCTCTCCAATATTTCGCAAATAAAAAAAAAATACTTGCTTTCATAAGCTTCACCATCAGCGGTGGGCAGCCTTGTTTATGAAAATTATTTTGCTTATATATATATATACTTAATATCATCAAAGCGATAGAGAAGAACACAAAGAGTTGGTAGTTTGATGGCACTCCGTTACTGATGAGCTATCAAGGTCTCAAAGCAGTGCAGGCCGTCTAATTCCACTGCAAACCGAGGTGCTTCCGCCCTCTTCTTCCTCACCCCTCCTTCCACCTCGCTCTTCCCCGTTGCCTTCCTCTTTTCCATCTCTGCTTCTTCCTGCACTCCTCCCTCCTTAATCTGCGTGATTGATGAATGCAAGCTATCCAGATTGGTTTGGAGCTTCAGTGTGGTCTCATTAGATTGTTCAACTTCAAGTCGCTTGGCCTTGAGGATACTGTGATAATATTTTATTTTGACGCATTCACTAATATTATGTTTTTAATTATCTTATTAAATAATTTAAAATATAACACGCGGCGTCAGAAGGAAAGAAAGCAGACTTCCCTCCCTCCATTCGAGCGCGTCGACCCACTTTATCAAGGGCTCCGACGGGATCTCCGGGGCGGAAGGAGCATCGACCCCTTCTCCGACGGGTATCCCGTCTCCGGGGCGGAAGGAAAGGAGCGGCTGTCATTGTTCCTGCGAGATTGTGACGGAAACATGGCGGAGCAGCAATTGTTGAGGATAGAGCAGTTGCGGCCTGACATCGTGTCACACCAGTAAAATCCAACTAAAGGGGCGTGGCCGAGAAGCTAAGGCACGCCCGAGCCAGGGGCAAGTTTGCCCGAGCAATGCATGAAATTTTGCACAAGACATTCGGTGTAACACTTTGCGAGCCAACTGGAGCCAGAAGGCTGCGCCAAGGCGGGGGTCCGAGCAAGGGACTTAGCCGAACCAGCAAACAAGCAAAGTGGCTCGACCGCACGACCGGGTCGAGCCCGGCCGAAGGTGATGGCCGCAGCAAGTGCAGCACAGGTAGCACAGCCGAACAGGTGTCACACGCAGCTCCAACAAGAACGCCCAGATTAGGGAACATTAATGAGTGATGACATAGAAACCGTGCTTCTTAATGGGGTCGTACAGCACCCACGCTCCCGGAGGTGCGCCCATGCTCTTGGGCGCACAAATAGGCTCACCCATGGGCGAAGGAAGGGAGCTCACTTGTAATAAGGCGAATCGAAGCTGAAGACGTTCAAGCGATTCAGAGCTTGAGCCAGGCGACGAGGAAGGCGATCGGCCAAGGCTAGCAGCAAGGCTAGCCAAGCAGGCGACCGAGGGGCGTCCAAGTGCTTGTCATCCGAGCGGGACAAGGGGCGGCTGTGCCCTCTCGCTCAGCGTGGTCCAGTCGCCGAAGGGGAGTGTCCTTGGCAACTCTTTTGCTTGTAAACTTTACATATATTTGAGGTTTCTTTGGGGTTTTAACGGTGCAGCGAAGCTGCATACCTTTCCCCCAAATTTGAAAGAAATCCCAAGTGTCCGTCCGGGCAAAAGCCCAGCGTTTGTGTTCGGTCCGAGGTTCCGCACTCGCGCACGGGGAAGGAGTCATCCCACGCGCGCGCGCAAGGCTTACAACGCGCCCCAGCTGCGTTGTGCCGCACCACCGAAGCCCCTTTGCAGAAAAGTTGAAGGGTTGTTTAGTTCGGGGTGTAACACATCGCCACCCGTGTATTCGGATATCTTGATCGTTCAAGCCTCTGCAATGTCGCTATGACTTACTCTGCTCTGAGGAAGGCCGCGAGCGAGGACGATCTCTGGAAAGCCCTCTACCTCAAGGTATAGTTATTATAGCTGGGGAGTTAGGGTTTGAATTGGTCAGCCAATTAATTTAGCCTTAATTAGATTGCTCTAGTCAATTGGTTATTTTCTTGTAGGATTTTGCATTTAACCCGTACATGGTAAATCCAAGAGGATGGAAGGCCTACTATGCAGCCACCAAAGCTGTTATTGATCGGAATGAACAATTTTTTAACATAATTGGACAGAGGTCACTTGCTGCCATGCGCCAGATTTGGCTAAATGCTGATAATGTGACATGTGTACATCTATCTGAAAAACTATTCATAGGGTATGTGCACTAGTATACCTTTTTGTTGAAATAATATTCTTTCTTATTTGTCTCATTTTGCTCACTCTGTTCACAGGTATGATGCTGTTATTCAGTGTTGGGAATTGGCGTTGGGGGGAGTTGAAGTTCCTAATTTCCATCTGGAAAAGTACGAGCATGTATTTCTGATGGCCTGACATGGGTCACCATGAGAGCCAATAGTGACAACATCTTGGAGCGATATGTGATAACTAATTTCTTTGAGTTTCACAATGGACGATGGTACATGGTTTGCCATCAATGCTCATGGGGAGAGGACTTGGATCTATGACTTGGATCTATGGACATGGTTTCGCAAAGGTATTATCTCTATAGATCAAAATAATGGTTCAAACATTGTACTTGGATCTATGACCTTGGTATTTGCTCCTGCTAGAGGCATGCCCCTTGACCAAGGGAACAACATTAGTACTGGTTAAACAGATGAATACTCCGTTATAGGTTGACGATATAAAAGGCCGTTGCCTAGATCACGGTTAAAACTGTATTGTATTCGTAATGTTTCTATTTTTCTTACTCAAAGGTCTTATCCCTTTAAATCACAATAATGGGTTGAACAATGTGCTCGTATCTATGACATATGGTACTTACCCCTCCTAGGGGCATGGACAAATGATATGAAACATAATGGAGTGCGTTATTGCAGGGATGAAATTTTTACTGGTTAAACCGATGAATACTCGAGATATGTTTTTAGGTCAAAAGATTGTTGCTTCCAATTAATTATGGCTTGACGTTCATCCACAAGCATGAGATGATAGTCTGATATGCATGACCAGAAGAGTCCAACAAAGTCATCATTTTTTAGTTATAGTGAAACTTAAATAACATAGGTTATACATGATTGTGGTATTTGTTGGGGGCTTAGGGTAATTGCAATCCTTTTGTGATCGACTGATGAAGATAGTGGTAATTGTATGGTATATTTTCCAATTCTTGAGGGTTATGTGGAATATCAACTGCTGCCACTGTTGCCAAGGCAGAGAAGATCTCTTAGTTTGCTACTTGCTAGAGAGAGTAAAATGCTTGCTGTTCGTATCTATGGGAGTTTTTCATCATTTGATACTGTTTTGGTAATATTGTTATCCTTATGTTGCAACTTCTTGGATCTTGAGATAGTTTTTACTCTTTTTTTTTTGCCCACCTTATTTTGGTTCATATCTGCTAAATGATTCAGTCAATTTCTAGACCCTCAAAGGTGTTCTTGTTGTACTATTCCTTTTTAATCTTTTGGTTCATGACTGCTACATGATTCAGTCAATTCTAAACCCTTGAAAAGGTGTTACCTTTGTTGCCCTATTCCTTCTTTTTAATTCTTTGGTTCATATATGAGGTCCATTAACTCCCGTTTCTCATTAATTTACTATCCCAATGCTTATGTTAGAGTCTACACTTAATAATTAGTACTAAATTCTTTAAAGAAAGAAGATAGTTTCGTGAAAGGAGTTAACTATTTTGAATAAATTGTATAATTTATATCTGAAACTAGGTTATGCATTCTGCTATGTTCACTCTGAAACACTTGAAATCATGATTCCGAGTAGCTTACTCACCTATAAGTAGGTGACATTTATTTATCACTTTCAATTGCTTGGTGGTTCTTCGGTCTATAGGAATTTGCCACGAGCAACTCATATGGAAGGAGCTCGATGCCTTGGAGATCTCTTACCAGCACCCGGTCGCTGTCACTGGGATCGTCGGCTACCTCGGCATCGGGAAGCCTCCTTTTGTTGTCGTCAGAGTCGATATGGACGCCCTTCCGATTCAGGCTCGGGGGGAAGCCTCCTTTTGTTGTCGTCAGAGCCGATATGGACGCCCTTCCGATTCAAGCTCGGGGTACTTACACATGTTCAAGATTTCATTTTTTTTCATTTATTTTGGGCAGGGTTACGACTGATTCATACGCGATCAGTCAAGGGATAAAATGAGGAGTGGATGAATTCATTCATTTTACGAAGTCAAATTTCAAATTCAGTCTTCTTCCAATGGAATATATGAATGTGATTAATTTTGGATCAGAGATCAAGTGGAGGTGCCGAGTAGGATTTCAAAACTCCTGCGTTTTCTTATCTGCTGCGGTGTGTTTGCTCTTTTTGAGTAGGATTAGAAATTATAGTTCGACAGGCTTTTATTAATCTCTCGGCTAAGGAAGTTATTTATTGTGGTCTCTGGATGTTGGTGCATGCAGGAAAATGTTGAATGGGAGCACAAAATTAAAAGTACCAGGCAAGATGCATGCATGCGGCCGCGGCCATGATGCGCACGTTGCGATGCTTCTTGGCGCTGCCAGGATCCTTCAAGAGCACCGTGATGATCTACAAGTGATTGTTTATTTTCCTCCTTGCAAAATAAAGGTTGCTGGTTGCTTCGTGATGGGAAAGCAAGACCAACTACAGAATGCTATAACTTAAGATTTATTTGTATCTATGTACTTGTACGCAAGGAAATCTCTCCTCCCTATTTTAATTATTTTCGGGTCTCTCTTATGGAGTTCTGATGTGAATGTCGGAAAATTGAAATGAATCATGTAAAGCCAAATCTAGCATTTGATATTAGGGTTCAAATCTTCATGGTGAATGCTTTATGTTCATTTCATATTCTCAGATGCGTAAACAAATAACTCCTTGACCACATTTTACATGGTCTGAGCTAATACTAATTAGTAACTAGAACCATATTCTAAATAATGGTACTTTATATCAAACAGGAGGGGGGGGTTAGCATTTGTCATACACGGATTAAATTGTTAGGATCGTTGCAGGCATAATGGTAAGCTTTTTCATAGCCGTTGTTAGCATTTCATGTTTTCATATATCTATTCATTTACCAACTTCAATAAAATTCCTTTCAAAATGTCTATAAAGCCAACATGGAGCATCAATACAAAGACTAGCAATCATAAAATTGACGAGCAATGAGTGCATATAACAGAAGACCACTGCAGAATCCAAATACCATCGCATACACCACTGAAGGAACGCACACTGCATCGGAGAAATAAATCCTTAAACCAACACAGCGAAGAAGAGCCCCGCTCCGATCGCCACCCACCGTCCCGCTGCGCCGCCGAAGCAGCCGCTGTCGTAGGGCGAGTTGTCCACCAGCGGCTGGTTATTGAACCCGAACGCTCGGCTCGCCCCTCCCCCCAACGCGTGCTGCGGCTGCTGGTCGTACGCACCGGAGTCCGACTGCGGCAGCGCCGGCTGCTGCGGCAATGCGCCGCCCGCTCCCCGCTGCCCGAAGGGATGATTGTTAGTGTTTCCGCCGATGGGCGTGGCGAACGGCGGCATCGCCGGCGCCATCCCCGGCGAGCCTGGCATCCCGCAGTTCTGATTGGCCCGCACGTCGTCGCTGGCTTTCCACGCGAGCTCACCACCCTTGTCGCGGATGCGCATGTCGCCCAGGTCGACCAGCTCCAGCGTCTGCAGGTAATTGCTGTCGGAGGACTGCGCGCCGGTGTCCCAGACCGGGTTGTTTCCGTCGAACACCGTCATCCCGTTCTGGTCGAAGACCACCGAGCACGCGTTGGCTGTGCTCACGGGCGCGCACTCCGACTCCCACATGCTGCGCCCGGTGCTCGTGTCCTCGACCTGAACGTAGCAGAAGTCGTTGCCGAGGCCGCCGGCGCCGGGGGCGGTCCCGCGGCGGAGGAGCGACGCGGCGTACTTCCCGGAGGGGGATGTGAGGAAGAGCACCGACTTTTCGGCCGCATCGGGCGTGATGCTCGCCAGGATCTGCTGCTTGGTCGTCCTCTCGATGGTGCCAGCCGCGGCGGTGTCGGCTGCCGGCGCGTGGATGAGAAGCGATGACAGTAAGCAGGAAAAGAGTAGGTAAGTGAGGAAATCCATTGCCTGGATCGCTCGCTCGAATGGAAGTAGAAGGTTTTGAAGGTGCTTGATTGGATGCATGGCGTTGGGTGGTATTTAAAGGCACGGCGAGGAGGATTAGGTGACAGCTTAATGGATTCTTTAGTGAGTTTGGAGGTGTTTCATCCTGGGTGTTGGTAGTGCATTTGGTGTCGCAACTGATCCGGTTGTGTTTTAGGGGAGTAGGAGAAGAAGATGATGAATTGATGACGTGTGCTATTAGTCTGCAAAGCAGGATAACGAACCGTACCCGGGTCGGCCCCGGCCGGAAAGGAAAGGCCGGTCCGTAGCAGTTGGTGACCCAACTACGATGGTGGAATGTTCACGGACCAAATCGAATGGGTTTTAAAAGGCCCAAATCAAATGAGTTGTAAACCAGTGGCCATACCTACTGGGCTATTAGTGGCCGAATAAAATGTGTCCGGTCACCGCGCTTGATGATAAGGAAACGAACCGGAGCCTGGTATTCCCAAGTTGGGAAGTCACTAAAAAAACAAAAAATTTGGTAAGCTCACTGGTGAGTGACTGTGCCACCAAGTCCTCCTAATAACGAGATGGGCTCGATCGCCGGCGATGGCTTGCACGGGCAGCGCTGTGCTGGAGGCTGGAGCTACTCGGAAAGGAGCAGATTAAAAGGACTGCGGCCTCCTGTTCTGCCGTTCTCTATCTTGTCTTCTGTTTTCCTCTTCTGCAACGAAACCCCGTGGAAGAAATCGAAATGATTATGTAGCCATCATCCATGGTGGAAAAGAAACGCCACCTTGTGGGGAAGAGTACGAGCCAATCCATTTCTGGGCATCTTTCTTTATTCATCCGGTCGACTAGTATTCTGTCCACACAGCAACGAGAAGTGTTCGTCCATAAATGAGAGCCGATGTGCTGGAAACGCAATTAGTCTCCCCGCTCACTTAATTGGGCAGGAAGAAGGGAGGAAGAAATGATGAGCGCCTTCTCCCCGCTCACGCCCTTCTTCCTTCTTCTTCTGCTGATGGCGAGCAGCAGCTTCCATTGCCGGGGATTCCAGTTCAGGGAGGCCACCATCGAAGGCATCCACCAAGCGTTCGACGCGGGGCAGCTAACCTCGCGGCAGCTCGTCGAGCACTACCTTGCGCAGATCCGGCTCCTCAACCCCCTCCTCCGCGGCGTCATCGAGGTCAACCCAGACGCCCTCCGCCAGGCGGACCAAGCCGACTGGGAGCGGAGGAACGGCTGCCGCCGCCGCGGCCTGCACGGCATCCCCATCCTCGTCAAGGACAACATCGCCACGCGCGGCCCGCTCAACACCACGGCCGGCTCCTTCGCGCTTCTCGGCTCCGTCGTCCCCCGCGACGCCGGCGTGGTTCACCGGCTGCGGCAGGCGGGGGCGGTGATCCTGGGGACGGCCAGCCTCAGCGAGTGGGCGCACTTCCGCGGCTTCACCTCCCCGAGCGGGTGGTGCGCGCGCAGCGGCCAAGGCCGTGTGAGTCCCTTTGTTACGTCTTCCTTTACCTTCGAGGCCTTCATTGAATCTTGCCGGTGACCTTTTCGATTAATCTGGCGCCGCTGCAGAATCCATATAACCTGTCGGCGGATCCCTGTGGGTCGAGCAGCGGGTCAGCGATATCCGTGGCGGCGAACATGGCGGCAGTGACGCTGGGGACGGAAACAGACGGGTCGATCCTCTGCCCGGCGGCAGCGAACTCGGTGGTGGGGATTAAGCCCACAGTGGGGTTGAGCAGCCGTGCCGGTGTCATTCCCATCTCCCCGAGACAGGATTCTGTTGGGTAAGTTTGACAATCTACGACATCCCGGGAATTGGCAGCTTCCCATGAACGACGTGCCTCCATGCCAAGGTGAGTGGAGCACGCCAAGGTGCAGGAAGCGAGGCGAGTGCTTCGCTTCTTGCACAGCACTGAGTGAAGACGAATTTTATCTTTATGCAAGGAGAGGTAGCCATATACCATCAGTAAAAAAAAAAGACCAAATCTTTTCTACTGTGAATTCATTTTAGATTCGTTTCATGAGTGCCATGAGGTGTTGGAGACTGGTCCAATGTGGGACAGAGTTAGCATAGATAGTATGAAGCTTACGAAGCAATCCTTTATGCCGCCCTTTCCTGCAATTAGTAAAAAAATTGTCATTGAATTCTGCAATCGTTTCATGCTTATGCTTCGCTCACAGATATGAAATATTGCAGACCTATATGTAGGACTGTGTCTGATGCAGTAGAGGTTCTGGAGGCAATTGTGGGGTACGATCCTAGAGATTTGGCAACACTGGAGGCGATGAAATTTATACCTCGAGGAGGGTATAAGCAGTTTCTCAAAATTGGAGGTCTCAAAGGCAAGAGGCTTGGCATCCTAAGGAAGGACTTCTTCGACTTCCCTTCTGGGTCAATAGAGGCCAAGGCTTTTGAGATGCATCTCAAGACCATGAGGTATAGCCAACCTTCTCAGCAACCCTGTGGAATAAGATCACCAGCATTCGCTCTTCGAATCAATAAGACACCAGGACGTCGTTTAGCATGAATCTTGGCTTACATTTTACACCCTACTCAGGAAAAAGGGGGCAATCTTACTTGATAACCTTCGAATCCCAAACATGACTGCTATCAGCAATGCCGGAGGAGTTGCAGAGGAAACTGCCTTAACTGCAGAGTTCAAAATAGCACTCAACTCCTATTTATCGGAATTATCCTCTTCCCCAGTGAGGTCTCTTGCGGACGTCATAGCATTCAACAACAAGCATAAGATCGAGGTAACTACAATTCTATACCGCTGCTTATTTTTACGAGCTTACCCTCTTGAGATAAACGATCACCCTCATCAAATTTTTTACGGGATGCAGGAAAAGATAGATGAGTATGGACAGGAGCTCTTCCTGTTAGCCCAAAACACAACTGGAATTGGTCCTGCAGAAAGAGATGCAATTGTCCTCTTGAAGGAGCTCTCGGAGCAGGGGCTCGAGAGGCTAATGATGGAGAAGAAACTGGATGCAATTGTGACAGCTGCCACACCTGATATACTTGCGTCTAATGTTCTCGCCTTCGGTGGATATCCAGGCATTACAGTCCCAGCAGGGTATACAAAGTTTGGAGTTCCTTTTGGGATTTGCTTTGGTGGATTGAGAGGTTCTGAACCTAAGCTGATAGAGATCTCTTATGCATTTGAACAAGCTACTCTTGTTCGAAAGCCTCCATCATTGGATCATGAGAAATGAGGTTCCCATCGTGTCCTATTAAATGAGGAAGCTATTGCTATCTCGAATAAAACTGGTGGACACGTCCAAGTTTATGTCTCTAAACTTGTTCATCCTCCACTTTTGGCTCCAGATCATCCTCTTCATGCATGTGCTTTTGACAGGAAACAAGAATGCGTTTGTAATCCTTGTTAAATTCATCATCGGACTGGTGGGCGTAGTAATTTCGTTACCGCTCGGCGGGGATTGTCGCTGGCGGTCCAGCAATCGCACCTACTCCCACATCAAACCTAAGTCTTGTTGCGGGTTGCCCTCCATCTCGATAAGTAGTAGGTTTCGGCCATGGCAAACGAGATCTAGCATTCACCAGATGGGCAGCGAGGAGACAGCCAAGATCGATACACCGAAGAAGGCATTCCCTTACTACAACCGCCATAATCGAGATCATCCACCGTATCCAGTTAACCTCCAGAAACTACTACAACCAGAATCCAGTAGGAGACACAGGAACATTGTATCTGCAAAGTTCAACGATACAGAGAAGAGAGACACAGCAACATTGTTTCCAGAACTTCAACGATTCAGAGAAGAGAGAGACACAACATTTTCACTATCAGAATTTCTCTCGCAATGGAAGAGAATTAAACTAAAACAATGGAACTTAAACCAAACTGTAAGTATATAGCTAGCTTTAACCAAATCCATTACCGACAACATCCTGTAAAATTAAATCATCATTGAAGCTCAAGAAACTTTTTGCTATTATTATAAAAGTTCATCACTAGAGTATAAGTGAAACCTACCGACAAACATTTAGTGAACTGCAGCACAAGGTACCAAGTGTAGCTATCGAATAAGTATTCAGTAGCTTGTAATGTGACTCTTTCTTCTAGGGATACTTACATAGACTCTGAAGAACCGAAAACAATCCTCGTGATATTTCTTACAATAGGAATAATGGCAAGAAAAGATAATTCAAGATGTTCTGAGCTACTTAAACGAATAGAAAATTGACCGGTTCCTTTGTTGTTCAAGCTTGCATGGGAAATCAAATTTGTTCCTCTACCCAAGGGCAACTGAGATTGAATATTGCAGCCAAGTGCAAGATCCCCATGCCAATCCATAATCGTGAGGGCAATGGCGGACAAGGCTTGTCCTATAGGATAGTCTTTGTCTCTTAAAGTGGCCTCAAGACGACCTCCATAAGCTACATCACCTCTACCAGTCATAGCACCACCGCTCATAAGAATTCTCAATCTTTTGCTAATCATCAAGTTATCTTCAAACTTTAATCCAGCCGACATTGAATCCCCAAGTATAGTAGCTGAAATTCCAGCAGCCGTGTTGTTACACCTGAAATTTCTAAACCTTGTCTCACCACGCATTGTATAGGCCATATCCTTTCCAACAGTCTGCATATCCAGACACAGTGAACTTGCTTTTGTTTCACTGTGCTTGATTAAACTTGCCATCTCCATTTGAAGAGCACATTCCTTCTTATCCTTTGTCAACTGGCCAGAAACTGACAGTGGAACCTTATCTTTGATAACGAATACTCTTTCCACATTCAAACCTTCATAACCAATATCATGATCCCAGACCTGGGAATCAAGCACAGGCCTGACAAACCAACGGTTGGAAGAATCCAAAAATCTGTAGCGGTGGGTAGGATTATCAGAATCAAAAGAATTAGGCAGCACATAATCTGGCATAGGAACCGGCACTGATGGGCCATTGGCTTCTTCTCCAACATCCTCACTGTTGTGATCTGGCATATCTTTAGACATTTCTGCCATTTTCTTTGCAAGTTTTTGTCGCCTCCTCTCATCCTTTAACTGCTTCCTATAAAGGAGTCTTTCCCTGTAATCTAGTTCTTCAAAGTATGCCTTCTTTTGTGATTTGCTCAGCTTGCTCAATTGAGCTTTACTGAGAGGCTTAAAGGGTGGCAATTCATCATAATCAGAATCCTCATCAGAATCAGTAGCATCTAAATCTTCATCCAGGTCACCACCGAACTGCTCTTCTGGTAATTTAAGTTGTGGCCTTGATTGTAGAAGAGAAGACAGAAGGAAAGGTAATGGAGGAACTCTTGGACGAGAACCAAATGGCATATTAGGAGGACTGTCCTGCAACTTAAGAAGCATATTGGCTTCTGCCAAAATTTTAGAAGCAAAGGACAGCAGCAGTAACTGGGGTTTCCAAACCTGGCCGTTTGGTAGTACCCTCTGGCCTGCCCTATTCATCCTACAAGCTGAGTGATTCTCCACCAAGGAAACAGGGTTCATCAAGCGTACATCTCCAGCAGCTTGGCGGATTGCTTGCTGAACCACATGAGACCTCTGATTTATAAACATCTCATAACTCAAAGGACTACCATTTGGGCCATCTGGAGGAGCAGAAGCAGCATGTGTTAGAACAACAATTGCATTAAACCAAATGGATGCTCCAAAGGTGTTAGTGATTGTTTGCAAGAGTGAAGCATCCCCATGATCTCTACTTTGCATGTCCAGCCGGTCAAAATAGAGAACAATATCAGGAGGAGTCTTATTGATGAACCTCTTGACAGAAAGAAGGATTTTCTCATTGTGGTGCTGATCTAAAGAGGACGAGACCAGGCCAGGTGTGTCAATGAACCTAACATTGATACCCTGTACCTTCCCTACAACTTCTTGCACCTTCTTTGTACCCAGCTGGAAGGCATCTGTTGGCAACTTAACATCATCAAGGATGGAATTAATGGTGGCACTCTTCCCCACCCCTGTTTTTCCAAGGACCATTATTGTACAAGAAAAGTCCAGTGACTCCTGTCCAGCTGCCTCAAGTTGCTCAGCCACAACACTTGCTCGATCAAAGCTAAATACACCTTGTCTATTTGTGTTTCTCTTAAGCTGTTCAGCCAGACCTAACCTATATAGAACCTGTGCAACTACCACATTGTGGGGGGTTTGCCCAAGCCTATGAGCCAATCGGAGAAACTTGACACGAATCATCTGGAGCTTCTCACGTATTTCATCATTTTCCTCATCATCATCATTGGTTGGCTCATCTAATGATCGGGACACCCTTGATGAAGAAGTGCTATTGGCCTTAGGTTGCTGGAAAGAACGAGAAGAAGGTTCCAGCAAAGGAGCAGAGCTTCCTAGGCCAGCAGGACGAGATGCTGAATCAGGCCCTCGCAAGTTTGTAGCACTTGAAGCAGAAGTCGATTCTGTAGGATTAGAACTTTTAATCTCTTCATTTGTCTCAGAACTTGAACAGCTTAACCTTTCAACAGGTTCTATTTGAAGTTTCTGTGCAATCTGATGAATGTCTGCCTTATGTTCTTCAACAATAACATTATTAGCTGCATTACTGATATGAGAGTAAGATGATCCATCTTCTTTATCTACAGTAGCTGCAGCTGGTTGTTCATTTGTAGAAAAGGCACTATCTTCTTTTTTCTCAGAAGTATGTCGATTAGTTACATTAAAACCATTATCAAGTTTACCGTTACCATTTTCCTCCAGATATTTTGCTGACAGCTTAGAAAGTGTTGCATGCTGAGCCAATACATCCTTTATCAGTTCTTTCCTATCTTGTTCGGTAATACATTCACTTGATTTACTGCCATCATCTAACCCACACCTAACAGAAGTTTCTTCAATAGCCTCATGATTTTCAGAACCTTCATGAAGAACATCAACTGCCCCGTCTGATTTCATTAGCTCCTCATGTTCATATTTCTCTTGAGAAGTTCTCTTGCTACCATCCTCGATGACCGTTTTAGTACCATCCACGACAGCAGAAGGGACATATGAAACTTCACATATTGCATCTCCAGGCTCGTTCTCTACAGCAGCACGATTTGATGCTCCAGTTACTGGTCCTTCCTTATGATCCTCTTCTTCATATGCACTGCCCAGTTCATGACAAGCTATTATCCTTTCCGCAGATGCAACTGACACTTCCTTTCCAACATCTTGATCAAAATTTGGAATGTCGGTTGATTCATGAAACTTATCAAAAATAGACCCGTCCTCCACCTCTACTTCTCCACGCCCCTGACAATCAATTTCGTCATCTTCATACTTTTTAATGACATCTACCTGTGGATTTTTACACTCGATATATTCCTCAGGCTCAGCAACAACTCCACCGAGTAGGCCATCATGCGAATCAAGATTCAAGTCCGGCGGCGGCGTCTCACTCGCCTCCCCGGAGGCTTCATTTTCTTTTGAAACCTCCGATCTGTCGTCAGATTCCGAAGAAAAGCAATTGACCGCCTCTACTGATTCACGGGTATAATGCTCATTTTCCTCCGCCACCGCCAAGCCTCTCGATCCACGCTCCTCCTCTCTGGAAGCGTCCTCAGCGTTCTCCATCACAAACCTACGGATCCAAGAGAAAAACGACACAAAGTAATTCACGGGCGCTTCAAGATAGCAACGAAATCAAGAATTAGACCAGCACGAGTCAATAACTAGACAGCACAGATCAACTCCGCTCAGAATAAAACCCTGGCACCGAGCTCTAGGGTTTCAAAACTCAACAAAAGGAAAAAAAAAACTAAAAGAAGAAAAGACGAAGCGAAGCACAAACCCGGCGGTGGATGCCTCAACCCTGGCAAGCGTCCCTTCCTCGGGCCGGTGAGGGCTCGAGCAAGCTCTTGGATGAAATGGATGCGAGGGCGGCGAGGAGGATGAGGAGGCGGCGGCGAGGAGGAGGATGAGGAGGCGGCGGCGAGAGAGGTTGGTTCGCTTCGACCGAAGTCGAGCTTCCAGATGCAACGAATGGAAAAGGGAGGAGTCGATATAGGTTTCAACGAGAGGGTAGTTGTAAAAATATACATCGGCACGTGCTTCGCGCATGGGGAAATTAAACTTCGGTCCATGTGGGACTCGGTTTCGGGGGGGAAAAAGTTGTTTTTTATTTTATCACTTGACTTTTCTAATTTATTATATCTCGGTTTATTCCTATTTTTAGTTTGTAAATTATTTTAATAAATTAGTTGTACTATTTATTTTTTAAAAACTTACTCGAATAATTCATACTATACTTTAATTTAATAATTTAAGCTGGAAGGATATGATATGATAATAATACATAAATAATAATGAAAAAAAAAACGACGACGAGGTTTTCACTTCCATCCGAGTTGTGGTGGTGGCATATTGAAATCTATTTAGAAACTTTCAAAACCAATTTGCCACCAAATTAGCACTAGGGTCGAAGAGAGACTGCAGGGCCAAAGTGAAATCGATCATAAAGAAAAAAAAGCCTTCCGCGGCTGATTTCCTCTTTTTCTTTTTCTTTTTATTTTAAGATGCAATGAATTAGATACTCGATCAACGAGTAGTACTACTATTCCTATCTTTGGATGCAAGTAACAAAGTGTGCCCCATGCCTCCTCCCACCGGTATTCATCACCATTGAGATGAGGGATCAAAGTTCTATCTTGAAAATATACTCATCAAAAAGCAGCCTATTGTTCAGAGCTTCGAAAGGTTGAAAGCACCATTAAGGTTTTTGAATCCAGATTTAAACATCCTGTAGATCTGTCGCAGATTGTCCAGCGATTTCTGTCATCTCCATGTAAGAACCATCAGAAGAATATAAATAAAGATGCACAGCCTTTAAGGTCAAATTTCTAGCAGAAAAGGTTCGGTAAGATAGCAAAGATAGCTGCCGAGTATTCAGCTGCTAGTAATGATGCCCATTCTTCTGGTAGTCTGTGAAAAACGACATAGCTTACTCTTCATACGTCTACCTTTGACAAGAGCAAGCAAAGCCATTTGAAGATGTTCTGAGCTTTTAACACGAGTTGCAACTTAGCCGGTTCCTTTGTTGCTCAAGTTTTCGAGGGCAATTAAATTGGTGCATCAAACGACTGGGAAACCGTGACTGAACATTGCAGCCAAGTGCTATCTCCCAATGGCAACTCGCAGTAGTTGGCAGAGCTTCTCCTATTGTCCCTTAATTATCCTATTCTTTGGCAGCCGACCAGAAACTGATTGGGTTTTATCTTTGGCAACATCTAGTCTTCCCACATTCGTATCTCTATAACCAACGTCATGATCCCAGACCTTGGAATCAAGCACAGGCTTGATAAGCCGCTTGTTGGAAGGATCTGCATGTTTGTAGCATTGGGAAGGATTATCAGAATCAAAAGACTTTGGCACCACAGAATCTCGCATAGGATCTGATGCAACAGATGTGGAGCTACTGGTCGCTTCTCCAACATCCTCATTGGTATGATAATCCTCCATATTTGCATGTTTCTGTCGCCCTCTTCTCCTCCTTCCAAATATTTGCTATAATGGAATCCTTCTCTGGGATCTAGTTCCTCAGAATAGCCTTCTTTTGCGATTTACTTCAGCTTTGCCACTTGATATTCAGTGAGGGGCTTAAAGAGGTGGCAACTCATCATAATCCGAGTCCTCAATAGAATCAATTGCATCGAAATAATCATCCAGGTTGTCGTTACCAACCAACGGCTCTTCTGGCAATTTAACCCGTGCTCTTTATTAACAAAAGTAGAGCACCAGGATTGAAACAAATGGCATTTTAGGACTACTCTGCAACTTACGCAGCAAAAGACAGTAGCAGTAATTCAGTTTTCCAAACCTGACCATTTGGTCCTTACCCTCTCGTCAGCCGTATCCATCCTACAAGCTGAGTAATTCTCCACCAGGGAAACGGGGTTCATGAAGAGTACATCTCCAGCAGCAAGGATAGAAAACTTTGATCGACTGCACTGGACTTTTCTTGAACAATAATGGCTCCTTTAGAGATTTCAAGTTCTTTTAAATAACCATCAGCTGCACTACTGGCGTGAGAGTAGAATGCCCATCTTCCTTATCCATGTTCACGTGTAGAAAAACCAATATATTCTTTCTCAGAAGTATGCTCATCACTTGCACTAAAACCACTATCAGGTTTGCTGGTACTGCTCCCGTCTGGTGGTAGAAATTTTGCTGAGTCCTCAGAGAGAGCTACTGATTGAGCAAATACATCCTTCATTAGTCGTTTCCTACTGTTGGTAGGCAATCGAGGCAGATTTAGTGCCACCATCTAACTCATACTCAACAAAAATTACTTAACAGACTCCTCATCGCCCAGTTCGATATAACTAGCTCCTCTTTAACGACAGACTCCTCATCGCCCAGTTCGATATAACTAGCTCCTCTTTAACGTACTTCTTTTCAAAAGTCCTCTTGCCACCATCCTGACTGTTACAACTCCAAGCTCACCCTCTACGTCTGCAGAATCTGAGATTATAGGCATTGGTTCTTCCACATATCCTCCTCCTCCATTATTATCTTTTCCTCGGATGCTGACAATTTTTTCGTCCATATCCTGATCAAAACAACCACCTTTTCATATATTTTTTTTATTCTCCATCCCTCGCGAAATAAAATTAATAATCATCAAGCTTTTCAGTGTCACATACTCTGCATTTGTTGATGCATCATCCTTGATGCCGACCTCTCACCTGTGTCGTTCTATGGGCTAAGAAAAATCCGCAGGTTCAGGTGTTGCGTAATTCTCGCTTGCCTCCTCAAATACTTCATTTTCTTCTACGACCGCAGATCCATCCTCAAATGCTTATTTTCCTCTGCCACTGCCAAGCCTCTCGATGAGCCCTCCCCGCCGGAATCATTTGCCCTGTTCACCATCATAAACCTACGGATCCAATCAAAAAACGTATAAATAGTAAATTCAATACCTGGAAAGAACAAGATATACACTCGGGTCAAATCCGCCACCAGCTTCTAGGGCTTCGGCAAATCGGCCAAACGAAAAAAAGAGAGGAGATGAATCGAAGCACGACCCTCGACGGGGAGATGGAACCCCGGGAAAAATTCCTCGCACCATTGGGAGGGCGAAGAGGAAGAGGTGGCCGGTTCGACCGAGGTCGAGCGTCGAAGCGACGGATAGGAGAACGTCATTAAAAAAAACGTGGGAGAAAGGGACAGAAACGGATCGTACGAGTCGGGTTTCGGACTGTCCATCCGACCCGTTTAAATTGAGTTTTGGGTTGACCCTCTTGGGTGCAAATTTATCGGGTCGGGTCAGACTTGTTAGTAAAATTAAAATCCGTTAAATACCCCATTTGTTTTTTTTTACTTTAAACGGTACAGGTTTTATCAAATTGCCCCTCTAGTATTTAAATTTCATCCAAACAAAGCATTAATTTAGAAATCTTTCCAGTGTCTCCTGGTTGATCCTAAGTACTTAAATAATAATTATTATAATAAAATGTGCTGTTGTTATATTTTTTATAAAATTTTATTTAGTAAAAATAAAAATATATTATGACATAAATTATATTTCGAAAAAATTTAATTTCACAAAAAATTATTCAGTTGCTTCAATTTTTATAATTTTATCATTAGGTTATATATTATTTTAAAAATACAATTTTTTAAGATAAATAATTATAAAAAAACAACAACAACAACAACAAAAAAATCCACCGTAGCAAAAGTAGAAGTAAAGTAGGTTTATACTTGTTCTAATTTTGTAGTTTTTTGATGGAATCATGCAACTCTCTCTTTGTCTCCCTCGTTTTCTTTCCCCTTTTAAAAATTCAATCACATCCACCAAACGAAAGCGAGCACGAGGCTGACCTCGCTTGCCTGCTCCAATGCGACGTTTAATTGTGCCGCACATCCTGTACATGTATCATCTTGACATCTTCCTCAAAATAATAATAATAACAACAACAACTAGCATTTATTGATAGAACCCAAAAGCCAATGGCTCCAGTTACTTAGTGATAAACGTAAACGTTGAACTTATCCACTTTTTTTTTGTTATCACCGCAGCGTTTGGAGGCTTAACAGTCAAGTAATTACATTTTTAAGTCACGGCACATCCACTGTGCTTGTGGATAAGGAAGGAATCCGGTGGATGAAACCTGTTCCTTGCTTGCCAACATCAGCATACAGGAAAAGAAGAAAATAAAAAGAAAAAGGAACATGGAATGACCCCGCAACCAAGCAAGGGGCAAGTCACTTGGTTGGCTCCCATCCTCTTGTGTTCAAAAATGGCTGCTCCCCAGGCCCCACGGATAATTAATAATGCATCTAAGCAGACTCTGTCTGTTTTTTATCATCACTGATATTATTATGATGGCCGAGTTTGGTGGATTTCCACAATTATTTCTCCGTCATCTCGATCTTGAAATAAAGGGTTTGTGTTAGTAATATTTAATGTCATTTGTACCCATCTATATTATTATATTTTAGAATATAATAATATAATACTCTGTGATGCTAAATATTACTTTAAATAATATTATACATAGATATTTATATAATTATATATTATTATATTTTAAATATGCTGGTATAAAAATTCTAACTGAATATGAAGCTAAAGATATGCTATTTTTAAAATTTAAAATGAATTAAATATAATTAATAAAAAATATATACTACCAATTACTGGACCAATAAAAACGAACTAAACCAATATTTTTGGTTCGATTTAGTTTCGGCACGGAAAACCAATATTTTAATCTCGACCTTCCATTTATAGAGTCCGGGAATCGCATCCGTTCGATGCTGTTATTAAATGACCGTCCCAAGCAGGAATCCCGTTCTCCGTCTCCCAATCCCTCCCCCCCGCCTCTATAAAGCGGCGACTCCGTCCTTACATCCCTCCGGACAACCGCTAGCCCGTCTCCTGCTGTCGGAGCGAACCCGAATCCGGAGGTCACGATGTCGCCGTCCTCGCTCTCCTCCCAATTCTTCGGCGTCCGCCTCCCGCTCCCTCCTCGCTCGCCCTCCTATTCCGCCGCCCTCTCCCCGCCGTCCCCTTCCTCCCTCCGCTCCCCCGTCGTATCCGCCGCCTACGCCCCGGCGTCCGAGCGCGGGAGGGCCGCCCCTGCCTCTGCCTCCCCCTCCTCTTCCACCTTTTCCCTCTACGACGTGCTCGGCGTCTCCCCCCACTCCAGCGGCCAGGAGATCAAGGCCGCGTACCGGCGGCTGGCCCTCGAGTGCCACCCGGACGTCGTCAGAACCGGCCGCAAGGGCGCGTCGGCCGAGGAGTTCATGAGGGTCCACGCCGCCTATGCTACCCTCTCCGACCCCGTCAAGCGCGCCGACTACGACCGCGAGCTGACGGCCGGCGTCGCGATGATGCAGGCCCGCGACCGCCGATCGGCGGCGGCGGACGGGTCGCAGCGGACTTACTCTCGGTCCACTTCGTATCCCAAATATGGGCGCCGGACCTGGGAGACGGATCAGTGCTGGTAGAAGTCAACTCAAATCAGGACGATCGATTCGCTCCCTAAATAAGGAGACCCCGATTGAATTGGGGCGGGGGATCTGGACCTCGTGCTATTCCTGACTCTCCGTGGAGCTGGTGAATGGTTGTCCGATCCGAAATCACCATGATGTGAAGTTTCCATTCCATCACCTACTGTTGTGGTGCTGCTTGTAAAAATTTTCAGGTTTTACAACTTCACCTCCGATGATATCAATACTTGCACTTATGGATAGAAAAAGGAGCAAAAAAAAGTGATCTTTATTACAGTTTGTGATTTTGCGATGGATGATTTATACTGTTAGCCTGTGCTCTGCTCTGCGTCAATTGCAATTTGATGAGCTGTTGCTCTTGACAATATATGGATGCCGTTTAGTTGGGTAAATTCTTTAATTGAGCTTTAAAATTGGCAAAGACCTAATGATTTAAACTACATTTCACATTAGAAGGAACCAAAGGAAGTGCTTATCTAGTGGATTGCCTCTTTGGGGTGCATTGCAAAAAACCTTTCTTCTTACTTGCATCAGTGCAAGTAGGAATTAGATAAACAAAAAAACAACTTATTTAAATACATGCTAGCATAAAGTTGTACTTAAAGAACTGAACAGATGAACCTGTCGTGCGCACTTGTCATCCCATTTGGTAAGGTAACTGAGATCATATCTGCTAAAGATGAAATTATCCATGTGACTAGTCCTATGATGAAATCATTACACCATGTAACTGTAGTTTTCTCTTTACTGAAGGACATCCATCAAATTCAGGTTGTGATTATTCTCTGGTTTTTCTTCAGGCTTTCCTCTATGTGTAATTTTGAGGCCAAAAGTTATAGATGCTAAAGATCAAAAAATTTGAGGAAGGTGTTCACTGGGCAAGAATTGAGTGGAGAGGACCACCTGTGACATCTTTCTTTACCAGTAACATCTCATTGACTTGGTGCAATTCAAAACTCACAGGCATGAACTTCTCCCGACATACAAGCACCATTCATTGCTCAAGAAAGCAAAGGTGTGGCGATAAATTAATGTAGCCTTGGAGAAGGTCTTTGGCTTTTGTGGTGGATGATTAAGTCATGAATTAACCTTCTCTGCATGACTGCATCTGGTGCAGCGTCTATCTAAAACTGGAGTTGAACTTTCCTTGCTCTTATCTGTCAGAGATCTTATTTATGCTAATGTTGACATGATATGTGTAATTTATATGTTAGCTAAAACTTCATATTTATAGCAGAAAACAACTAATTGAGAGAAAAGAAAATTAGTGAGGCATGTGCAATGTAAGATTGTGACGTATTGTTAATCTCTTATTTGGCAATGGACAAATGATGAAATGGTCATGATCTCAAGACTTTTACCATCAATAGAGGTCTTTTACCAATTTGACATGTTAATTTGATCAGGTAACCTAACCGTGAATAAAATAATACACAATAATGGAGGTTGGAGAACATTGCTGGCATCACTAGCTTAATTTTTTAATCAGCTATAGTAATAATGCTAGTCATGCATGCTTGCCCACCATTATAATTTTCTTTGGCTACGAATATACCTTTGCCTCTATTGTTGTTCTTTGATCTTGTTAAAATTTTCAATTGACGCATGTCGTGCTTTACTAATTTAATCAAGGACTTGGTCATCAAAAGTTCAAACATCACATTCTGAAACTTGGGATCATGAGTCATCATCAAGGAAGAAGGCAGGTAGGTTATGATCAGATTTGGGACACCCTAGGCCTAGGGCCACACCCTCAATTCATTATCCCTGTCTTCTTTGGAAAAGAGTAAAAGAGAGAGCATAAAAAGTATCACCTTTCACATAGAGGAAGTAAAATCTTGCATCCTGTTTCCTGAGTTACTGTACTAGTTTTTCTCACAGTTCATTGTGCCATTGTTTCTTCGTTTATATACATATATATTGGTAGGAGTTTTCAATTAACTATGTTCAATACAAAGATTACTTTCAAAACTTATTTTTTTTAAAATTTATTCCCATTTGGAATAAGTTTTTGGAAGGTGGAGTGAGAGCAACTTTTGCTTCGTTTCTTAACTTTTTTTTTTTTGGAATGACCTGAGTCTCCCTTATTTTAGTGCCTGAAATAAAAATATGCATGAAGTGGAAATTTAGTGGAGGGGGAGGGAGGCCATCACATCCCAATGGTGAGGAGTCTTTGAAAAGTGCTTAGCTTCTAGAAAACCCATGGACCCACATGTCTGTAGACCCATATGAACCATGGAATGCGACCACTTGTAGTATTCTGAAAATTAAAATAACTAGACCAATTCAATAAAAAATGGTCATAAATTAATTCACATGGGCATTAGTACATTAAATCACCTAAGTATTTGTTAATTATTTAGTAATTGAAGCAAAGGCCCAAAAATAAATAACATCAGCATCATCAAACATCAGAGTAAGCACATGATAACTATAACAATAAGTTACTCTTATCGCATAGCATTTATCTGCAGTATGGTAAATGGAATTAGAATATATCAGAATTTTTTTTTCTTTTTCATAGAGTAGTCTTTTATTCTTTTAAGTTCCAACAGATAAATAATTAGAGGGAATTCATAATTGTTTAAGAAACATGGTTAAGTATGTGTTAATTGAACCCATACAATCATGCTGGATATATGCATAAAGATAAAGTTAGCTGGTAGAGTCCATCATGCTAAGCCCAAGTCCAAGCCCAACACATTATGCAATTATCAGCAAATATCATGGATTTATAAATCATCTAATTAACTATTTGGTGGTCATTTTTTAAATAATAAAGCACCAAAAATATTATTTTTTTGCTAAAGTATTAGGTGGTCTTTTTAATACAGCAGAACGCCAAAAACAAAAATAGTAGATAAATATTAAGAAATGACGCTTACTTACTTTTCAAATGGACTGATTTATGAAACAGATGGTTGAATATTATATCTCGACGGCTCGATCCAGAGCGACGACGATGGCTTTGGCTCTGCCGTCGTAGTCAGGTGGAAGCCTCGGCCGTAAACCGTGCCGGGGGACGCCGTTTCATGACCGAAGCAGCGCCCCCTCCACCGTCGCTCCGCCAAGCTTCGGCCGCAGGGGGGGGGAGGCGAAAATGGAGGATGACCCGGACGCCGAGGCCAACGAGAAGGCAGCGGCAGCGAAGGAGAGCTCGCGGTCCCGGCGCGTTCTCCGCAAAATGCCGTCGGCTTCGAAGTCTGCCCATGTTTTCATTAAGAGGAAATTGCAGAGAGTCAAACTTAAATGGCTCGGTATTTTGAGACTCAGAACGTGGTGCAGCAGAACCGTTAGGTGGGCAAGTTGGTCCGTCCCGGCTCTTCATGACGCCCTCCGTTTGACTGCGTCGCCGTTCAACTGCGTTGACTATTCAATGGTCTAAGTCAACATCCGAAATCGCCTTCACCACCTTCCTTCCTCGAGAGGCGCACAAATTTGATGTTATTTTACTCACTCCGGCAACGTCCAAGCTGGTGTCGAAAACGTTCTATCGACACTCTGATTCCATTACCGGTGGGCGGGGCTGGGAATCGAGTTGACCGCCAAGTCACTCGCTACAAAGTCTCAAGCGAATAAGAACAGGTCGTGCTCGCCTCAAGTATCATCTCGCGATCATCGTCGTCGTCATTGTGATCTTATTCCATCCTCATCGGCAGATTAGTAGAAAAGAAGGAATTGAATTCATTCCTCCTGGATTCTTCTTATTCTTCTTCTTCTTCTCTGTTTTAGTTTCATCAATACGATTCGAGCTTGATCGCTTGGAAGTAGAGATGACCGGTGAAACGAAGCAGATCTTGTCGAAGCCGATTCAGCTGGCGGATCAGGTGAGCAAACAGGCGATGGACGCGCAGACGAACAAGCAGGAGTGCCTCGAACTGAAGGCCCGGGCGGACAAGCTCGCCGGCATCCTCCGGCAGGCCGCCCGCGTCGATGTCTACGAGCGCCCCGCCCGCCGCATCATGGAGGACACCGAGCAGGTCCTCGCCAAGGCCCTCGCGCTCGTCGCCAAGTGCCGCCACAGCGGCCTCGTGCACCGCGTCCTGAGCATCAACCCCGGCGCCGCCTTCAGCAGGATGTGCGTCCAGATCGACAACTCCATCACCGACGCCTCCTGGCTCCTCCGCGTCTCCACGCCCGCCGCCGAAGGTGACGACCACGACGTCCTCTTCCCCGGCCTCTGCCCCATCGCCCAGAATGAGCCCGTCCTCACCATCATCTGGGGCAACATCGCCACCCTCAACATCGGCCACCCGAACGCCCGTTCCGAGGCCGCGGCCAACCTCGTCTCCCTTGTCCGAGACAATCACCACTTTGCCAAGCTCTTCGTCGCAGAGGACGGCGTCGCGCCGCTCCTGCGCCTGCTTAAGGAGGGCAAGGCCGAGGCGCAGGAGAACGCGGCGCGCGCCCTCGGCCTCCTCGGCCGCGACCAGGAGAGCGTCGACTTCCTCGTCGCCGCCGGCATCTGCTCCACCTTTGCAAAGGTCCTCAAGGACGGGCCGATGAAGGTCCAGGCCGTCGTCGCGTGGGCCATCGCCGAGCTCGCTTCGAACAACCCCCAATGCCAGGACGCGTTCTCCCAGAACAACGTCGTTCACCTCCTCGTCGGGCATCTCGCCTTCGAGACCGTCGAAGAGCACAGCAAGTACTCGATTCCAACAAAGGGCATGTCGGTCCACTCCGTCGTGATCTCCAAGAAGCAGGCCGCCGCCGCCTACGACGACGGCGAAGAACACACCCTGTTCCCCTACCCGGACGGAACAAACGGCCTATCTAAAAGCAGCCAATTCCACTCCGTCGTGCAATCAACCGTGGCCGCCCAAAATAAAGCAACCACCGCCACCGCAACCCCGCCATGGAGGCCGCACCAGCACACTCCGTCCTCCTCCGCCCAAAGGAGCAGAGAAATGGAGGATCCGAGTACCAAGGCCAACATGAAGGCCATGGCGGCGAAGGCCCTGTGGCAGCTCGCCAAAGGCAACGCCGGCATATGCCGGATCATCACCGAGTCCCGGGCCCTCCTCTGCTTCGCGGTGCTCCTCGAGAAGAGCACCGGCGACATCCGCTACAACTCCGCCATGGCATTGATGGAAATCTGCCGCGTGGCCGAGCACAATGCCGACCTCCGGCGATCGGCGTTCAGGCCGAATTCACCGGCGGCCAAGGCGGTCATCGACCAGTTCCTGCAGGTGATCGAAAAGGGCGAATACAGCGACCTACTCATCCCCAGCATCACGGCGATCGGCTGCCTCTCGAGGACCTTCCGGGCCACCGAGACGCGTTTCGCCGGGCCGCTGGTTCTGCTGCTCGACGAGAGAGAGATCTCCGTGATGAGGGAGGCGGCGATTGCTCTCATAAAATTCGCGTGCACGGAGAACTACCTGCACGTTAACCACTCGCAGGCCATCATTGACGCCGGCGGGGCACGACACTTGGTGCAGCTGGTCCTCTTTGGGGAGCAGGTGCAGCTCGAGGCGTTGATCCTGCTCTGCTACATCGCCAAGCATGTGCCCGACAGCAATGAGCTCGCAAACGCCGAGGTGCTCAACACGCTCTCGTGGGCATGGAAGCAGATGCACTTGGTGCAGGACGTGAGGGTGGACGAGCTGCTGCCGGAGGCCAAGTCGAGGATGGAGCTCTACCAGTCGAGAAAGGTGTAGGCATTGAAGAAGGAATAAGTTCTTCTTCCTTCCGATTCAATTAATGTATAAAACAATATTCTTCTTCTTCCGTACGTCATCAGATTTCCAATACAATTAATGTATAAAAAAATACTCGCAGTGTTTTGAAATCAGTATAAATTTAGGCCTTTGATTCACGTTCCGAAACTATTCAATTATCGAATTCGAGTTTGACTCGAGTGGCATCGCACCGTGTGATCCAATCTCGTTGCGTTGCCGATTTGAACCCATCCGCCTCCTTCCGAAGCCTCGTCTTCTGGCTTTTGCCCGATCCCAAACACAAATGGCCCACGCGGCTGCTGCGGCGGCCGTGCCACTTCGGCACTCGCCATGGCCGCGTTTCTCCTCCCTCTTCTCCGGCAGGAGCCACCAGCGTCTCCTATTCTCCTCCTCCTCGGCCCGCGCACTCAGGCCCCTCTCCCCCCAGGCTCCTGGGGACGACGAGGACGGTGAGCCGGAGGCGCCGCGCGGGGTGAAGAAGAGCCGGAACGACCTCAAGCGTGAGGCCCGCCGCGCCGTCGAGTGGGGCATGGATCTCGCCAAATTTTCCACCTCTCAAATCAAGAGCATCGTCAGGTTTTTGCTCGCCACCGCCTAGTTCTCGTCGTTGCATTGGGTGTTCCTTGTGTGCTTATCATCTGTTTGCAGAATTGCGTCACTGGAGGGGAAGGTCTTCGATGCTATAATGCTGGTTAAGGTGTGTTGGTGGATCTTTTATCCTTTGTTGTATTGTGTTTTCAGATCGATATTGTTTTCTTTTCGTGTTTTGTTCTTATTGGGACTTCGTTTCTACTGCTGGCAGAGATTGGGTCCCGACGTTCGGGAGGGAAAAAGGAGACAGTTCAATTACATCGGTACGAAGATTCCATTTTGGGATGCCATGCTACTAAATTTACAGAAAAAATTAAGATTACCTTGATTCGATTTTACATAGTTTTGCCTTGGAACATTTTGCATATTTGTAAGTCTTCCAACAAAAGTGACCATAAAAGCTGTTTGATTGCAAATGAAATATAATATTCAGTTCGTTGAAGCAAATTTCCCACACATGTGAATCTTTGAGTCTCGACATCATGGTTGCCAAGCTTAAGAAACACCAAAATTGTGGATTACAAAGTGGATGTTGCAGCAATTCAGTTAATCTCTCACATCAGTGTGCTTGATCTCTTGTACTTCTTTTGTAGTGTTTTTCCTATGCAATTTTGTCTGAAGGCTTGTCTTACCTTTGAGCCTCTACTAGTTTTCAAATTTTACATATTGGAAGAAAACACATCAACGGAATACAGATTGTTTTTTTTATAATTTTGTCATGCTTTAGGGCGACTTTTGCGGGAAGCACAACCTGAGTTGCTGGATGATTTAATTCAGGCTTATAAAGATGGTGATGATAATAGAGTGGTTGCTCTGGTTGGTCCCGAGGCAGTTTCTACTGAAATTGTTGAACATGAGGAAGACATGCATGAGGATGTCCATGAAACATGGGCCTCTGTGGAGGTTAGAGAACTTTTATTTTTATCTTCCCTTGACCAACTTTAGCAGTTAAGCTCACTTGGCTAACATGATGAGATCATTGAAAAATCAACTAGGAATATGAAAACTATTCAGAAGTAGCTGCCAGGTGGTTTGATGGCCTTGTTGATAAAGATCCTTCAATTACACAGGAAGTTTATTCAATCCACACTGTTGAGTTTGATCGTCAGGTACAAGTATTCCTTTTAATTCATTTAAATATATCAACACATAATAGGATATTTTTAGTAAAAATATTCGCATTTATTTGCAACAGTAGTGTGTAATAAGAGGAGCATTGTAAAGTTCTTTCTTGTTTTCTATCTATTATAGCATTATAGTCGATTTCCATGCAGCATCTTACAATGATCTGTCATTCTTGTTCTCTGGCTGCATTCATTGATTTTGTAATTTCATTAGTCTGCCTAACAAAAAACCTCTTCAAGCAAGCATATCCGATGGTCTCAGAAATCCTTCATCATTTAGCTTTACTATAAGGTAACCTCCTATGCTTCAAAAGAAAAAATAAGTTAGAATGTAGTAGAATAAGGTGTAACTGCAGTAGTACTGAACAAACAAGTAGGAAGGAATGGACATAACAAAAAATTAAATTATAATCGATGTCAATGATTTCAAATATCTTAAATACAAGAACGGTAATCTATTTCTTGGCACTAATGAACTTAATGGCCTTTTTAGAGCAATTTCCTCTGCATACCACTTGCAAATTGCAATTTATGCAATTAAATGATTCTTTTTTCTCTCCTTGGAGTGGTGGACGCTTAGCTAATAATCCTATTTACAGGAACTGCGAAAACTTGTTCGGAGAGTTCAATCATTTCAAAAAGGACCAGATGCGAAGATCACCAGTGCAAAGAAGCCCCTCATTCATTTCTTACGTTTGCTTGCAAAGAGAGCATCATCGGCTGAATAAAGCTATTTATTTCTCTTTCAACCGTCGCAGGGCAAGACACTTGGCAATCTCATAATTTGAAGGAATCTTCTATCCATGCTCATTCAACTGAGGCCTGCTCATTGTCTGAGAACCAGGATCAGCTAGACAGAGTTTGATGTCCTTGGCCGCCTCTCATGAATTGCAGAAAAAGGAAAAATGCTTATTTTGCTTTTCAATATCTCTTGTTCCCCACAGGTTATAATTAACACATCAAAGCTACTTAACTACTCATGTAAGTGGATTGATGCAGAGAAAACCATCATCATGTTATCTTCTGGATGATTATGATATTGCTGATGTCAGATGTAACTTTATGTTGATTCAAGCCAGAACTTTGCAAGAATTTTTTCCTGGACTTTGAACTCTCGTTCTTTCCCATTCTAGCCCTGTCCTTTTTTATGTGTATTGGCTGCAGTAAAGATTTCACATTTGCCAAGTAGTTTTAAACTGAAGATTCACTATCAATCTACTGCAAATCTGCAAAGTACAAGGTAGCACATGCTTTGCAAACCCTATATATCTGTCCATGTGTACATAAATATGTTTTTCTCTCCATACTTGCCATCTCTTCTATAACTTGCTATGAGTTTTACGATTCGTCTTGCTTTGAATAAAAATCTATGACTTGTGGGGAGCCCATTCCCCTGGATAGCTCAATAGCCCCAACGTTGGGAGTTGCCGACACCACAAGGAGAACAGTAGAGTTCTGCATAACATCTGCGTCAGCAGTGGGTCATCAGCTACTTGTCATAAAGCTCTTCTGGATTGTAAGTCCCTTCTTCCGCTTATTCTCAACTATGGACTGCTTCATGCCGGCCTTGTGTCTTCTCCTTTTGATGTTTCTTCCAGGTATTAATTACTCCTCACTCTGCCTTTTTCTGCCGTTCAGCTGTGTGAGGCCAACTGCTTCTTACCTTTTTGCCTGCACTCGGTTTCAGGGAGCTCGAAAGCAACAACGTTTACGATAACCAACAACTGCGGCTACACGGTGTGGCCCGGCGTGCTGTCGAGCGCCGGCAATGCCGCGCTCTCGACGACGGGGTTCGCCCTCGCGAGCGGCGAGTCGAGGAGCCTCGATGCTCCCGCCGCGTGGTCCGGCCGCTTATGGGGCCGGACGTTCTGCGCCACCGACTCACCCGGCGGCAAGTTCGGCTGCGCGACCGGCGACTGCGGGTCCGGCGAGATTGAGTGCTTGGGGAGCGGAGCATCCCCGCCGGCCACGCTGGCGGAGTTCACCCTGAGCGCCAGCGGGGGGATGGACTACTACGACGTGAGCCTGGTGGACGGCTACAACCTGCCGATGCTGGTGGTGCCGCAGGGCGGCTCCGGCGGGTGCGGCTCCACGGGGTGCGCCGCGGATCTCAACGGGGCCTGTCCGTCCGAGCTGAAGGTGGTGGCCGCGAGCGAGGCCGCGGCGTGCAAGAGCGCTTGCGAGGCGTTCGGGTCGCCGGAGTACTGCTGCAGCGGCGCGTACGCGAACTCGAACACCTGCAAGCCGACGGCGTACTCGCAGCTGTTCAAGAGGGCGTGCCCCAAGGCGTACAGCTACGCCTTCGACGACGCCACCTCCACCTTCACGTGCGCCTCCGCCGCCGGCTACCTCATCACCTTCTGCCCCAGCACCACCAGGTAATTAAAAGAGATAAAATAGTAGTAGTCATCAGATCGGTCGATCTACCACGGCAAACACCGCAAATTGAGCTGGAAAACCAGTGACAACTAGATGAATCAATCACCGTCTCTTCTGCATTTTAAAATTCGATAGCACGTCTCTTTTAGCTGTCACGGAAAGAAAAAAAAAATAACAGAACACCAACTACCGGTAAGCGTAGCGTCTCGTCGCTCTCTCCCAATTGTCCGCTTCATGAACTTTGCAATCAATTCAACTGCTCTCCGGCTCCCTCCATTATTATCACGACGCAGGTGGCCTGCTTGACGTAATGTGTCGATGACAGCCAGAAATCCTCCGGCGGCCAGGTTAACGCGGACTCTTCCACGGCGTCGACCGGGAGCGGCTTAGCGATGGTGTACGTCGGCGGCGGCGACTTGAGCGGTGCTGCACCGACCGGAGCACGAGCCACGGCGCTCGCCATTTGCGCCGCGGTTCTAATTGCCTTTCTCTCGCGGCTGCTTTGAGGCCGGCCCGTCGTCGTCCGTGTGCTTCCATTAATTAAGGATGGTGATGCATGGGCGGCCGTGAAGGAACGATGGAGAGTGACGAAATATTCTGCTGCTTATACGGTACAGACTACAATGTATTTACTCACTGTAAACCAAATATGTCATATACGTATTCCAAATCTATCCTTATTTGATTAATTGCTTGTACTGGATACGTTTTGGATGGAAATATTTACTTTGTCATCGTTTTTTCTCGGTATGCTGTCTCTGTTTTTGCGAAAGAGATGTGTCTTGAGGTCTGGCAGCAGGTGATTGATGCTTTTTCCAACGTTTTCTGCAATTCTAATACTTCCAAATTGATCATCCAACTGTAAGTCCGTAAAAAGCATATATTGACTGCAACGATTATACATCTCATCGAGGGAACAGTGAGCGTTACAGTGCGAAGGACCAAAAAAATCCACAGTGGAATGCATCGGGACGCATTCATTGGATCATTCATTTACGCCAAGGACCAGAAAATCCACAATATGTGGGATGCATCAGCGAAAACATCATCAGATTATAAAGCTATGGAGGGTGCATAAAGGTATAAACATCATCAGATTATATCTCTTCCTCTCCTCCCTTCCGATTCATCAGCGAAACATCATCAGATCGTTAATGATGAAGTGCGAATGTGATTATATATTGTGCTTATAATTGGTTAATTAACTCGATTTTTTTTTTTGGTTCTTAGCTCGGAGGCGGCGCCGCCGGTGATGGTCGACGTGCAGGCGGCCAAAGGCCTGGTGGATTCCGGCCACAAGTACCTCGACGTCAGGTCAATTATCTCAAGCTCTTCTTCATGTGATTAAAAGTCTATACATCTAGTCCTGGAATTATTTCTGATTAAGAATACAGTAAACGCAGGACGGCAGAGGAGTTCAAGAAGGGGCACCCGAGCGAAGCCGTCAATGTCCCTTATATGTTCTTCACCCCACAAGGCAAGCTTTTTCATCTGTCTCCCTTTCTTCCTCTTCTTCTTCTTCCACCTCCTTTTATATATGTTGAAGGTGATCAGGAAGGGAGAAGAATGCCGAGTTTGTGCAGCAGGTATCCTTGATCTGCTGTAAAGATGATCAAATAGTTGTGGTATGCGTTTGCAGTTTGAACTTGCTGCTACTTCTCGATCTGCTTCACTTTCTTAATTAAACTTTTCGCATCCGAAAGGGTTGTCAAAGTGGAGTGAGATCTCTCGGAGCAACTGCGGAACTCCTCGGAGCGGTGAGCAACTTCATTTCTTCCATGAACTCTTCTTCGATGTCCTCGTGCGCGGTTGATTCATTTAAAGTTTAATTGCTGAAGGGCTTCAAGGATGTGAAGAACATGGAAGGGGGTTACGCTGCCTGGGTTGAGATCGGATTCCTCGTGATGAATTAAGAAGACTCCGCAAGAAAAGATTTGACGTGCTGCTTGCTTATTTGAAGAAACCGAAGGATAATTGAGCTTTATCTATTAATATGCATGTGGAGGAATGTGAGGCCGATTTGTTTCTGGAAGTGATAGATGTGAAATGTGGACCGTCTTAAAATAAAACATCGTCTCATCATCGAGCGAGCGTGAATCTCGAGGCAATAAAGGTGATAAGGATGAGATTTTTTTTTAAAAATAAGCAGCGCCCACTAATTCCATGCCGTCTTCCACGTGTCAGTCGTTCGATCATTCCACTAACAACGAGCCAGCGGAGAGTTTATATTAAAAGACTTTAATACCCCTGATTAATTCCTTTATTCCATGGATATTTACGTCATTTGGATCTCCATTGCCCACCCTGTCTTCTCTTCAACGCCCCACCTCTCTCTCTCTCTCTCTCCCTCCCTCTCCTTTCTAACTCCCTCCGCCAATTCCTCCACCCGTCTCCTCCTCCGTCCGCCGCTATCGCCGCCGCCTGCCGCCCTTCCGTCCTATGGGTAGCCGCGAGGAAGTCCAGGCGTCCTCATCCCGAGACTCCTACTCCGCTGCAGCTGAGCCCCTCCTCCTCCCCGGCGCCGCCGCCGCCGCTGCCGCTGCGGAGGCGGCTTCCTCCTGTCCGCCTCCGCCGGACGACGAGGACCCCTACCCCCCGATCTCCTACCATCACGGACGCCGCCCGATTCGCGACATCCCGTTCCTCGCGCTCTTCCTCCTGATCTCCCTCACCACCTTCGCCCTCGGCATCGCCGCCGTCGCCCGACGCAACCCGGCCGCCTCCCGCGTCTCCTCCTTCGTGTTCGACCGCTCTACTTCCTCCTGCGTCCTTTCCTCCTCCTCATCCAATTCCTTCCTCGCCTTTTTTTCCTCTTCCCCCTTTCTGAAGGATCTCATCTGGACCCTCGTCGTCACCCTCCTCGCGGCCGGCCCCATCGCCCTCGCTGTGCTCTGGCTGCTGCGGCATTACGCCAAGCAGGTGATATACGCCTCCATCCCCTTCTTCATCCTCATCCCGTGCTTCCTCAACGTCTACTGGTTCGTCGCCTGCATCACTGGCCGTGACTGCCGCCAAGCATTCCCGCTAGTCTACCGCATCATCGTCCTCATCTTCGTCTTCATCCTCATTGGAATCTTCATCTGGATCATCTTCACCAACTGGCGTCGCGTCGAGCTCACTGTTCACATCGTGCGAGTTGCCGCAGCGGCGCTTGCGAGCAACATCGCGCTGCTGGCCGTCCTTCCGGCATTGGGGATCGGGCTACTCATCTACTTCGCGCCCATAATTGTGTTCTTGGTATTCTCGACCTGGAACGGAACGGTTGTACCGCGGGAGGTCGAGGGGACGAGTGGGCATTATTACAAATGCGTGTGGAAGCAAGAGGGCTGGGTGCCTGCATACTTTGCTTTGGCGATCATAACTATGATTTGGTCTGCGGCGGCGCTGGTAGAGGCAAAAGTGTTCATACTTAGTGGCACTATTTCACAGTGGTACTTCAACAAGGAAGGATCAAAGCCGGCCAAGAGCATAAGCAGTTCGTTGAGGTATGACCTTGCTAATATTTGATTTCTATACTGGTTTTCCCTTTGAGCATAGAATTCTTAGAACTGTTTCTAAATCTGTTCTTCGTTTGATGCTATCTGTCTTCTAATTTGAGTTTACTAAATATGATTGCTTAAATTTGATCTTGCACTTAAATTTTACAGAGACTGTCTCTAATCCTTTAACTTGCAATTGTAGCAGAAATAAATTAATTCCCTTTTATAGAGAACTTCCTTAGCATCCTGTAGATATTGGATAGAAAGCACCGATAAAATTCTACACTGCAGCTTTTTTTTTGACTGCAGACAAGAGAGTGATTGGATAGGAATTCAATTTCCGTTCTATTGTGTACCAATAACATCACCAAGAGTAGTTCTGTTTATTTTGATTCCCGGTCTATTTGGGTAATGATTTGATCAAAGATAAGAAACATGTCAACTTCAACTTAATAGTTATCAACCAAAGATATCTTGGTTCTGAAATTAGATATAAGGCCCGCATTTGTTGTGCAACTGGCATCATTTAGTTCCATCACCATATGAGACTGCTTAGGAGCTACCTTGCTTCTGAGCTTTACCATTTTCCTACTTGTTGTCTTTGATCATTGAACCAAACTTGTATTTCTCAATCTCCACTATGCTGCGAGTTTTATCCTTCACTAGAAAAGGATTTTATTCGGTTTCATGTATTCCACTATTGACACCTGGAATGCAGGTAGCGTTAAATGTTCATAACACATTTTAACTTGCATCACGTAAGACTATTTGGTTGGTAAGAATTCTCATTTTCATCAATCATAAAAAAAAATCAATGAAAACCTATTTGGTCGCTCGTGTTTAAAGACAGTATTTGAAACTAAAATAAGCTAGTCTTAGAGTTCGTAAGAATTTTGAGGATACGAGAAAACTATTGTCAAGGAAGTATCAATCGAACACTACCTAAATTTCTCATTGTCTTGTGTACTTACATCTTTTTAAAATTTTCAAGTGGTAATATCCTATCAGCACTTAGACGCATGAAGTAGCTATCTGAAGTTAATAGAACAATGTGCTTCTATCCCTAGAAAAAGAACGGCGTGTTTTCTTTCCATCTTTTTTGTCTTGTTTTTTTAAATATACTTCTGTGTGATTAACTCATTTCCACATCTTCCACTTTAGATACCATCTCCTATATTCCATGAGAGTTCCAAATTTGCATATTGGATATTGTTTTTCTTTATCCAATAAATTAATTTGTGGTGATGCATAGCCAACTTGTGGAAACTTAGCATTATTCACAAGGGAATCTCTATGAAGTTGTCTTTAGGATCGAGATATTAAATTGTCCATTCCGTTCTTTTCCTTTTGCCTCTTTTGAAATCTTGAAATCCTTGTGCAATTATGCAGGAATGCTTTTGGTCCATCCTTCGGAACAGTGTGTTTCTCAGGAATGGTGATGGGTGTGGTACGCATTGTGCGTACTATTGTAGATAGTGCAAAGCATGAAGAATCCCAGGGATTCGTGAACTTAATTTTGAGATGTTGTGCTAATTTCTTGCTGGCAGCATTTGATTTTGTCAATAAATTCACTATAAATTTTGTCGCAATAACCGGCGAAGGATACTGCCCTGCTGCCAAGATGGCATACGAGCTTCTGAAAAGAAATCTTCTCTCTGCCGTTGTTGTTGAGACTGTCTCTACACGTGTACTGATCGGCATAATGTTTGTCCTCTCAGCACTATACGCGATAATTGTAAGTGCAGTTCATCCCCTTCTATTGCATCTTTCTTTGCAAACATTAGTATATTTCATAAATCATGCATTGTTCGGTATTGAGATAATATGGGTTTTTAACCCCCATTATTGAGGTGTAATTGGGTTATATCTCAATATTTTCCTATATATCAACTAAGGTCTATATTATGATTAAAAAAAGAGATAAAGAGTAGCCATAAAATGTCGAACTGTCTCATCCTATTTTGCTGGATTGAATTGGAAACTTGCTAGGAAACATGTGCCATCTTGTAGAAAGTTGGTGGTTGTCCTGCTTCATGATCAGTTGGCTAAATATATAATACTAGTGTTGTTTGATATGATCTGGCAGGAATCTGTCATGCTTGATAATAACCTGGAAGAGCTAGGGCGATTACTCTTGGACCAAAATTTTCTTGTTTTGAAAACTGAAACCAGACAGCAGCAAGTCCATGTGTAAAATAATTCACTCATTGGAATTGATCAGTTGGAGTAGTTGGTGGTTGTCCTGCCTCTGGTTTCACTTTCAAAAAAAGGAAAACTTTAATCCAGAAGTAATCACTCTCCTCTTCCAGGTCATAATCAGTCAAAACCCAATTGATCTAAATTTTGAATCATGCTGGAATTTTTTTTTAATGTCTTCGTTGTTTGACCTAGATCATCCCGTATTGCATGCACACGCATTTTTTATAAAAATGCACCTCGAACAGTGATATTGGTAGCTCAAGGAGATCCCTGTCTTGTGATTTAAAATTCTTTGTTCTGCATTCTTGATGAATTCTTGATCTGCCTTATTGTTATAGGTGTGCGCAATCTTAAGGGCTGTGAGTGCTCTTGGCGAGGAGATCTACATCGTAGCAGCTCTATCTTGGGGCCTTCTCATCGTGATTCTAGGATACTTTGTGCATGTACTCGACAACGTGATCGACACGGTGTATGTTTGTTATGCGATTGATAGGGACAAGGGGGAAGTCAGTAAGCAGGAGGTCCATGAGGTTTATGTTCTCCTACCAGTGAGTAGAAACCACAGATCCAGCATCAATAGAACCTCGGCAATTGTTTGATAATAATAATAATGCTCTTCTTTCCCTTTGTAAAATTGTAGTAGGAAATCCTGCACTTGTTGGCAGAGGAGTATTATTCTTTTTTATCCCCAATAGCCTCTTCGTCTCTTGTTTATAGTCGATCCATTTCTTTGTCCCCTGTGCAGATATATATAACACGACAGTATCTATCTCTTTGCATCATCTCTTAATAAGTTTTTTGTATGTTTTAAATCTTTCCTTGGTATGAGTTTAATTATCAAATTCCGATTTTCCTGACATCGTACTACAGATACAATTTTGGTGTATTAATAAGTTTGAAACGAAGCCCAAGGACTAACGCCTGCTCATTCATTGACAACTACATGGAAGTGGATAATTTGGTGTACAGCCGCCGGCAGAAGATGAACCCAAACTACATGGAAGTGGATAATTTGGTGTATGATTATATGATAATATTCACATATTATTAAAAAAAAGCGAAGGAGATTTATATTCTCGGAGACGCATTCGGACAACGTCAACAGAAAGCGATGGTTTTTCATTAAAAGAATAAATTTAAGAATTTTCCGTATGCAATAACCTTACGCAATAGCTTAGAATCCACTGAAAATATATCACAAATTTAGAGAAATAAATACCGAGAAGATATCTGTAATCAACCCCTAGAAAAGATTTTTTTTTAAAATCTTTTTGGGAAACTGCATTTGGAAAGCTTCAGTGTAAAGCAAAGGCTTTCATGAAAAGAATGAACTAAAAGTTATTCGCTTATGAGAACGACCTTCACTCGATGCTCAAGACTACATTGTCTCATAAGAAGACGACGGTATCCAAGTTTTCCACGCATGGAAGGACAGAGAGAAAAAGGGAAAGCAGCCCATTCTCTGCACATGCATTTCACTGTTTGGTGACTTGGTCTACAACCTGAAATATGGAGAGAAATCAGTGTCATTGAACCACCACCCAGTCTACATGTGCCCCTGTTACCCTTGCTGAGTACATACTCATTGGGATCCATCTCATCACTTCGAATGTTCTCGTTGTTTAATACTAAGTCTAGAGTTGTGCATAAAGAATTTTCGAGCTAACCTCATAACCAAAGGGCTATTTACTGGTATTTAACGAATTCCTCAGGTACTACATGAGCCGAATGGCTGCCAAGTTCATTAATGAATGGCTAATTGTGCTTTCAAAAGTTTCTCTCTCTCTTAATCTTCTTTCTCATTAATTTATTCTCAAGTTCTCTGGCATCTTTGCCCCTAACAACAAGGCCCATAACAAGATGTACCACAACCATGCGTAATAATTATTATCCAAATCCATCCTCAATGATCCGTGCAAAATGCCAAAGTAGAAAGTTTTGATACCCTTCACCCTGGTATTACCCTCCCACGAGGATCAAATTATTTAGGTGGTGGACTTATGGCTATCTATCTTCTTGTAACGGGTGCACATGCGAAATTGTGAGGCTCAACTTTAATGGCAAGATCTTGCTGTCAGTGGATGGGCGACATGGGCTCTTGTCCCTGCTCTCTTTGCCCCTAATCTCATTCCATGTTTTTGCTTGCCGTGCGAAGTGGTTGTTGTTGGATCCAAAGCAGTGACCAATCTTCGATTCATAACACATTTGCTCAACCCTATTTGTTTGTAGCTTCTATTTTAATTGGTAGTAAGATGTCTACTCTTATCTCGTTCCTTCATCTCAACTTGATGAGTTAATCAGCAATTCAACAGAGAACTAAGTGTTGATCTAATCCAAATCAAAATGTAAAATAAATATACCTAATAAACTTTGTCAAACCTAAAAAAGGCACCAGGAATGGGTTACCAGGGCACCGTAAAGGCGCTTCCGTTGAGCCATTTAGCATACAACTGGTATCTATCAATCTTTGTCAGGACTATCTAATGTCATTTCCTAGTTGAAGCTTTAACTCTCACACATCATCTATATCAGCATATGACAACCGCCGATTACTTATTGACTATGATCGAGGAATCCTGCAATTTTTACATTTTTAGTGACATTTAAGACTGATTTCACACAAACAGAGTTAACTCCTCTAATATATATTTAAGCGGAAAATTGTTGTAATCAAGCATCATATATCATGTGAGACGTTTCACATCATGACGCGTCATGTATGCGGAGACACCCAAAAAATCTTTGCGGAAGAAAATAGTAAAGAAAGAGGAGCTCAATGTTTCATCGGAAATAAAAATTTAATGCTATGAAAGGAGAACAGAAGAGAAGAGTAAATTACCCGTTCTCTTCCCTTTCTTCCCTCGTTTGCACCTTTCCCTTCTCATTTCCTAATCCGTACTACTCACAAGCATGCAAACAAATATAGATAAAATCATGAGAGGATTTTAAAATAACTAAACAAGAAATAATTTCAACATACCTTTATGAAAAAATACAAACTTACTACTAGTATGTGTATGGGGCTAGAGTAGCATTCGCATGGATACCACTTATAATATGGTATTGCAGTCTTTTTTGGAGTGACTGGTCACCATTTTCTTCCCGCAGCATCTACGTCATGTGAGGAGGCATGGTAAGCACGTGACACCCACCGCACTAATCAAACTCTAATAAATAGTTCAACATCCTTTAATGCATTTTAATTTAACGGTGCCTGGAGACTGTAACCGACCCATCTATGATCCTTCATGTACTACTATTTGTAGTAAAAATGCTTTAAAAAAAGTAATTATAAACGATATAGGGATCAGATTTAAAAGAAGGGTGGGAGCACCGGAGCAGGCAAGCAATCAATGGTCAGGCGTGAGGTATTCATGCACTCACACCCTTTATTTTATGGGACCACGGCATTTCTAAATTCTAACTCGGCCTATAAATCACCACCCTAAAAAGTCCACCCACAGCCGGAAAGAGGCAAGCAAAGCAAGGCAAGGACAGTTCCTTAAGGCAGGCACAAACACCTTTGCACGTCTCTACTGAAACCATGGCCATGGCTTTCAAGATGGTAATACCATTACACATCTTTAGCAAGATGATAGACTAAATTTATTCGTGTAGATCTGTGCTTACCTGAGCTTGATTTGGATGGCGATGGCATGCAGGCGACGGAGGGGATGAGAGTGAAGCAGGAGTGCCTGAGCTCGTTCATGGACATGAAGTGGAAGAAGTTGAGCAGGTACGTGGTGTACAAGATCGACGAGAAGTCGAGAGAAGTGATGGTGGACAAGGTGGGCATGCCCGGCGAAGGCTACGAAGGCCTCGCCGCCTCCCTTCCCTCCGATGATTGCCGCTACGCCGTCTTCGATTTCGATTTCGTCAGCGTCGACAACTGCCAGAAGAGCAAGATGTTCTTCATCACATGGTCAGCTAATTAATCCCCTTCCTCTTCCCCTTCTCCCTGTCATGCGCATAGATGTAAAGCAATTTTGTTTCGGTAAAGGAATATAATTATTTTTGGATCAACTAATCCGTGTATGTGTTTCATAAAACTTCACCTGTTACTTCAAATAATTGAAAGATATCATAACAGGAAAAATACATGGAACGCCTACATATATTGATGAATTGTATGCAGTAGCAAAATAATAGTCGGTGTTTTTCTCTAACAAATGTCTGATATTAATGATTGTTCCTGGCCAGCAATTAAACATTTCATCCCAAAGGCTTTCTTGTACCCTTCTGCACAAATTAGTAAAGTTAGTCTTTTTTTAAAAAAAACATTTGAGATAAAGTTTGAGCCCCACTTTCCTTCAAATGTTAAAGTAAAAGATGACTCATCCACTTTTAATTTACTTGACACAGAAGTCTCTCTCTGCCACATAAAAAACTACAATAGTCTGACGGAGATTAGCATATCATTAATCACGTATTTAAGAAGAATACTAGGTAGGTTTCTATCGGCGACCGAATGTGCTCCTAGGATTAGTAAATTTCATTGAATAGTTTGGTTTCCTCCCATGCATTTCGTACCAGTCTTTACGAAGTGGAACAAGCACAGATCAACTCCATTTTTTTCTGAAGAGTCAGCAGCATAAAAAGTCCTCATATGTCCAAGAAAAATGCAATGTCATACGTGGCGGTTAGACTTCGTACCTATTTATTCTACGGTAAAGATGTCTCAAAGGATTAGGTTGCAATCAATCATGCATGTTGGTGCTTCTTGGCCTACATATCTAGATATACATTCATTGTTCTACGGACAGCTCCTGGGTGGGCGAAATGATTACAAGATGTGGGAATTAACTATTGGGAATGCTGCTGCTTTCTTTCCAGGTCGCCAACAGCATCAAGGATTAGATCAAAGATTTTATATGCCACCTCAAAGCAAGGGCTGAGGAGGCTGCTGGAAGGGATCCACTATGAGGTGCAAGCCACCGACCCGACAGAGATGGGATTTGATGTGATAAAAGAGAGAGCCAAATGAGCATCCGAATGGACTTTACTGACTGGATCTTTCATCGTTGATCAGCATACCGCTTAATAAGTATTATGTACGAAATAGCCAAAAATTGGATGCTTAACAAAGAGGAAGGGCTAGTAAGCCTGAAATCTCCAGCAGTGCTCTTTATAAGTCAAGCAATATGGTACTCACGCATGCATGCGAGAAAGTCTGAACTTGCTAGCAGTGCACTTTATTAGTCTAGTAGAATGGTAATACCACTTGCATGTGATACTAATGGTGAACTTTAATTTATCAATTAAAGAACTTGTGCTGGAAGCAAATCATAATGATTAACTTGTCTTGATCAACTTTATATTTAGATGAAGTTTCACGTAACTATCTTAGGTTTAAAATCAATTCAGAAATTTGCAGAAGCAAGAAAATTCATACCTTACTTGGCTTGGTATTGTCCCACGGGCTGATTGAATAATTGATTCTTCGTACATGCCACACCAACCTCCCTCTGATTGCCGTCTCTTTGATGCTAATTTTGTGAAATGGGGGGAATCTGTGTACCTTGGTTGTTAGGCAGCAGCAAAATTATAGCACCGACATCCTAAGGCTATCATGGTAGGATGATAAAAAAATAGCTGAATAATGACATTTTCAGCGTGACGTGGATACAAGGTTGCTCTCTAGTACTTCAAGCGTCTCTCAGTAGTGCAAGATGAGTTCACATCAACAATAAATTCATAAAAATATAAGTTTAAGAGAAAAATCACAAGCCATCACCAACGCAGCAGAAAAGCCAGAATAATGCAAAACCACAAGAACACATGCGGAAAGCGGGGAATTCCTATTTCTCTTACTGTTCCCTTTTTCCATCGGTTCGGTTGTGTCGGCAAGATGAAACTAATCCTAGTTTGCTTCAGAAAAGAATGACAAGTCTTTCCAACACTAGTAATAGCTGTCTTGAGTTTGAATTTCACATGCAACGGATAGGCAATAAGCACAGGACAACATTTTTTTTCAAAGCCACGAGCATTCCAAACAAGCACATAAATGAGAGAAAATCATGGTGAGCTTAGAAAAAAAGGGACACGCTGTGACTAATTTACATTTATCTAGACTATTAAAGTTTAATTATTAGAAAGTACAAACTGATGGTTTTATGAACCAATTCCCGTATAACTTTAGATCCTTAAACTTCTTTTACCTGTATACATATGGACATAGACAAAGCATCTGCTCTCACCAACCTCTTGACACCTTACCGGAAGAAATAGTTTCCTTTGATATCCAGGTAACTTTTTCTCTCCACTGTGTTCTATAAACAGAACCAGCAGACAACAATGTCCGCCAAGGTCTTCCAATTATGATTCATCTCATTTGGTTCACTGAACATATCAGCCTTTTGTTAAACAATGAAGAACAGCATAAGAGTATGTGCCAATTATTTCTAAACAATGATTACCCATTCGAGCAGTCGTAGCTATTTGAGGTTCTAAAAGAGGTTTGGAATCAAGTTTACAAGGGTCCTGAAAAAGTTCAACCAGTCTGAACGCCCATGAGAGTAAATACACAATAAGACACTGTTTTGCCTCTGAATGGTGACTCCAGACAAAGAACCACTTAGTTAACAAACTGTAACGGATAGGGTGATTTCCAGAAAGAATACAACCATAACTCTTAACCCAAACATTTGGACCTCTACTTCTCCAATCTGCTACTAGTTTTGGCCTATAATTGAGTAACAATTAACAGCATTTAGGTGGACAATATGTCGTCGGTAAAAGCAGAAGATAATCTAAAACCACTGATGATTGTTTAGTGACTCTTTTATCTGGTGGGCTTACCTTGTCAAATCCGGGGTCATCTTCATCCCTCTTGTTATTTTCATGATCGATGAGTACACGTGAGCTACCAGAAACTGCATGCAGCATGCCCAAAGGGGTTATTAAGCCCGATTTAAAAAAAGGCACATGAAAAAGCATGCTCGATCGTTCCAGGACTTAATCGACTGTAAAATAAGTGAAAAGCTCCTTGTCTACAAGCACTACAATCATAAAACTATAAAAAAGTATTCAACAGGAAACAGTAGCACTTACCCTCCTAAAACCAGGTTGCCTAATTTCAGGAGCAACAGCCATGATGAATGCCTCGTTGCGGTAATCAAGATAAGTCTCTCCATCATCATCAGCACCGATGCATCGATGAGACAATTATTTCATGCCTCGAACACCATTTGGACCCTGATGAGAATAAAACAAATGTAATTCATATCCGACAGTTAGGGTTCGTCCGGTATTGAAGAATAGGCACCAAAACTCAATGGATCATACAAGAACAAGCCTAGCTTCGAGAACGGGAAATGCAACGCGATTTGTGATGAGAAACCCACTGACCAGAAAAATCAATGAGAATGACAATGTGGAATACCTCGATCGCCGGCGCCGCTGCACGCAAAGCCGGAACCCTATATCTGGCCTCTGGGTATCTCGATCTCCGTCGCCGGCGCTCGCCCTTCTCATTCGATCTCTCTTCTCCGTCATGCTCGATGCTCCTTTCATCAGTCCCATATTTATAGAGCAGTGCCCTTAAAATATCTGACCGTGCGAGCCGCATCGGACGGTCCTGCTTGCATTATTCTTGAGAGGCCGGACATGATTTTGAGCGGAAATTGAAACTGAAACCTCCTTGAGAGGCGGGACATGTGAATCGTGTCGCGCCGGCCCCGGGTTTGCACGGTTTCGGCCCATGTCAGCCCGTGCCATGTACGGGCTGTTGTCGACCTCACTCGAGCTCTGTGGTCATTGCAACAGAAAGGCTAAGAATATAGAATTTTACGAAGGCTCACTAAACTTCAAGCCCAACAGTAGTCGTCATTGTCTAGTTAGAGTAATTAGGTTAGATTTTATAATAATAATAATAATTTGTCCCATCTTCAAAATGAATCATAAATTTAATTGACGCACACTTTGTATAATATATACAAAGTTTGTCCGCTAAAAAGTTAAATTTTTAAAAATGCAGTATAGGATTTTTATTGTTGATATTTTAACACATTTGTCCATCGTCCACCGTGGCTAAAAATGAGAGAAATTTATTTTGAACGAACTTATTATTCAAGTCCAAGCGCGAGAGGACTCGGCATACGGCGACGGCGAGGGTCAAGTGCAACCCTTTAAGAACCCTCCCCGAGCCCCCCTTTTTTAATCTTTCGAAACCCTCGGGAACGGCCGGGGTCTCTCTTCCTCTTCTTCGCTCGCTCGGCCGGCGGAGGAGGATTTGTATTCAAGAGACCCTGCGGATCGCCACCTTTGATCTCGCCGCCGCCCTCGATGGATCCTGAGTTCCACTTCGATGATGCGAGCTCCGACGAGGAAGCGGAGGTCGAGGAAAGGGTGGCTCAGTCGCCGTGGGAGTTCACCTCTTACTCGGAATCCGTTGCCGAGGAGCACGCTCGCCGGAACACTACCTCCGTAGATGCCAAAATCACCAGAGCTCTCCAGGAGCGCGCCGTCTCTCTTCCGAGTGACGAAGAAGGTGATGAAGAGGCCGAGGAAGAGGCAGAGGCCAGCGGCGAGCTTTTGTCCGGTGATGAACTAGGCAAAGAAGTAAGTTATTCCAAGTCCATGAAACAAAGGGAAGATGATTAACACATAGTGTAACGAATCCGATGACCTTTCAACTTACTGTCGTCCTTTTAATCTTCAGGTGAACAGTAAATCTCATAAGAAGGATAATGAAAACACAGGCAGGAGCAGCCAGTCATTTTTCGCATCACATGAGGGAGCATCCTTCCATGCAAACTCTTTCCTCGAGTTAAATTTGTCTCGTCCTTTACTTAGGGCGTGTGAAGCATTGGGATATCAGAAGCCAACCCCTATTCAGGTTTTATGCTTGGTTGCTTTCAGTGGATTCTACTATTCAGTACAAGTTAGTTATTTCATGAAAGTTTGTAACTAGTATTTAGTGATTTCTGAGAGTAGTATGAATTTAGGAGTTTTTGATGCATTAAAACTATATTAACATTATGTTTAATATAGTGGCACACATTAATTATGCTAGAAGTTCTCTGTGAAAAGATGGTGCTGGGGTTATGCTACTCTGTCACAACTCTCTCCGATGAAAGCTTGATACGAGTTACCTTTAGATAAGGAAACATTGCAGTGTATTAACATTTATTGGAGATGATAGTTTGCATTTAAACTTTGCCGTCCTGCCTATGTGACTACAGAAACTCAAGTTTTGATTTGGGAAAACTTCTTTAAGTTTAGCCATTATTTGTAGGGTCTCATCTGATTGGTCTTTTCATGTATCATATGAATCTGTTCTTGACTATTCTATTTGCTTATTTTAACCACGTTCACTTGGAATAGGCTGCATGCATACCACTAGCATTGACGGGACGTGATATATGTGGAAGTGCCATTACTGGTTCTGGAAAGGTATCCCTGACTTTTTATTTCCAGTTGGGTTACTTACATTTGATAGGAAGTGTTTCCAAACCTCATTGCCCCCCCTCATTTTTAGACGGCTGCCTTCACTCTTCCTGTGTTGGAGCGTTTACTTTTCCGTCCAAAGCGAATCCATGCAATCAGAGTGCTAATTCTGACTCCAACAAGGGAGCTGGCTGCTCAGTAGGTTATCTTGTTTCATTCTAATGATTTCTGCAGCTTTTTTTAAAATTTATTGAAAAATTTACTTCCATTAACCATGTTATACTCCTGTCATCAAGTGGTTATCATGATTGATGTTCACTCTTCCATGGTGCAATCATTTTCGTTGTGCATAAAACAATTATTTCTTACATTATGAACATCAATGAGTTAATGTTATTAGTTTGCCTCTGTATGATTTATGCATGTGTACTTGTATGACCGTTACTCCACCAGTCTGTATAGATGGCAAATCAAAATAATTCGGAGCATATATGGTCCAGAATAGAACTAACCTGTTTTTCTCCAGATGAATTGGTCCTGAGGTGTATGTTACAATGATATGACATTTCAGATCATTTCAGTACTTTTTCTTTTACATAATGGTTTTTTTTCTTGGTTTAATTTTTCTTAGTCTTGGAGAGAAGTTGATATACCAACATGTCTCATCATCATAATATATAAGAGAAATTTGTAGCTTCCTCTCTGCAGTGAACTGATTTTCCCATTAAGATACTTTCATAATTATCCATTGAAGCTTCTTCTTCTGGATTCTTGAATCTTCAGCACTTATCTTGTTAACTAAAAGCTCACCTGTTTTTATGGAACCATTTATATAACTTCTCTGTGCTAATTACTTTGATGCAGGGTTCACAGTATGATCGAGAAACTTTCTCAATTTACAGATGTCAGATGTTGCCTTGTTGTTGGTGGGCTTTCAACAAAGGTTTTCTCTGACATACATCTTTCTGTAGTTTTTTTTTAAATCTTTCTGTAGTTAAAATGCATAGATGTAGGATTTTTGACTAATTGATTTATTCTTATATACCTGGTAGTACTTATGCAAATGAATGTTACTGCACACTACGTTATGTACACTATCTCCTAAAAACCTATCAGATGTTTGCTGTCATATCAAAAATTCTTCTAGAGTTATCTTATAAAGTTCTAATAGCATATCATGTGCATATCTTTAGCTATTCTTATGTACTAGACGAAATGCATCTGTTTCCAGGTTCAAGAAGCAGCCTTAAGATCAATGCCTGATATTGTAGTGGCTACTCCAGGGCGAATGATAGATCATTTACGCAATTCAATTTCAGTTGGGCTTGAGGATCTTGCTGTTCTAATTCTCGATGAAGCAGATCGTCTTCTGGAATTAGGATTTAGTGCTGAAATACAGGAACTGGTATCTTCCTTGTTATTTGTTTTTTCTTGCTGCAACCACAACTCTAAATTTTATGTACTTGCCCATCTGGGGTTGTAGAAATAATATTTTGCTTGCTCATCCATATTGGTTTTGTATGCAGATCCGGATGTGTCCAAAACAGAGACAAACCATGCTGTTTTCTGCAACTATGACTGAAGAAGTGGACAAGCTTGTCAAACTTTCATTAAATAAGCCTGTACGATTGGAGGCTGATCCTAAATCCAAAAGACCAGCTACATTAACAGAAGAGTAAACCCTTTTCTGTGAAATCTTGTTTCACATAGCATGTTTCAAGGCAGCTTTTGAATATAATGCACTTTTTTTATTGATTTTAGTTTCAACTCATAGACATATTTATATTGTTCTGCAAGGATTCTTGGTTCTTATGTATATTCCTTCTCTGGATAATTGGACAAAAATACTGATATTTATTCCCTTTTATTTTGTTCTGACTTAGATGATGTATTTTGCTCTCTTTTATTCAAGTTTTTTTAATCATATTCCATAACAACAGGCATTTTTTTTCTTATCAATTGCTTCTGGAATTTGTTATAGTTAACATCTGAAAGAAAGACACCTCTCCATCCAGATCAGCATGTATGGATTTGGCAGTAGGCTTTGCTTGATGTGTATAATAATAGGCATGCACCTTAGTTTTGTTATCCATTACATCCTAATAAATTTTTTCACTGTTTTATGATCATTGATCTTGTTGAGTCCCTTTTCTAATGTCTTAATCATGAACATTCTATCTATGCCTGTTTTTGTTGGTCAAATTCTGAAGGATTTTAAACTTCTTTTGTTCTTGCCTTTCTTTATGGCTTGAATTAGTTCTATTGTATATCAAGCACCGGATTTGTTAATGTTTTTGGATTAAATGCATCTGATAACTAGAGCTTTGCATTTATCTATTGCAGGTTTGTTAGAATACGTCGTGCACGTGAGATAAACCAGGAAGCAGTTCTTCTTGCGCTCTGTTCAAAGGCATTCAAACAGAAAGTGATAGTTTTCAGGTTTTTGTTTCATGTTGTATTACTTGTGTGATTTCTATTCTGAACCCTAATGCTAAGGCAAACAACAAATTCTTTGTTTATTATCATTAGGTTTGTTGTAGGAATGTTGTTTGTATATTAGATTGGTTTACATTATGGATGAATGATTTTGTTCTTTGCTCCATTAGAATTTGCAAATGTAGGTATATCTTTGTCCAAGTAGTTATTCTTCATTGTCCGTCATTAGCTGGATTCTCTTGTAATCTTGAGGTTTTAGTAAACTGAATCTTTTACTGTTATATTCATGTATTCTCCTGTCATAGCTTCTTCTTGTTGGAACTCCTTTTAGTTTCTTCTCTTGTCTCATCAAGTAGTTGATATAGCTTGAAATATCACACACTCAAGGTTTTAATTGCAGTGGGACAAAACAAGCTGCACATAGGTTGAAAATAATCTTTGGCCTGGTTGGCAGTAAAGCTGCTGAGCTTCATGGTAATCTTACTCAAGCACAGCGTCTGGATGTGAGTAACTTCTTGCTGAAGTGTGGCTATATCTTCCATCTATTTACTCATGCAAGATATTATTTCTATAACTTGTTATCAATTTGGTAACCTTATTTTTTGGTGAAATCCTTGTCGATCTTTATTTAGATTATTTGTTGTTCAAAGTTTGTTTGGTTTTGCATTGTTTGCAGGCTTTAGAACAATTCAGAAAGCAAGAAGTTGATTTTCTAATTGCAACTGATGTTGCTGCACGTGTAAGTGCAAGTGTTTGTTAATTTTTTAAAATGAGAAGTGCACATGTTCTTGTATATTTTCCATGCTTACATGTAATTATGTACCTTTTGTACATATTCTCTTAGTTACCATCAGCACTTATCAGGCATTTCAAGTTTTCAAGTGTTTTTGTTCTTTTGCCATGTGATTATATTTTTAAGTTCCTCTGGGTTTTGTGTATATTTTCTAAATTAGTGACTACATTTTTTTTCTTCTTGAACAGGGTCTTGATATTGTTGGCGTTCAGACTGTTATCAACTTTGCTTGCCCTCGTGATTATAAAAGGTTATTGGCATACTTCTTTTTTTGTTGTTATCAAAATAGATTTACCTGATTACAAATCGATTTCTTTTTCACAATTTAATCATTTATCTTTATATGCTTTTTGCCAGAAAGTTGTATGTTAAGAGGTAGTCTAATTATTTTTATAAAGATATTATCCTACACAAATAAGTTTATAATAAAATTATGCTAAAACTCTTGAAAGTTGACCTGTGCAGTTTACAATTAATTTCTGGTCAGCCATAAAAGAACAGCCGATAGCTGGCTAGAACTGTATGTTTGGTCTTTAATGAATTGCTTCTATTTCAGTAATGGCATGCTTTGGTACAGTTTCTTTATCTTTTGTTTGTGTCAGGCACTAGCTTGGTAAAGCCTATAGTACCATGCTGGCACATATTGTCCACGTGCTGTTTCTCACTGTTTGGCTAATATGTCAAGTTTTCTTCGTCTGATTTTCTTACAAATTATCTTTCACTATTCAGTTATCTTCATCGTGTTGGTCGAACTGCTCGAGCTGGACGTGAAGGTTATGCTGTTACATTTGTCACTGATGATGATCGGTCTCTTCTAAAGGCTATTGTAAGCTTCTTTTCAACTACGGAACACTTAGTTTTCTACTTTATGTGCTAAGTACTATAGTCTTTACTTTTTATTATAGAATATTTGTGTAGATTTTGATCTTTATAGAGCTGGGTAGTGAACGAGATGTGGCTCTAACAATAGATGTATCATTTTTAGGTTGATTATCTTTTTATTATAAGTTTTGGCATCATGGATCAAGGCATGGTTGTTCAATTGCTAATGCAACTTTGCTGGTTACTGTTTTGGTTACCAGAATAATCTCTTTCCTTGCAAGCTGCATGCAGTGATAAACTCCAAATTTCTGGTAGTGGTTTTGTTCTGTACTCTGATGTCCTTTCTCATCTTTGATTTACTGGCACTTTGTAAATATAGATTTTGCCTTATAAAGAGCGCAATTGGGATTCAACTGTATGCTATAGTATATTTTTTGGTATCTTGATTATATAACATATATCTTTGTTACACATGTTCTGACCAAACCTAAAGAGTCTAACATAATGGTGTATATATGAAAACACTGCAACAATAGGCACAGGGAAGCATTCTATAACTAGCTGACTGTCAGTTTGAATGTTCAAAAAATATTGATCTAACAGGCAAAAAAAGCTGGATCACAATTGAAGAATAGGATTGTTGCAGAAAGACCAGTAGTTGAGTGGTCAAAGATAATAGAACAACTGGAGGATCAAATTTCTGCAGTTATTCGTGAAGAAAGGTTTTGCCTCTTCTTCCAGATTTACTTGGATAATAAGATGATCATATTGGCAGACCTTAGTTGAATGTGTTTTTGTAGGGAAGAGATGATATTGAGGAAAGCTGAAATGGAAGCTGCAAAGGTTTATATACTGTTTATTAATTTTCAATTATTTTTTATGCTCAATTCATCGCCCGTGGATGTGAGGCAAATAAGAACTTCGACTTGTAGGCAGAAAACATGATAATGCATAAAGAAGAAATCTTTTCACGGCCTAGAAAAACCTGGTTTGCAACTGAGAGGGAGAAAAAGGCTTTGGCTAAATCTGCAAAAGTAAGTTTTTTTATCGTTAGTGGTTTTACTTTGTTTAAGAGTTTATGATAGTTACTTTCTTAAAAGAAAGGTATCACACTCGGAAGTGCTGACTCTGAGATGCTGTATAGGTTCATTGTTTTTTCTTTTTTCATTTTAAAAACATCAATTTTCTTCCTTACTATACAAAATGATAATTTCTTTCTATCATGTTCCCGCAACTTGAAAATTTCAATATAGGTTTCTAGGTTGGATGGACCTCTTTGCTTTTGATGAATACCAGTTAAATGCATGATTTTCTCATTCTTAATGCTTTGATATTTTTCTTAAAAGGCTGCTTTGGATAAAGATCAAAATGGTTCAAACAAGGTAATGAGTGCGCAGGAAGCGGAAGAGCTGAAATTGAAAGAGAAAAGGAGGAGGGAACGTGAGGTGCTCCCATTAAATTTGATGGTTATGTTGGTTATTTGCATGCTATTGATTTAACTATGCACTCTTTGATATTTTTGTATTGTTATTTATCAGAAAAATCTCCCACGGAGGAAACGTCGTAGATTGGAAGCAGCTCGAGAGATGCTTGAGAATGAAGAAGATAACGATGACGTTGAGGTTTGATTTCTATTTTGATTAGCTCCCTGGTGCACGCTTTCTGGTTAACGTTTCAGATCTATATGGATTCTTGATGATTGTTACTTTTCCTCCATGTTCATTCTGATGGGTGATTTCTATCCTCTCTTTTGAATTTACTTCTTAATTTCTAGTACTTACAGCATGTGTTCAAATCTAAGAGATGCAACTTGAACCAAATGCAGGAAGCTGAAGATGGAAAGTCGAAGAAGACAGGGAGATCACTAGTTGAAGTAGCCTATCGGCGAGCTAAATCAATGAAAGCCATGAAGAAAATGCATGAATCTGGCAAAAAATTGACAAAGACCTCAAAAGGTAAAAACCAGCCAGCTCAAAAGGATCAGACGAGGAAAGAAGAAATGCTTGAGCTGTTCCAAAATGACATGAGTGACAGAAAGCAAGCACGTTTCTCTAACAAAAGGAACAACGTTACTGCCCGGAGGAAATCAAAAAGTTCTTTCAAGAGCAAATCAAGGTATTGATGACATTGTTCACATCTTCAGTTTTAAACTTCTTTGTTCATCGCCATGGACTTGATGTGAGGTAGCATGGGGTTCCAACTCAATTCTTAGTTATAATTGGGATGCAATCGCATATTAGATTTGTACGAAACAAGTCCTTAGTTTTTACTGGGACGATGCTGATTGACCCCAGTTCGAAGATTATTGTGTTGTGATGCCCTTGTTGTATCTTGCATCTCAACATACTTCGTTTATGTTAGTATTGGAGTTTATATCTTATTTTTCTTTTTCTTGCAGGTACAAACGTAAGTAGATAATGCATTGGCTAATGTGTGCGAAATCTGTCAAGGAATATTCCTAACTGGACGACGATTGAGGTTCATCTGCTTTTATGAGATTTTTTGGCCTTTCATATTGAAGATTTTGAGGAAGGAATTCTTTTTCGGGGTACATGGACATTGTCTTTTTTCTTACCCCCACCAGTTGCTAGCCCCTTCGCAAAGTGACACAATTAAAAGTAGTTTGTTCATGTATTTTGGATAAAGATGGAGGAGCCGAGAAGAAAATTTTGTAACCAAGTTAATCTGTGTACTGCTTCGGTTATATTATCTTACAATTTAGCACCTTTGAAATATTTATTGTAGAGGGCAGATGTATTGCCACTGTAACTGGCCACTGTTCAAGTAATGAATTTTTTTTAGAACTTAATAAGTCAAACTCGTGACCTCGTAATCCTCTAGAATAAAATTTAATTATAATTTTTAAAAGATATATGATCAAATAATTTTTTTATTAATTTTTGGTCACCAAATATGAGCGGTATTAGCTCTCCTTATTTCTATTGTAAGTATAATTAACAACATATAAATATTAATCTAACTACGTTATTAACGGAGAACATAAGAGCGGAACTCCGGCGGTGCGTCCAACTCAAACGATCTCAACGAGCGAAGCGCGTGAGCGCGGCCCACAGGCGAGTTAGCCGATTAGCCCACGAGTGATCACGAGCCGTCCACGTGGACCTCGTACCGAGTCAATCTCCGAATACCCGCACAAGCCGGGCGCATGCGACGCGAAGCTTCCGGCGTTTCAAATTACCGCGTGGGACCCAGCAAATGCCCTTCCGCCAATAGTAGCGCACGCAACCGACATCCTTCGTATACCCGCGGGGCACCAGACCGGTTCCCTAAAACAACACGCCTCCTCCCCCCTTCTGCAGCCTCCATCTATAAATACCACCCCCGCCCCCTTCTTTGAGTCTTTAGCTCTGAGAGGTTGGGGTGTCGGTCGGCGAAACCCTAACCCTAATCGTATTATCGATCGTACCTCCGATCGCCTCCGGGAGAGAGCTCGGATCGTCAGATCTGCTCGTTCTCCTGTTGAATCGAGCGTTGTGCAGGCAGCGAGATGTCGCGGTGCTTCCCGTACCCTCCGCCGCACTTCCGAGAGTCCCTGATCGAATCCATTAAGGTTCGTTGAGCATCAATGCCACTGTGGTTGCTTTATTGCGTTCTTGCTCGACTTCCTTTATCGGCGATCGGTTGATCGGTGGATCTTTTTCTGAGAGTTTCGGTTCTGGCATTTGATTGGGTCTCTTCTGACCCGGTCTCCGAAAGGCTGTATCATATCGACATATGAGAAGTGTACAGGCACAGAGCTAATTAATTAGACGATCTGAATGTGTTCGTAGCAGATAGCATGATTTGGGGTTATCTTATTTCTTTCTCTAGGAGGGAGATGTGTGGTCTGAAAAGATTTTTTGGCTGCTATGTCTTGACCGGAAGATCAGTCCTTTTATTTATAGGGGGGTTAAATCAACCTAAACCGAATAAGGGGCTAATAAAGCTTGTAATTTCTTGGGTGTGTCAGGAAATTGAACTGTTAGATTTGGATGCTAAAATGGAATTTTTCTGTAAATTCTCGGGTTTATCAGGAAACCGTTAGGTTGAGATACTGAAATGAAATCGTATGTTGTTGGCTGTCAATCGTTTTGTTTTATACGGAGGTTTTAAGATTTTATTTCAGTTGGGATATTTTGGTCTAATTGGATGTCACAAAAAAGTATTTTGATGATGTCTAATTATCTGTTTTGGGTTATCTATTAGTGTGAGGAACCTGAGAATTAAATATTCTCGTATCTCTTTCAGCTCATGAAAAGAGTAACAGCCATTTCTACTTCATTGGGCTTTATTTTGGTGAAAATCGTTAACTTGGGATTGAGATTTATATATGTTAACCGGATGGCTATTGGTTCCTGTGGAATATTAGTTTTCTTTTATATAATTAGGTTCTAGGTTTATATATCATTAGCCGTCTGTGTTTGGCTTGTGGTTTCATTGTTACTACAACCTTTGCCTTGATATTTCTACTTCCCGACCATGTATTTATGCAGGAAGCTTAAATTATCTTTTCAGCTGCAATGAATAGTTTTTTCTCAGCTTCTAAATTTTATCTTCTGCAAACTAAGCTAGCAGAGTCAATTTTATAACCTTTTATGTATGTGGCCATTGTTCTGGGATTTAATATCACTCCTGATTAAAATTCCTTAATGAGGGACTAATAAGGGACCTGTGAGTTAATCTATTAAGAACTTCGGAGATAGAAATACCATGTACGTGGACAATATTATCCAGTCATGTTGGAGCTTAATGATTGTATTCTATTTAATTAACACTGTAATATATCTTTATGGTCACTGTGCACTTTTTGCTGGAGTTGACTATTGTTCCGATGCAATGAAGATCTATAAAGAACAGGAAAAGGCTAGCAAAGAAGCAAAAGCCAAGGCAAAGGAGCAGAAAAAGGAGAAGAAAAGGGAGAAGAAAGAAAAGAAACGGGAAAAAGTTAATCAAAATTTAATAAATCCCAACCAAGAGGAGAAGAGCCACAAGAAGAGGAAGTATGACGACAAGAAGAGCCTACCGGAGCAGAAAGAGCTGTTTGGTCAAAAGACCATCAATGATGCAGTTGAGCAGTTGGAAGGCAGTGGCCTTACCGAAGAACATGAAATGCCATGTTCCATCAAGTATAAGCATGACTCCCCTGAGAGTTCTCAGGACAGTAACAAGAGGAGGAAAGTTGTGCCATCATCTTCCACCCACAGTGCACATGGTAAGACCACTTCATTACTTAACCATCTCTCTTCCTAATTAGCTCTACGTTGAAATAACAAAGCTTGGTACTTTTCTATTTAGCAAGTGTTCTTCGGATCAAGTTATCAGCCTCGAAGCAGGCAGGTGATTCAAGCTCCCAGTTGCAATCAACGTCGAGGCAGGGAGGAGATCCAGGCTCTTTGTTGCAATCAGCCTCGAGGCAGGGAAGGGATTCAGGCTCTTTGTTGCAATCAACCTCGAGGCAAGGAAGGGATTCGGGCTCTCTTTTGCAGCCAACCTCGAGGCAGGGAAGGGAATCAGGCTCTCTATTGCAGCCAACCTCGAGGCAGGGGAAGGATTCAGGCTCTCTGTTGCAGCCAACCTCGAGGCAGGGGAAGGATTCTGGCACTCTGGTGCAGCCAACCTCGAGGCAGGGGAAGGATTCTGGCACTCTGTTGCAGCCAACCTTGCCTCATGGTGTAGATTTAGCCCCTCACTTACCAACAATCTCGAGGCGGGAAGGAGATTCATGCTCACAGTTGCCGTCTACAAGCCGGCCAAAGCCGGGGCCGCCGTTGCCATCGTCAAGACATAAAGATAGAGAGCCGCCTACCGCACAAACAGCAGCGCAGGTTGCTCCTCCTGCTGTTAAATTGATGCAGTTAGCACATGATCAGCCTGCAGTCGATCAACAGCCGTGTTTCTCGGGAAGAGGTCTGGAAACTGCCTCAAATCAAGAAGTAATCGTGCCTTCGCCAAAGAAAAAGTCTTCTAGTTCAAAAAGGGTTGGTGGTAGAACGTGGCAGAAGGAACAATTTAAAGATTTAGTAGAGAATTGGAAATCCCCGTCGCTACAGTTGGAATCGTCGGATCCAGCTGAGGAGTGGTTGGTAGTGGCTCCAAAGAAGCGGACTTCCAACAACAGTTCTGTAGTTTGCGTGGAAGGTTCAGAACACGGTGCTGCTGGAAATAATACGATACCCTCGCAGCAACCCCGAGCTTGCTACATCCCCGAGTTGGATATGTACCAGCTTCCATATGTAGTCCCATTTTAAAGTGTCGTTTAGGGATTTGAATTGGTTGAAGAGAGATCTAACAAAACGAGACAGGCTGGTGATTGAGATTTTTTTTTTTCTCATTTTTCCCCTAAGCGGATTATTCCTGACACGTTGAACGTTCTGTATGTAAATAAATTCTTTTATAATTTTTTATTTCAAAAAATACCATAAAAACTTGTGTACCAATTTCTTGTATTTTTGGGACCGTCGTCTGTTGAAATATATTTATGCCTGCTGGTAATAGTTGAACTGATGGGCACAGTATTTAACCAGCGTGACATATACACGTATCGATTCCAGGAGGTGCAAATACATTCCATCCCGACAAGCGAATACGGGGTCCAAAAGTTGTGAATTATATAACACCATCAATTCAAAACTGAACATTTTCATGGTGATAAATATAGAAGGACCTCAGGATAAGCATAACAATGCAAGTAGTAAGCCCAGTTGCAGGATGGCGGCTGCAACAACAGATAGGAGAAACTGTGACCGCACGCTCTACAATCCTGAACGTTTGCTGAGACCATGAAAGAAACGATGTTTTCTTCTCTTGGAATGTTTTTGGGTTGTCCTTGATGCAACGAAAGGGAAAAAGTGTACCTTCACGAGAACAAGTGAAAAGTTAGTTGAGCATGCAATCTGAAATGTTAAAAAGCATGACAAGGCGGATTTACCACGTTGGCCTACATGCAATGGCTATCAAGTTGGAAGACGATCAAAAAAATCACCACCATAAAACTCAACGAAACGATGGATAGCCCATCTAGGTAAGCACATTAATAATATGAGACATTTTCCATGTTTTATTATAGTATCAAAAAAAGAAAGGCTAGTTCTAAAATGATATAAAAAGGAAAGCATCTTGATATGTCAGAATTAAGAGTAGCTTACCTTAGAATTGTTGCTTACGCCGTATTCACTAAGCATTGAATTGTCATCAACAAGTTTGTCATTATGATGAGAGACGCAAAAATTTGCCCAGACATGCCTCCTACACAACAAATTGACCAGACAAACAATTATACCAAGTGGAAGGTTGTGAATGCTTTACCTCTAAGCTTCTCAGGCGTATGAATTTTTAACCATTGTAAGGGGGTACATTTTCACATGAATGATATTTTCTAGATACAACATAGGAAATACTGAAATTATTTGAGATATACTCACTAATGAAATTTGAATTAAACCAGGACATGGATTCTAGGTTAATAACAGCAAACTTTTCACAATATATAAAAACAAACGACCAAATGATAAATAATTCCATTACAAGTTGTGATATTAACAATTGATAATTGGAATCGGAAGTGCTAGAAAACTAGTTGAGATCAATGAAATTTATGGGTAAATTACAGTAAGCCCAAGTAAAACTCCATCTTGACTATTTTGGGTCTTTTTACCTTACTTTGCCTGCATGTAATAACAGGTTAGCACGTACACTTTCCAACACTAACCTATGTTTTTAATTGCCAAAGAAGTGACTTTGTAGACTATATGTATGAGCAAGGACAAGTAATGGTGTAAATCACAAGTGATGCAAGAGATAAAATGAAAAATTAAAGGGATAAGCAATCCTGGCAACTAAAAGTGATATTCACATGTGGCCTGAGTAATGTGATAGCAATGTGGATAATATGCTAACTTTAGTAATCACGCATGGTACATGAACATAGTGAAAATTAGCTTATCCGAGGATAGGTAACATGTGATATGCCCATATTTGAATCAAAATAAGACAAATTCTAAGTCAATTAGAGTAGGATTCCCATATTGCACAAAAATAAATTATTCCCATACCGAGACAATGAGTTTGTTGAAGAATATCTACTCATATATGCTTCTCAAAGTTTACAATTTTACAGGAGGCGATAAGAAAGTGAAAAGTAGCAAACAAGCATACCATGAAATGTGGCGATGGCCCATTTTTGCTTGCTCCATTTCATTTATCTTCCTCCTGATTGCTAATTTCAAATCCTTGACAGTGGCGGAGTTCAGAACGACAACATCTGTGGTTAGCGAGATTTGACTTAGGTAACACGGTAGATTGTTTTCAAACAAAGTATATTTCTTCAACGATAGTGCCAATAATCAGCCGCTTGAATTTCACTTAAGCATATAACAAGAAATTCAAAAAATAAAGAGCTAAGTAAAAAATCCAGAACAATTACCACTACGTCAAGTTAGAGAGTGGTTTGTGCAAGGTATAAGCTCCAAGTTTATAAACTACTTTGAGGAAAACAAGCAAAACAGATGAATTGGGTATTTTACAGGTTTCCCATAATTGCATTAAGCTAAAAGACAAAGAGGAGTTGTACACGATAAAAGTTCCATGTGATGTAGACGCAGCATGACCTAGATTATCATTAGGAAAGAACACTGTTGTTAAAACGGATCATAACAGAGAATGCACAACAATCTGTTAGAAAGTGTTGTTCAATTTACATAAACATACTGGCACTAGTTAAATCTCCCGATAATTGGTTGATCACTGCACCCATCTCGCACCACTAGGAAATGAAAACGAATTACATCCGGACAACAGAAAAAGAGAATACGAAAAACCTCCGAGCATAGATCACATACCGAAAGAGCTACCATCCATCTTGACCACACTTATTTTCATAGCACTGCCTAGCTCCAAATTTATCAAGGTGTCAACATCAGCCAGTGTAGGTTTCTTTGGAACATCTTGCAAAACTGGATCATCCAGGAGAGCTGAGAGCATAGACTGCAGCTGTGCTTTCTTGGTAGTGATGCTGCCGTAACCAACATTCTCCTCATTTTTGGTTCCTGATTCCATCTCATCAGTGTGCGGCACCTGCTTGTCAGCATCAGATATAGAACTATCTCATTCGGAAAATTGACAGGTGAACAATTCTTCTGATATAGCCATGATTTATACGCTCAGTGCAGCAAACTGGAAATCCATTTATTTAGATTTATTAAAAGAAGAATATGGGTGAATTCAAAAGTTAGAAACCGAGAGCGATTACGTTCCACACCCACAGACAATGAGACATTTAAGGCGAGAGGTAGCCTCAGTGCAAATATGTAAATGTTGAAACGTAATCTCGAATTCAAATAGCTGATTTGTCCTAGTAATGCACGAAATCACAAGGGATTAATTTTTATTCTCAAAAATCCATAAACAAGGATGAAAATTGTGAATATGGCAGACAACGAAGGAGGGCACAGATAAGGAAAAAGGACATGAAATCTTACACAGGAACCGGCGAGCGATGGGAGATCTGGGGTTCGATCGATTCCTCGGCAGATACCTTCGGCAGAGTACTAGACCGTGAGGCATGGGCGGAAGGCGGCCCCGGTTATGTGGTCGGCACTCGGAGGCGATCTGGGGAGAAGGAGGAGCAGCTTCGCTTCTGCAGTCGCTAGCGACCACGGCCTACTTCGAGATCGACGACGGTGGAACGGCGCGGCGGAGGCGGCGTCGCCGTCGAGCCTCCAGCGGGGGAGGGGGATCGGGATCTGGGAATTGAAGAAGGTAAAGCGGGTAAACGGATCGGGCCGCCAACAGAAGCAGGCTCGATGGTGTTAGGGTGAGTCGGATTGATGCGGTTTCAAGTTATTTTATAATAAACTACCATTCGTCTTTTATATTCACATATTCTCGTCCTTAAATTTTACAGAGAAAATTGGTAGGGCCGACTATAAATATCTATTAATTAGTATTTTCCTTTCTCACCGGCACCATTTAAACCGTCTTAATATAAGACGATAACGAGCTCCTTAAAATTCTTATAAATTAAGAAACCACGTGAAGTCATAAAAAATTAAAGAAAATTCGAATGATCAATGAATAATCTAGAAATAATTAAGAGATAGTATATCATATAGTAAGTTGGAGTTTGATACATTCAGATTGTAAGCAATCCTTATTAAGGATTTTATAAGCACTTTAAATAAAGTTACTTTTCTCTACCACGATGTTATACACTTTTCTCTCAATTAATGTTATACATTGTTTTCCTTATTTTTGCATTTATAAGTATCTTTGATATCTTTTGACATTTATTAAAGTTTTAAATGAAAAAGTGAGTTATTTTAAATTACCGTATATATATATAATTAACTTTTAATTTTTTTTAATGAATACTGAGGGAGTGTAAATGTAATTTTTAGGTTCGAAGTAAAAAAATTATATAAATAATATTTTGTAATGATAATAAAATATTTGATTATTTTTTAGAAAAAAATAGGAATAGGAATCACACAGTGAATAAAAACAAATTTTTTAAAAGATAATAATATTACCACGACACATAAAAAAATGCAACGCGAAAAGACTAAAGAAAATATACGATGCACCTGCGAAAATATCGGATGTATTCTCTCCCACAAATTCAAATAATTTCATTCGGTTAATTGAATGTATTAATTTTTGCCTAAAAAGTTGGCCTGTTTATGTTTGGGTCACGTATAAAAGGAGGGGAAAGTAGACTGCGTGCTCTTTCTTTGCACAAGCACCGCACCTGCGCCTCCTCTACTTCCCCCAACGCAAACCCACCACTTCTCACCGCCACGAAACCTCTCTCTCTCTCTTTCTCCAATATATATATTCTCTTTCTCCGCTTCCTGTTCCTCTTCCGCTTCCCGTCCATCTCTCTCTCTCTCTCTCTGTGGCGCTTGAAACCCCGATCAAACCCCAATCCCCTTGCCTTCTTCCCCGCAATCGCTTCCTCTTTCCCGGCGATCTCTAGGCCCAGAGACACCCTGAATTCGAGCAGATCTCCGCCGGATTCCATCGGTTGCTTAGAACCTTGATTCCGTAATACCCTAGGTTTCGATCTTACATGCTCCCGCAGGAACCCTGATCGCCGCCGCCGACGCCGCCGCCTCGGCCTAGAGGCGAGGGAGGTCCCTTTTCTTTGTATGGAAACACGCAGCCGGAAGCGGGCGGAGGCCTCCTCGTCGGCGTCCTCTTCTCAGCCGCCCGCCGTCCGTCGCCCCTCCAAGCGCGCCCGCACCAACCCCCCGCCCCCCTCCACCATCCTGACGCGCTCCCGCCGCGCCCGGAACCCTCCGCCGTCGCCGCCCCCGCCTCTGCCGTCCTCCGACCCCATGGACTCCTCCGCAGGAGATTCGGCTGGCCATCGGCGCGCGCTGGGTAAGGTCCACCAGTCGTCTGCGGAGCGGGACAGAGATAGGGATGCGTCGGACAAGGGGAAGGAGCGGGAACCGGAAGCTTCCCGGAGTAGGGACAGGGATGCAGAGAGGATTCTCGGATTGAGCTTCGATGGTGGGGGAGCTGACGAGGAGAACGATAGCGAGGGCGGTGGTGCGCTCCACCAGAATCTCACTTCGGCAAGTAGTGCCCTTCAGGGGCTTCTCAGGAAATTAGCTGGGCAGCCTGGGCTAGATGATCTGCTCCCGTCGTCAGCCCTATCAGCCTCCTCTTCCTCTCAGCAGGGTTCACGGCTGAAGAAGATTTTAGCAGGACTGAGGGCTGACGGAGAAGAGGGTCGGCAGGTGGAGGCCTTGACTCAACTTTGTGAGATGCTGTCTATTGGCACCGAAGATTCTCTTGGTTCATTTTCGGTTGACTCCTTTGTGCCGGTGCTTGTGGGATTACTCAATCACGAGAATAACCCTGAGATTATGCTGCTTGCTGCGAGGGCTCTCACTCATCTCTGCGACGTCTTTCCATCATCTTGCTCTTCTGTGGTGCACTATGGTGCTGTACCATGCTTTTGTGCACGCCTTCTGACAATTGAGTACATGGATTTAGCGGAACAGGTGATCAGTTTCTAGTTCATAATTATCTCAGCTTCCTGTTTGCATTCAAATATATCTAAAATGCTTATACTTAAATGGAAATTCTACTTTTCGGGGTAGCTATTGTTCTTATTATTCGCATAGTTTAGAATTAGTGTATGACCGGTAAGTATCTGTTTCATGGTCATGTCGTCCTGTATTTCTACTAGCAAATTAATCAGCATGATTGGTGAGTTCTTTTACCCAAGTCACTCAATGATGTAAACTTCACCTGATCCTACTATCCAGCATACAAATTGAATAACTGCAAAAGAAATTATATTTATTGTTAATGAAATGTATATGACCAAAGACTAATGAGCCTCGAGTACTGTTGGCATATTGTACGTTTCATCTATCATTCTCATCAGTTCCTTGCATTTGTTTCAGTCACTGCAAGCTCTCAAGAAAATATCACAAGAACATCCAACTGCATGTTTGCGAGCAGGTGCACTAATGGCAGTACTATCATACCTGGACTTCTTCTCCACTGGAGTTCAGGTAATATCAGCACAATTTTTAATGACACATTCTTTATAATATTTAGGTGCTTGTTGGATGTTATACTAGGTATCTCCACGTTTTCGTGTGCTCTTTCAGAGAGTAGCATTATCTACAGCAGCAAATATGTGCAAGAAATTGCCATCAGATGCAGCTGATTTTGTAATGGAAGCAGTCCCATTGCTGACCAACCTTCTTAATTATCACGATACAAAGGTCATTCTCTTTTACACTTAATATGCCAGCTCATTTTATGAAATCTATTTAACATGTCATGATGAACCTGGTTCCTATAAGCTAAGACAATTTTAATGTTTGAGCCTTTGATTATTGCCTGCTTCAATGATAGGTGCTAGAACTTGCGTCCCTCTGCTTGACACGGATTGCTGATGCATTTGCCTTGTGCCCTGAGAAACTGGACGAGTTATGTAAACATGGATTAGTCACACAAGCTGCTGGGTTAATATCTCTTAGTAACTCAGGAGGACAAGCCTCCCTTAGTACATCTACATATACGGTAGGCGCTTGCACATTTGGAACAATTATTGGATAATCATGCCAGTATTGACTTGCAAGTTTTTTAGGGTTTGATTCGCCTGTTATCAACATGTGCAAGTGGATCCCCATTAGCTGCCAAAACTCTCTTACTTTTGGGAATCAGTAGCACTATTAAAGACATCCTCTCAGGTCCTGGGCTTGCTGCTGGTTCTTCTGTTTTTCCTGCATTAACGAGGCCACCTGACCAGGTACCTTACTTTTGTCATTCCACCTAAGATGACTAATGTCTCGTATAAGTCACATAACATATTTCTTATGTTGATATTCACAGTGTGAAATATTTGTGATGTTAATGACTTTGTGCTATCCTTTTTAGGCAAACTATTATTGCTATTGTTTGTTTGACATTGTTTGTTGTGCTTATCTCAAAAGGTTTTAGTTGGTTCAACCTTGGTTGATTTAGTGGTTGTCATATTCTTTACATATTCAATAATGATTCATGCAGCTTTGAATTAAACTTGAATCATCAAGTGCAATATTGATTACAATGTGTACCCAGTTCCATTTTATGTCTAGGGTATAGCTTGTTCGATTTCAAAGAGCATAAGCCCAAAGTTTCCTGGTTCTGGGTTGGTCTGGAGAAAAATAGTAAAAAGTTATTCAAAAATTGAGGTCAAGGAGCAGTGCCATGGAATAGTTAAACTCCTATCGGTTGGTTTAATTATTTTTGATCTAATACTACAGCTAGGTTCGTATTTGAGTCGTTTTGATCATTTTTTTACGTTTTTCCTACCCTCTATAAGTGCAAGCTGTCTTTGCTGAAAAGGGCAACAATGATTTTCTGAAGGATCTTCAGATTTTGGGGTGCTTACTGAAATTTCTCATTGTTATTTGTAAAAACATCCACAATTTCATATGCTCTTTAGAGGTTTGTCAGTGGCATGTAACTCACAAGAGAGAGTTACTGCATTAAGAAATTAGTCACATTCTTTTCCATCGTAGTTTTGCTTTTACATTTTTATGTGGCATCTTCAAGTGCATGAATATAAATGTCTCGGCAATCCTTTTGGGTACCACTTGAGAGAGTTCAATGGCGTGTTTGACTTCATCCATAATGATTGTATTATATGTTTCCAATATCTGATTGTGTTCTGATTTATTGTTTAGATCTTTGAGATTGTGAACCTTGTGGACGAGCTCCTTCCTCCATTGCCTGCAGGGACAATTTCTTTGCCAATATACTCTAATGCAAGACCATCTTGTATAAAGAGATCCCCAAGTATTCCTTCTGGGAAACCAGATGAAAATTCAACAACAAATGATGTCTCAGCCCGTGAGAAATTACTGCAAGATCAACCTGAACTTTTGCAGCAGTTTGGAATTGACCTTCTTCCTGTTCTAACACAGGTTGGTTAGTTCTGTTTGGAACTTTGCTGGTGCAAATAATTTCGATGTAAGTTGATGGATGTTTTTGGTCATGCAGGTGTATGCTTCTAGTGTAAACTCTCAAGTTCGCCATAGATGTTTGGCTATTATAGGGAAATTGATGTATTTCAGCTCAGCTGATGTGATCCGATCTTTACTTGTTACCACAAACTTATCCAGGTTTTTATCTGCATGTTCTTAGTTTGCTCTGGCTTATTGCATGGGTAAAATCTCCCTTAACATATCTGTTACTGATTTCTTGTTTGTGCAGCTTCTTAGCAGGCATTCTGGCTTGGAAAGATCCACAAGTTTTGATACCTGCTATTCAGATAGCTGAGTTTTTGATGGAAAAACTCCCTGGAACATTTTCTAAGTTATTTATAAGGGAAGGGGTTGTTCATGCTGTGGATGCTTTAATAGGCCCAGATACTTCAAGTTCTGTTTCTCCTCAAACTTCCATATCCGATAAAGACAGTGATTCTGTACCTGGATTATCTTCACGTTCTCGACGTTATAGACGTCGTAGCGGTGGCTTAAACACAGAATCAAGACCTATTGATGAATCAAAGTCTTCTGTGCCTGTTGGTTCCCCTCCTAATCGATTTGAAATCCCACCACCAAGTTCTAGTCTGCGGGCTGCAGTCAGTGCTCATGCCAAGTCCTTCAAGAATAAATATTTTCCTGCATATCCTGGTGCAGCTGAAGTTGCAGTTACTGATGATCTTCTTCGTTTGAAAAATCTTTGCACAAAGTTAAATTCCAGTGTCGAGAATGCCAAGGAGAAAGGCAAAGGAAAGTCGAAAGCCTCTGTTGCTTGTTCATTTGATATCTCATCTAGCACTGAGGAACATTTAGATGGAGTAATAGCAGAGGTGTTGGCTGAACTTAGCAAAGACGATGGTGTCTCCACTTTTGAGTTTATTGGCAGTGGAGTTGTTCCAGCACTTCTTAGTTATTTGTCTTGTGGAACATATGGGAAAGAGAAAGTTTCTGAAAGCAATTTGCCAAAGCTTAGAAAGAAAGCAATGAGGAGGTATAGATCATTCATTGCAACTGCCCTTGCAGCTGGACCTAAGGAAGGACATGCAACTCCATTGAATGTATTGGTTCAAAAGCTTCAAAATGCTTTAACTTCCTTGGAACGCTTTCCTGTTGTCCTGAGCTTGTCAAGATCCACCAGTGGAAGCGCACGCCTGTCATCAGGTCTAAGTGCCCTTTATCAGCCATTCAAGTTGCGTTTATGTCGAGCTTCGGTTGAGAAGTCTCTTCGTGATTACTCATCAAATATTGTACTTATTGATCCTTTGGCAAGTCTAGCAGCTGTTGAAGAGTTTCTTTGGCCACGGGTTCAGCGGAGTGACCCTGGACAAAAGTCTTCTGCATCAGCAGCAAATTCTGATTCCACAGCTGCATCAACAGGAGCTGGTGCCTCATTACCATCAGCATCAACTCCTGGACACCGACCTTCAACAAGATCTAGGTCATCGATAGCAATTAATGGTCCACCTAGAACTGATTCCGCAGATGAAGGTTTAAATTCTGCTAAAGTGAAGGGCAAGGCAGTCGTGAAATCTTCATCTGAGGATGCCAAAGGCCCGAAAACAAGAAAATCCAGCCGTAGAACAGCTGCTTCTGATAAAGATTCAGAACTGAAACCTGTTCAGAGTGACTCTGGATCTGAGGTTTGTTCAGATTTCTGATTATTTCTAATTTGAAATTTTCCTTTTGAGGTGTTAGTGCTGATTATGATGCAAAATGCAAACTAGTGCCTAGTCATGTAGAGCTTTTGTGAAACATTTGAAAATAGTGCTATAAAGAACATGTAAAAGAAAAAAGTAGACCGATAGAGTTAATGCTCTTCAGTTTAACCTAACTGATCGTAGCAAACTACATTCACCATAACTTCCATGGCCGTGCTAATCTGGAACATTTCAGTTTGAAATGGCACATGCAACTAATCTTTGGTTCTTTCTTAGCTGTTATTATTATACTTTTTTTTTTGAAAAGGAAAAAAATATAGATTTGAACCACTTTGATGTTATACAGGATGAGATGGACATATCTCCTGTTGAGATTGGAAGTCTTATGATTGAAGAGGAGGATGTCTCAGATGATGAAGATGATGATCACGAGGAGGTGGTATGTCAATTACTTTTCCTTGATGCGCAATAGGTCTTCCACTGATGATCTTATGTGTTTATGTAAAAATAGTTGCTTCTGCCATTCTGATTTATTTAATATAATGAGAATCTCCTTCCAAAAGCTCTAAATATATTGTGCATTTCTTTAATTAGTTAAATTGTTGTTCAAACTTGGGTGGGCTTACAATGGATGCTACTATATGTTTCTCTCTCAGGAGCTGCGATATCTTCCTATGTATGTTACAGGGGAGGTGCATGATGTCAAATTAGATTCTGCTGATGATGCGCCTGTTGCTTCTCCAAATGATGATCAGGCACAACCATCAGGTGCTAATGATAGAACTATTTCTTCTAGAAGTTCAGAGTCAACTGAGTTGCGAGGTGGAAATGTTTTTGGTTCAAGGGGGGCAATGTCTTTTGCTGCTGCTGCTATGGCTGGGCTTGCTTCTCTAGGTGGTAGAGGTGTTAGGGGTGGTAGAGAATATCATGGTCTAGTCTCTGGTTCTAGTGACAACAGCAGCAGGTTGATATTTAAAGCAGGAGGGAAGCAACTTAGTAAGCATTGGACAATCTATCAAGCCTTCCAACGCCAACTTGTACATGATGAGGATGTTGATGAAAGAGTCAATGGATCTGACCTACCGAGTGATGTATTTACCATCACATACCAGAAGGATGATGGTCAGGCTGACAGGACTTCTCAAGGTGGTTCCACATCAATGCCAAAATCTTCTAAATTGACTTCTACATCAAATTCTGGCTATGAAAGTAGGTGGCAACAGAAGTCGCTTCTTGATACCATTTTGCAAGGCGATCTTCCTTGTGATATTGAAAAAACCAACCCTACCTACAATATACTGGCATTACTGCATCTGTTGGAATGCCTTAATCAGTTGTCTTCTCGCTTAAGAGTGCAAGCTGTATGTGATGATTTTGCTGAAGGGAGAGTTGCTACTTTGGACGGGATATATAGGACTAATGCAATGGTCCCTTCGGAAGAGTTTGTCAATTCCAAGTTAACACCAAAATTTACTCGGCAAATTCAGGATGCTTTGGCATTGTGTAGTGGTAGTATCCCTCCATGGTGTTATCAGTTGACAAAAACATGCCCTTTTCTCTTCCCTTTTGAGGCTAGAAGGCAATATTTTTATTCAACCTCTTTTGGACTGTCTCGTGCATTGCATCGACTACAACAGCAGCAAAATGCTAATTCAGCAAGTGAAAGGGAGGTGGTCCGCCTTCGCCCACTACAAAGACAAAAGGTTCGTGTTTCTAGAAATCGTATCTTGGATTCAGCCATAAAAGTGATGGAGATGTACTCTAGTCAGAAGGCTGTCCTTGAAGTAGAATATTTTGGTGAAGTTGGGACAGGATTGGGTCCAACTTTAGAATTTTATACTCTGCTAAGTCATGACTTGCAAAAAGTTGAGTTGGGTTTGTGGAGATCTGACTCTACACCAGATAGTTCTACAATGCAAATCAACAGTAATATGACTGATGGAAAGGCTGATGATGGTTCAGAAATGAAGACAGATGATGCCAACCTTTCTCTTCGGAGAAGAGATCTTATACAAGCTCCTCTTGGTTTGTTTCCTCGTCCTTGGCCCCCAACTATAAGTTCTTCTGATAGTAGCAAATTTTCAAAGGTGCTTGAGTATTTTCGTCTGCTTGGTCAAATAATGGCAAAAGCTCTGCAAGATGGAAGGCTTTTAGATCTTCCACTCTCAATGGCATTTTATAAACTTGTACTGGGTCAAGTAAGTTAAAGCAAACCTTTAGCATCTTTGTCAAATCTTTTCATGATAGAAAAAATAATAGATTAAAATTATTTGACTGTAGGAGCTTGATTTGTATGATATCTTATCATTTGATGCCGAGGTTGGAAAGATTTTGCAAGAAATGCAAGCTATTGCCCTTCGCAAGCAATTCTTGGATGCAAGTTCTGGCAACAGTCAAAATCCAACTACTGACTTGTATTTCCGTGGTGCTCAAATAGAAGATTTGTGTTTAGATTTTACTCTTCCAGGCTATCCTGATTACATTCTTAAGGAAGGAGATGATTCAACTATGGTCAGAACTGGCAAAATTTTAAAATTTTCTTGTCTATTTGAACAGCTTCCATGATAACATTTCGTCACCAGTGGGATCTATTTTTTCAGGTTAATGCCAATAATTTGGAGGAGTACGTTTCTTTGGTTGTCAATGCGACACTGAAGACAGGAATTATCAGGCAGATGGATGCATTTAGAGCTGGGTTTAATCAGGTAGGTGGTGATGGACATGATTATTTATATTGCATCTTCTACACATCGGTTGCAGAGCTATCAATGCAATGACAATAAGCAATTGCATCACAACTATTTCGGGCTAGCTACAGTGATAAGGCTAATTTTATTTCCTGCTGAATTTTAATCTGCATTTTGAACTTGATATGAATAGATTGGCTAAACAAATAGCTGTTTTTTATTTTTACCTCCTGAAGAAGAACTGCATATTCCGTACAGAATGCTTCTTTAAAGGAAATGCACTAGCCATTTTGTGCTAGATTTTTTCCAATAGTGAAGAATGAAAAGACATTATGCTGTCTGAGCAACTGGCAATACAAATTTTGAGTACCTACTGACTGACAGTTCGGCATTCAATTTATTCACTGTAAGGATCTATGGTTACCATGACATCGATCAAAGTGCACGTCCCAAGCACCCACTTTCTTTTTTGATGCAATCTCCACATGGATGCTCATCCCCCACTCATGTGACAATGTCGAGCGAGTGTGCATGCATAACCGTTGGCTTATAATTGTGTTTAGTTGCATGCAAACAAATGAAAATTGGATTTGATTTTTTTTCAAGCACTCTTTGAAACTATCAAATGGATTACTGTCATCGTTTGAGAATTTGCAGTTGTCACACGGCATGTATTCTAGTTTCTTTTGTGATCTTCATGGATTAAGAAATTCTATTTTATAATTCTGTTTCCAGGTCTTTGACATAGCGTCTTTACAAATTTTTTCTCCCCATGAACTTGACTACCTCCTTTGTGGGCGGGTAGAGTTGTGGAAGGTATTTAAGTTTCTGTTTCCTTTATGCTTTTTTACCATCGTCTGTGAAACTTATGCCAATAACTGCTGCAGGCTGAGACACTGGTTGATCACATAAAATTCGATCATGGATACACATCTAAAAGCCCAGTGATCCTCAACGTATGTTCTTGTTGCCTCTTTATTCACCAAACAACTAAAACTAAATCAACATATTAATGATAATCGTGATTCCTTCAGCTTCTTGAGATCATGGGAGAATTTACACCAGAGCAGCAGCATGCATTTTGCCGGTTTGTAACTGGTGCACCAAGGCTCCCTCCCGGAGGTCTGGCTGCACTAAATCCAAAACTAACCATTGTGAAAAAGGTATCAGCTGTTCAATTTTGTTGAAGTTCATCACATTTCCTACTCTAATGCGCTTCCGGATTGTTACTCTACTCCGTTTTCTGCTGTGAATTGCAGCATTCATCAACTTCATCCAATAGGACATCACCAAATGGAACTGGGGTGTCCGAGTCAGCTGATGACGACTTGCCCAGTGTTATGACCTGCGCAAACTACCTAAAACTTCCACCATATTCAACTAAGGTTTCTTTTCTTTGCAAACTTTGAGTCCTGTATGCTTGCTTTATTGAACCCCTATTGATGAATCAAATTTTCAGGAAATATTGTTGAAGAAACTTCTCTATGCTATCAACGAAGGCCAGGGATCATTTGATCTGTCATAAAGAACGGCACATTCATCAGCACCAAACACTGCCTCTTTAGAACATGCTTTATTCGGCTACGGATAGCATACGCCGTCCACTTACAGGATAAATATAAGAGGTCAGTTCCTACCTTATGGTCACACCGGATGATGAAATTGATGATCTAATATTTTTTGGTTCTTGGCATGTATATCCTCATTTATGCTTTGTATTAATCCCAACGTTTTTTTTTCCTTTTATTTTTGGTTTCACATACTTTTTGTGGTTCAATAATATTAATTTTTCACCCAGCTGAATCTGATTGTCTGGCGCAGTATCCGAAGTATCATAAGAAGGGCTAGAGAGTCCCGTCTTCCAATTTTATGTAAATAAACATAATCTTTTTACCTTTTATATCCGAATCATGTTGATAACATGTATTATGATTTATGAGAACAAAGAAGAGAAGTTGATGCATCATATTCATTGTCACTGTGATACCTACTATCTTATGAAAAATGGCAGTTGGTGATATAGACATTGTTGCCTACAGTTTTGCCCAAAGAATTTATGTAGTTGCGAGTTTGTAATCATAATATGTTTTTTGAAATATAGTTTTTCTCCTCAATGCCTTCAATTTTAAAGAATTAGCAAGGGAGAGCTTAGTAATTGAAAATTAATTATTATAAACTTTCTAACGATGAAAGGATCACCTCTCTTAGATTTTTTATTTTTTATTTTGTGCGTTTCTTCTTTTCCCATATGAATCTGAATGCTTGTGAACTTTCCTCTTAAAAGAACCCTCAAAAGTTTGAAAGTTAAAAAAAGAACAGATGTGACAATGGCAACTTCATTGTTACCAAAGATAGATGCCACAAGATTGTACATGTGTATAATACTGAACAAAGTAGCAAATTGACTTGAGCCCTTACCCTGATCCAATAAAAAGAGGATACATGTAGGATACGACCAGAACCCACATTTACAGGAGGGGAGGGGATCCATGACAAAAGTTCTACCCCTCTACTAAGAAAGCCCAAGAAGCAAACAGTAAAAAGAAGAAGATAAAAACAACACTAATAAGCTTAACTCAAACACTGCAGCTGTGACTTTGAAATCATTTCAATCACCAGGCAGCTGTGGTCATGACTCCAAAGTTAAGCTTTGTCGCGGCAAAGAACACCCCTTACTGTGGCATCGATCGATCGAGGCGATTCGATAAGTATATATGGCCACTATATATTGCCTGCCTTCAACTTTGGCTGATGCGTTTAATATCCACCAGCTGCGCCGCCGCCGGCCTTGTGTCCCGTGAGAAGGAATGTAGGCAGCGGAAGGTTACTCGGCGGCGGAGAGAGCGAGTAAATGGATTCCGTCGAAACCAACTCCTCCTCCTCATCCTTTCCTGATGCAATCATCAGCTTCTCCACTGCCTTTGGACGCTCCCGGGCTTGAAAACCTGCTGCGGCGGCCGCGTTCCTCGGAACACTATTCGTGGAAGGCTTGGTCGGCTTCATCGGTCTGTGCTCTCTCGACCTGAACGTCCCGTTGCCGGAGATTGTTCTGGTTAGCTTCGGGGAAGACTTGCTGGCCAAGGGAAGAGGGAGGAGAGGAGGGTGATGGATCGGTAGAGGAGGGGAAGGGATCGTCAGTTTCTGATCATTATAAAACGAAGCAGGAAGAGAGGCATAAGCCGACGGCGGTGGCGCCTCCTGCTGCTGATGCTGCGGCGAACCATACGACATATAACCAGCGCCAGCGCCAGGGCCGGCGCCGCCGGCCAAAGAGGAGTAGGAGTTGAGAGATATGTGCCTCGTTCTCATCATAACCCCTCCTCCTCCGGAATCAGCAACGTCGTTGACGGCGAGAGATGAAGCTCTTCTTGGATTCATCCGGGACCGATCCATGAGGACTCCCTCGGCCATATATATGGTTGGTTGGAGCTACTCCTTTGATATTATACGATCAAAAATATTATATATCAAGCCAACGATAAATCTACATGTAAAATGAATCTACATCTCAGAAATCTTGCTCCTCCTCCTTGATTTCTTCTCCTCAAATGAGGATGACAAACTCCAATCAGGAAGAAGGCTTTCCTCCTCCCTCTCCGAGTGTTCGTTTTCCGCCGGCTACAGCGGCGTGTTTTATACAAGGACGATGCGAGAGATGTCTACTTGCTGTTTAATAATTGAAATTAAATTTAAAGAGGGATGGATGGATGGGTGTGGGAGAGAATTAAATTTAATCAACAAAGGAGTCGTCATTTGTGACGAGGGATCCCCTTCCTCCTCTCTTCCCCTCCCTCCCGTCCCGCCTACTGGAATCCCGAGACCCCATTTGACAATAATAATACACGGAAGGGCGGCCACCGACCTTTCCCCGCGCACCGTTCGATCGTGAAGAAAAAGATGCTCCCCTCTCACCGATGTTTACGCTCTCGAGCTCCTCAACCGGGGCACGCGGAAAGTGATTGATGCCACTTGATCTTTATATATATCCGCCTGACCTCCTCCTCCATAACAATTTCAAACTGTTCCAGCTTTTTTAACTTTAAAAAGAAAAAAACACCTACATTTATGTTTGAATCAATACTCAACTTCGAGTGATCCATCCTGTTAACATTTGGTACATATATAAATATAGCAGCTTGTCTTATTTTCCAGGACAAGGCCGACACCAGCTCCACGTAGTTTATTTTACCTGTCACCCAACCTGGCATTTGCTTATTATATCGTCCATCGTCATGGCTGTGCATAAACAGTACGCTGCTCTGCTCTTTTTTTATTATTTGGGATGAAATCATGAGAGCAATGTGGGCTATTTTTGGCGTCCGGTCCTTCCCCTTTGCAGTCCTTTTCCTCCTCCTTTGAGAACTCTATTAACCCTGACGTTGATGTCTTTGGTCAGGCGAGCACCGACCACCTTTTATGAGATCAAACCACGTCCACATCCAAACCCCAAGTTGCAGAATTCCAAGTCAACCACAACGCCTACCCTTCGTAGAAGAAAAGGAGACCTGCGGATATTGGGAATTGTTTTATTAGTCTAATGGTTGGCTAAGTCCTCTCCCTCCCAGTAATTAAATGATTGTTTTAAAGAAAGCATAACCTGGAAAAATACCAGATAACGATGCAATCCATTTTAAAATGGATTACTACACTCAGGCTCAGCATCCTCTCTATTTTTTCGAGATAAATACATATATTATCTTTCCTATAAATAATAAAAATATTTCCTCTATCATTTTAAAATTGTAAAAATTATTTCTTCATATTACTCTTTCTATATTTTAAATTATAAAAAATACCTCTTCATATTACTCTTTCTATATTTTAAAATTATAAAAAACTACCCCTTCATATTACTTTTTCTATATTTTAAAATTTTAAAAATTACTCATTAATATTACTCTTTCTATATTTTAAAATTATAAAAACTTTTTTTAGAAGCATCATTTATAAATTAAAATTCACCGAGTGTAAAACTATAAAATGGACCATTAAGGCATTGGGCTGCAAATGGTCCGTTTGGAGAAACAATTATACCTTGAAAGCTTTTACATTCAGATATATGTTTTATACGAGCGGATATTTAAAGATTTAAGTTCTTGATCGTTGATTTGGATGATCGAACGGCTGCGGAATAAAGATGGATGGTCTTTGGGCTTACAACTGCGCGCTGTCTCCTCCAACTCGACTCCACCGGCCTATAAATAGGAGTAGGACCGCGGAAAACACTCGGCCATCGAAACGGCAGCGTACGGAGCGAAGTGGCTCTCGTCGAGTGAGAGGAAGACGATCGAGGATTGAGGTTTCTGGTCGATCTCCCTTATTCGAAGTTTCTTGTCGATCGCTCTTCTTCTTGATTGCTCGCTTGATGCTTAGATTTTAGAACCATGATTTTTTTTTTCTTTTTGTTCGAAAATCTTTTACGAGAGCGGAGATGGCAAATCAAAAACTAGGTCATGTTTCTTTGTGCCGGTTATTTTGATCTTCTTGTTTGTTTAGGTCATGTTTCTTTGTGCTGGTTGCTTTGATCTTCTTGTTTGTTTAGGTCATGTTTCTTTGTGCTGGTTGCTTTGATCTCCTTTTTTGTTTTGTGCGTCGTCGTGATCGAATCGGAGCTGCAAAAAGATCGTGAGCAAGGTAGCGAATGACATACATAGAAAGAAAAAGAATCTGGTTCTTGGTCTTGTGTGTTCAAAATTTAAGATCAAAGTAACAAAGATCACTTGAACAAAAAAGCAACTTAATGGATTGAGTTTGTTTTACTCTGTTAAGAATGCTAAGAATATGAAATCATTCTAACACGAGGAGACTACCGTAGTTAAACAAAACATAAGGGCTGCAAATGGGCTGTAGTTCTACAGCAATCTAGAGAATTGTGAAAGGTCAAGTACGTATTCTACCAAAACTAGGTGATGCATCAGACAACACACAGGAGTCTGTAGTTAAATTTGAAAAAATATCTGGTATTAAGTGCTACTATCCTCAGTTTAATTTGTCCTGAAATTAGCATAGTTGATTCGTATTGAGGCAAACCTATTTACAAGTAGTTGAAGCGTATCTGAGAAACAATTCAAAATATTGACTAACATTTATTTTCCACTTCAAAGATATTTCAAGACTTTTCCATTTTATAATTTCTTTTATTCTTTGATCGCGTCAAATGTTTGATTTAAATCGGATTCAAACTCGTTGCAGAAACAAAGAAAATGGCAGATCTTGGTGCTGCTGCTCCTACTTCTGCTCCAAGAAAAAATAGTCCGCCAATAGGTAATTTATTCTCTGACTTGTGCTTCTCTGTGCATTCTTACTTATGTAAGAAGGCTGGTGCAACTATTTAACAAAAGCTTTCATGTAAGAAGGCTTGATATATGATGTTACATCTTACTTATTGCAGAAGATTTTGGTAAGGATTTCCTCAGCTCGTGGAAGCCATCGAAAGGGGGAGACTCAATGGATTTTGACGTGGAAACAGTTCCACGAACTGGCAAAAGTTCTTTTAACTTTGGCAAACTGTTAGGACATACTTTTCATACTTCTCGCGTGCTTCTGGATGATGCGTTTATTTCGACATCATTTAATTCATGCTATGCAACCTTTCTCCAGTGATGACTTTGATTTCGGTGGTGACTTTGGAAAGTTATCATCTTTCCAAATGGATATGTCTGATCTAGACTTCTCGATGCCATTGAAGAAGACTGCAAAGGCCAAAGAAAAGGAACCCATCCCTGGAAAGCAGGACCTGAAGAATGACAAGTTCTCCTTCACATTTGACTTTAACGAGTATGTTACTGGCTGTCGGTAGGGTACGATATGCTATATGATTTGATTTGGTGGATACATTTTTAAAGCTTCCAGGTCCTTATCATTTTCATGATCTCATCAGTAGCTGTTCTAACAGAAACAATTGGGATTCTGTCTTCTTATTGTTGGTTATTTTTGGTGCCCGTAGGTTGGATAAGTTTGATCTAGATACAAACTTGGTAGAAACCGAAATGCCTTCCAGTAAGAGTGAAGATGGACCTCATCGTTCTGATGAAGTGCTAAAAAACAATAAAGATCTCGATACAAAGAGCAATTTGTTTTCAGATGGTAACTTGCCTGAAAACCATGGGAATGAAACATTGCCCAATAGACAAAGTTTACCCGCTACAACATCTGCTAATATTTTGGGGATTGATGGTCCATCATGTGATGCTATTGCTGGACATAGTTCGCAGCATAAGGAATATTGCCTAGATAATGAAGATCGCGCCTCTTTCCATTCTCTAAAGGCTAACACTGCTGAAGAAGAAGCTAGTGGCGTGCGATCACCCAATAGTTCGCCCTCCAGAAATTCTAGCCCTGTTAAGTCATCCAACTCGAGGTCCTTTCCACCAAAAAGTACAACCGCATCGGAAGATTGCAGCAAAACATTCTGGAATCGTGAGGATGATCAACATGATGTAACTGGAAGAAATAGATCCCCGCCGCAGGAATATATTGATGCTTCTTGGTAAGGATGTTAATTTCAGCTGCATGTTTTAACCATTGGAACTTTTTCTTACTGGCCTTTCAAATTCTCCATGTAAATGATTTTTCATGAGTGGCAGTTGCTATTATGTCTGATTCCTATTTCCGACAACATATTGCACTTAAACTAGTTAAAAGGTTCAAAGTGATTTAGCGCATTGTTCATCTTTGGAATTTTACTTTTATGTTTTGCAACCACAGGAATCGCTGCATGTGATGTTTGGTTACAGATGTTTTCCGCACTTATCTTCAACCGACTTTAGAAAATGTTTTTTGAATCGTTTATTTTTTCTATAACCATGATTATATTTTCTCATACGATCCTACCATGTGCTAGGATGTGTCATTTCCTGAAATATTATATTTGTGTTATACTTATGTTTATATAAAAATATATTATATAAGTAGCTAATGACTTGAGGAGGATCTCAATTATCAGTTTTTGTCCATTAACGTACTTTTGTTCCTGGGCCCGCGTACCTCTTCTTCCTGCAGTATTTCATTTCCAATTTCTGAGTTACCTGGTGGGGCTACTACAAGCAGCAAAGCAAACAGTCCTCTTGAAGTCCAAGAGACATCAAAAAAGGATGATAGCAGTCATCTAGCTAGTTCGATTTCTTTAAGGTGCAATATTAGAATCCGTGACTGTGAATTCTTTGCCTTGTGTATTCACAGTATCTAGTTATTGACATCTGAAGCACTTTAATCTAGGACTACAAAAGAAAACAGCAACAAAGCAAACACACCGCTCAGCAGAGTCATAAAAGGTGTTGGTGTTTCAGAGAAAAGTTTGCTATCTAAGTTGGCTGTCTCTTCTATCACGGATAAGCTACCTCTGAAGAGGAAGACTTTCAAGGTCATTTCTTTGCCTTAATTTTGGTGCCTTGACACTCATTAGCATTCAGTACTCCTTCACGTTCAACACTGCTTCCAATAATATAATGCATTCTTTACTTGTTTCTGGAGTGAAGCACTGCTTCCAATAATATAACTAATGACAAAAGTCAATGATTAGTGAAACTTGTTCTGTGGCCAATCCTATTTTATGAGTTTACATTAGGTAAAATATGAAAGCAAGTTAGGAATATCATTCGCATAGAAATATATAAAGTTCCTGATGGACAGAAATATATGAAACATTAGGAAAATTATGACGTTAGAATATCTAAAAACAACACATGTTGCTGGTCTAATGTACCTTCCAGAAATGTGAACTATAAATGCAAGAATAATATGATAAGATAATATCAAATATCTCTGATGCTAAATTTCATTGTTTTAATTCTATATGTTGTCTTCTGTAGAAATACGTATATCTTCAGATGGAGATCTCACAATATTTAATTTAAAGCGAGATCCTCTGATCTCATTTCTCTATAGTTTTTTGTTTCATTTGCTGGTCAACCTTCTGCCAACAAGCGGTATATATGATCTTATGCAATCTCCAATTTTGAACTTGGAACTTTTTTCCAAATAATTCCTTTGTAGTAAAATACTGGTTAGGTAGCAATAGTAAAAGCAGCAGACATTTATGAAAATGTGATGCTTTTATTAGAGGCGAGAGTGTTAGCTGACCAGCTTTTTTACTATAAAAGAATGATTTCAGAATTAGAGATTTCATACGATCTTATACACCACATGTTGGCAGAAGTTCGATGAGCAAATGTAGATTTTGCGAGATCTTGTCCATCTTAAGATAAACGTATTTCTGCTGAAGACAACATATAGAATTAAATAAATGAAATTTGGCATCAGTGATCTTTGATATTATATTATTCTGTTCTTCTTGAATTTATAGTTCATTTTTGTGGAAGGTACACTAGACTAGCAATGTGTTTAGATCGTCTAACTTCATGTCAGCTTTTTTGCTTAATGTTTCATATATTTCTGCTAATCAAGAACTTTATATATTTCTGTACAAATGGGATTCCTTGCTTGCTTTCATATTTTACCAAACTCAAGCTGCTTAGTCCATAAAATAGGATTGCCCTCAAATGCATTCAGTGATTTTTGCAATTATTTATATTACTGGAGGTAGTGCTTCACTCTGGAAACAAGTAAATAACTCTTTTTTTTTTTTGAATTTAATGAGTCTTAAACCCAAGACCTCATGATCCTCCCGTATAGAGCCTAATTACTCTAACTAGAGGGATGTACATTTTGTGTATAAGTAAATAACGCATTTAGATTACTGTAAGTCCTTCATTCTGGGAACAAGAAAAATACTGCATTGAACGTTTGTTGCTTTCCTAACGTCAAACTTTTAACTGCCATTATATTCTTTCAGGAGCCTTTGATAGATCTAAAGGCCCTTGACACATTTAAACACGTCAACTCTTCGTCCAAAGGAAGGTTTGTTACTGATGATCTTTGAGCCTTTTTCTGTCTTTATTTGTTTTATTAAAGTGAATGTGCTGCCTTTATGATAAATTTGCAATTGAAAGCTAGTTGTTTCTTAACCAAATGAGAATCAATTATAGACCACAGCTGATGAGGGATAACTATTATAATTCTGAAAGTCTCTTGCTAACTTGCAATTGATTTGAGATAATTAGAGGGGGTGTGATTCTGAATGATACATTCCCCCTGGTCTTCTACCTGTGGAGTCAGTGGATTTTTCACACATCTCGTATTGACTCGATTTGTTTTGCGCGTGAGGTACATACATATGCATCTTGCAGTTTCCAACTCTCATCCGTTCCACTTTTTCTGCCAGGGGTGCTTCAAGCAGTTCTACAAAGAGCAACAGTCCTAATATGGTTTCAGCTCAGTCCACGAGTGACACAAGAAAGAGTCCTACCGGAGTTAAGGGTAGCTTTCAGAAGGATAGCAAAAAAACTGCACCTGATCTAATGACTTTAAGGTGAAGCCTCTTCTCTGACAAATCTAGATAGGTTATTTTTTGGAGAAAGCTAGATATGTTGTTATTAACATCGCTTAGAAGTTGAACTATTTTACCCCTAGAATGTCAAAAGTGAACATTGCACAAGCAAATTCTTCGATGAGTAGAGAAACAAACACGGTTTGTGAAACAAAGGAGAATGCAGAATCCAAGCTTCATGGCACTTTTAAGACGGATGAACCAAACCCACCACCTCTGAAGACGAAGACACTCGAGGTCCTTTCTTTTCCTTGATCATCGTTATTGTTTTTATATGTCATGGGTGGTCGTGCATGAATGTGTTAAAAGTTTTTTTTGCTTTAATAATAGTCTTTTAAACTGGAAACGGCCACGTCGCAATTTTTTTATACTTATGATAGTCCCTACTTTTTATGAAGGTAAATGTTATTTAATATATTATTCTGATTCCATACTTAGGGAGCAGAAAAGCCAGATGGTTCTAAAAGTGATACTGCCCTCGAGAATCCAAGTTCCATAAATGGTACACCTGAGTTGCAAAACATGGATATTGAAGTGCCTGTACTGACTGAAAATAATGGACATATAGAGAAAGCCGAGTCCTACTCAAAGGAGCTTGATGATGTAAGTATATCACATCTGTTACACGACTTAGTTATGTTCGTTGGTATACTAGATCAGTTTACTGTATTTTTTTATTATTACCATAAAATATATGCTCATATTGTTAGAATGTTAAGGTTGATGAGTTGAAGATTCACTACAAAATTTAAAAAAGTATAGATATATCAACATTTTTATCTTCAAAATGTGTATGAACCAAAAAGTTACTAAGAAATCATTGCAGTTATGCAACATGCTGAAGAAGAAACACGAGGAAGCAAAGGAGCTACTCGTTCGTGCTTTCGTGAACAATAACGAATTGCTGATGCTAAATCATCCCATGGTTGAAGAGAGAATATCCTTCTGCCTTGATCTGCCTCAGATTTGCAGGTACGCCTTCCTTATTCATCAGTTTCCTTAACTATCATCACATTCGTGCTCTTCAGAGATTAGCTGCAGGGTTGCAGTCCAAGCAATACTAGAAGGTTTAATATCTGAATCGCGAGGTCAAAGTAACACTCCCAGGTAGCCTAAATAAAATATTTTGAGTGCTAAAATTCTTCCCCACGACTCTGAGAAACAATCCGGTTACTTTTGTTTTCTGCCTTTCTTTTCCCTTATGATCTCTCCACACATTGATTGATGTCCGGAAGTGTTATCTCGGTCTTGTGTGGGCCAAAAAAACGCTGCCAATGAGCTCTATGTTGACCATGATAAAAACACTAATAGAAGTGCTTCTGAGCGGTCAGTAATTTTGGGCTTTGCATGACTATAAAACACATAATAACGGGCCCCGTACATTTATTTATGCGATAAACGACGTCCGCCCGATTGGTTTATTTAAGAACTGAATCAATAAACTATTATTGAAGGCCGAATATGCAAAAATAGGCCGGAGTAAACCATTTTATAACCCAAAGTAGGCCCAGATGGATGACAAAGGCCATTTCGGGCTTAATGTAAACAGTTTCCAAGAGCTCAATAGGCGCAATCAAAACATTTTTTATTGACTATACTGGGCCCAAATGAACATTGTAAACTATTTGGGCTTCTTACCACCCAGATTTGCCCAACATTCGACTTATTGTTTGGTCCTTTCTATGGCGCACGTCTTCTTCCGAAACCTCCGCAAACATTCACTCGCTGTATAAATGTGTCCACGAAAACAATTTATCAAATCTTCTTCGTAAGCCCATACTGGATGGATGAACTAAACCAAATCAAAAGTAAATATTCGTCCACACTACAATTAATTCAAGCAAAGATTGCCAACATTACATGACATTCATAATGATATGAAGCGTTGTTTTATGTAACGGGTAAGATATATATATATATATATATATATCGCTCTAGTTTTAATGAAGTGGTCAGCACCCATGATTGCTATATATTCTTCTACGCCCATCTTAATTTGCATAATCGTCCAGCTAATCATCCATTAAAGCTTCGAGGTGGGTAGACCTATACGATAAATGAGCATATCAAGCAGAAGCCTAAGAACTAAAACATGGCAGAGAATATACCCAATAAAACCGGCATACCAAGTTTTTTCGCGTTAACAATGCTTGGACAGGCTGAAGGAGGTGGAGAGTTCTCATTCAAGAAAGGTTCAACAGCATTTGGATTGCCCCACACCGGGTACCCCTTTATCTTTCCCTATAGGCAATCAGTCCGAAGATAGATAAATAAGGAAACCATTTATGCCTGGGTGGTGGACATTTTGGAACTATGATACTTACAAGAACATTCAAAGCGGCAAGACTAGCCATTCCTTCACGCGTCCACTAAATCAGTAACAAAAATAGACTCAATTAATTGTCGCAAATAAGTTTTTAAGGGATGGATATTGGCAGCTTAGCTCATTTAGAAAATATAATTGATCTTGTTCTTGCTGTTCTCACCTTCGAGGCAGAGGCAATATGTGGCACAACAACAGCATTTTTCATGTCAGCCAGTCCAGGTTTCATGAAGGGTTCATCCTGTCGTGGAAATATTTCACATAGTTTATTATGTAACTAACTTTGAGAAATTGACCGATGCTTCTACTGGAAAGAAATTAACTTTTTTGCATATCATGCATAGATTGTGTTGCAGCCATCTAAAAGATGCACATGGAATGTAATGTGGCACACCAATGCTTCTACTAGAATGAAATTAAATTTTCGCGATGTCATGTATAAATTGGATTGCAGCCATCTAAAGATGCACATTGAATGTGATGTGGCACACAGAAAACTCAGAATTCTTTGATGCTAGCCAGCTAGCTCGCACAAGTAATTAGGAATGAGCTGTGCATAATTACCTCAAAAACATCAAGCCCAACGCGGAACATTGGGTTTAGTTTCAAATGTTCAACCAAAGCAGCTTCATCAATGACTGGTCCTCTGCTTGCATTGACAAGGATTGCTTCCTGTTACAACAAAGAATTCTCTTGACATCTAAATCATTAACAGGTGCATTTTCTACTGCTTGTGCTGATTAAAGAAATCTAAACATGAAGTTTCACCTTTTTCATGATGGACAACCTCTCTGTGTTGATGAGATGGTAAGTCGTCTTATCCAAAACTGGATGCAGACTTATCTGCAAACAGCATAAACTTCAAACTCATTCAGTAACTCTTCTCTAATGTTTTGCTCTAAAGAAACGGTAAATGTATTGAGAGAGATTGAGAATATAAAGGGTAAGCTGGCAAGGGCATTATTAATATGCAAAAAAGTATAGGTTCCTACCACATCGCCCTCTCTGAGAACATCTTCCATGGTAGCAGCTCTTTTCCATGTAACAGGTTGTTCACCATTTGCCTTTAGGAACTGCCCATATGCTGGAATGAAAGAAAAATAATACCAGAATGAATTTTAAAATTAAATTTGATTTCAGAAGGATATTATCAAAAAGAGCATATGATGATCACGTGCCTGTAACAAACTTCTCTAGTCGTGTGGCTTGATATAGATCATAATATATGAGGTTCATCTTGAAGCCCTCTACCTGCCAAAAGAGGAATGGCATAAAGACAAAAGTAATTCTTAAAGGAAGATTATCTCTCTTACTGTAATTTAGGTTTCCAAACAAGTTAAGATCGTCATTCATGATGAATGTCCTTGTGGGAGGTTGGTAGCACCAAATTATGGAATTCAAGTCAATATGTCATATTACAAAAAAGGAAAAGATCACGGAATGATACCATCATCCTAGCATATGCAGATCCTATACGACCAGCTCCAATTACTCCAACTGTCTGCCCCTTTAGCAGGTTTCCAACGAACCTGTTGTGTAATAAGAGAAGATTTATCATCTTGTCAAAATAGAAAATGTCCAATAACAGGTTCATCATAGATGCTGAATATTCTGAACGTATGACTGAGAACATACAAATGAGGAAGCCATCCATCGTATAAACCTGCCCTCATGAACTGATCTGCTTCAACTATTCTTCTAGCTGCTGTCAGTGAAAGAGAAGCAGCTAATTCTGCTGTTGTCTCGGTAAGAACCCCCTACAGCATTGGAAAAAATCTTTTACTGGAAACCCCATGAAATTGAACTCACTACAGAATTAGCAGTCCTAATTTTTCAATTTGAAATTCTAAATCCTTACGCACTTAACAATATTAAGCTAGCTAACATTAGAGAAACAAGTTCTTTATTCACGTGAGTTTATCAAGCAGAAATATGACTAAATATGAATATATTCCTCAAATCAGGTCAAGAATATACTACCAAGAAGACAGAAAATAGTCAATCTGTATCAAACTTACTGGGGTGTTACCAACTGCAACTCCATATCTGTTTGCTGCATCAACATCAACATTATTGTAACCAACGGCCATGTTGCTG